>CM060506.1:0-600000 GCA_030544225.1 Skeletonema marinoi
TCGAGTTGAGGGTGCATAATTGATAAAATTCCTCCTCCTCAAATAATTCGATTTTGTTGCATGGTTCGTTCTTCGCGAGTATTCAGAGTTAGACAACGGGTGGTGGCTCATTTTGAAGCTCTTTCATAGTGCAATCGATCCGTGAAGGAATTGCACTGCTGTCGGTGGCGTGTAATGATCGGCTGGGCGGCGAGTACGATCGCTTTTGGTCGATTTAATGATTATTTTTCAGGGGGTGTTGCTGAGGCACATGGTGAATTAAAAGACACAGACACATTTTTTGGTGGTCAAATTAATAGGGGGGGCGCGGATGGACATAGCATGGATGTTATTGCTGTTTTTATGAAGGTATTTCATCAATTGTCATGGGAATCCAATCTTGTGTGTAGAGTAGTTTCGAGCGCTCATGGTGAGTGGTTTGTGATGGTGAGTGGTTTGTGCATTTTTGAGAGAGGCGATCTGAAGGTGGCAATTACACAAATATTTGCTTGAAGAGCTAAGCCCATGCAATTGAGCTAGCAGTAGCACTTGGGCAATAAGAGCACTCACGTGGGCAATAAGAGCAGTCACGTAGGCAATAAGAGCAAATTCATGCTATTATTGCCCAAAAAAAGCATTTTGTTTAGGCACCTTCTGCATCTACCAACGCTACGACACAGTCAACTTCCAACGCTGGATCTTCGTCTACGGCAAACAACACCGGGTACCGGGTGGGAGAAGAATAGAGTCTATCATGTTGATGTCTACAACAGCAAACAAATGCAACAGCTGATGTCCAGTAATCTGGCGCAACTGGCATGGAGCAATTAAGTTGCAACTGGGTAGATCAACGTGAGAGCAAAATGAATCGATTGTAACAATTGCAGAACTTCGATTTCAAGCAAGAGCAAGCAACAATCAACTGACTTGACAACAGATCGTCCATCTGAAAATAAAGGAGCTCACAAAAAATGTGACACACTCAATCAAGCCCATCCCATCGAACGAAAACCAATTTGCCTGTTTCGGAGAATTTGTATTTGCTTCTTCTCTTTTCTCTTCTATTGTACAGCTTTTCTACCGCGATACTTAAGTAGTAGCATTCGGAAAGAGTGGCGGAGGTCTCCTCGGTATTCAAGATGCGAACTCAGGCACCGCGATAGCCGAGCCTCTTGATTTGACGCGTTGGAAAGAGTGGCGGAGGGAGCGGAGAGATTCGCTCGGTATTCAAAATGCGAAAGTAGTATTCAAGAAGCGAACTGTGATGTCAAGGAGTGTCAAAGAACTCTGATGTCAAAAAGTAATGTCACGTACGCGAACGCTATAAAGTTTCACTCGATTGATTAGTGTGCACCTGTTATTTTGTTCACGGTGCCTATATATTGCAGCCAGAAGCTGCCCCTGTTGAAGACAGCATCTTCAAATCAAATTGACCAAAATTTGATCAAATTGACCAGAATGACCGGTCCGGTCATTTTGTTTTTTGCTTCTCTTTTCTCTTGCATAGCTTCTCTGCAGGATGAACGCGCGCCAGCCGCGCACCAGCAACTGTGAGAACCATATGAATTAGTTTTGCACTTTCTTGCAATGACAATTTAGCTCAAACTTGGGCGCATCTAGAGCATACCTGGTACTTTTTAACATAGGAAATCCATACAAAATCAATTCCTACTATGTAGCCGGTATGGTCTAAAGGGCCTCTACATGTCACACAGTAAATGTTTCTTCCTAAATCCTTCATATACTATTTCTGCGTAGGCTCCTGTAGAAATATCTGGTCACAACTAGTCACTATTGCTCACCATAGAATTGAGGGCACCTCCGGCACCCCGGAATTACGTTTCACGCAATCTATCCGGGGCCCCGAGGGCCGATTACACTTCGTAGTCTCGGTGGAACGTCATAATAGCGATGGGCATGCATTAGCGGTCCTTCCACGTTCAAGATAACATCCTATTTTACCGTCGGCGAAGTCGGAAACTTAACACCTCAAACCCGAAGATAACGACACTACGTAACGCACCATCCGAGGAACAAGCAAAGTAAATCCCTTCCCACTGTAATCTCGCTGTCATCTAAGATAATCACGGGCATACTCGCTTTGAAACAGCTCCTTCCACAAGTTTGCGGTGTATTTGTTGAGGCTCTTCTTGTAATCAGCAGTAGCCAACCCAATCACAGACGAGAACTTTTCGTCGTACACCACATGGTATTGATTGGTAATAGAACCAGACTGTAAGTTGCGAATCTGGCCGACGAATGAGGAATATTCATCTGAGAAACCCATAAATTGACCGACTCTAGCTCGGCGAGTAAACTTCGGCAGCTTCTTCCCATCTTGAAGCACGGGATCGAGCACATATGATGGACAACCCCACACCTTCGTCCGCAACAAGTCATGATGATCATCTCGTCGAAAAGTCCACCCCTGTGGTGCCCTCGACGCATGTTCCACCCCTGTGGTGCCCTCGTTGCATGTTCCACTCATGTGGTGCCCTCAAGGGATTAGTAGTGAAAAATATTTTTTTCATTTTTTGCAATAATTATACTATTTCAAGCATGGGTTGAAAAATTACGTGTTTCTCAAAAATGAGAAATATTTTGAAGAGAAAAACTTTACCAATGAATTCGTCTTGTTCAATTCTATAATATCCTAAATTTTGGTGGTCTGAAAATGAAATTTAATTTTGTAGATAGAGCTACTAACGGTCTATTTTGAGCACTGGATCATCTTTCTGTAGGTCGGTAGCCTCCATGTCGATGGGCAAGTCTAGTCGTTTGGGTTTAGCTCTTTAGTTAGTAGAAATTAATTGAGGCGTCGCCATCATCATCATCATCATCATCACCAACGAGAGGCTCCTACGCCGACGCCACTCTTCAACGCATTTGCCGCTCCTCGGCCGCTCCTTCTGGCTATGTGTACGAATTTATTTCGCGCTGCATAATGGAATAACACCTCCCCACCAAACCTCCAAGAAAAGAAAACAATAACAGAGAAATAAATGCAAATAAAGGAGGAGGGGGTGGGGTTGGGTGGCCGCAGGCACACGTCGGGAGGAGGCCACGAGTACACATGTTATACCATGAGACAAATTCAATGGCCACAAATGCCCCAGGGACCGAACGCTCCCCAATTGGTAAAATGATGTTACTATTTTTGTTATTTTCCATGTTTTTTTGTCTCTCACACAACCGCACAAAGATGGGAGGACTCCGGCACCAGTGGGTGTCTCGCCAATTGAGTCTCGGCTGCCCCGCAGCACGGTTATGGATACAATTTTCCATGGGTATGTCGAGGTTGCAGCGTTGGTCCCAAAAGGTACAAATACGCCGCTCATCGACCACCTGCTTCCACTCATATGGACCAGAGAACTCCCCCACAAACCCAGGGGAAGGAAGCAGCTTTCCAACCCCTCTCACCAAATACTCAACGCTGACATCAGCCGAGGTCACTAAGGATGCGTCAAACCAATGGGGAAGAAACCTCGCAACAAAACAAATCCGCATTCCTTCCAGCCAAACAATCCAACGCTTCCAATGAAAGCATCTGGAGATAAGGACATGTCACAACCAAACGGTACAACAATTACCGCGGGGAGAGAACCTCGTAACAGAACAAACACACATTCCTTTCCTAACACATAACATTGTGTGTCTCTCTTTTCTAAAGTTCACAGAACATTCTTCGTTCAGGTCTCAGAGAAGGAGTGTTTCGATGCAAAGATGGTGGTTCTGTGGTGCTCGCCTGGACACAGCTTCCATCACAAACCTCCATCTGTGCGGGTGGGTTTTTCTTCAAAACTCCCTCCTCCTTGCCCTGAGTTTGCGTAACCACAAACAGGTGGGCACAAAAAGCCTAGGGTTTGGACCCAAAGTTCCAAACCCTAGTAGCGCTTTTGTCAGGGCAAGGGGGTCAAACAGAGTTTAACCCAGTTTTCGCACCACTCCGTCTCTTTCGAAGTAGTCTCATCTCATCTCTCGTGCAAAAATTGACCTGAAACAGGTTGTACCTATGCATAGCTGAAGTGCTTGATGATAAAAGTGGTGTATGAAGGAGGTGGCAGGTACTATAATCGAACATGAAGTTGGCTAGCAGAAGCTATAGGCAGCCAGATACGGCTAGTGATGGTCTGTTGGGAGAGAACACGTGAGACCAATGAGAAAAAATTGAACTGAAATGGACTGCACCTATGCATAGCTAAAATGCTCGAAGGAAAAAGTGGTGTATTAGGGGGTGACGGATACTACAAGTGAGCAGGTTTCGGTCGGCAGTAGGTGAGACATGCAACTGACAGCTGAGTGAGCGTGCGAAACTGGGCCCGAGGGGCCCCTGCCATCAGCTACGTAGTATATTTGTGCAATGATGTTTGTTGTTATTGTTGTTATTGTTGTTGTGTTTATTTTACAAAGTAA
This sequence comes from Skeletonema marinoi, assembly GCA_030544225.1. Classification (NCBI taxonomy): domain Eukaryota; phylum Bacillariophyta; class Thalassiosirophyceae; order Thalassiosirales; family Thalassiosiraceae; genus Skeletonema; species Skeletonema marinoi. The sequence goes on from CM060506.1 coordinate 4,393, forward strand.
TGTGTCCATAAAGTTGCTCTGCAATAAGTAGGAGTAGTGAGTAGTTACTCCTCCCTTGTGTTTTTGCTGGAGGAGAGAGTCTTAGAGAATTTACTCTACACACTTTTTATTAGTGTTACATAGTAAGATTATCTCGGCTGTGTGCGTCCTTGTACTTGCGCCTGCTTCTCTCTCTCTAGCCGCTCGCCTCCTGGTTCTCCCCTTTTTTTGCGCGCTCCCTCAATCACTCTTCAATTGGAAATTCCACGATCTAGCTTCAAGCGAAAAAAATCGCAATCAATCACCATGACGCACAAAACACAACACCATGACGGCAATCCACCCCCTACAATACCAGCCCCCTCCCACTTGATTTCGGAAGCGACGAACATGCCTATTCGACCAAGTCCAACGGCATGTGTAGCGATAATATGCTACGATCATCTGAACGTATCGTTTCCGTAGACTACGGCTACTTTATCAACTTCAACTACATAAAAATCCGCGGCACATCACAGCGACATCGCCGGAGAGTTGACGATGCTCGATGCTGTGCAGAGCGCCTCCGACGATAACGAATGGTTCCAACGATACCGAATGATTCGCCACGTCAGTCTACAATAATTAATTGAGTTGAAGAAGGATCATTTGAAACTCTTTGTGAGTTGCACATGGGTATTATTGATGGCATAAAAATCCCCGGTGCATCACAGCGGCAATCGCCGGAGAGTTAATCCATGTCGTGTGCAGAGCACCTCTGACGAATAAGATCGGTTCCAACGATAACGAATTATTCGCCTCGTCCGCCCATGATTAATTGAGTGGAAGAATCATTTGAAACTCGTAAGTTGCATCGATACTTAATTAATTTTGTGCCGCAGGAACTTATTTATTTGATGCACCCGAGTCATACCACCCGCCGAATAACAGCTAAGACACGAGTAGGTGTTGCCATCAAGATGTTGATGAGCATCGCTTTATGCAACAATTCGCCAGCGTCGTGCAGAGTATCCACCGTCGGAGCGCCATTAAAGAGAGCGATGAGCGGTTCCGTAGCGCCGTATGGTAGCGACCATTTTTGCTGTTCGGAGTTCCGAATATGCCAGATTAGAGTTGAGTAAATAAAAGCAAGGTGAGTTTAAATGCAATCTTTCCAGCAATTTGCTCACTACTACCACTTCAACATCGACTTGTCACGTGATTTGAGAAGTCACGTGATGAAGTGACGGAGTTTGTCACGTGAAACTGAAAATCTGTCCAGATTTCCTGTTAGCAAGGGTCATACATAGGTAGGTAGGTGTGCAAGTCTTTCCACGCTCAGAGCACAAAGCACAGAATGATGGAGATCTGAATCTGTGAGTACCATAAGTAGGTAAGTTTCTATGAAAGTTCCAGCTCTGACGAATTTTCTGATGTTATCAGCTTTTTTGGTAGCAAGGGTCATACATAGGTAGGTATGCAAGTCTTTCCACGCTCCAAGCAACAAGCACACTAACACTAACAACACTAACAGTCTTTCAAGCATATGTACTTCATTCAGGTGGACCATATCAGAATCAGAATGTAAAGGTAAGCATGTCTCCCATATCCTATTTCCCTACTTCTATCCAAACTGAAATCATGTCTAATCAGAATATCTGCCGTGCTATGTATTCTTCCTCCAACTAAGTTGAAAAATGTCACCAAAACAACAATATGGCTACTGTGCTCCTGTCCACAACACCATCACTCCTGAGCAGATTGCTAATGGAATAATGCACACATCCTGTCCTTGCTTTCTGTCTGCATCTATTCAGGAGTGATGTTGGCAACAACAACAACAAATGACGTCATTGTCGCATGTCGCAGACGCGCACGGCAGACACAGCTAGCCAATTCTCCTTAAAACATACCAACCGGATATTCCGGGATACACGGAAAATCCGTCACAACAGCCCTGCCACAACTTCACCTGACCATACCTGCCACATCGTTGCTGTCACATCAGACACAGACAATACTGAATTCCTACTCTGCCAATTTGGAGTACCAATTCCTACCTAGCTCAAAGGTCCTTCTGGCACTGATAACCATCCCAATGGGTTTGCAAAATAGGCCCAATCATATGGTCCTACAGAGCCTCTACGCGTTGCACAGTTTTTGTTGCCGTGACTAAGTGATCTCTTCCTCTCTTTTACTTTGGCAAAATGGGGGTTTATCTGTGCCATATAGGGTTAATCATCTGTGCCCAAGTTGCTCCCAAACTGCTCCCATCCGGGGTGTATATAAAGAAGGCCACAAGTCGCCCCAGCACACGCGCTGGGGGCCCCTCGGGCCGATAATCGAACACTGAAGTTGGGCTGGCAGAAGCTTGAGAGAGCCAAATAGCGCTAGTGATGGCCCATTGGGAGGGACCATGTGAGACCAATGATCAAAAATTGACCTGAAATGGGTTGTACCTATGCATAGCTGAAGTGCGTGATGATAAAAGTGGTGTATGAAGGAGGTGGCAGGTACTATAATCAAACATGAAGTTGGCTAGCAGAAGCTAGAGGCAGCCAGATACGGCTAGTGATGGTCTGTTGGGAGAGAACACGTGAGACCAATGAGAAAAAATTGAACTGAAATGGACTGCACCTATGCATAGCTAAAATGCTCGAAGGAAAAAGTGGTGTATTAGGGGGTGACGGATACTCTAATCGAACACTGCAGTTGGGCTGGCAGAAGCTAGAGAGAGCCAAATAGCGCTAGTGATGGCCCATTGGGAGGGACCATGTGAGACCAATGATCAAAAATTGACCTGAAATGGGTTGCACCTATGCATAGCTGAAGTGCGTGATGATAAAAGTGGTGTATGAAGGAGGTGGCAGGTACTGTAATCGAACATGAAGTTGGCTAGCAGAAGCTAGAGGCAGCCAGATACGGCTAGTGATGGTCTGTTGGGAGAGAACATGTGAGACCAATGAGAAAAAATTGAACTGAAATGGACTGTACCTATGCATAGCTAAAATGCTCGAAGGAAAAAGTGGTGTATTAGGGGGTGGCAAGCACAAGTGTTAGAGCAAAGACAAGTGTAAGGGCAAGAGCATGTGTTAGGACAAGAGCTAGAGTTATGGCAAGCTCTAGTTTTAAGACAAGAGCAAGTGTTAGGGCAAGCGCAAGTATTACAGAAAGTTCAAGTGGTAGGACGAAAACAAGTATTAGGGCAAGAGCAATGGTTGGGACAAGGACAAGTGTAAGGGCAATTGTTAGAACATGCACAAGCGCAAAGTATTAGGGCAAGCACAATTGTTAGAGCAAGGACAAGTGTAAGGGCAAGAGCATTTGTTAGAAGAAGAGCAAGTGTTAAGGCAAGCTCAAGTATTAAGACAAGAGCAAGTGTTAGGGCAAGCGCAAGTGTTGGGGCGAGGACAAGTATTACAGCAAGTTCAAGTGGTAGGACGAAAACAAGTATTAGGGCAATTGTTAGAACATGCACAAGCGCAAAGTATTAGGGCAAGCACAATTGTTAGAGCAAGGACAAGTGTAAGGGCAAGAGCATGTGTTAGGACAAGAGCAAGTGTTAGGGCAAGCGCAAGTGTTAGGGCGAGGACAAGTAATACAGCAAGTTCAAGTGGTAGGACGAAAACAAGTATTAGGGCAAGAGCAATGGTTGGGACAAGGACAAGTGTAAGGGCAATTGTTAGAACATGCACAAGCGCAAAGTATTAGGGCAAGCACAAGTGTTAGAGCAAGGACAAGTGTAAGGGCAAGAGCCTGATGAAAAAACGATTGTAGGGAAAGTACAAAAGAAGGGGATCCTTGCAAATCTGCACTTTCAACATTACATTAATTTTACTCTACATCATCTGCAGACCCATTCTGTTGCTTGTTCCACAAAGTTATCGCTTTTTTCAATTCGTCTTCGTATAAGTCTTCTTCATCGCCATCATTGTATAAAATGTGCCATTGAGCTGGAGAATCTTCATCCTCTTCCTCAAATGCAGTTACTTCGCCATAGTATACTACCCTTCCAAACTCTTTTGCAACTTGCTGGCCAATTTGTTGCTTTGATTGATTCTTCCTCCTCTTACTTCGTCGTACTGCTGCAGCTGCCACTTCCACAACTTCACTAACATTCATTGCTAAATAATCATCGCTGTCATTGTTGTTGTTGTTCCTGCCACGCTTCTTCCTACCACCAGCTCTCTTGTACTGTTTCTTTGGCTTGAGTACCAATACTTTTGCCCATGTCCTGGTGTACTTCCTTTCCACAATTCTCTCCCATGTTTTGATGATTAGCTGAAGTGGATTACTCGTTTGGCAGAACATCTTCCTTCGTTTTTGTTGATGATTGCCATACTTTTGCATTGTACAATACACGTGCTTCACATCCGTACGAGTCTCTACAATGAGCAATTGATCCAAGAGAGCTTTTAAGTGATCATCGTCTACAATCTGTTGCAGCAACGTCTCATTTTCAGGAGTCTTCTCAACGTTGGAATCAAAGAAGTCATCAATGCAAAGTGGGGAGAAGACGCAGTGAAATGGGTTGTTATCTTCCAGGACAGTATCAATGTATGCATCAAGCGATGTGGCTGTAATGTAAAACGGAGGTTCAAAGGTGACTTCGTTGGCTGTCATTGGTTTCATTGTGTATCCAGGGAGAGGTCTTTCAGGCAGGCCATATTGCCTCACAACAGTGGAAGATGGGTGCCTTTGCATGACAAACTTGTTGGGACTTTGAAGAGCTTGGCAGAGCTTATTCCTGTCACCTGCAGCATAGAATTTGAGCATCTCCACAGCCAGCCATCTCAGGGGAGCGTCTTGCATGTCAAGTACATTTTGGAAGTCAGTAGTGAATGCCTTGTTGGTGTACTCGTTGCTATTGCCAAAACAATTGAATATGATCATTGCTAACATTCTCCGGACTTTGTCAAGCTTGGTTTCCGCCCTGCCACAGAATGCCCATGCAAATCTTGGGACAGCAGATGTTGACCGTGCATATGCAATGGCAATCTTTGCGGATCTGATGAGAAATGGAACAGGAATGTGGACAAGGCTGAGGTTATTCCATGTAGAGAGCAGAGCATCCCAGACAAAGGAGAGGGAGCTGATCCATTCATTGCCACTGAGATCATCAGTAGTGATGATGTCTTTTGAAGGGAGCTCCATCCTTGCCTCGATTCTCAGCTTTGGTGTCATCATCTCAAGGTAGTGAAGGTGCTGTTCCAAATTGCCGAGTCTATGCTTGGCAGTTTTAACAGTACTAAATTGATGAGATTCCATTCCGCTTGTAGTCACTTGGTTCAGCTGGTGATGAGAATTACTGTAGACATTCAGCTTCCTCAAAAATTGATTGTTGTGTCCCTTCTGTGGTTTGATTCTCTCCATCTGGACGCCTCCGTAGATAGGGAGGTAGTCTTGCACACCAGCATAATACCACATCTGAGGGATGATGAAGAGTGGTACATTATATAATCGAGCACCCATACCATACTCCTCCTGAAATTCAGAATCCCCAGCAGACCCAACCCAACGGGCGAGGGTGACAAAGCCCGCTTCTGTAGCTGGAACCATGTGATCCTGTCTCATCCAGTGTGCCTGCTCGGGTCGGATGGCAGCAGCAACATCGAATGTGATCTTACATTCAGGATCAGCGATCCGAGCCATCCTCATGATGGCTACACCCCATTCAATAGATGCCTTCTCTCCATAGGTCTTCACGGCTACCCTCTTTATCTTTAGTTCTTCTATCATTGCTAAGAAGTCGAAGGATCCAAATGTCCACTGTTCTCTAAACACACCAGATTCGTTTGTGCTTGGGACTGCCACCACTCCGATCTTGGTAGCCAAGTGGGAAATTACTGCATCACGAAAGGTCGGCGGCACCCACACTTGAAATGGAGTGGAACAAACAACCACCCAACTCTTCCTCCCATGACCTTCTCGGAACTTATTCTTGGGAGGAGTCCGCCATAGCCTCAGCGAAGACACGCCGAGAAGACTGGGTAGAATATCTTTGCTGCCAACAATTTCGATTCCATCAAACTGACCAGCTCTCCCATGTTCTTCATTATTGAGGATGTGATCAAAGAAACTAGCTCTCCTCTGATTGGACCTCTCCTCTTCGGAGACGCCGGGTTGCGGTCGAAAGCCAGGAGGTCCCTTGCGGAGGATTTCGGCAGCAGTGTCGGCAGCAGTGTCGGCAGCAGTGTTGGCACGTCGACACCGATGTCGGGCACTTCGGCGTAGTGGCATGACTTCGCCGACAATTGGATAAGGGGGCGGCGGCGGCGCTGCTGGTGGTTGTGTCGTCGGCGGTTGTGTCGTCGGCGGTTGTGTTGTGTCGTCGGCGGTTGTGTCGTCGGCTGTTGTGTCGTCGGCAGTTGTGTCGACAATTGGATAAGGTGGCGGCTGCGGCGCTGCTGGCCCAAGAGAAGAAAACCACCAGAACTATCACGTAGGCCAATGCATATGTATAAAACCATACAACACCAATGCCTGTATATGATACTCCTATTGGTAGCGGTGTCGGCAGCTGAATGCAGCAACAACGAACTTGGGCTGTGGGCAGAGCTCCGTGCACATGCTGCTGTAGTTGTTGCTGGCGCTGCTGTTTGTTGATCGTGGTTTGCAAAAAAAGTGCCTTCTCAGAGGCCTTTAAAACAAACAAACCAGAAAGGCCTATGTGTGTGTGTTCCTCAGCAGCTGGGAGAGTGGTCCCACAACATGGTAGTGACAAAAGTTAGTAAAGTAGGCTTAATGACGGAGTCCCGCTTTGAATTTCGAAAATTGCACAGATGGTAGATATTTGTATGTGCTAAAAAACTATGTGAGAACCCCTGGTAGATATTTGTATGTGCTAAAAAACTATTTAAAAACCCCTGGTAGATATTTGTATGTGCTAAAAAACTATTTGAGAACCCCTGGTAGATATTCGTATGTGCTAAAAAACTATTTGAGAACCCCTGGTAGATTAATCCCACGAAAGTGTGATGTCACCGAATTGACCTTCTCACATGAATAAACTCTACCAACATTTATGCGAACCATGACTACATACTACCGGTCGACTGACTAACATGAGTCCCGCTCTGACGTCACACTATGGCCACCACTATTGCCCCACTGTAAAAAAAAATTTTTGTGTTGTGCAATAATTAGACCATTCTAACCACTTTAAAAAAAATGTTGTGTCGCATGTTCCACCCATGTGGTGCCCTCAAGGGATTAGTAGTGACAAATATTTTTTTGATGTTTTGCAATAATTATACTATTTTAAGCATGGTAGAAAAATTTGCGTTTTCTCGTAAACGAGAAGTTACTCATGAGAAAGTTGACCCACCATATCGAAGAGCTGTGTATTCTGTATTATATCCTAATTTTTGGGTTCCTGAAAGCACCGGCAAAATTTCCAAATTTTGGGGAACAATTGCCCTAACCCTAACCCTAACCCTAACCCTAAAGATGCCCAAGACGCAAGACGCAATCAAGATGCACAGAAAGACAGAAGCCAATAAAAGAGCTGCGCTGAGCTGACGGACGCGGCTAGGTATGCATGAAGTTCTGATGCAAATGTCACACCAACATCACATCAGGATTAGTACTAATTCCTTTCGTTCAATATTTACCCTGAATAACAGATGCGGGTTATTTGTGGTTAATGGTAACCCATGAGGGTTACTTAGTTTGATTTCGATCACTGCTTGATTTGATGACGTTCAGAGCAATCATGAACATTATGCAAGGTGACAATTAAGTAGCGTAAGAATTACATGACATGTTTATTATATATTTGAGTCAAGTCACCGCTTCCACCATTCTCAAGCCAGCTCCCTTCCTATCGATTTACGATTGTACCATACACATCCACTTCCCACAGTGATACACCCCAACCTCTTGCAGGTTTTCGTATGAATACACGTAGATATCTAAATGCAGTAGTAGTTTGACAAGATCCGCTACTGTCTCTGTCACTGCCATCATTGCCCTCACTTGTTTGCTCGTTATTGTCTAGTGATGATGTTGTCCATTCTATTGTATGCAAGATGTGCAAGGGTAACTTTTGCTTTACTCCCGGAGATTGACCATATGAGGATTCATGAAACTGTGTCTCAATACCACGTTGTAGCTCGTTATTGCCTTGGTTATTGTTTTTTGCATTGCCACCATCATACAATACACACCACTCATCCTTCTCCACTCCATTTAAAGATAGATCATGCTCCAGTGGACGATCCATCCGTCCTTCAACACGATAATCAGTTGCAAATGCTGTTTCCCAATCTAATACAATCTTGGTCATCTGCACCCCTCTTCTACCATCTCCTACTATATCATTTCCATTCTCCATCTCTTCATCTAACAATTGACTAAAATCCAAAAGCACCCAATGACTCCCCTTGATAGCCGTACCATGCATATCCGAAGCAGCTTGCCATCGATCTTTAATCCAATCGCTCCCTGGTGGATTTTGATTAAGGACTGTCGGTGGACCGAGGTTACCTCTTGTGGATGTTGTTAGGATTACTTTTGGATTGCGGGAAAGTAGTTTTGGTGTTTGTTGTTGTATTATTGTGTTGGATGGAATGCGTTTGCGTCGTAGGTTGCTTGTTGTGTTGTCGTTATTATCATCGCCTGGTACTAATAACGGTGGATTGATTGACGCTGGAGGCTGCCTTTCATTATTGAACAGTGCAGACTGCACACTGCTCCCTCCATCGATAACCGTATCATCGGCGGATGAAGAAATCATCGTCGTGACATAATGAGTCACAGCAACGAGCCATAGCGTTAATAGCAGTGCGAACGAAGAGAGGAGGAGACAGGACCATATTTTATTTCGCTCGGTTTGCTGTCGCTTGATGCGTTTGGTTGTGTGCCGCTGATGAGATTGTTGTTGTCGATGTTGCTGCATGGTTGCTTCTAGATGATACTCTTATGTGATTTGTTTAATGAACTTGTCCACTACTGAGAGCGATTTTATTTGCTTGCGTGGACATTGATGGGACAACAGGTATGATTGCGACTCTCTCTCTATCTCGATTTACCACAAATGGTGTTGCCTCTCATCTCGTTGGGGGGTAAGTACTACATATACAGTGATAGATGTCCATGGTCCATTGTGATTGGTACTCATGTGGGTTGGTGAGGTGGATGGAGATGACGCGTACAAACGAAATCAATAACCACTCCGCAAATCCGTTTCGCCGAGCGGAGAAAATTCGAAATAAGAAATAATCCACTTTTATTCATCCAAACAACCTTATTTACTATTCACAATTGACAACTAATATCCACAAACTACCCAGTTAAAGATCGATCTTCCCTGTCTGATCGTGAAACTGATCGTGAAATCACTGCATCCTGTCATGTCAGGCAGAGACTCTCCAAACTAGAGATAACCCTCGAATGGCTGGGCAAGGTTCGCATGAAGAACACTCCTGTGCAGTTTTGGGCGGAAAACCCTGTTCAATTCGCATGCGCGGACTAAGTTGAATCTTGGTTGAAGTTGGGCTAGCTTGACCAATTTGTCACAAAGACAAAAAACGAGCAACTATTAGCTCAAAATGAGTCCTTCATGTCATCTGTGCAGTTTGGGAGTGACATACCAGCCAGGATTCGCCGTTACTTTGAAGTTGTGCCTAAAATCGAATCAGAGCAAACACAGTAATGTATTGCCACCATACCATTGCCCAGCAAGAAAGTATTCCACACCATCGACGTCTCCTCAATAGCTCTGTAGTATTCACAATGGCCATGTCAACCACAACAACAAAAATCACAGCATCTGCGCCTACCAGCCAACCTCCTTCCGCCGTTGATCCTAGCGATAGTGGAAGTGGCCTTGTTGGCCTTCTCTTCGCTGCCTCTCAAGTCGAGACCAAGCCTAAAGCTAAAGAAGCCGCAGCCGCAGCCGGAGAAGGAACCGAAACTGAAATACAAGACGCAAAAGCAAAAGCTTCATCTGCCGTCTTCACAATCAATAGCACTGGATTTGCCTCCAAAGAAGAAGAATCATCATCATCATCTGGGGGCAAAGGCAACGCAGAAGGAGACCCCTTCTCTAAATACGACCCCGGCAACAACCCCTCTCCCTCCCTCGATGCCGATGCCTCAAAGACCATGAGCTTTCCTCAAATCCTTCACGGGATCCTCTCCACGCCGGACTGTCAGTCAATCATTTACTGGCTACCCGATGGCTTCTCATTCATCATCGCAGATAAGCAACGACTCTCTGATGAGATTCTTCCCAAATACTTCCGTCAGGCCTTACTCAACAGCTTCATCAGAAAGCTTAATCGCTGGGGATTCCGAAGGATCAAGAGCCGCTACAAGGGCGGAGAATCATCATTCGCTCACAACAACTTCATCCGCGACAAGCCTTGGTTGTGCTTGAAAATGCGGTGCGAGTCCAAACCAAGTTACCACAAAGCTCCATCCAAGAACAGGAAGAAGGCAAAAGAGGCTGCTATCAAGGTGGTCAACATTCCTGCGAATGCTGACGTTGCGGTTCCATCACGGGCCCCTCCTTCCTTCGTGGCAGGATTAGGAAGAGGAGGTACGGTGAACGCAAGTAATAGGGAGTTTTTGCCTGCCTGCTTGCCCACAACATCGTCCACCTTATCCACCTCATACATGGATATTGCTGCTAGTGTTACTGCTATTGGCCCTCCCACCACCGCTGCCACCACCATTCGAGAGAGAGAGAGGCCATTCTTCGCCTCCTTCCGCCCTGAGCATCCTCAGCAGCAGCATCATCATCGAATTTTCCCTGAGAGGCAGTTTCTCATTGCTCAAATGCGTCAAGATTATCACCTTCAAGTTCAAGCGGAGATGCAGCGTCTCCATCATGAGATGTCTTCGATCAATGACAGCTATGTCCAGAGGAGGTTAATGATGGCGCAGTATGAATATGAAAGGGATTTGTTGCGCAGGAACATTTTCCACAGACGTAGATGAGTGCACTTAGAAATAATGCCGTGTAATAACTTTGTTTATCATGTTTGATCAAAAGCTTCTTTACTGAGAGTGTGAATTATCTGTCAGTCTATGCAGTAGAAAGACATAGAATCTAACACATAGAATCTAGAATAATTTTAACGTGACATACAATTCTTTTTCAGCCTCCATCGCAGACAACACAACGTACCATACAACTTTAGATGACTCTATCCTATATCCAATGTAGTGTCTACAACAACTTCCTATAATCGACATTGCCCATGTCTACAATTTGCTACTACATGTCTACAATTTGCTACCGTTTACAATTTATGAAGACGTGATGTGAAATGAAGGCGTGATGTGAAATGAGTTGGCGGAAAATTGCAGGCGGGTGACTTTGGAAGCCCAGAAAACGGGCAGAATTTCAATATTTTAGCCCGGGCCTTCTCACCACCAATTTTTCATTTTTCTTTGAAAAAGCACTTGTCGGTCGATCATATCCACACACTCCGTAGGCTTGCCTTTCTGTCGGTAGCCGTCCCTGTTGCAGCATATCATCTGTAGAGTAGTCGCTAGTAGTCCTGTACTCATTGTGTGTGTAAGTTGCGGTGGAGCGTAGAGCTAAAGTGGTGATGTGAACACATCTTGTGTGCAAATTGCAAATCCAGATCGGCGATTTGACAAAGCGATCAGCAGCCGCTCAATTTCATTCATTCGCTGCTGACCTTGCCTTTTCTAATTATATTTTCTATCCTACCACGATTACAGAAGCTTCGTTAAGTTCCTTCCATCTTGCTTTAATGATGGTGGCCAAATCAGCCCTTAAAAAGACAGCCAAAAACATTCTTTCTTCATCGGACTCAACAATGGAAGATATCACCTTGACAAAAGAACAAGCTGCACAGCCAACAACCGCTGCTTCCAGTGCAACCGACGGAGACAATGAAACTACTACCGCCACACCACCGCCTCTCACTTTTATAGAGATCGATCCTAATCAGAGGCTGCCACTACCAACTCCTCCCTCTGACAAGGAATTGCTAAAGCAAGCTGAAGAATTAGTCTATTGGGCTATATCTAGTAAACATGAAAATTCAGCAGCTAATCAACTATCTGCAGCATCTACAACTAACGTTAACAAACTCAACAACAACAGTCCCAACAACAGCAACGCTAGAAACACAGCCATAGAAGCAGCCCGCCGCCACGCCCTCCTCACCGAACTCCTCTCCCGCAAACAAAACCCACAACAACTCCTCTACACCCTCCATGCCATTTCCACATCCAACTCTGGTCGTGATCTAGATCGTTTAGTCACAAATCCAAAACTACATGCTCAACTGATACATTTGGTAATGAGGATGGATCCATTTTGTCCTGGTGTGGATGGGGGGAGTGGGATAAGGGAGTTGCAGGTTATTCGAAGGGCGGATAGGAAGGCAAAGCTTGATCGAACGAACAGCAAAGCCAAGACCAAAGTCAAAATTGACGAATCGGCAATCCAACACAAAGAACAAATGAAGTACATAGCGCCCACACAACCATTCTTTCAATATCAAATTGCCGATGCATACCTCCACCTCATCATCACGTTGATCTCCAGTAATTCGATATTGTCAGTGAGTGCAGTCAGGGCAATTTGGACATTGTTGACTGATTTTGGTGGAAAGTGGATGGAGGCGGAGATGAAACGACAGGAGGAACGGAGGAAGTGGAGGAGGAGGAGGAGAGTGCTGCAAAGGAAGAGGAGGGAGTTGGAGAAGCAGCAATTGTTGAAATTGAAAATGGAAGAGTCGCCATTGGTCAAGAGGTTCAAGTCGGATGATGTGACGGAGTCAACATTGTCGTCGTCGACACCGCCACCTGCTGCTGTGTCTGTTGAAAAGCTTACCGAGTTGGGTAGTGAAAAGGAAGAGGACAATGATGTCTTGGAGGAAGAGCCCGAGGGAGAGAGGGTCGTCCCAGGAATGAGCGGTCAAACAGTCGACTTTGTCAAGGATGTTTTCTTTTCCACCAACAAAAAGGGAGATGACACAAACACTCCAGAAGAAGAAATTATTTGCTCTGATCGTTTAGCCAGTGGACGAGTTCGACGTCTCCTCTTAACACTGCTCAACATCTTTCGTCTGTGTCCACGCTCCAAATCGGATCTGTTGCGTGAAATATCCAACAACTTTCCTCACTACAAAACCTGTCCACCGGCATTGTATCAATGGTATTCACATGTTTGTCTCCAGCTGCTTCACCTGGTGCCTACAATGGAAGGACCGATTATGAGTATGTTTGTGGATAAGGCGCTGGATATGGATGTTGAGATCAAGATTGATGACAAGGGGGGAGTATTTTTGGACGACAGTGGGAATGGCAATGAGGGCGATGGCGAATTCTTTAATGGTATGCCGGATGAAGTAGCGACGAGTTCACCGATGCCAAAGAAGCGGTCGTTCCAGCAGTTATCGCAAGAGGGGATAACCCTTGGAGTTTTCGCTCATGTTGTTTCGTCGCAATACTTGTATGCGGTCACCGTCGACTCCCGCTGACTGTGAAGAGTTTGTTTGAGCAGGTTGCCGTCGCGATACTTTCCGTCTCTTAGTGGAATTCTCTCTCGGATTGTTCCTGCCGGCTGCAGGTCTCTCTGGATTTGTAGGTTGTTGAGGGAGCTCTTGAATCTTAGTTTTGAACTCGGGCATTTTCAGGATATCATTCCAGCTGTTCGTCTTACCCTCGGATATTTGGAGGGCGCTCTCTGCTGCTGTCCGAGCGGCTCTAACTGCATTTAGCCAGTATTGTTGGTCAGCTGTCCTCATTCCGAAGAGGTTGTCCGGTGAAATTTCCAGAAGGCATCTAGCGTAGCTGGGTAGATCTGAGAAGCCCATGCGCAGTTGTTCTTCGACCTCTTTTTGGATCTCTTCTCTTGTAGCAAGGGCCTTGGTCCCCATGGTTTTGTGGTGTTTCGTCAGATTTCTACATAACCACTGGGTGTGCGTTAAAGTGAGTATCTGATCGATGAACCCTTTCATCCATACGTCGATCGTCAAGTACTTGTGGTGAGAGAGAAGATGCTGTCGTTGCATGTCTCTGAAAGCGGTGGGGAGTTTTCCTTCTGTGAAGTGTCGCCAGCCTATCCTGTCAATCTTATTACCAACTATGCGCATGTTTTGAGACATTTTCCGCCCTTCTGGATGAACTAGATCTACGAACAACCTCCGTCCTTGCCCACCTAAATACCGTGGAATCCATAACCGCAGGTCAGGGTGCGTACAGTGCCAAGACATCCAGTCGTCGAGGTCACGAATGCTTTCCTTGAGGAGGTCGCGCCTAATCCGATTGTCACACCGTGTCAAGTGGTCAGCTGTTTCAAAACGTCCGCAGTTGGGACAAGAATCAGATGCATCCGGGTCCCATCGACTTATCATCTGTCCTGTTCCACAGAAGCCCGAACATTGCTTCCCATACCACAACTGATACATCTTGGGCCGTTTCTCCAGGAGCGAGCGGAGGTCCGCCCAGGCAATGGAGTCGAAAGTGGAGTTGTCCATAATCTTTTCGTCCTGATAAAACTGTCTAGCATTCCTCCGTCCAATTTGATATCGAAGTTCTTTTGCAATGTCCGAAGTCTGCTTGGAGCCGTCGAAAAATACTGATGCTTGTTCAAGCGGGAGACTGTAGATGGTGGTGCGGATAGATGCATAGTCTTCAATGGCCTGCTGCACCGCATGCTTTGCCCTAATGTCGCATTCAAAGTTGAGTTTTGCGTCAAGGCTGAGCAAACGAAAGGGAACATTATCATCCTGATGGGCCTTAACATGCTGGAGCTTGTGGGCGAGTTTAGAAGTTGTCTGAATTCGTCTCAACACCCGAAGAATATCATTGTTTTTCGCTCCTGCAGGGATCCGTCGATGTTCCTTGGAGAATGTCTGGATAGTGCCTTTGTTGTCACAAAATATGTTGGCATCTGTGAGACTCTGTTGATAGTACTCCTCGGCAGTCAGCAGGAGAAGGTGCAATGCAAGCATTCCTAGCTGTTCCGCTCGGTAGCTGTTGGCCGCCACCGAAAATTCCGCAAATTCTCCTCTCATGACCTTTCTGGAGTGGCTGCAGAAAAGGACCCACGCCGCACCGGATATAAGCGGTGCCAGTTTCTTATTGTGAGATCCATCTGTTGCACAATACAGAGATCCTCTTTCCAAAGCATCTATGATCCAGTCGGGGTCTTCGTCCAATACTAGGCCTTTCCACATCCATTCGCCGCCCTTGCTCCGGAGCGCCTCGATGAAGGACAGATGTTCCTGCAATGGAGGCTCAGCCAGTTTAGGGCCTCTAGATTTCAACTTTAGTTTGCCATCGACAACATCTACAAATGTGACCGGAATTGTATCCGTGAGCGCAGTTTCCGCCTCTCCTGACAGGGATAGAATGTAAGCACGATCGTCTGGGTCATTTTCGAAGCGCAGAATTTTGTCATCATAGTGAAGCTCCCCCGTGTTTGTCTCTGGGTGGTAAAACTGTCTCCATTTTCTAGTAGACGGCGCTATCCATTTCCCCAGCGGTTGGTTGAGGTAGAGGTTGGGACCACTTGCAATGTGCCGGAGAGCTTTCTTCCATGTCTTCCAGTCCTCATCCGTAGGATCCTCTCGGCTGAATTGCAGCACCGATCGATGTTCGCCCAAGTCTCTTTCAAAGGAGTCTTCCCACCAGACTTCAAGGTACATTTCGAGGTTCGTGCCCTTAGCAGTTGCTATGTCTGAGATGAAGAGCGCCTCCTGTGCGATCCGGGCTCTATTGATTCTTTTCAACTCCTTGCCCTTGAAGCCGAGTTTGACCATTTCTGACATGATAGTGCAGTCGTGCTCTCGTGGCTTAGGGATGCCGTCGTACTCCAGCAGCAGGGTGATATCCAACAGATCGACCTTTTCCCAAAGAGCTTTAACCCATGTGTCCGTGGCCAGGTGGCCCCAAGTGTTGAAATCATAAGACAGAGGACAATCTTCTACTCCGAGTTCCAGTTGTAGATATTCCAGGGCCGCTTGCAATGTTGTCCCAATGAGAGTATTCGTCCCAAAGTGTTGCAGGAAGGAATTCAACGTTGCTGCAGTTACTTCGGTGGTAAGATCAAACAACTCCATACCTCCAAAGGATGCTGGAAGGTATCTCCATTCTCGAGTGATAGACCGAACTACTCCCAAATTGCTAAGAAGGTAATAATCCGAGGACCCAAGACCTTTGCTCAGCGCAGTCATAGAGGCAGAACATGCACCTAAGCCGTATCGGAGACCTGACCATAGCTGGTGTGTATAACTCATCCATACCGACCTCGTAGGAATGACACCGTTCTTGATTTGACCGGACCACGTTGAGACCTTTTCACGCATAACTTCGAATTGCTTCTCAGGGCTGCCATCGGGACGGACGAAAAGGCCTAGGTTCTCCACCGCTTGGTCGCTTCGCAATCGTTGGATCTGCGCCGCCTCGGAGCCCGCTTGAGGTACCGAGAAATACCAATCCTCCAATTCTTCTAGTTCATCGTCCTCTTCGTCAGCAGGCGAGGTGTTCTTCCTTTGGTCTGAGTATACCCACGACCCTTTCCCGTCAGGCACCATGTCATGAATAGCTACTGCACATTTGTCGCCGTTCAAGGCTCCCCCCACTGCAATTAGATTGTTTCCCCAGAAGTTGGTTGCCCCTTGTCCCTTGGCTATCACCGCATCAATGTCATCTTTCTCCTCCAGACCTTCGCATAAGTTAGTATCATCGACATAAACAATCCCGACCTGATTCACGCCACGCTTGGAGATTGGAGTGCAAATCTTCACGCCGTGACCCTGCCGATGCTGGGCATGGATCATCAAAGAACTTATCTGTTGCCATGTTGCGGGAGCCGCGCCGTTGCCTTGAGCCAGACCGTGCTTGCCTTCAGCTGCACCACCGCAGAACGAGGTGGATTGACCAAAGCCCGTCCGCAAATAGAATTCCATACAATGAAGCGGTCTAAGCATGCCAAGGACCGAGCTGTTGTGAACTTTGTAAGCTCGCAGGGTCAGTGCTGCCATAGCGTGAGCCACTCTGTCATAACATTGTGAGGCATCGACCTGGGCCACCAGCAGGGGCCGCTTGGTAATTCTAGCGATGTCGTACATCAAGACTTGCTGCAGGATTGCGTCTTCGGCTGTTTTCCCTTTCTCACTGAAGATCTCCTCAGGGATCAGCCCATTCTCTCTTGCGAGGGCCAACATTCGATGCTGAAAGATGAGTTTGTTGTGTTGGTTGAAATCTGCTTCCAGCAGAAGGATGGCTCTAAGTTTTGTAAGCAGCGCCACCCCCGCTATCTTTTCCAGCATCACCGAGAGACCACGTGCCCATCGTTGTGGAGTCGAGCCCGTTGCACTGATCAAGGAAAGTTTTCTGGCTAATATGTTTGAAAGTTCATCGTCCCAACCAATCGCTTTGTAATGGCCAAAGTGCAAGCCTGAGAGGGAGGATGATGTGCTTTCTTTCACTCTCCTCCAATAATATTGATAGTCCTCCTGAGAGATGACAATATTTACCTCTCCTTCTCCCATCAGTTGCCATATGCGAGCGATCTCTTCAAGAATGATTAGGGTCGGTCCATCCGCGTCAGTGGGAGGAGTGAACGTCCCTTCAAGAATCTGAACAGCTGCCTCTGTGTCAGCATATGTTCCGAGTAGGTCGTATAGGACTCCCTGACAGATAGGCGCCGAGCCTGCCCTCCCAAAACGGGAGGTGAGCTCCTCCATCACTGCTTTCTCAATCTCCTCTTTGTTGACGTATTCAGTCACGACCCCATCCTGCCTTTCTACTTCTACCCTAGTGACACTGAGCATTCCTCTCGGTTTGGTGACCCGCTGAATATCCTGCCAAGTTTTCCGCTGTGCCTCTGCCTTTAGCATCCCCTTAATCCTATTCGCTTCATCCGAGTTCCCTTGATCAATCGCCTCATTCATCTTGTCATTGAGGAATGTCTTCCGAAGCCACGGAGATTGGGCCATGTAATACCTTGCCTGTTCTTTGCAATCATGATACATCTCGACCAGTTCGGTAACAGAAAGTCTCATCGGGTGGTTAATTCCATTCCTCACGGCAAATCTTCTCATGTTCCCTCCGTTTACTTTCTTGCCTTGATGGTACCTGAGCAGCCATTGAATAGCATGACATTTGTCTAGCCATCCTTTTACCGCCGGCGAAAACTCGTAGTGTGCAGGGTAGATTATCCGACATTGATCTTCGGCCTGAAGCATGATCTCTTCGACTAGATTATCCAGCTTCTCCATTCCTTCCTCCACCTCTAGAGTGGGGGGGAAGGAGGCACGCTCCTCCAGTGAACGCAGTTTTTTGTCGACTTGGTGCATCTTGAACTTCTTCCGTACCACCGAGAGGTAGTTGTTCCGAATTCTGGGGACCCGGGAAGACAATTTGCGGGCTTTCGGGCGAACAATAGTCTTTTTGGGGACGCCCAGAATAGACCTTGAGAGGATATCCACCATCACCGGCCTGTGGTCTCCAATTTCGTGGTCGAAGGGCAGATAGCTTGCTCCGACTACTTCGAGGTCGTCAGAAACCCATATCCCGTCAATGGCGCCGTTCGACTTGTCGCTCCCTCTAAAGTGTGTAGGAGGACCACGACCCTCAGTCAATTTATGCACAGCCTCCCTCATCCTGATCCCATCCCCTGCTAATCTGCGACTAAGGATCCCGTCTGTGACGTTCTCATTGCTGTCCATCATCAATACGACCCGATGCCCTTGTGATCGCCAGCGTTTGATGCGTGAGCTAACTCTGTCTCGAAAGAGATCAATTGGATTGGTAGCCAGTCGATTTTCTTGAATAAAGCGCTGGAGGTGCTGATAATACGTACGAATCCCAGGGGCCTTGCAAGGCGCATATGCAGACATGAAGTAAGTAATATGCCCATCATTCCCTTCAACCGAATAGTAACAAAACAACCCTAGTCCTTCATCGTCTTTACCTCTATCCTTGATAAATCCCGTCAACTCATCCCGCACCAGCGTGGCCACGCCTCCAGGTTGGAATGCACCGATGTTCTCTGTTTCTCTTGTGTTATGGGAGACAACTGATTGGATTCTATCGTCCCCATGCCGGAGTAGAGAGGACAAAGTCTGAGAGGATTTGAGACTACGAAAGTTGTAGTTTGTTTCCTGCAAACCGCAGACATCAACAGCGTAGCTTCGTAGCACGTTTTTCAGGCGGGAGAGCTTCATGTTGTTCTCTTTCCACTGGCCTATACCATTCATGTTTAGGGACATGACTCGCACAGCATCGATATCTTTTTCTTCTACGACCAAGGTACCATATATGGGCACCACTGTATCCTTTACTGTGTTCCCAAGTACTTTGCCTCCCTCCCCTTCTGGA
Organism: Skeletonema marinoi; assembly: GCA_030544225.1. NCBI lineage: Eukaryota > Bacillariophyta > Thalassiosirophyceae > Thalassiosirales > Thalassiosiraceae > Skeletonema > Skeletonema marinoi. Next base: position 23,671 of record CM060506.1, read on the forward strand.
TTGGCATCCCCCTCTACACGCCTTGCGTTACTATCATCCTCTGCCTCTGCATCTAAAAGTTCTTCGAGCTCCCTTGATGAGAGATCGTCGCGATGGTTCCTTCTTCGGGCTAACATTGACTTCATTATCTCTGACGAAAAACGGTCGTCATTACTAAAGTTTAATTGACTTGATCTATCTATCCTAGAATATTTGTTGCGTGAATCATCGCCTCGGGTGGAACGAATGAATGACCGGAATTGTTGTGCCCGACGAGACGACTGCTTGGAACCCCTTTTGCTCTGTTTTGAGGTGGAGCACACCTTTCTCCCTCTAGAAGATTGGCTCACATCGGCGGGCGAGGTACCCGGTAGATGCTGCCTGGAGTACATTACACCTCGGACCCCACAACGGCATCTTGTGCCGGAGGGGTCTTATTCTTATCACCAAGGGATTGTGAGTCCCTGGGTGGGGAGTTGGAGATGTCCGATTTGAGACTGAGAAATCCATCGAGCCCCTTCACCTTAGAGGAGGTGCCGGTGGATTCTTCATCTTCGAGGTTGTCATGAGGGTAGCGCTTCCTCATGTAGGCTGCTGTGTCCACGGAGCCTTCATCCTCAAAGGTGTCGAAATCAAAGAGAACTCCGTTCTTCCGACCATTAGAGCTGTGGATCGCGGCATCACGTTGTTCTGCGGCAGCAATCATCCAGTCCAGGTTGGCGACTACCTCATCAGTACGGTCAAAGGTGTCATCTCCCATATCCAGCTCGATCAGTTTGGTGGCAGGATCGTAAGTAGTGCAGTTGGTAGCGACTCGAATTGCCTCCGGTTCAAAGACTAGCCCCAGAGCTTTCTCGATGCAGGGACGGGAGGCGTTGCGGTCATCGGCTAGGTAATACATCAACCATGCTGCAGGACACTCAGAGATGTTGGATGCAGCTGCACGGTATTCCTCACCGTTTGGAACAACAGCGTCCACTCCATACGTAGACTCAAGAATTGCCACGAAGATAGGGCGGCGACCGGGGAGACGCTGCTGGAGGAGCAGCTGGCGGAATGTTGTAGTCACTACGTCTCCTTGACCATCTGCTGGTTGGATCTCAAAGCTGGCCTCGAGGCCTTTTGGACGGAGCCCTGAAAGAGGAGGTTGCACAGTGGCGTCCCCTTGGAAGGCGGTAGCATTGCAGGTGTTTTTGTACTTGGTCTTCGTGGAGGAAGGAATGTTGGCGTCTTTCATATCGGGCACAACACCAAAGTAGCTGTAGATCCCGAGGAACAGGCGGATGTACTTCTTCCAGGCAGGCAGGCACTTAATAATGATGTCCCTGTCTTCCGCATCGTTAGGTGGAAGTGGGATGAGGGAGCACCGATAACCCATGGGTTTGTAGTGGGTGTGGCGGTCGATGGATAGGGAGTTACGGAGAGAAAGGTAGTGCTCTCGGCGGGTGATAAATTTGGGGTCAAGGATGGATTTAATGTATTGGAGGTAGGTAGTAGGGGTCGCACCATGGTGTGGTAATGTGTTGAAGTTATAGGTCCGTGCAAGGGGTTTCTTTTTCCTGCCGCCAGGATCGGGTGGTTCCCTTAGGTTATTGGGGGAACGGCGGCCACGCCTTTTGTATCGGCGTTGGATAACACGGTTACGGCGACTACAGCTCTTGGACGTCATTACTGTGTGTGATTTTTGTGTGGAGACTGAATTTACATGAGGGGCTACAAACGGTATTAAAGTAAAATTGGTCATTTTGATGCGCGCTGCCGCGCGTCAGTTTTAAGCCTATTTATTACCGGTCAGACTTCCAGAACCCTAAATGAACATAAAAGAAGCAGATTAACCCGTGCTCAATGACCCATTGTCCTCCCATTGTCACTGTTTGTGTTGCTGCGCTGCACCCAGAACAAGGCCTCCTGACGATATAAATAGGAGTATTCATCATCATTCCTTCGCCGCAACAAGACGACATGACGACGGAGCAGCACAATAGCTGCGTCTTCACCTCCGACAACGAGGAGAGTGTGTCCGAATTTTCTCCATTTTTTTCATCACTTCCATCATCACCGAAACTAAGTCCACCGACATTTTCAAATAGTAATGGTGATGATCGATCAAGTCCGGGGGCATTTTCCCTCTCTAATTTCGATTGGGATGTGAATAATCATGGAAACGACCTAGCCACCGCCGGTGCTGCCGCTGTGCAACATGAATCTTCTGAAAGCAGCACTAAACATAATGATGTGCCCTTCTTCCCCCCAGGAGGTGGAAACCACGTCCCTACAAGTGAAGATCACAATGGAGCTTCGTCATGCCCGGTGGGAATGCAGCCGTCGCTGACGGTGCAGCGAAATGATTATCCTTCCATCTACTCGGCACAGCTTCCGCCGACCCATCAGCTTCCGCCAGTTCATCATCATCATTATCTTGCCTCCGCGAACACAACCATCAATAATGTTGATAACAATAACGGCATGATGTCGCCTCACCAACCAAGTCATCTTCAAGCCAACACCACAGCTGCACTTTGGAACACCGCTGACACCCAGACTGCCCAATTGTATGCGCAGTTATTTCAGGCACAAGCGGACTGTGCCGCCATGCAGCAACAACTCTCAGCGTTTGTGGCTGAGAACTCTCTTCCGTCGTCCATTGTGGGTGCAGTGAATCTTTCCTCTATCAATAGTGTGGCGTCTCTTCTTTCATCGAATAATAATACGGCGCGTGGTGCCGGCTTTTCCTTTGCTAATCAGCAACAGCAGATACAGCAACTTGATCAGGTGCAAAGTCAAATGATGCAAGGTGTGTCGAACCAACAGCTCCACTGTGGTCTTATTACCAGTGGCGTCGTCGAAAGCAACAACGTTGTGGATCCGAACCTTATCCATGACCATCCTACACGACTATCCATACCTTCGGATGAACAATTCCTCGATCCAGTCTACAACTTCCTTCGTTCGTCGTGTATTGAAGTTTTCGTTGCCACTGAGGAAAACGACACGGGAGGACGTGGACGTGGAGCCAAACCCCATGCCATTGGACAGGTGGGATTGCGTTGTGTGCATTGCAAGCACATTCAGAGAAACAGGAGGGCCAACCAGGCGGTATCTCATCCGTCTAAAACGACCAACATCTTTGAATCCGTGAGGAATTATCAACGTATTCACTTGGAGGCTTGTGAATACATACCAAGTGAATTCATAACGCAACACAGGGAGTTGGCGTCACAACCCTGTCGAAAAATTCACCTAAAGTACATCAAGCTGTATTTTGCCGAAGCAGCGTGTGAGATTGGCATGGTAGAGACGCCCAATGGTCTTTTCTTTGGTGCACCTCCCAATACAAGTGGGAAACCCTCGGACAAACTCTTGGCCATCATGTGTATTGCTGAAAATCCCACTGCATCGGAATATAAACAACTGAGGGACTTGATTTTCCCCAAGGTGGATGAACGGCTGCAGAATTCCAAGTTTTCTCACGTTGCTTCTCCAAGCACCCGTCAAGTGATTTCGAACTGTCGACAGGAAAGGGCCGTATTTGTGTATCCATCCGATTTTCCGATTGTCAGCGACTTTCGATTCGTCCTGTTTCATCAATTCCTCCCATGTCGACCACCCAAATCAGCATTGAGCCGACGAAAGACCAAGCCAGATGAGTGGGATACTATTTCAGGCCTTTATTGTAAGCATTGTGCCAAAGCCCATCCGGGGGAGCGGTATCAAAAGGGAATGTATTTTCCACTGGAATTGGAGTCGCTTTGTGACGCTAGTTTTTCGAGCAATTTGCAGTGTCATATTATGACTTGTCAGTATGCTCCGCTTGTAACGAAGGAGGCGTTGGATGAATTGCAGAGGTTGGCTGCGGAACATGGTGTTATTACCAAGAGAAATGCCAAGAAAAAGTTCTTGCAAAAGTTGTGGAAAAGAATGGCAAATTACTATCCAGCTCCTTGGAGGGAAGAGTGAGTGTCTTGCATTTATTGATTTGAGTAGAGAAAGTTGAATAGCAGCTACAATACTCTTGTAAAACCATAGTAAAGATTAAAGCTTATTATGTAACAATGACAATGACTGAAAGGATACTGATGTACACTGTGTGCACATCTCACAACATTTTCATGGATGCTTTCTATTGAAATGTACTGAAAGATTATTCTAGCAACTCTATTTTTATCCAACCATGTCGAATGTGTAGAATTAACTTCCTCCTTCTATATCTCTATCTGGACAATAATAAGTCCCTCAATAAGAAGACATCTTCACATCTTGATCCAGCATCTTGCGAGGGGACAGAAGAAATACATCCACGCGTTTGACAAAAGAACGTATGGCAGACAGAGTTGTGTTTGAGGCAAGGCTACAGTGATCACAGAGCACAGGCTTGGTAAGCTGCTGCGTGGGATAGGGTAATGCCATATTAGGAAGGGGTTGTTTGGACGCTCTTTTGCGAGCCGCTGCCCTTCCACTTGACGAACTTTTTGGGCTATGTTGCCTAGACAAGGCGACAGATCCCCCTCGTTGCTATTCTAACATGTGCGCGTGATGCAATCGTTCATGTGCGGCTGCTTGTTGTGGCAGCAGCAGGAGCAGGAGCCACAGCAGGAACAACGCAGCAAAGGAGGAAGGAGGCGAAGTAGGGGATTTCTTGAACAGCACTGCTACCATCTGCCATCATCATGTGTTGTTGAGCAGCACCCCCCTGCTTCACTGACTGCTGCTGCTGTTGCCTCTTGGCACTTTCCTCTTCATGTCTCTCACGTGTCACCTCAAGTCTTCGGTGCTCCAATAAGGTAGCGAGACGTGGATTCATAGGGACGATGAACTGATCTGTTCATGTCGACGAGACGCTGAAATGACGTAGATGCATTTAGATTGGCCTCAGATCTCTCTACTGGCCTTTTCCGGGTTGTAGTCGACCATGATATAATGAGATGTAATCTCTCTTCATTGGGGAGAATCGGCTGCACATACAAAGTCTGCCGGTGGAGCAAGTTGCTGCTGCTGTTGGCCACTCTGCGCTGAAGACGACGGCGCCGCCTCCAACCCAGCTTCTCCTGGACAAAGGCACTTGAAATGCTCTCTCTCTCGATTGTTTTAGTTTTAGTGTTTGCTTCATGCTCGAGTGGAATATATCAATCGGCGCCACGATTCTGATCACTCTCATCTTTGAGCTGCCCCATCTGGCTTTCTTTGGAGGCTTGTCTTGCATCGGTGCAAAAATGCAAATGATTGAAATAAATTGCTCACATTCGTGCTTGAACGAAGTGTTCGGCTCTATATATCCATCGAAATGTACCAAAGTACACCTACAGACTGCAAGTACAAGTACAGGCGCTACCACCATTGCACAATATGAGACGCTCTAGGCAAAGAAAGATGATAGAGATGTTGAATCATCTTGAGCTTACAAGTCGAGGAAAATGCTGAGGATGAGGAAGGTATATCAATTCCTTGTCGGCTGGGTTGATACCACTACCACTACACTGTGCTGCATACATACTGAATCACTTCGCGAGATGGTACGCATCATTTGAAGAAATTATTCATCAAGACAGTAAGTACATAGTAGATACATGACAATGACAAGAGCGAGGCAAGATGAGACGAGAGGGAGCAGCGAGCAAGGGTGGGCGGAGACAAGAGATGGCATGGAGATACCTTTTTCACACCAGGCTCTGTCTTTTGAGAGCAGTATTTTACTGAAAAGAGAAGTTAAACCTCAAAAAATGAACGTTTCACGACTTACTTTACTTAGTTACACACTTCTGGGAAGGTCGTGAGACAATAAATCAGTACGGGTTTGTACCAGAGGGGAAAATAAAAGGATAACCCGCAAAATCGACGAGGTCCTACGTCGGAATTAAAAAATGTAGCGCCGTGCGATACCGATTCGCCGACAATATTAGCAGTACAACATGTACCACATGGGTAAATAAAACCTACGAACCCTAAACGTAATTGGGTAAAAGGACTGAAGTAATGATGTTTTAGTGGTGACGTATGTCTATGTTGTGACTAATTTCAACCTCAATAGACCTACATAACAACTTAGGGGGGTGTCCGCTCCGATATGGGGGGATTCCCCCCGCACTGCTAGAAGGAGACTAGATAAAAACTCCCAATTCAGGTTTGAGGCGCCCCCAAGCCCCCCTAAGAGAAGGCCACACCTCAACCCCATACAAAAAAGATCATTCGCCTTGCTTTGCCCTCTTTCATGCTTCATGCCGGCCACAGAAGGCAGGCCAGCATGCATGCAGCACGGGATGGAGGTAATACAATTACATACAATAAAGAAACAATGAGATCAAGATCAATATCGCCCTCTACGTCCATCAGGAGCGACAGCGACAACTCCGATGACACTAGTCGATACGCCAGTATGACCGAAGAAGAAGTGAATGCAATTTGGGAGCGAAGGAATTTGGCCTACTTTGATCGGCATCAACGTAAATTGGCGGAAGAGCGACAGCAGCAGGGTTTGAGTGGATGCGATGACGACTCGGTGGCTCACCATAGCAGCAGCTCGGATTCAAGTGCCTCATTTCAGGAGCAGTTGGATTCAGCGCCTTCGGTGCAGCAGAGAGGCCAGCAACGGCATCAACTTACCCGTCCGGCAGGCTTTGAATGTGCAGCCGATTCTCCCCAATGGAGGAAGTTTACATCTCGTAACATCTTTGGTGATTATGACCCAGAAAGGGCTAGTAGAGAACCGGCCTATCATAATGCATGGATGTCATGTGAGCGTCTCGTCAACATGAATAGATCAGGTGCAGCTTCTGCCGGAAATTTCATCCCAACGAATCCACGTCTCGCTGCCTTATTGGAACTCCGAAGACTTGAGGTGGCACATGAGAGGTATGAAGAGGAAATTGCCCGGAGGCAGCAGTCGCAGGGCGGGGCTGCTCAACAACACGACATGATGGTGGTAGATGGTAGCAGTGGTCTTAAAGTTCAAGAAATCCCCTCCTCTGCTGCGGCTCCTACTCATGCAGCACAACAAGCAGCCGCATATGAGCCATTGCATCAATCGCACATGCTAGAGCAACAACAAGGATCTGTTGCGTATGGTGCTGCTCAACAGCATAACATGATGGTATATGGTAGTGCTTCTTCTCAAGAATCCCCCTCCTTCGCTGCTGCTGTTCCTGATGCTGTGCAACAAGCAGCACAACAAGCAGCCGAATATGAACGCTTGAATCAAGCACACAGGTTTCGGCAACAAGAATCTGTTGCACATGCACGTCATGGGAGCAACAGCAGCCCAAAAAGTTCGTCAAGCGGCAGCAGCGTCGGAGACAAGACCGCCGACCCGACAGCTAGAACTTCCTTCTCTCTGGCACTGCCCTTTCCCTTTCAGCAGCTTACCAAGTATGTGTTTTGTGATCAATGCAACTGTGCACTGTATACCACTCCTCTTGCCAAACGTTTCTTCTGCCAAACGTGTGGATCTGTTGCTCGTGTGCCCGAGCAGGGTGCTGAGGCACGCTTTGAAGAAAAGATGCAAGATGCTGATGATCAAGATTGTAAAATGTCTTATTGAAGGAGGGACCAATTATTATGTAATTAGAGTGGGGAATGGAATTTTATGGTTAGATGAAGAAGTAGATAGTGTCTCGGTTGTTTCCAAGATAAGAAAAAGTATCTTTAGCTCCACCTAATTCTTCGAACCTTATCTAAAATATGAGTAGCATTCATTCTTCACCTTCGCTGCACAAATCACTAAATTTAAGAACACCTCTCTCTCTCAAGGAGCCGCAGTTTGGAAGTGAGTTATGGTGACGATGCACCACCAAGCACTTCAACTTCAGTCAGCAGTCTCTGCTTGCTAGAAGTAGCGGTGGATACTAACTGGACGGGGTCGGCTGAGCGATGCAGCGGTGGCTTGTCTGCCCGTCTGCTCGTTGGGAGGTCAACATGCCTTGCCATGACGGCATCACAAGGGTGGTAGCCATCACTTTCGTCAACGGTCTTCCTCGGAAGAAGCAGGCAGTGAACGACTATCATCAACAGCAACAGTGGAAGTATCTTGAAGAAGATGGCTGTCTCAAAAAGTCCGTCAAGCAATCAAGACGTCTGTCTTTTTCCCTTCCCTTCCCGTCCCGCCCCGGTCGGAGAGCGGAGGCCTTCTCACTTCTCAATCAATCAACAGAAGTTGTCCATTCAATACCGGTCGGGTCTCAGCTGTAAATGACCGGTATTCTCAAATAGATGACCCGGTATTTTCTTCACAATAAGTGCCTCCGAACGACATTTACATCAACATCATCGCACTTGCAAATCAATCGTACATACATACCAATCACATACATCATTATTTGTAGAGCCGTCGTTACTTCTCGGGACCACCGACCACCACCACCGATCTAATCCAGCAACGCCATCAATAGATAAAATAATATCATCATCATGGCTGCATCAATATCAACAGACAGTGTCTCGCAAGAACAGCATGAGTTTGGATATTATGATGTTCTCATGGCACATGCGACAAAGAATCATGCAAGCGGATCGCAAGATTTACATAATACTGAAGCTGCGACATCATCACAGCAACCCAATGAATACAGCAATGGCCACGACGACATGAAATTGATCGCAGAGCCAGTCTACGGCGGCAATGATGCTTCTTATGTCGGTCGCAATCTACAAAAGATTTCTTCTGCAAACACCACTGCATCATCAACACATCATCATGTATTCGACAACCACGACTCTCTCCTAATCTGCCACGTCCCCACAATGCTCCGCTATTCCTCTCCCTCCAACTCCAAATCAGACTTCAGCGGCGGATCATTAGCCTCAGGCGATGTAGTCGGAGGCGGCGATCTGGGAGCAATCGCCTATGCCGCATCAGCCGGGATTCTATTGGCGTTTCAACATGCGAATAATGGGAATGGAGTGGTGGCTCCAAGACTGGAGGGGTTGAATGAGTGGTGTCCGGTGAGGTTTACGAGTGAAATGTTGGATAAGGGGGGGACTGGGTTGGATGCTGTGACTGCGCTGGCGGAGTTGGTGACGAGGTCTCCTGAAGTAGTGAATGATGATAGTCCACAACAACAAATGCAACAGCAGCCGTGTTCGATCATTGGGGCACATGTGAGTGATGCTTCCTCCAAACTTGCTTCATTGGCAGCAGTATTTGATTTACCAGTGGTCAGCAGCAGTGCAATGAGTACAACATTAGATGATTTAGAGCAATATCCAACATTTCTGAGAACACACACGGATGTTGGGGGATTTGGTGAAATGTCAGTCTCGTTCTTGATGAACAAACTTGGCATTCGCAAGTTTGGGCTGTTGTTTACAAATGATGGATATGGATATGGGTTTGCACGGAGTGTGTTGGAAGCAGCGTCGGAGCGTGGTGCAGAAGTTGTTGGAGGTGGTTTACCATATATTGCCATGTCGTCAAAAGAGAATGCCGATGATGAATTGAGGGCAGCGATGAAGTTACTTGCCGAGAGTGGGTGTAATTACTTTGTTGGGAACTTCTATGCAGAATCGTTTGCCAAAGTAATGACGATTGCAACTGAATATGGACTTATTGGGGAAGGCAAATTTTGGTTAATATCAGGTACGGCGGACATGGCACCATTTGTGTTGGGAGGAGCCTTGAAAGTGAATCAAGTTGTGGGCAAGGCAATTGAAGGGAATGGAATCTACTTTTGTGAGGGAGGGGTGCCGGGATTGGGTGGGACGTATGATATCTTTACTCGAGAGTGGAAGGAAATGGGAGAGGATGAGCAAGCATTGTCGTATATTAATAGCAAGCAGCCACTCAAGGAAGATGGGACACAATATGCGTATCCCCCAGAGTTCTTTCAAATGCGACCGCATCATGTTGTTACGTTCAGTTATGATGCTGGTGTTGGCCTCGCCTTGTCAGCTTGTGAGGCGTGGAAAGATGCAACAACAGCAGGATTTAATGGTAGTGCACACTATGCCGCATTTGCCAACAGCACTTACATTGGAGCATCTGGGCACATCAAATTTAGGGAGACATTCCCAACGAGGACTGCTGAATCATCTTATTTCGTCATGGCCAATCTACGTGCTGTCCCGGTGGATGATAATTCAACATTGGTTAGATTCAAGGGTTCACCAGTCATCGATTACTACGATACTCTCACATCAACATGGCAACAACTACCGGGCAAAGAATTCATTTATTCCGGAGGCTCATCAGTGCCTCCGGTGGAGATGGTTCCAGTCAATCAGAATATCGGGGCTGCAGCAATCGTTGCAATAGTGCTAGCAGTAGTTCTTGTGGCTGTCATAAGTGTTGGTATGTTGCTTCGGAAGCGTAGAAAACAGAATGAAATCAGTTGGGAAATAAATCCAGCGGACCTGAAGTTTGATGAGCCGCCAGTCGTAATTGGACGAGGGACATTTGGACTTGTTCTGCTGGCAGAGTACAGAGGCACAACGGTTGCTGTAAAGAGGGTGCTTCCGCCTCGTTCAGTTGCGCAAGGTCAAAGGCGTGGCAGTTCTAGTGGGGGTAAGCAACGGGGAGTCGGCAGCCTGGACGACGATAGCGATAAGTTTGATTTGGAGAGTGGTCTTTCTAGTGGACTTTCCAGTGGTGAAGGTGTATCTTCTTTGCAGTCAAAGAGTCGGCGAAGGGTGGCCTTTTCTAATGACGCAGAAAACAAAATTCACGAAGGTGATGAGTGGTTGGAGAACAACAAAAACGGCGATAATACCAACAAAAATGTCTCGAACAGTAGCGTCGACTTTAATCCCGGAGTATTGTCTGGCACTAGCGTTTCAGGTACTATGTCTGGTGGTTCCGCTACTGCAACAAAGAGGCGAGTCAACAAGATATTGACATCGATGGGAATTGGTAAGGAAGACGATGGATATGAGAAACTCAAGAGGCAATTTATCAATGAGATGAGACTACTATCGACGCTTAGGCATCCCAACATCTGTACGGTGATGGGAAATGTTACAATTGGCAGTGAACCGATGTTGATAATGGAGTACATGCAAATGGGCTCTTTATTTTCCCTCTTGCACAACGAGACAGTCCCTCTCTCCGGTGAGCTGATCCTGCCGATCCTTCAAGACGTTGCGAAGGGACTTCGTTTCCTTCATTCTGCCTCGCCGCCTGTTGTTCACAGCGACTTGAAGAGTGCCAATATATTGGTTGACTCGAGACTTCACGCAAAAGTAGCCGATTTTGGATTGAGCCAGAAGAAAGAAGTTGGTGCTGCAGGGACACCTTATTGGATGGCTCCCGAGTTGCTACGGAAAGAGTCGGATAATACACCAGCAAGCGACGTCTACAGCTTTGGAATTATCCTCTTCGAAGCCTACACACGAAAGGTGCCGTATGATGGAGAAGATTTTGACGATGTGATCAAGCAGGTGGCCGACAAAAGTATTCAAAAGCGACCACCGCTTCCCAAATCTGCTCCACCTCAAATAACATCAATGATGACAGAATGCCTTGCAGATAATCCAAATGAACGACCGATATTTGATGAACTTGATGTGCGCCTTAAACGCCTCACCGTCGAAAGTGCAGATGTGACAGATACAATTCGTTCACATCGACATTCCGGAGCCAGCCAATTACTATACGACAACTTTCCCAAGAAAGTTGCAGATGCACTTCGAGAGGGTAGAAAAGTTCAACCTGAGATGCGTGAGTGTGTCTCCATCTTCTTTTCGGATATTGTTGGCTTTACGGATATATCGTCGAAGCTTTCTCCGATGAAGGTATCTGACATGCTCGATAGATTGTATAGTAGCTTTGATGAATTGTCACGAGCGCATGATATCTTTAAGATCGAAACAATCGGTGATGCATACATGGCTGTCACGAATCTCGTGAAGGATCAAGATGACCATGCAAAGCGAGTAGTAGATTTTGCCGTGGAAGCACTTACTGCAGCAAATGAAACCCTCATCGATGTTGATGATCCGTCGCGTGGCTGTGTGAATATTCGAGTTGGGCTTCACAGTGGTGCAGTTGTTGCCAATGTGGTGGGAAGTCGAAATCTCAAATACAGTATATTTGGGGATTCAGTGAATGTTGCAGCAAGAATGGAGCAAAATTCACGTGTCAATAGAATCCACTGCTCAGAATCTACAGCGAAGATATTGCACTTACAAGATCCTTCGAGAAGTATCAAACCAAGAGGGACCATCAACGTGAAAGGAAAAGATTTGCCAATGGAAACATTTTGGATAAATGAGAAATCCGCAAATGGGGAGAAAGTTAACCACGGAGTAGATTGGCTCTGTATTTGAAGATGCTAGATCTTGCTTCTGTGCAACAAAATTATGTTTTCAATTCCAATTTATTAGTGCAAATATACGATTCTCATTTACTCCCAACTACATTTTTCCTGCGGAACAGATCAATTTTAGCTGCTTCCTCCCTCTGGGGACTTTTCGTTGCATCAACAGCAGCCTGGTGTGCACGAAGAGCTGTGGCAAACTCTTCTTTGCTGACTAACCCACCTTTATAACAATCCTTCAGCACTTGTATTGACTTGTCATGTCCAAAGTTGGCACCGATGATGAGATGCTTCACTCCTCTATCATACCTTTCGCTTCTCATCTCATGACATCCGAGAGCAATCCTAGCGTCAGGATGACCGGCAATGGCAGCCTCCTCTGCATAGAATATTTCCTTCTTCACGTCCTTCTCAACACCTTTCCCCCTCTCATACACAATTGATAGAGACCAATGTGCTATCGCATCACCTGATTCAGCCGCCTTTGACCAATACTCGATTGCACTATCATGATCCCCTTCATTTTCGCGTGCAAAACCCATCTGAGTCATTGCAACTGAATCATTCTTTTCTACTCTTTTCATGAAATTTTTGTTTGTCTCTTCATCGGTTTTAGGTGGCGGATGCCGACAGAATGGACACGTTCGTTGAGAATTCTCTTTGATTTGGCGTAGCTTGTTGGCATGATAACAGCCGTCACAGATCCATTTGCTGCAGCATGACATCATTCTGGGTTTCTCGCCATTAATTGGAAGCGGCAAAAAGCAAATCGGGCAGTCACCGAGATGGCTACTTTCAGGTTGCCTGAATAAAAGTTCTTCACGTAATTCAGCCGCCCTTTCTTTGCACATGGCTTCATGTTTTGGCGAATGATACTGCTGACAGTCATCGCTGCAATAATAGACGAGATCACAAGCATCACATTCCGTTAATTTGACGCCATCAACTTGTGCAGTGCCGCATGAAGCACAGCACAACATGTGGGTTGGCTCTGCCTCAACATTATCTGTGCTCATTGTAACAATAGGATGATTGTGATAAAACGCTGCAGTGCAGTCACCACCGTCCAGGGCAGAAAGCGAGACCAAAGGAGAGTAGCAGAAGCTGCCGCTGAGTGCTATGTCCATCTCCAGTAGTTGTGTTGTGGCTTTGGCCGCCGTTTTGGCGCCATCTCTACTTTTGGCGCCCTGCCTCCCAACCAACACTGAAAAACAATTCTGCTGGTAGCTTCTCTTCTTCACCAACCAACATAAGTACCCCATCATTAGTTTGCACGTGGAACCTTTGTTTGCTTATGTTCACCCTTCGACGGACCTTTCCTATCGTGTCCCAATTGACGCTATCATATTGCTCGTCGCTCCATTTATGTCGCCTTTTGATGTATGTCCAAATATTTGGTCCTCTCTTTGCATTGTAGAGGTGTCTTTTCTCTTTTGCTGTTACCCACTCCTTCCCAATTCGTAAGACGGCTTTTGATCCCATATGGCATCTGGAGTATTTCCTCAGGTGGTGGTAGCTCATCTGGATTATCCAACGCTGTTGCTGTCACCTCCCCTGCTAGCTGATCGCACGTAATTCGTAACGAGTCACAGTCACTTACGTCAGTGTTGACTTGTTCATCACCCTTGTTCTTCCTTACCCCCTTTGTATCTGGTGGCCTCGTACATGTTACTGGTTAGATTGACGATAACAGATGATACCTAGATAGATAACTCCGCCCCCGGGGATGGAGGCCAACCAGACGTGATATAAAATCTCCGTTAAATCATTATTTTCTCCCCTGCTGCGTCAGCTTAAATCGCAGATATTCTGCTGCTACCTCCCTTTGTGGACTTTTCGTTGCATCAACAGCAGCCTGGTGTGCACGAAGAGCTGCGGCAAACTCTTCTTTGCTGACTAACCCACCTTTATAACACTCCTTCAGCACTTGTATTGACTGGTCGTATCCGAGGTTGGCAGCGATGATCCAGTGTTTCACTGCTCTATCATACCTTTTGCTTTTCAACTCAAAAGTTCCGAGAGCAATCCTAGCGTCAGGATGACCGGCAATGGAAGCCTCCTCAAGATGGAATATTTCCTTTTTTTCGTCCTTCTCAACTCCTTTCCCCTTCGCATACGAAAGTGATAGAGACCAATGTGCTGTTGCATCGCCCAATTCAGCCGCCTTTGACAAATACTCAAATGCACTATCATAATCCCCTTCCTTTTCGCATGTAAAACCCATCTGATTCATAGCCTCTGGATCATTCGCTGCTGCTCTTTTCATGTAATTTTTGCTGCCCTCTTCGACGTTCTTTGGTATCGGATGCCGACAGAATGGACACGTTTGTTGCGAATTCTCTTTGATTTGGCGTACCCCATTGGCATGAGCACAACCGTCACAGATCCATTTGCTGCAGCATGACATCACCGCGCATCTCTTGCCATTTATTGACAGCGGTAAACAACAGATCGGGCAGTCACCGAGATGGCTACTTTCAGGTTGCTTGAATAAAAGTTCTTCACGTAATTCAGCCGCCCTTTCTTTGCATAGCTGCTCATGTTGTGAGCGATGATCCTGCTTACAATTATCGCTGCAATAATAGACGAGATCACAATCATCACATTCCTTCAATTTGACGTCATCAACTTGTGCGATGCCGCATGAAGCACAACAGATGTCGGCGGCTGCCTCTGCCTCAACACTATCTGTGCTCATTGTAATAAATCAATAGGATTGTGATAAACGCCAGTGCAGTCACCACCTCCTGGGCAGAAAGCGAGACTAAGCGAGACCAAAGGAGAAGAGCATAGGCCGCTGAGTGCAATGTTCCCCCATGTTGCATGTGGCCGTTTTGGCGCCATCTCACCAGTTTTGGCGCCTTGGGAAGTGCCTCCCAATCTTGGTCTGAGTAACCACGCACTAGTTTGCACGTGAACCTTTGTTTGTTTATGTTCTCCCTTCGACGACCTTTCCTATCGTGTCCCAATTGACGCTATCATATTGCTCGTCGCTCCATTTATGTCGCCTTTTGATGTATGCCCAAATTTTTGGTCCGTAGATAGAGGTGTCTTTTCTCTTTTGCTGTTACCCACCCCTTCCCAATTCGTAAGACGGCCTTTTGATCCCTAATGGCATATAAAGTATTTCCTCAGGTGGTGGTAGCTCGTCTGGATTATCCAACGCTGTTGCTGTCACCTCCCCTGCTAGCTGATCGCACGTAATGTTCATCAATGCTTCATCGCTAAGAGTTGTTGGATCGACCTCCTTGGTTTTCGTACTTTTTGTAGTAGCTAACGAGTCACAGTCACTTAAGTCAGTATTGACCTGTTCGTCGCCCTTGTTCTTCCTTACCCCTTTTGTATCTTGGTTGCCTCGTTCATGTTACTGGTTAGATTGACGGATATCAAAGGATACCTAGATAGATAACTTCGTCCCCGAGGAGGCCAACCAGACGTAATATAAAATTTCCGTTAAATTATTATTTTCTCCCCTCCAGCATCAGCTTAAATCGCAGAATTCTGCTGCTACCTCCCTTTGTGGACTTTTTGTTGCATCAACAGCAGCCTGGTGTGCACGAAGAGCTGCGGCAAACTCTTCTTTGCTGACAAACCCACTTTTATAACATTGCTTTAGTGCTTGTATTGACTGGTCATCTCCAAGGTTGGCAGCGATGATTCAGTGTTTCACTGCCCGATCAGACCTCTCATTTATGGCCTCATAACATGCAAGATTATACCTAGCGTAAGGATGACCGGCAATCGCAGACTTCTCCAGATGGTACATTTGCATTTTCTCGTCCTTCTCAACACCTTTCCCCCTCTCATACATAACTGATAGACTATAATGCGCATCGATATCGCCCAATTGAGCTGCCTTTGACCAATATTCAAATGCTGTCACATAATCCTCTTCAATTTGGTGCATACCCCCAATCTGCCTCATTGCAATTGGGTCATTTGCTTCTACTCTTTTCATGAGATTCGTTTTCTTTTCTTCATCGTTTTTTGATATCGGGTGCCGACAGAATAAACATGTTTCTTGCAGCTTCTCTCTAAGCTGGCGTAGCTTGTTGGCATAATAACAGCCGTTACAGACTATTTTGCTGCAGCATGGCATCAGAGCGGATTTACCTGCATCATCGATTGGAAGCGGCAAACAACAGATGGGGCAGTCACCCATATGGCTACTTTCAGGTTGCTTGAACAAGATCTCGTCGCGTAATTCAGCCGCCCTTTCTTTGCACAACTGTTCATGTTCTGAGCGATGTAACTGCTTACAATTATCGCTGCAATAATGAACGAGATCACAAGCATCACATTTCGTTAATTTGATGTCATCAACTTGTGCGGTGCCGCATGAAGCACAACACATGTCAGCGGCTGGCTCTGCCACATCAGCTTTATTTGTGCTCATTGTTAAATACACTATTGCGATCGTCGCCTGCATTAGCCAAAGCCAAGGGCCGAGAGAGCCAAACAAGTCGTAGTACATATTGTAGCCGCCGGTGCCGAGATTCGAAATGCTCCATCTCCATCTTCATCGTTAATTATTAATTATTTCACACCTTTTGGCACCGCACCCTGCAAATCCATTAACGTCTGTCTGTCGTATTATTCAAAATCTTGAGACCAGAGTTAACAGTTCATACTTCAGTTCGATGACTCCTTCAGAAATGCACACTTTCTACCCTGTGAAATGAGCTTGCCGAGCAGTAATTCTTGAGTACTAAACTACATATACACACATTATGCGAATGCCATGATATCTTAGAGAGCAGTTTTCATAACTTCAGTTCAAGGTGACACTAAAGTATCATCGTGTACTCCAACTGTATCTCTCCTGCTGCACATCAGTAACGATCAGCTGCAGCTGCTTTCTCCCTCTGTGGACTTTTTGTTGCATCAACAGCAGCCTGGTGTGCACGAAGAGCTGTGGCAAACTCTTCCTTGCTCACTTGTCCTTGGACGTAACATATCTTTAGTGCTCGTGTTGCCTTGTCATGTCCAAGGTTGGCAGCGATGATGAGATGCTTCACTGCCCGATGAAGCCTCTGGTTTTTCCACTCATAACATCCAAGATTACACCTGGCGTCAGGATGACCGGCAATGGCAGCCTCCTCCAGATGGTACATTTTCTTCTTGTCGTCCTTCTCAACACCTTCCCCCTTCCCGTACAAAAGCGATAGATTGAAATGTGCCATTGCATCATCCAATTCAGCCGCCTTTGACCAATATTCAAATGTTCTCTTATAGTCTCCTTCACGGTAGGGCTTTGATCCTCTTTGTCTTATTGCAATTGGATCATTTGCTGCTATTCTTTTCACGAAATTTTTGTTTGCCTCTTCAACGCTGTTTGGTGCCGGATGCCGACAGAATGGGCACGTTTCTTGTAGATTCTCTTCGCACTGGCGTAGCTTGTTGGCATACTCACAGCCGTCACAGACCCATTTACTGCAGCATGACATCACCGCGGATTTCTCGCCATTAATTGGAAGCGGTAAAAAGCAAATCGGGCAGTCACCGACATGTGTGCTCTCAGGCTGCCTAAATAAAATCTCGTCACGTAATTCAGCCACTCTTTCTTTGCACAACTGCTCATGTTGTGAGCGTTGATCCTGCTGGCAATTATCACTGCAATAATGAACGAGATCACAAGCATCACATTCCTTCAATTTGATGTCATCAACTTGTGCCGTGCCGCATGAAGCACAACACAACATGTGGGTTGGCTCTGCCTCAACATTATCTGTGCTCATTGTTAAATAATAATATTATTGCGATCGTCACCACCACTGCAGTTGCCACAGCCAAGGGCCGATAGACCCAAAGAATATGATCTCAGTGAACCGCAGCACCAACCCGACATTTATGTGAACGGAGGTTTACTAAACAGGGTGTGTTTTACACTAGTAATTTAACTATTGTTTGAAATAAACCCTGTGTTTAGTCCATGTGCACACAAATGTCGGGTTGGTGCAGCCGAGGAGCCGTAAGTATGCCGCTGCCGCGTGGGAAATGCTCCTCTCAATCTGTGCTTCCTTCACACCGTTTAGCACGCTCAAAATCAATAATGTCTGTCTGTCGTTTTGTATTTAATCTGAAGATATCACTCAACAGCGTATGAAAGACAGAATCGATACTTCTAAATCAGGGTGACCTTTTTGGCGCCATCTCAACTTTTGGCGCCTTCATCGACCTTCACACACTCTTTCCTCTTCCATCTTCCATCTTCATAATCTTCTTGCACCATGACATCCAACAATGAAACAGTACACGTCTCCTTCGGCAACACCGCCAATCACATTACATCCCACCTACTCAATCTTCAAGGCCTCGCTGCCACCAGTGGCGGGAATGAATCATCCAACAACAACAACAATGAGT
Organism: Skeletonema marinoi; assembly: GCA_030544225.1. NCBI lineage: Eukaryota > Bacillariophyta > Thalassiosirophyceae > Thalassiosirales > Thalassiosiraceae > Skeletonema > Skeletonema marinoi. Next base: position 42,255 of record CM060506.1, read on the forward strand.
CACTCTGCGATCCATCAGTAACTCATGACATCACCTCTGCCAACTCGGACTACTACGCCTCTTCTGCATCAAATAAAAAGAGTCGGCACATGTATGTTCCTAGAGTATTGATGATTGATGGTCGAGATTCATTTGGTGTTTCGTGGGGTAGCAGCAGTAATAATGATGGTGATTATAATTCTAGCAGTGCGGCGTGGAATGGCAAGGTGTCGTTGTTTGATGCATCGAGTCATGATGTATTGTTTAGTCAATCCAATCAGCAGCAGCGCAGTGTTGAGAAATCAAATAGGTTGGCTGCAGTCGATCCGCTGGACAACTTTCGCAATTCAGCATCCGTCATGGGCCTTTCACAGGATTTCTCACGGTTCAATGCTCAGCCACCCTCTTTGTACAATTCGGGAGGTTATTATAGTAGCGCCAATAATAATAACAATCGGCATGTTCAATGGGACGACTCTGAAGAGGAAGAAGAAGATGATGATGATGAATATTGCTATGGACAAGATCGTCAACGTATGCAAGAAATACGAAGGAGGCAATTGGAGAGCAGAAATGACGAAATGAAGAGTGGCTACAATGATACCATGGCCACGGCTTGGGAAGAGGCGTTTTATGGACAACCACCACAGAATAACAATTCTTCATCATCAAGGGGTGCAAGTTACAATAATGGAATTGAGGATGCACCACCTTCTTCTACCGCTCCACTCACTACTTCTCACACAACATCAAGTTCCAACAACACTGCATCATCATTCGAACGTCACATTTACTGGCATGATTATTTCATGCCTCCGAGGCCAAACCCATTGAAATATCAAGTGGTACTTCCATTTGATACAGATAATAATTCGCTTTGTTCCTCATCCAACAGTACAAATAGCAACAGTCCCAACAACAACAACACGTGGTCCTCATCCTACGCTAGCGGCTATTCAGGCAGTGGACACATTTCCCAATCGTGGCGTGAAAATGTATTGTCAGAAGCATTGAGGAAGGTGTTGGAGGGGTGTGATGTTGTCAAGGGGTTCAATTTGATGATTGATGGTGGACACTATTCTGGTGGTGGGCAGGGTGGAGAAGATGATGGAGGTAGTGGAGGTGGAGCAAACAAGTATGCCAAGCAATTGACACAAATTGTAGCTGGGGGGGCATTCCATGGGGGATTGGCGACTTCGTTTTTGGAGGAACTACAAGAGGAGTGTAGGTCTGCTGGTAGACTGGCTATTCTCGTCGATCCAACCTTTGTTGCCAACAACAGCAATGGCAGTACTCTGTTCAATAAGAATGAGGCTAATCGAGTGGACACATTTCGCCGAAGTGTGAATTCCGGGTTGGCATTGCATGGACTATCTTCCAACTCGGATGCGTTTTTACCCGTGTCAATTGATGGTGCTCATCGTGCACTCTATGGTGACGATAGATCAGCATCTGCATCACAAAATCGCAAGTTGTTTGAGGGGAGTGCTGCCGTTGCATTTGCGTTGGAGTCGTCCACTCTTTTTTATAGATTGCGTCGCGACAAGCCATCATCGTCGAATAATAATCATCATGCCAATAATCGAAGTGGGCGACGTAGCCGACTTGGTATTCAGTCGGGATTTTATCAGGGATATAGTGGCAATAGTGGATACGATGATGACGCAAATGATCCATTTGCAACGGCGTCATCATTGACATATCACGAGTTTTTAGCTTGTGCTAGACCGTCTTCGGATAGTAGGCGGTCTATTCTTGAAATGGATGCCCTCATCAGACCTCTTTCTAGACCTTCACCTGGGGGAGTCGGGGCTGGCGGCAGCGGCGTAGACATTGCATCGCTGCTTGCTGGAAGTGGTGGTGCAATGTCACAACAGTTAATGCAACTCTCATTAGCTGGACTCATTGGTGGCAATAGTAGTCAAGATCATTTTGGTGAATTGCATGAGAGAATGATGAGAGGGACAACCATTGAGGAAATGAGGTTGGAGCAGGATCGACGTCGTTCACGAGGACGTTCTTCTTCGTCTAGAAACAAAGGGCCTGGTGAATGGATGGAGGATTCATCCACTAATGTTGCTGGTGGAGGAGGAATACTTTCTTCTCTTTCGGGAAATGATATTTCTTTTGGGAGACGTACTGATCATCATCACTTCGCTCTATTGTCATCACTACGACCATCTGCTACTGAGTCTCGACGCAGTAATTCAGTTGAGGGTAGTGGAAGTACCGGTGTTGCATCTGCATATCTGCGGCCAATGATGGAGAGCATGGGGATGAAATATCGCCCCGAGGTGAGCTCGGGTTTGGTTGTTCGAGATTCGGTAGCTCAATTGACTGGAGTAGGCTCTTATTGGGGGTCAGTCTTTGCCGAGAGGAGGCTTCAATCCAGCACAGCAGCAAGTGAAACTGGAGAAGCTGCTGTTGCTTCGGAAGGAAAATCGACAGAGAAGCAGCAGCAAAGTGAAACACCCACACTTTCGCCTACAGAAATTGCGAATAATACACCAATTCTCTCCATTCTTGGAAACTCCACTCGCTCATACCCGAGGCTCAATTCCATTTCAACTGGCTTCGTGGATGCATTGCATTCTCGTTCAAACAAAGGATACTTTTCTAGGGATGTCATGAGTGGACTTATTCCAGAACAAGATGATTGTGAGGAGGCTTTGGAATATTGTCGAGAGTTGGTAGATGTTTACGAGCCACCATTGGGTAGCGGACTAGTTGTTGGAGAAGACGCAAATGATGAGATTGGCGCTTATTTTGATGAAGACGCCTGAACATTGCACAACGTTACATAGAATAATGCCATAGTTTGTAGCAAAACTACATTTGAGTTTAATTGCTGAGAAAATGTTCATCTTTGGATGAAAAGTAGTTAGTTGTTGGCACGCAAGAAACCTTCTTCATTTTAAGACCTGAGCTGTAGCTGGATTGTCTTTCAATCAGAAATTTGGATGCAGTGAGAGTGAAGGGAGAGAAAAAGAGGCCAAGAGACACAATAGACCCTGTTCCATTAGCTTCCCCGCTTCTCCTGCAACTCAAAGGATTTTTGAATCAACCACAACACAAAAAAGCAACGGACAATGATGGCCGTAATCCCCCCTACAGCCATCCACCCCCGATGGATTTACCACCCCAAACTGCCTCCACCAGCCGTGGCGGGTCCACACTGACCGATGATGGTCGAAGAATGAATTGTGTTGTTCACCTACCCTTATTTTCGGTGCCTTAACACATCTCATGTCCGTTGGTGCGAAATAACGAACTCTCCCTCTCCACGACAACATCTTCACGGGATCAATTCACCTCTACAACCCTGCAAACAGAGTATATTGACGATGCAACATCCTTGTACGAGTAGGCGGCAGGTTCTTGGTCAGACTCATCGATATGGCTCATCTATTTTACAACGACGCAGCGTGAGATTTTATTTAAATCGCCATAATCCGACGGGGTGGGGAGGGGAGAGTAACAACAACAATCGAGAGTACAGCAGTCCAAAGTTGCATGAGGTCCTTGTATTAGTATGGCATGGCTATATTCGGTCGTATAGGCGGCGCAGGGTCGTTCATACTGCCCACCACTACCATGATTTTTCCTATAGTGACAAATAATAAGAACTTTTGGGAGGAACCTTGGGAGGGAAAGTCATCTCATTCGACAATTTATGATCCCACCACCTACCATCAGTTGTATTGTGGTGGAGGTAGGCGATACAGCTCGTCCATCTTACGACGAAAGTGACTTTTTTCTTCGTGCGACGGCAGAATTCGTGTGTGATGAAAGAGTGAGATAGCAACCATTATTGGAGTAAAGACAGAGAAGAACGGGCAATCTAATCAGATTGCCGTGGGATTTGCAGCGTATTGAGGTGGTGAAAGTGGTTAATGCTGACTATCACTTTAGTTTACTTGTTAATGTGATGATAGTTGGAGAGTGGTGTGCATGCAGAGGTGCTTGAAACACCATACAACCCAATATGATGCGAAATGTTACGTCATATTACTGGACAGCCATCTGATGAAGTGATCTGCTGTCGTGCATAAGCTCGTGAGGATCAAATGACGATGCCTATCTGGTGGCTGGTAGAGCTGATAGACAATTGGAGTAGAGTTGGTAGACATAGGAGAGTTTGCAGGCACTGCATTGCAAAGTTGGCTGCCCAAATCAAAACAATTCACAACCATGGCGACAATTAACTAGGAGATTTGTGGACACTACACTATGTCAGTGCAGATGGTGACATACCAGCACTGGAGTTTTGGATTTGCGAGGTGAGGATAGTTGAAGTACTTTTTTTAGCTGAGTGGGAAAATACTCCATTACAATTCTGAATGATACAAACTACGTGAGAAGAAATAGCAATTACTGGGGAATTTGCTTAAAGAAACTCGACAAAGGACTGACATCACAGTGGAGTATTGCCTTGCGTCGTACGAAGTACCACTTTTGGAGAAGATAGACGGCTGAGGGAGACTGATTTCATCAAGTCCTCATACAACAAACAGAGAAACACATCAACTTCATTGTGAAGGGGGCATTGTATTTTAACCAAACCAAAGTGTTTTACCTTTACTTGACTGTCGATTTAAGCTGGGTTTTATTCAACAACACAACGGCAAGACGAAGAATCGCCCCTGCAACACTGAGATTAGATGGTACGATGGAGAAGATGACGGCCTCTTTGATTTCGGCCACTCATTGATTTGTGGGGCAATCAAAGCGAGATCAAACGCTGGAGAGAGCTGAGAGTGGTTCCAGCAAATGCGGAGTTGTCAGACACTGACATATCAGAAATAGCACTGAATGAGGATTGGCCATCACGCTTGAGGAACGAACACATTGAACACTTATCTGCGCTTTAGGTTAATACTTGTATATTAATAATCATCACTGTCACCATTACCATCTTCTTGTGCTTCTTGCAATGCTTTGAACAAGGTTTTTTGGGGTTGCTGCATGATGCTATTCCTGGCAGCTGGTAACAATGTTGAGCATTCCCTCTTGCAACTGCTTCCAGTAATCAATGGGCAAAAATCTACTGTGGAAGGCTTTGGTGTTGGCCTGCCCTCTCCCCAATGTAATAGTGATTCATTGGCGCCTTATATCCATGCGGGTACGTTGCTATCATGGGAGTTCTATATATTGATCATTACCCCTCCGGCATGATGCCCAAACTATGATGTGCCGTAGATTGCGGAAAAACCACTGTCTCTGCTATCGTAGTAAATACGTCTGTAGTCGTTGGAGACAGCCAACCGCCGACTGCACCATTCGATCTAGCATGAAAAATTGATCTAGTGACCATGTTATGTGATGGTCATATGATTATTTGTTGCCGCTATTGCTGCATAGGCCAGGAGCACCATGTTGTGAGTCTTTTTTGTGATCGGCCGGAAAAGTCAAAATTGCTTTGAGTTGCAAAAAGCCAAATTATTTTGTTTTGGGGCAATGGAACAGGGTCTATTGACCCTGTTCCATAAGCTTCCCCGCTTCTCCTGCGCCGTAAATAATTTTTGAACCACCTCAACACAAAAAAGCAACGGACAATGGCGACCCCAACCCCCCTATGCCCATGCACCACCGATGGATTTACCACCTCAAACCGCCTCCGCCAACCGTGGTGGGTCGATATCAACCGATGATGAGCGAAGAGTGAATTGTGTTGTACACCTACCCTTATATTCGGTGCCTTCACACATCTTATGTCCGTTGGTGCAAAAATGACGAAATCGCCACCTACACAACAACATATTCGTGGAATCTATGCACCTCTACATCCCTGCAAACCGATCAATTGACGATTCAATGCTATGATACGAATTGGTGGAGTGTTTCTTGGTGAGGGTCGCCGTTACGGCTCATCTATTCCAAATCGACACGCGTTATTTTGTCATTATATCGGCACAACCGACTTGACGGGAGGGGAGAATAACAACGTCAATAGGGGGTAACGGTAGTGTACAGTTGCAATGAAGCTTTGAGCGGTCACGTGCTTTGTATAACTTCTGTCATAGAGGCGGTGGAATGTTCTTTCATACTGTCATCAATGCGTACGATTCAGACTCTAGAGACTAATAATAACAACATCGGGGGTACGTAACGTAAGGCAATCCATGGCACCCACGGCTCTCAGAAACATCAAAATAACGTGGATTGATGATAAAACAACTTCTGGTGTGTTGGATGGGTGTATTGTGGTGGAGAGGCGACGCAGCTCGTTCATCACACGACGAAAGCGTTATTACTCGTGCATTACAGCAGAATCAGTGTATGGGGAAAGTGGGAGACAACAACCATCATTGAAGAATCAGAGTTGAGAATGTCATTATGTATGTAATTTAAAAGTTGTGCTGGGGTGTTGCAGTGCATAGAAGTTGGTGGAAGAGGTTGATGATGGTATGAGCTTACTGTTGATATAACAATAATGGGAGAGTGGCATGTAGATCCTAGAGGCACTTGAAACATCATACTACAACCCAATCTGAAGTGAAATAATGCGCATACTACAATAAATAGGCATATGATGAAGCAGTGTACTGTGGATAAACTCTTGAGGATCAAAGATGATGTCTATCTGGTAGCTGTGGAGCTTATGGGAGGAGGGTTGGTATACCGTCTTTGCCCTACTTGACTGCCTAAAATGAAACAAATGAGAGTCCATCACAACAAGTAACTGGGAGATTTGCCTGTAAAGGAATATTGAAGTGCTGATTCTGACATATATCAGAGAGGAGTATCGGTTTGCGAGGTTCGGATGATTGTAACACACTTTTGGAGCCGAGAGTTAGAAGGCGAGTAGGTGAGGGAGAGAACCTCCATTGCGATCCTAAAGCGGTAAACATAAGAAATACAACAACTCCATTATGAAGGGCGGTTCCTGCTACCAAAGGGTGTTTAATTCAAGCTCAGCAGCGTGCAACAGAGAGTCATCTGCCGAATGCCGACTCGCGAGGATTGACCATCTCATTTGTGACCAAACCAATACTTCTCGTTTAAGGAAAGAGCACACTTAACGCATAGCTCAGCTCTAGATTGATATTGCATTAAAATAATGTATCTCTTACATTCCTCATCTAATTTTGGGTTGATAGGACATCATCATCATTGTGACGGAAGCTGGGTGGGGGCAAAAATTATTTACGGCGCAAGATCTCGAATTATTTTGCTGAGGAGCTTATGGAACAGGGTCAACTTCACATGATGTGAGACGAGCATGTCATCTCTCAATTCCTATTCACTGTATAAAAACTCATTAGCTCGATTGAACCTGACACCTTACGTCGAGTCGAGAGGACAACAGGGGCGTCTTTTGGACTAAAACTCAATTTATTGGTGCAAAAGATGACTGTGAAGGCAACGATGTAGCAAGTATCTATCAGACCTCGAAGATTTCTTGACAGAGGATGGCCATCTCTCCGAGAATGCTTCTTCCCCCTTGTCCTCTGATGGATGGTGTTAAAGCATTCTGATTGGGTTGGGATGGAGTTGCAGTAGTCTCATCAAATCCTGATCCAAATGCAGTAGATTTACCGTTTAGATTTACCGTTTAGATTCATCGTTTAGATTCATCGTTTAGATTCATCCTGTGCAGTGCGAAATGCCCCATGCCTCATGCACAGTCCACCTTTCTTAGCTTGATTTGTGCATCGTTCAGTGTTGCATCGTTTGACCTTTGCTCCATGCCTGCAGCACACCCCTCCTTCGACGACATTATTTGTGCATCCTTCGCTACTGCATTCTTTGACTTTGCTCCATGCCTCCTGCACACTCCAACTTTCTGAGCAATATTTGCACACCCTTTGCTACTGCATCGTTTCTGCTTTGCCCCATGTCTAATGCACACTCCTCCTTTAGTAGCTTTATTTGTGCATCCCTCGCTGCTGCATAACTTAACCTTTGCTCCATGTCTAACGCACACTCCTCCATTCTGAACTTGATTTGTACATCCTTCGTAGCGGCATAGTATCTTTGTTCCATGCCTGCAGCACACTCCTTTCTTTTGAACTTGTTTTGTACATCCCTCAATTCTGCATAGTTTTATTCCACCGTGTCTAGTGCACACTCCTCCTTTCTGAACTAGATTTGTGCATCCTTCACTGCTGCATAACTTAACCTTTGCTCCATGCCTTACGCACAATCCTCCATTCTGAGCTTTATTTGTACATCCTTGACTGCTGCATCTTTTGAGCTTTGCTCCATGTTTCTTACACAATCCTCCTGTTTGAACAACATTTGTGCATCCTTCACTGCTGCATCGTTTCACCTTTGCGCCATGCCTCTTACACACTCCTCCTTTGACGGCTCCATTTTTACACCCCTCACTGCTGCAAAGTTTGACCTTTGCCCCATGCCTAAAGCAAACTCCTCCATTTTGAGCTTGATATGTGCATCCTTCAGCAGAGCATTCATATCGGTACTTCTTTTTGACCAACTTCTTGCTCGGCCGATCGTCATCCGAAGTAGACTCGCGCTTTTTTCGTTTCGAAAAACCTTTGCGTTGTTGACTAGGCAACGACTCTTCGCCCTGGCTATCAACATGCGATATCTTCTTTCGAGTGGAAGTAGTTGAAGTACGGTGATGGGTTGATGCGGATGAGGTCTTCTTTCTCTCTGCTGCGGCCGCCGCCTCCGCCTTTCTCAGCTGGCTCTCCCTGTAGATCAAGGCAGCCACATCATTATCATCCTCTCCACTATTATTTGCCATCTTCTCAGCTTGGCTCTGTCTCTGCTTTGTTGCGTGCTAAAAAGAAGTACTTAGGACCAAAGGAGTTTGAAGCCCAAGCCCATTTCCAACGGCCTCTTTTCATTATTTTTGTAAAATGGACCTTTCTGTGATTAGGAAATCTCATTATAAGAACAGCTGGAGGGGTTAATGGGGGTTAAAATAGCACTTTCTAGACGGGAGTCCGGCGTGGCAGATTTTCTTGGCGGATTTGGGATCGAGTACAATATCTAGCTAGAGAGAGTCGGACCACCTGTCAACATCCGATTCCAACGCTTTTCTTATCTTAAAGAAAGCATCTTCAAGTTGCCGTTGAGTTGGTTCCTTTGGTTTGCCGCCAGATGATGATGATGTGGTGGCATCACCTACAATACCAACGTGATCTCGACAACATAAGTACAGTCAGGAGTAGCAGTAACACAACCCAAAATGAATGAAGGCGAGGAGGAGGAAGATTATGCCGCGCTCATTTATCAAGAGAGCCAGCGAAGAAAGGCCGAGGCGGCGGCAATCAGCGAGAGCATGAGCATGAGCAAGAGCAAGAAGAAATCTTCTTCATCTACGTCAACTTCAACCGGGGCGATCAGGAGCAGAAGAACTTCGTCACGGATCTCCGCTGCAGCTCCTCGTGATGGCTCATCTATTCAGAAGGTCGTAAGAGGCAAGGCGGTGCATACGAGGAAGCGAAAATTATCAGAAGATAATGACGATGAGCGGGCCTTAAAGAAAGTTGCTAAAAAGCAGTACATACAGAAAGATTTGCACCACTGAAGGATGCACAAATATTGCCGCCAAAGGAGGAGTGTGCTTCAAGCATGGAGCAAAGACCAAACAATGCAGCAGCGAAGGATGCACAAACTTTGCTCAGAAAGGAGGAGTGTGCAAAAGGCATGGAGCAAAGGTCAAGATATACTTATGCAGCAGTGATGGGTGTACAAATAAAGCTCAGAACGGAGGTTTATGTAGGAGGCATGGAGGAATTAGCCTATGCAGAATTGAGGGATGTACAAATCAAATTCATAAGGGAGGAATGTGCGTTAAGCATGGGGCAAAGCACAAACGATGCAGTAGTGAAGGATGTACAAATCAAGTTCAACACGGAGGAGTATGCATTAGGCATGGGGCAAAGCACAAACGATGCAGTAGTGACGGATGTTCAAATCAAGCTAAGAAAGGAGGAGTGTGCATCAGGCACGGTGAAAAGACACTATGCAGCTATGAAGGATGTGCGAATCATGCTAAGAAAGGTGGACTGTGTATTAGGCACGGAGGAAAGACACTGTGCAGATATGAAGGATGTACAAATCAAGTTCAGAATGGAGGAGTGTGCATTAGGCATGGGGCAAAGATATAAAATGATGCCATCAGGCACGAATTGTCTGTAATTTTCCCTCGCAAGCGCATTACCTTTACTGCCGCAGCTTCTACCAATCAACAAGAGCCAATCCGTACATGAATACAATAAAACTGCCAAGGTTTATCTCGCATCACTTTTAGCTCAGAAAATATTCCCCGTTATAGAAGTAAAAATGTTAGTCACAAGCAAACCATCATTTGTTCTCCTCCTCTATCTCTGAATGCCAGGAAATGACCTCTGCTGTGACTGACTCATCTCAAATAGAACCATTTTTGGATGGGTTTGCAAGGTCTGGGTGAGAATGAAAATGAAAGCCGAGGGAGAGAAAGAAGGCAAAGAGACGCATTTTCACATGGTGTGAGATGTGCAACACTAGATGTAGATGTAGATGTATATCTGAATTCTTATTCAGAGAGGGTCTCTGAAAATGATTGGCCTTTACGTCATATTTGACATTTAAGAGGAATTTATTGGTGCACGAGATGACTGCAAGGCAGAAATGTAGCAACATTAGTATCAGACCTCCAAGAATCTCGACACCTCCCTAGGAACGTTTCTTCCCCCTTGTTCTCTGATGGTTGTTCTAGAAGCAAGCTGCTTGGGTTGGGATAGGGTTGCAGTAGTCTCATCGAATTCGGATCCAAATGCAGTAGATTCATCATGTGCATTGCGATATGCCCCGTGCCTCCTGCAAAGTCCTCCTCTTTGAACTTGATTTGTGCATCCTTCGCTAATGCACAGTTTCTTCTTTGCCCCATGCCTAATGCACACTCCTCCTTCTCTGGCAAGATTTGTGCATCCTTCATTGCTGCATCGCTTGAGTTTTGCAACATGCCTCTTTGTCCCATGCCTATGCACACTCCACCTCTCAGAGCTTGTTTTGTGCACCCCTCACTCTTTGAGCTTGATTTGTGCATCCTTCGCTGCTGTATTCTTTGACCTTTGCTCATATGCCTAACACACACTCCTCCTTTGATGACCTTATTTGTGCATCCTTCACTGATACAGCGTCTGACTTTTGCCCCATGCCGCACGCACAATCCACCTTTTATAACTTGATTTGTGCATCCTTCACTGCTGCATCGTTTCTTCTTTGCTCCATGCTTAATGCACACTCCTCTTTTGATGACTTGATTTGTGCATCCTTCACTGCTGCATCGCTTGACCTTTGCCCCATGTCTTACGCATAAACCCCCTGTCACGACTTTATTTGTGCATCCATCAGCAGAGCATTCATACTTTATGCAGTTTGCCCCATGCCTCTTACATACGCCTCCTTTGATGACTTTATTTGTACATCCATCAGCAGAGCATTCATATCGGTACTTCTTTTTGACCAACTTCTTGCTTGGCCGATCGTCATCCGCAGAAGACTCGCGCTTTTTTCGTTTCGAAGCATCTTTGCGTTGCTGACTAGGCAACGACTCATTGCCATGGCTGTTAACTGGCGGTCTCTTTCGAGTGGAATTAGTTGAAGTGCGGTGATGGGTTAAAGCAGATGATGAGGTCTTCTTTCGCTCTGCAGCGGCCGCCGCCTCCGCCTTCCTCAGCTGACTTTCCCTGTAAATCAAGGCAGCCACATCATCGCCATCCTCTCCACTATTATTCGGTGCCATCTTCTCAGCTTGGCTCTCACGCTGCTTCGTCGCCATGATGTTTTAGATACGCTTACTTCGGATGTTGCGTGTTCGGCAAGGTTTTTGTGTCATCGATGTCTCCTGACACATAATGGCACATGACTCGAAAGTGACAGAGTATGGTAGAGACGACAAGACAGAGCCTCGGATGTTATTGCGCTTCTCTTTGTCGCCCGTAGCTGCCATTACATCATGCAATTGAGGTATTGATGGATGATATTGTAGTATCGTCGTTCGTATTATCATAATTGTCATCTCGTTTGAATTGTGCTATTTTGTCCTGTTGGCACACCATCTCATAATATCTTACACTTGTGCGTGCAGAGGCAGAGGCAGAGAGGGCTAGGGAGGTGCAGAACCACCTCACGCCCGTTCAGCGCCTGTTTGGCCTTCATCCGACCAAATCCTGATAGATAGCGGAAGGTGCCACTGATGTGGTCTCATTCTTCTCTAAAACAAGGTTTTAGCGTCATTCATCTCATCGTCATCTAGGGCTGTGTCATCTGTTGCCTCGGCCAATAGCCGGAAGTGTAGGTATCACTGTGAGCCTTTGCTTTGCAGGTTCAGAAGGTACGGAGGAACGAATAGAGGATATATGTATGCTTTATGTCCCTTATGACCAATAATTTCTTTCAAGAAGATGCCATCTCCAGAGGGTCCCTTCGTAGGACTGAATGACAGAGAGAAGTGACTGGTCACATTCTTGTAAGGAAGTTCATGGGAAGTTAAGAGGAAGTAGTGATCGTAGTACCCGAAGAACTTTGTAGCCACACGATCACGGAGGGTTCGCAGATTTGGGAGGAAGAAGAGTTGAGCAAGTGAACACTGCATACAGGATACAACTATGTTCATCGATAACGCAACCAGAAAGAAGAAAGAAGAAGATGATGGGGCAAAGCACAAACGATGCAGTAGTGACGGATGCACAAATCAAGCCAAGCGTGGAGGAGTGTGCATTAGGCATGGGGCAAAGATCTAAAATGATGCAGCTTCGATTCATGCAGCGAAAGCAAGAGGCTCAACGAGGAGGGTTATTAAGTCATGGAGCAAGTCGCAATCGACGAATCTACTGCATTTCTCCTTTATGTAGATCAGCATGTGATGAGGTGCCTGCAACTCTTTCTCACCAGCGCACCACTGCCAAAGCTTCTACCAACCACTACGAGCAGATCCATACATTAAATAAATGCCATAGATTATAGCTGAACTACATTTGAGTCTATCTATTGAGAAATTCGTAGCTGCAACGTTTGACCTTTGCTCCATGTCTCCTGCACAGTCCACCTTTCTGAGATTGATTTGTACATCCGACACTGCTGCATGGTTTGCGCTTTGCTCCATGCCTTTTGCACACTCCTCCTTGCATGACTCTATTTGTGCACCCATTAGTCCTACATAGTTTGACCTTTGCTCCATGCCTAATGCAGACTCCTCCGTTGACGACAGTATTGTTGCATCCTTCATTGCTGCATAGTTTGACCTTTGCGCCATGCCCGCAGCACACTCCTCCTTTGACAGCAAAGTTTGCGCATCGATCACTGCTGCACAGTTTGACCTTTCCTCCATGCCTAACACACACTCCTCCTTGTTTAGCTTGATTTGTACATCCTTCACTGATACAGCGCTTGACTTTTGCCCCATGCCTCTTACACACTCCTCCTTTGACGGCTCCATTTGTACACCCCTCACTAATGCATCGTTTCTTCTTTGCCCCGTGCCTAACACACACTCCTCCTTTGAGGGCTTTATTTGTGCACCCATCGCTGCTGCATAACATAACCTTTGCCCCATGCCTCTCACATACGCCTCCTTTGATGACCTTATTTGGGCATCCATCAGCAGAACATTCATATCGGTGCTTCTTTTTGACCAACTTCTTGCTTGGCCGATCATCATCCGAAGCAGACTCGCGCTTTTTTCGTTTCGAAGCACCTTTGTGTTGTTGACTAGGTTCTTCGCCCTCGCAGTTAACAGACGACCTCTTTCGAGTGGAAGTAGTTGAAGTGCGGTGATGGGTTGAAGCAGATGATGACTTCTTTCTCTCTGCAGCGGCCGCCGCCTCCGCCTTTCGCAGCTGACTTTCCCTGTAGATCAAGGCAGCCACATCGTCATCCCTCTCCCCACTATTATTCGGTGGTGCCATCTTCTTAGCTTGGCCCTGAGACTGCTTCGTCGATCGCCATGATGTTTTAGATACGGAAGCTTGTGATAAATATATGTCATCACTCATTCCGTGCATCAGTCTCCAGGACTGTGCGGAGTACCGAAAGCGACTGTAACGACTATGACAGGTACGCCAAACATCCAAACAAGGATACCCATCTTAATTTTGGCGGGCAAGGATACGGTAGGATTTTTGCAACGAAAGAATAGAATGCTCTTCTTGAACATAACGTTGTTGAAGTAGACGGCAGCCGGCAGCAAACATCAAGTAAGAGCAACAACAATAATTCAGATACGACGACGATAATGAGAGTTGCAATCTTTCTGACTGCCGCCTACATCGGCAGCGGTGATGGCGGCTACTTTATTGCAGCGTTTGCGCCGCCCATCATCACTCCAAGAGTACAAAAGTTCTCATCATCACGGCTGCAGCAGCTGCACGCCGAACAACCAAATAATGCACTCCTCTCTGATCTCAAAGAATTGCAATCAAAGGAACAATCATCAGCATCTTCAGCATTACCTGACTACTTTATTGCCGACTCATTCAACGATGAGACAACAGCGGCTGCAATGGCCGATGAGCTGAAAGGAATCAATAGCGGCGGGAACTTGATGGCGGCAGCAGCAGCAAGCACAGAGAGAACACCACCCCAAAAGAACAAGTTGACACCAACGCCACCTCCACTGATATTTGATCCGACTAATCCAAAGGCAATGATTGCTATTGCAAAAGCGTTTATTGCTACTGATTTTGGATACACTTTCGCCTACACTCTGTACATGCAGAGGTAGGGTGTGTGTAGCACCGTGCATAAGGCCTCATTGGTCTGCAATGACAGAAGTGCCAGATCTACGTTCGCCTTTGGTGGCGTCGGCCGCGGCCACAAATACTGCCACCGCTGCCTACACTTTCCATTGTAGCATATGCCTCGAAGATTCGCAAGAGAGGCGGCAACTGTTGAGTGTGCACATTCCTTCTGTTTCAGTTGTATTCACAATTGGACGAACAAAAAACAAAACCCGCAGCTGCCCTCTCTGTCGCCAAAGTGTGCGTACCATTGCCTACAATCACACCGTAATTTCCATCCCACCACTTATCATCTGTGTCTTGGTTCTTAATTGCTTGGGATGGGAACGCATGTTTAAGTTCAACTTTCGGTCAACTTTCAAACCACTTATCCTGAAGTGGTATATGCACCGCTGCAGGCCTGTGATCGTATCACCCTCTACCAAACGACGCAATATCTGCTTCTTCTGGAATGGATCGTCGGTGACAGCAACAGCAACTGATACTGCCAAAAACCTCGGCATGGAGGATGGAGCTGTTATCACGATCAAACACAAAATCAAGTTGCGGATGGAGATGTTATTGCCGCTGCAAAATCGCGGGTGCGTGCGACGTAGCCCGATATTGCATCATGGTGTGGGATCATCTCAACTTAGATGATGTTCTGCAACGTTTCTGCACTCAGCAGCACATGGATATTAACAAATATATGTTCGGCTGCGACGGGAAGTGTATTGGTGGGCTTGAGGATTTTACTCTTCACGATCTTGAATTCAACCATGGAGACACCATTTACATCTACTCAAAGGAGGCTGGAAATGTAGGCACCGATGTGAACACTGCTGATGTACATGAATCTCCGTTTAGGGAGGTGGAAGGAGAAGACGCCTTTGAACCATTTGAAGTGGTCGGCGATTGGGGGGATGTAATTTGATGCACTAGCGTTGGGGGTTAGAATTAGGTACAAAGTTAAAAGATCTTGGTATTGAGAATAATGTTGTTAATTAATTCATTAACTAATTCGTTACATTCGAGGTGAAATATCTCATACTGGTTTTACATATATTAACACAAACATCATAACAATAACAACTCCGCTCATTCTTCCATCAATATATCTTCGCCATGAGCACATCCCTCTGTTTCGAAGCCTCATCAATCTCCTCTTCCAACTTATCCAACTGATTAGACAAAGCAACATGCTTCTCGGTATTAGCGGGTGTCGTTTTCAGTTGCTCAAATGTCTTATCTGCCTTCTGTCTAAGACTTTTGATTTTCTTTCGAATCAAATCCTTCGCAGTCAACTTCGTGTTAGTTTCTTTGTTCTCTTTGGACATGGCGGATACTTTGTCGTCGTTTAGTTCCAATTTGCCGAAACGAAGTGCCAGAGCAGGAAGAGCAACAGATCCGCCGTCATCTTCTTCCTCACGTCTAACTTGTTGAAGTGCCTTACACGCATACGTTTGTATTTTTTCCCTTCCTTTCTTGTCGACTCCAGCAGTGTACGCCTTACTGTACGCATGAGCGAACTTAGTGTCAGGGTGATTGTCCGCCAAGGGACCCGCTGTATATACGTATTTACCGGCACGCTTCAACAGAAGATTACGACGGAATACGGCGTCATCATGACAAGCCGTACGGAGATGAAATGCAAATGATCTTTGATTGAGCGACATGGTTGTTTGCTAGCTGATGATGTGTAAACTTTCCCTCTGGAAAAATAATGAGCTCCTCCAGCAGCGGCAAGTGGCCCCCAACGACTTTTTGACACCATGATTGAATAATCAATGGCTGCTAGAGCTTCTGTCAGCTGTCTGTCGGCATGATTGACTCGCGAGAGAGCTGGTGGAAAAAAGTTGTTGACAGATCGGATTTGGACTGAACAGCAAAATCGCCAACTTCAACTTCTTCAAACTTCAACTCCTACACAAACACTTATCCCACCCATCCACAACGCCCACCCACAAAACATATCATTCAAATCATATCAGCCGCAACAAGCAGCGCGACATCATCGTCCACAGAGCACATCATATAGATCATCATTCTCGGCAGTGGAATTGCTGCTGGCCTGGGCACGGCAAGATATCTCCTCGGCCATACGCGTCAACAACATAGGAACGTCAGAATTAATACGCTCATTGATCGAAACTTCGTCGATAATAAACATGCCATCATCAACCTATGAAGATCAGCAAAGAGAATATCCTCATTTCTTTACGCCTACGCCCTCTCGAGGCAATCTACTTACTGTGTCGTTCGCTCACAATTCCATGGACGTCCAGATTAATGTTCAACGAGACCATCATGCCGGCCATCAAAGCGGTAATAACCTTCTGCTCAACCAGCGATATCATTTGAATGGAGATCTCGTTTTCCGATAGCAGCATGTATTCCTTCGCCACACACTCCTACTCAAAAAACTGATATACAAACCACCGAGTCATCATCAGCTGTAGTCGGCACTGTAGAAAAAGTAGAGGTATTCCATACACGTCCCTTGTCAAATTTACCCGGTCAAGGGACATTTGGTTCCGATACCGATAGGCTCGTCTGACGATTGTATCTACAATATTACACTTCCAATGGAATCGAATATTGTATGCGGCTCCGATGGATAACAAAGTGAATGACGTCGACTGGATCGATTATCGGGAATTGTGGACTTTACACAGAAGAATGAGCCTGATAATATATAATTGAAGCACTCGTTGAAGCAGCAAAGGTTTATCTGAAGGATGTGAAAGTAGTCGATGTAAGTGATTGTCATCTTTAACTGCTGAGAAATATATTCCTCTTTCGATGAAAGTAGTTATTGGCGAGCAAGAAACCTTCTTCTTCCCAACAGAATGCATGTGATGACAATTTGAGACCTCAGCGGCAGCTGAACCTCTCAATCAGAAATTTAGATGACAGTGAGAGTGAAGGGAGAGAAAAGGAAGCCAAGAGACACATTTTCACATGATGTGAGACGAGCAGCCACTGGATGTCAATCTCTCAATTCCTATAAAGTCTATTAGGTCGATTGAACCTTACGTCAAGAGGACAACAGAGCGTCTTTTGGTCTAAAACTCAATTAATTGGTGCAAAAGATGACTGTGTAACGCAAAGATGTAGCAAGGATCAGACCTCGAAGATTTCTTGACAGAGGATGGCCACCTCTCCGGGGATACTTCTTCCTCCTTGTTCTCTGATGGATGGTGTTTGGTGTTAAAGCACTCTTATTGGGTTGGGATAGAGTGCAGTAGTCTGTTCGAATTCGGATCCAAATGCAGTAGATTCATCGTGTGCATTGCGATATGCCCCGTGCCTCATTCACAGTCCACCTTTCTTAGCCTGATTCGTGCATCGTTCAGCATCGTTTGACCTTTGCCCCATGCCTAATGCACAATCCTCCTTTCTTAGCTATGTTTGTGCATTCTTCGCTACTGCATAGTTTCTTCTTTGCCCCATGCCTCATGCACATTCCTCCTTCTCTGGCAAGACTTGTGCATCCTTCATTGCTGCATCGCTTGAGTTTTGCAACATGCCTCTTTGTCCCATGCCTATGCACACTCCACCTCTCAGAGCTTGTTTTGTGCACCCCTCACTCTTTGAGCTTGATTTGTGCATCCTTCGCTGCTGTATTCTTTGACCTTTGCTCCATGCCTAACACACACTCCTCCTTTGATGACCTTATTTGTGCATCCTTCACTGATACAGCGTCTGACTTTTGCCCCATGCCGCACGCACAATCCACCTTTTATAACTTGATTTGTGCATCCTTCACTGCTGCATCGTTTCTTCTTTGCTCCATGCTTAATGCACACTCCTCTTTTGATGACTTGATTTGTGCATCCTTCACTGCTGCATCGCTTGACCTTTGCCCCATGTCTTACGCATAAACCCCCTGTCACGACTTTATTTGTGCATCCATCAGCAGAGCATTCATACTTTATGCAGTTTGCCCCATGCCTCTTACATACGCCTCCTTTGATGACTTTATTTGTACATCCATCAGCAGAGCATTCATATCGGTACTTCTTTTTGACCAACTTCTTGCTTGGCCGATCGTCATCCGCAGAAGACTCGCGCTTTTTTCGTTTCGAAGCATCTTTGCGTTGCTGACTAGGCAACGACTCATTGCCATGGCTGTTAACTGGCGGTCTCTTTCGAGTGGAATTAGTTGAAGTGCGGTGATGGGTTAAAGCAGATGATGAGGTCTTCTTTCGCTCTGCAGCGGCCGCCGCCTCCGCCTTCCTCAGCTGACTTTCCCTGTAAATCAAGGCAGCCACATCATCGCCATCCTCTCCACTATTATTCGGTGCCATCTTCTCAGCTTGGCTCTCACGCTGCTTCGTCGCCATGATGTTTTAGATACGCTTACTTCGGATGTTGCGTGTTCGGCAAGGTTTTTGTGTCATCGATGTCTCCTGACACATAATGGCACATGACTCGAAAGTGACAGAGTATGGTAGAGACGACAAGACAGAGCCTCGGATGTTATTGCGCTTCTCTTTGTCGCCCGTAGCTGCCATTACATCATGCAATTGAGGTATTGATGGATGATATTGTAGTATCGTCGTTCGTATTATCATAATTGTCATCTCGTTTGAATTGTGCTATTTTGTCCTGTTGGCACACCATCTCATAATATCTTACACTTGTGCGTGCAGAGGCAGAGGCAGAGAGGGCTAGGGAGGTGCAGAACCACCTCACGCCCGTTCAGCGCCTGTTTGGCCTTCATCCGACCAAATCCTGATAGATAGCGGAAGGTGCCACTGATGTGGTCTCATTCTTCTCTAAAACAAGGTTTTAGCGTCATTCATCTCATCGTCATCTAGGGCTGTGTCATCTGTTGCCTCGGCCAATAGCCGGAAGTGTAGGTATCACTGTGAGCCTTTGCTTTGCAGGTTCAGAAGGTACGGAGGAACGAATAGAGGATATATGTATGCTTTATGTCCCTTATGACCAATAATTTCTTTCAAGAAGATGCCATCTCCAGAGGGTCCCTTCGTAGGACTGAATGACAGAGAGAAGTGACTGGTCACATTCTTGTAAGGAAGTTCATGGGAAGTTAAGAGGAAGTAGTGATCGTAGTACCCGAAGAACTTTGTAGCCACACGATCACGGAGGGTTCGCAGATTTGGGAGGAAGAAGAGTTGAGCAAGTGAACACTGCATACAGGATACAACTATGTTCATCGATAACGCAACCAGAAAGAAGAAAGAAGAAGATGATGGGGCAAAGCACAAACGATGCAGTAGTGACGGATGCACAAATCAAGCCAAGCGTGGAGGAGTGTGCATTAGGCATGGGGCAAAGATCTAAAATGATGCAGCTTCGATTCATGCAGCGAAAGCAAGAGGCTCAACGAGGAGGGTTATTAAGTCATGGAGCAAGTCGCAATCGACGAATCTACTGCATTTCTCCTTTATGTAGATCAGCATGTGATGAGGTGCCTGCAACTCTTTCTCACCAGCGCACCACTGCCAAAGCTTCTACCAACCACTACGAGCAGATCCATACATTAAATAAATGCCATAGATTATAGCTGAACTACATTTGAGTCTATCTATTGAGAAATTCGTAGCTGCAACGTTTGACCTTTGCTCCATGTCTCCTGCACAGTCCACCTTTCTGAGATTGATTTGTACATCCGACACTGCTGCATGGTTTGCGCTTTGCTCCATGCCTTTTGCACACTCCTCCTTGCATGACTCTATTTGTGCACCCATTAGTCCTACATAGTTTGACCTTTGCTCCATGCCTAATGCAGACTCCTCCGTTGACGACAGTATTGTTGCATCCTTCATTGCTGCATAGTTTGACCTTTGCGCCATGCCCGCAGCACACTCCTCCTTTGACAGCAAAGTTTGCGCATCGATCACTGCTGCACAGTTTGACCTTTCCTCCATGCCTAACACACACTCCTCCTTGTTTAGCTTGATTTGTACATCCTTCACTGATACAGCGCTTGACTTTTGCCCCATGCCTCTTACACACTCCTCCTTTGACGGCTCCATTTGTACACCCCTCACTAATGCATCGTTTCTTCTTTGCCCCGTGCCTAACACACACTCCTCCTTTGAGGGCTTTATTTGTGCACCCATCGCTGCTGCATAACATAACCTTTGCCCCATGCCTCTCACATACGCCTCCTTTGATGACCTTATTTGGGCATCCATCAGCAGAACATTCATATCGGTGCTTCTTTTTGACCAACTTCTTGCTTGGCCGATCATCATCCGAAGCAGACTCGCGCTTTTTTCGTTTCGAAGCACCTTTGTGTTGTTGACTAGGTTCTTCGCCCTCGCAGTTACAGACGACCTCTTTCGAGTGGAAGTAGTTGAAGTGCGGTGATGGGTTGAAGCAGATGATGACTTCTTTCTCTCTGCAGCGGCCGCCGCCTCCGCCTTTCGCAGCTGACTTTCCCTGTAGATCAAGGCAGCCACATCGTCATCCCTCTCCCCACTATTATTCGGTGGTGCCATCTTCTTAGCTTGGCCCTGAGACTGCTTCGTCGATCGCCATGATGTTTTAGATACGGAAGCTTGTGATAAATATGTCATCACTCATTCCGTGCATCAGTCTCCAGGACTGTGCGGAGTACCGAAAGCGACTGTAACGACTATGACAGGTACGCCAAACATCCAAACAAGGATACCCATCTTAATTTTGGCGGGCAAGGATACGGTAGGATTTTTGCAACGAAAGAATGCTCTTCTTGAACATAACGTTGTTGAAGTAGACGGCAGCCGGCAGCAAACATCAAGTAAGAGCAACAACAATAATTCAGATACGACGACGATAATGAGAGTTGCAATCTTTCTGACTGCCGCCTACATCGGCAGCGGTGATGGCGGCTACTTTATTGCAGCGTTTGCGCCGCCCATCATCACTCCAAGAGTACAAAAGTTCTCATCATCACGGCTGCAGCAGCTGCACGCCGAACAACCAAATAATGCACTCCTCTCTGATCTCAAAGAATTGCAATCAAAGGAACAATCATCAGCATCTTCAGCATTACCTGACTACTTTATTGCCGACTCATTCAACGATGAGACAACAGCGGCTGCAATGGCCGATGAGCTGAAAGGAATCAATAGCGGCGGGAACTTGATGGCGGCAGCAGCAGCAAGCACAGAGAGAACACCACCCCAAAAGAACAAGTTGACACCAACGCCACCTCCACTGATATTTGATCCGACGAATCCAAAGGCAATGATTGCTATTGCAAAAGCGTTTATTGCTACTGATTTTGGATACACTTTCGCCTACACTCTGTACATGCAGAGGTAGGGTGTGTGTAGCACCGTGCATAAGGCCTCATTGGTCTGCAATGACAGAAGTGCCAGATCTACGTTCGCCTTTGGTGGCGTCGGCCGCGGCCACAAATACTGCCACCGCTGCCTACACTTTCCATTGTAGCATATGCCTCGAAGATTCGCAAGAGAGGCGGCAACTGTTGAGTGTGCACATTCCTTCTGTTTCAGTTGTATTCACAATTGGACGAACAAAAAACAAAACCCGCAGCTGCCCTCTCTGTCGCCAAAGTGTGCGTACCATTGCCTACAATCACACCGTAATTTCCATCCCACCACTTATCATCTGTGTCTTGGTTCTTAATTGCTTGGGATGGGAACGCATGTTTAAGTTCAACTTTCGGTCAACTTTCAAACCACTTATCCTGAAGTGGTATATGCACCGCTGCAGGCCTGTGATCGTATCACCCTCTACCAAACGACGCAATATCTGCTTCTTCTGGAATGGATCGTCGGTGACAGCAACAGCAACTGATACTGCCAAAAACCTCGGCATGGAGGATGGAGCTGTTATCACGATC
Source organism: Skeletonema marinoi (assembly GCA_030544225.1). Taxonomy (NCBI): domain Eukaryota; phylum Bacillariophyta; class Thalassiosirophyceae; order Thalassiosirales; family Thalassiosiraceae; genus Skeletonema; species Skeletonema marinoi. The sequence continues at coordinate 64,737 of CM060506.1, forward strand.
AAACACAAAATCAAGTTGCGGATGGAGATGTTATTGCCGCTGCAAAATCGCGGGTGCGTGCGACGTAGCCCGATATTGCATCATGGTGTGGGATCATCTCAACTTAGATGATGTTCTGCAACGTTTCTGCACTCAGCAGCACATGGATATTAACAAATATATGTTCGGCTGCGACGGGAAGTGTATTGGTGGGCTTGAGGATTTTACTCTTCACGATCTTGAATTCAACCATGGAGACACCATTTACATCTACTCAAAGGAGGCTGGAAATGTAGGCACCGATGTGAACACTGCTGATGTACATGAATCTCCGTTTAGGGAGGTGGAAGGAGAAGACGCCTTTGAACCATTTGAAGTGGTCGGCGATTGGGGGGATGTAATTTGATGCACTAGCGTTGGGGGTTAGAATTAGGTACAAAGTTAAAAGATCTTGGTATTGAGAATAATGTTGTTAATTAATTCATTAACTAATTCGTTACATTCGAGGTGAAATATCTCATACTGGTTTTACATATATTAACACAAACATCATAACAATAACAACTCCGCTCATTCTTCCATCAATATATCTTCGCCATGAGCACATCCCTCTGTTTCGAAGCCTCATCAATCTCCTCTTCCAACTTATCCAACTGATTAGACAAAGCAACATGCTTCTCGGTATTAGCGGGTGTCGTTTTCAGTTGCTCAAATGTCTTATCTGCCTTCTGTCTAAGACTTTTGATTTTCTTTCGAATCAAATCCTTCGCAGTCAACTTCGTGTTAGTTTCTTTGTTCTCTTTGGACATGGCGGATACTTTGTCGTCGTTTAGTTCCAATTTGCCGAAACGAAGTGCCAGAGCAGGAAGAGCAACAGATCCGCCGTCATCTTCTTCCTCACGTCTAACTTGTTGAAGTGCCTTACACGCATACGTTTGTATTTTTTCCCTTCCTTTCTTGTCGACTCCAGCAGTGTACGCCTTACTGTACGCATGAGCGAACTTAGTGTCAGGGTGATTGTCCGCCAAGGGACCCGCTGTATATACGTATTTACCGGCACGCTTCAACAGAAGATTACGACGGAATACGGCGTCATCATGACAAGCCGTACGGAGATGAAATGCAAATGATCTTTGATTGAGCGACATGGTTGTTTGCTAGCTGATGATGTGTAAACTTTCCCTCTGGAAAAATAATGAGCTCCTCCAGCAGCGGCAAGTGGCCCCCAACGACTTTTTGACACCATGATTGAATAATCAATGGCTGCTAGAGCTTCTGTCAGCTGTCTGTCGGCATGATTGACTCGCGAGAGAGCTGGTGGAAAAAAGTTGTTGACAGATCGGATTTGGACTGAACAGCAAAATCGCCAACTTCAACTTCTTCAAACTTCAACTCCTACACAAACACTTATCCCACCCATCCACAACGCCCACCCACAAAACATATCATTCAAATCATATCAGCCGCAACAAGCAGCGCGACATCATCGTCCACAGAGCACATCATATAGATCATCATTCTCGGCAGTGGAATTGCTGCTGGCCTGGGCACGGCAAGATATCTCCTCGGCCATACGCGTCAACAACATAGGAACGTCAGAATTAATACGCTCATTGATCGAAACTTCGTCGATAATAAACATGCCATCATCAACCTATGAAGATCAGCAAAGAGAATATCCTCATTTCTTTACGCCTACGCCCTCTCGAGGCAATCTACTTACTGTGTCGTTCGCTCACAATTCCATGGACGTCCAGATTAATGTTCAACGAGACCATCATGCCGGCCATCAAAGCGGTAATAACCTTCTGCTCAACCAGCGATATCATTTGAATGGAGATCTCGTTTTCCGATAGCAGCATGTATTCCTTCGCCACACACTCCTACTCAAAAAACTGATATACAAACCACCGAGTCATCATCAGCTGTAGTCGGCACTGTAGAAAAAGTAGAGGTATTCCATACACGTCCCTTGTCAAATTTACCCGGTCAAGGGACATTTGGTTCCGATACCGATAGGCTCGTCTGACGATTGTATCTACAATATTACACTTCCAATGGAATCGAATATTGTATGCGGCTCCGATGGATAACAAAGTGAATGACGTCGACTGGATCGATTATCGGGAATTGTGGACTTTACACAGAAGAATGAGCCTGATAATATATAATTGAAGCACTCGTTGAAGCAGCAAAGGTTTATCTGAAGGATGTGAAAGTAGTCGATGTAAGTGATTGTCATCTTTAACTGCTGAGAAATATATTCCTCTTTCGATGAAAGTAGTTATTGGCGAGCAAGAAACCTTCTTCTTCCCAACAGAATGCATGTGATGACAATTTGAGACCTCAGCGGCAGCTGAACCTCTCAATCAGAAATTTAGATGACAGTGAGAGTGAAGGGAGAGAAAAGGAAGCCAAGAGACACATTTTCACATGATGTGAGACGAGCAGCCACTGGATGTCAATCTCTCAATTCCTATAAAGTCTATTAGGTCGATTGAACCTTACGTCAAGAGGACAACAGAGCGTCTTTTGGTCTAAAACTCAATTAATTGGTGCAAAAGATGACTGTGTAACGCAAAGATGTAGCAAGGATCAGACCTCGAAGATTTCTTGACAGAGGATGGCCACCTCTCCGGGGATACTTCTTCCTCCTTGTTCTCTGATGGATGGTGTTTGGTGTTAAAGCACTCTTATTGGGTTGGGATAGAGTGCAGTAGTCTGTTCGAATTCGGATCCAAATGCAGTAGATTCATCGTGTGCATTGCGATATGCCCCGTGCCTCATTCACAGTCCACCTTTCTTAGCCTGATTCGTGCATCGTTCAGCATCGTTTGACCTTTGCCCCATGCCTAATGCACAATCCTCCTTTCTTAGCTATGTTTGTGCATTCTTCGCTACTGCATAGTTTCTTCTTTGCCCCATGCCTCATGCACATTCCTCCTTCTCTGGCAAGACTTGTGCATCCTTCATTGCTGCATCGCTTGAGTTTTGCAACATGCCTCTTTGTCCCATGCCTGATGCACACTCGACCTCTCAGAGCTTGTTTTGTGCACCCCTCACTCTTTGAGCTTGATTTGTGCATCCTTCGCTGCTGTATTCTTTGACCTTTGCTCCATGCCTAACACACACTCCTCCTTTGATGACCTTATTTGTGCATCCTTCACTGATACAGCGTCTGACTTTTGCCCCATGCCGCACGCACAATCCACCTTTTATAACTTGATTTGTGCATCCTTCACTGCTGCATCGTTTCTTCTTTGCTCCATGCTTAATGCACACTCCTCTTTTGATGACTTGATTTGTGCATCCTTCACGGGAGATTATAAAAATGATACGGATTGTCCGTTGATACGGATTCAACGGACAGTTTTAGTCTTTTCTTTCTCATTTACACGAATTCAACGCTCATTGGCTTAAAAATGGAAGAAAATGACCGTTGAGTCTCGGATTGACATTTGAGTCTCGGATTACGCATTTTGAGGAAAGACAGCATCATTTCAAGAAAACGACCGTTCGGGTGTTGTGTTTCTCAAATCCTCGGAATCTCTCACTTTTACCTTTTACTAAAAATGAGTTGCAGTATGTTTTGTGTAGGAAAGTACGATCGGAATTGAAATTTGCGGGAATCAGTGCTACGTATTCCTACGTAGAACATACCACTTCATCGGAAAGTCAATGCAGCAAAAAAAGCATTGCCGACCTCATAAAAAGCAAACCGGCCGCCATGGATGGTCGATTGGTACAATTCCCTATTGTCGGTGAAAGCAGGGGGAGGGTGAGTGGTGTATTTGATGTTATTGTCTGCTGCTCTGTGTGCAATGTGATGCTGCTAATGTTTCCTCGTTCATCTCTTTTTTCAGCAGCAGCGGCGCCATCGCCTCCGCATCGACGTGCTCTACATTTTTGTGCCGGAGTAATGCTTCCCTACAGGATCTGCATTTTCATCGATTTATCGTTGCATCGCTCCGCCACTGTCATCCTTCGATCATTGCCTCATCTCCATGCTTATCCGTGTGTGTTGTGGCGTGTCTCTTCGATGCCGCTGATATTTTGACCATCTACGATCTATTTTATTAAATAACAACACCAACACAACAACACATGATGGTTGGTGTAGGCTTATGCCATGTTCCTCTGTTCAACAAACTTCCTCTGTTCAATAAACGTGAGATTCAAGACGCTACGGTGGACCATATGCTATGCTTAATGCATCTACACCGCTGTTTCTCGCTATCTTTTTCTACGTAAGTAATTTTGTCACTGATCCAATTCCATGAATTGTTTGCCGTCATCTCACCCTTTATTGTTTTTTTTGTTTTTCTATGGAATACAGGCCGTTTCAATTAGTTGCCGCTGCGTCTATATCTGCTGCTGTGATGCTGGGAGATATTGTCTCCCGAGCAAGTGCTGCTCTGGGTTTGGATGCATGTGGACGCACTTAAAGAGGTGTTCTTATTATTGGTTCGGGTCTGCGTCACATGGATAATGGTGCAGGTCTTCGTCGCATTACACCAAGTGCGTTTCTTCGTCGTTTAGTACTTCAAGGCTTTCGAAATGATCTTTCCAAGGTATCTCCATCTTTGGCTCAGGCAGTGTTGATTTTTTACGTGCTTGTTGCAGGAACGAAACGACCTATTACACTGTTCTAATGGCGAATCCATCTACTCTTCTGTCACCACCAGAGATATTATGCTCAAATGCAATCTCTTCCAATTTCGTTACAGAGACTTTTCTCGGACAAAGCGGCACAATATTGGCACGACAAGAGCCGGCTAACTGATGACTACAACACAACAATCCACCTTCGCCGAGGAGTAATGATGATTTATTATCTTTATTTGCTTGGGATTTTCTTCGTATTGTTGCCACCGCTGGAATCAGGAACTTTTGGAGTGATCGCTGCATGGTTTGCTTCGTCGTGAAAACTTCCGAGTTGAATTGGTATGGTATGTCGGCGAGTAAGTGGGATCGGCAGAGTTTTGGGCGGGATGGGTGTCCGTTTGTGCGAAAGTGATTCTGTGTGCTTTCTTCGAAGTTGAAATGGCGGCAAATGAGATCGGCATTTTTGACGTCCGTTGGGGTAGTGCTTTCTTGTAGATTAACTTTTAGTAACCGTTGAATCCGTATCATTTACAAATCCGTATCAAAAATATAGTTATCCTCCTTCACTGCTGCATCGCTTGACCTTTGCCCCATGTCTTACGCATAAACCCCCTGTCACGACTTTATTTGTGCATCCATCAGCAGAGCATTCATATCGGTGCTTCTTTTTGGCCAACTTCTTGCTTGGCCTATCGTCATCCGCAGAAGACCCTCGTGTCCTCTTCGAAAAGTCTTTGCGTTCCTGTCTAGGCAGCGATTCTTTGCCCTCGCTGTTAACTGGCAATCTCTTTCGAGTGGAAGTAGTTGAAGTGCGGTGATCTGTTGCAGCAGGTAATGACTTCTTGCTCTCAGCAGCTGCTGCGGCCGCCGCCTCCGCCTTTCTTAGCTGGCTCTCCCTGTAGATCAAGGCAGCCACATCGTCATCCCCCTCGCCACTATTTTTGGTGGTGCCATCTTCTCAGCTTGGCTCGAGACTACTGCTTCGTCGACATGATGGATTAGGTACCAACAACTTGATGACGTCGTGTTAGTTCGGTGTTCGGTGTTCTGTGTAGCTTGTACATAGTTTATTTGGCCAGCTGCGTGGTTGGACACAACGAAGTGACTCGAAAGCGAATAGAGACTCAAGCTCGGCTGTCTGCGTGCTTCTGCGATGGTTGCTTCTCTTTGCCGTAGATATGTAGCTGCCGTTACAACATGTCATTGAAACACTTTTGGATGACGTTGCAGTGTCGTTGGTATTATCATCATAATCGTATAATCTTTGTCTCGTTGAAGAATTATGATTATTCTGTTATTGTCCTGCTGGTGCTGGTGTTGTTACACCTGGACATCTTACACGCATTCAACTTCTGCAGCGGGCTGCTTTTAGAGAGGAGGTACGGAAGAAAGAGTAGAGAATAAATACATGTTTTAGGCCCAATCAAAGATTTATTTCGAACTGTCTCTTTAATACTTATTGATATTTGTGATGCAGACCACTTATTTGTAGAGAATAAATAGCAGTAGCAGTCGCTGTCAATCTCAGTCATCGCAGGACTCTAGAGAGAGCATCGAGCAAGCCAATCAAGAAGCCGTTTACTACCTGGCCTAGACAAGATGTAAATGATCAAATGCAGCTGAGGCTTCCCAAAACGCCACCAGCACCATATTCTTCCTCGTAAATCGAAACTGAAGCTGATACCGAAGGCGACTGTATTGACTATATGACAGGTCTCCAAACTGTTTTCAGACAAACGGGAATCTTTTGGTCTAAAACTCAATTTATTTGTGGACACGATGACTGCAGAAGCAGAAGCTAGAAATGCAGCAAAAATATTAGACCTCGACGACTTCTTGACAGAGGATGGCCACCTCTCCTGGAACGCTTCTTCCTCCTTGTTTTCTGATGTTTGTTCTAGAAGCAAGCTGATTGGGTTGGGATAGATTTGCAGTAGTCTCATCGAATTCAGATCCAAATGCAGTAGATTGATCATTTGTATTGCGATAAGCCCCATGCTTAGCGCAAAGTCCACCTCTCCGCGCTTGTTTCGTGCATCTTTCACTGCTGCAAAGTTTCACATTTGCTCCATGCTTAAAACACACTCCTCCCTTCTGGACAATGTTTGTACATCTTTCAGTGCTGCATAGTTTCTTCTTTGCTCCATGCTTCATGCACACTCCTCCACACTTGGCTTGATTTGTGCATCCTTCAGTGCTGCATGGTTTGACCTTTGCCCCATGCTTCTTGCACACTCCTCCTCTCACGACATGATTTGTGCATCCTTCATTGCTGCATCGTTTGACCTTTGCCCCATGCCTAATGCACACTCCTCCTTTGATGACAATATTTTTACATCCATCACTGCTGCAAAGTTTGACCTTTGCACCATGCCTCATACACACTCCTCCATTTTTGGCTATGTTTGTGCAGCCTTCGCTGCTGCATTCTTTGGTCTTTGCTCCATGCCTAACGCACACTCCTCCTTGGATGACGCCATTAGTGCATCCTTCAGTGCTGCATCGTTTGACCTTTGCTCCATGCCTCATACACACACCTCCTTTCACGACATGATTTGTGCATCCATCAGCAGAACATTCATATCTGCGCTTCTTTTTGGCCAACTTCTTGCTTGCTCCATGCCTAATGCACACTCCACCTCTCTGAGCTTGATTTGTGCATCCATCATTGCTGCAAAGTTTGACCTTTGCACCATGCCTCATACACACTCCTCCATTTTTGGCTATGTTTGTGCAGCCTTCGCTGCTGCATTCTTTGGTCTTTGCTCCATGCCTAACGCACACTCCTCCTTGGATAACGCCATTAGTGCATCCTTCAGTGCTGCATCGTTTGACACTTGCTCCATGTCTTACGCACACTCCTCCTTTCCTAGCGTGATTTGTGCATCCATCAGCAGAACATTCATATCGGTGCTTCTTTTTGACCAACTTCTTGCTTGGCCGATCGTCATCCGCAGAAGACACTCGTGTCCTCTTCGAAAAATCTTTGCGTTGTTGACTAGGCAACGATTCTTTGCCATGGCTGTTAACTGGCAATCTCTTTCGAGTGGAAGTAGTTGAAGTGCGGTGATCGGTTGAAGCAGATGATGACTTCTTTCTCTCTGCAGCGGCCGCCGCCTCCGCCTTTCGCAGCTGACTTTCCCTGTAGATCAAGGCAGCCACATCGTCATCCCTCTCCCCACTATTATTCGGTGGTGCCATCTTCTTAGCTTGGCCCTGAGACTGCTTCGTCGATCGCCATGATGTTTTAGATACGGAAGCTTGTGATAAATACAGCGTTCTTCAGGATATCGATGACCTCCGTAGAATTTGATTCCTACCGTAGAAACATACCAAGATTTTGATTTGACTCGACTTGACACAAACTCACCTCTCACATCCACAAACATCATCACCATGACGGCCGCACTTCCGGTAGCAGTAGGTCACCACAGGAATATAACACAACAAATTGCGCCTTTGATAACGAACATAAATACCATCGGTTACATAGTTGAAGCGGATTAGTGTCGCATCTTTAACCACTGCTGAGAAATTATAGCCACCATCACGTCCTTGAAAAATGTGTACTTCTCGTTCCGTTGCCACCCTATCGTAGACTTTGAGTACATAATATGCAATGAAATAACGCAATAACACCATCTACGATTCGGTCATAATATACGGTGAATATTGGTATCATGTTGGGGGGATAAAAACACTTGTTGATGGAACAAATAGTTGTATACATAAGTTGTCGATGCTCAAGAACTTTTGGAGAAAGTTACCTCTTCTAGAATATGATACAGCCAAAGCCAATGTTGTGATAGGATGAATAAAACAATCCATTTAATACCGCTGATATTGAGGAAGACCTCGGGTATTTCCTCATTCGTGAGGGTAAGATCAAGAGTACAATAGATCAACAACATTATGTGTACGAAGACAAACAATCAAAACGAATCAAAACCAGCAAACAACAGTGTGTAGGTGCGAAGTGGGCCACAAACAAAACACTTATACAGCGTTGGCACGATGTTCAACGTCTTCTATCTTCCGTGCCACTGGATCGTGTCCTTGTTACCACATTCTATCGAAAGTGCAAACCAATCTAAAGCGTACGCAACAACTTTTACAATGTCCGCAAGACAGAAGCCAGGAGCACTGCAGTAGCACTAAAACCTCCACCAAGGGTTGATTGACGAATGCAAAAGGCGAAACATGCGACACAATAATCAAAGTCATGATATTATAAACTCATTGGGCGCTCTGAGACTCTATTTTAGATCGATGATGTGATATGCATCGCATGTTGATGTTGGATATTGGTTGAAATACAAAACGTAATAAAATTCTCAAAGCTATTGTTGTTACTAAAAGTCAGCATGGACAAGAGACATCTGCACAACTATTTCAATTACACTTCGTTATTCTACTTAACTTCGTATTATTCCGGTGTAGCTTGGCAGATTGGTCGGGCGTAGTGTTTGCTTTGGCCTCTGGCCAGAAGCCGAATGGACCCATCACTTCAGATGCAGTGTATTATTGTAAGGTCACCAACGTTGACCACCTAATGATTATTTGGATCTCTTGCGGCCCGAAACGGCCTTCTTCATGAATATATTGTATATTGCTTTTTATGTTGGGCTGCAATGTCGATGTCTTCGGCATTGCATACAAATTGAAGAAGGCACACATAGATTGATTCCACTTCGCGAGCGGCAAGTCTTCTCGAGCGCCTCTTCCGTTATCACGACATTTTGATTGCTTATTACTCTTATTGGTCGAATGGTGTTGATGAGTCATTATGATCATTTTATTAAAGACTTCCACAATGGTATTGGTGTATGGTTCTCTGTCTATCCAGATGCATCCTAAAATGGGCATCGACGGTCGTTCGCAACGAATGTGACTAAGGATGATTCACAATTATGTTCGCAGCAGCAAACGTGCAATGAATATTATATTACTATCGGCTGATGAGGTATTTGCCTTGATCTTCGGTAGTAGCAGTGTCTCGGAGGTTGCTTCTTCATGTCAATAGGGCGAACGGAGGTGAATTGTGCCCTTATCATAACGCTCGTGTTGCTGCCGTCAACTCCTCTTGATCAAGGCAGATCACGGTCTCGAGGCGCTTATTATCAATTATACTAAGTCTGTCGAAGTGAATACACAATATATGTGCCGAAGACTCGTCATACTCCACTTATATTGACATGAGTTGTCGCTGTAGGTGATGTGGATATGTGCTTCAGAAATTTTATTACTGTCGTTTATGTTGGTGGTTCCAGGTCATCCCTAAGGGTTTAATCGAAAGTTAACACGTATATGAGCTCAATTGATGCTTTAGGATGGGCCAAAAATCGACTTCGTGTGTGTAGCAGGCTTCGGCGTTAGGCAGCTTTTCGTCATTGTCAGCGCGGGGAGGTGCTTGATGAAGATGAATTGCAAGAAATTGGCCCAAAGTGTTTTTATAAGACTCATTACGTCATTTGTACTGAATCTACGTAGGAATTCAAATTTTGAATGGGAAACCCGAAAAGCGTGAAGAACGCTGTATATGTCATCTATCACTCATTCCGTGCATCAGTCTCCAGGACTGTGCGGAGTACCGAAAGCGACTGTAACGACTATGACAGGTACGCCAAACATCCAAACAAGGATACCCATCTTAATTTTGGCGGGCAAGGATACGGTAGGATTTTTGCAACGAAAGAATGCTCTTCTTGAACATAACGTTGTTGAAGTAGACGGCAGCCGGCAGCAAACATCAAGTAAGAGCAACAACAATAATTCAGATACGACGACGATAATGAGAGTTGCAATCTTTCTGACTGCCGCCTACATCGGCAGCGGTGATGGCGGCTACTTTATTGCAGCGTTTGCGCCGCCCATCATCACTCCAAGAGTACAAAAGTTCTCATCATCACGGCTGCAGCAGCTGCACGCCGAACAACCAAATAATGCACTCCTCTCTGATCTCAAAGAATTGCAATCAAAGGAACAATCATCAGCATCTTCAGCATTACCTGACTACTTTATTGCCGACTCATTCAACGATGAGACAACAGCGGCTGCAGTGGCCGATGAGCTGAAAGGAATCAATAGCGGCGGTAACTTGATGGCGGCAGCAAGCACAGAAGAGAGGACACTACCCAAAACGAACAAGTTGACACCAACGCCACCTCCACTGATATTTGATCCGACTAATCCGAAGGCAATGATTGCTATTGCAAAAGCGTTTATTGCCACTGATTTTGGTATCCAGGAGGCTCAGGTGAGAACATATAACATAGTCTATCCACATACATATCTCATGGAAATAATCTTTGTGCACTTTTGACTAACTTTATTTGCACTCCACTCCACTTCTCTTCCCTCCACCAACAACAAAAAGTCTCCAACAGTGTCATCCTATTCCTCCTTACTACTAAGCGACACAAACTTCATTTGGGTAAGCGGCAACAACATCAACGATGGACGGACCGGAATCCTCAACAAAAACGAGTATTTGACTGCAGGTCACTACTTTGATTTACGTAGTAGCTTTCCTGATTTGGAATATAGGGCGCATGATTTTCGTGTATATATTGATGAGAAGAGGGAGTATTTTGGTGGGAGTGATGATGGTGCTGGGAGTGATGGTGAAGTTACGGTCAGGTTTACAACGTTGGTTACGGGTACGTTTAATGGTGGTCCATTGCAGCTTAGGTCAAAGGTGATTGAGTCGAATGGGAGAGTGATGAATTGTCCTCCGACGAGTGTTAGTATTACGTTTGCTACTGATGGCAGTGAGAAGGGGAAGATTATCAAATTGGTCACTGATATGGTAAGTATGAATTGCTCATCAATCCTCTGCTATAATTGCTTCTTTACCTGCGCTAACATTGCTTCTTATTCATACATTGTGTCATTTAGGTCATGGACAGGCAGATTGGCAACACACACGGCTATTCAGGCATTGCTGGAGCTGCCGTGATAGCGGGGGAGGAACCTAATGAGTTTCTTAGTCAACCTCCACTTGTTCTACTTGGTCGTTTCTTTACCGCCGAGTTGCCCTCCTTAGATGAGCATTATGGCGAAGAGCATTTGCCCGCATTCCCAGATACAGTAATGATCCAGCTTGCCAAGGATGTGGTAGAGACCAACTTTGGACTTGATAATCCAGATTTACTTTCAGGCAAGTTCAGTTATCTTGAACCATCCATGGGTCCTCTCAACAAGAGGAAATATTTGGAGAAATTCTCTTCGTATGGTGTACTCGATGCCGTGAGAGACATGGATTATGGAATCATGCATTATCGAGTTGACCCCTACAATCCGTATCGTATTTGGGTAGATCAGCGAGCAAAGGGAACTCGCACTGGAGCGATTGGTAATGCAATCCCCAAGTTTCCTGCTGCTGCTTATGAAGCGGCTCCTGAAGCAATGGTAAGGTCGTCAAATTCTTTTGCCTTGATATGTCTCAGTAACATCAACTCATCTGCTCCTCCACTCCTATGCACTTTTTGATAGTCTATTTCGTTTGATGACGATGGATATTGTACCCGCATTACTGCAGCCGCGGTACTTGATCCGCTCCTAGGCAACAGTGGTGGGCTAGGCGGCGTAAATGGACTCCTGTATGCTACTGGCACTCCTAAAACTGCCTTGATGACACGATCTTTGAGTAGTTTCTTCACTCGTGCTACAAAAAGCTTGTTTAGTAAAGCTGGTTTGTCATCCGGTGCAGACTCGTTCAGAACAAGTGACGGAAAAGTTGTCAAGAGGCTGTCACCTTTCGATAGTGATGGTTTGCCATCTATTGTGGCAATCGCTTCTGCCAGGCCACGTCAACCTGCGAAACCGTACTTTGCAGGTGCTGTCCTTGATAAGCCACTTCAACAACCTAAACCTGTACCACCGGCTCCTACAAAGCAAATCCAAACTGCGAAGATTATCAAGGAGCCCGAAAGCACGGCCTCTCTGGATAAAGAGAAAGCTCCGATTGACGCAACTCCACCTGTTCCACTTTCCGAGACATCCTCCGACGGCGCAAGTGACATAACTGATGCACAAATTATCTCTTCCACTACAAATTTGACAAGCACTCCAATAATGAAAGCACAAGAACTCCGTGACAAAGCTAAGGAGGCACGTGCCGAGGCAGCAGAAGCAATGGAGCGTGCTATTGCTTTGAAGGCACAAGCAGAAGAGGAGAAGAAAAAGGTACTTGAGGCTAAGTTGGAGGAGGAGCAACGTAGACTGCAGGTAATCGAAGAAGCAAAGAATACGTTGCTCGAGGCAAAAGAGTTGAAGGAACAGGAACGTATTCAACGTGTAGCGGAGAAAGCGGAGATGATGAAGAAGAAGGCAAAGAATGTACCTGTGAAAAAGAAGGGAGATGACGTAGGCCCAAGCGGTGATACAAGCACAACGTTCCCCTTCTTATCGTCGCCATCGTCATCGAAGGCTGGCTTGAAGGGGAAGGAGACTCCATCGAAGATGACATCGTCATCGCCCAAGCGCTCACCTACGCTTAATTTGTTCAACACTTCGGCTGGGCAAAGCAAATCCGCTTCTGCAAAACCCTTGGCCAAACCAAAGTCTCAAACTCCAAAGCGTTCGCCGACTCTCAATATCTTTTCAAGCGCTCCCAAGGTATCTCCCACCAGGGTAAAGAAACTATCACCCACTCCTCCTAAGTCCACTACTCCAAAGCGTTCGCCAACTCTCAATATATTTTCGAGCTCTCCCAAGGTACCTTCCACCAAAACAAAGAAGCCATCACCCACTGCTCCTTCGTCAAGGTCTCCCACGCTTTCAATTATGGGTGTTGGAGGGGCTCCGAAGTCGAATGTTGCCAAAGCTGCATCAAAGAGAAAGTCAGCCGTAAAGAAGCCATTGACAAAGAAGAAAGCTGCAGTGTCGAAGCCATCGCCAACAACCCGCTCCCGATCACCAACGATTTCACTCTTGGGCATTGGTGCGTCACCTGACTCCAAAGCAGCGTTGGAGAAGTCTTCCGCAGCAAAGGCACCTGCGACAAAATCACCAAGCATAAGCTTGCTTGGTGTAGGTAGAAAAGCAGCATCTGATGAATCTTCTACATCAAAGGCACCTGCAAAGAAATCACCTACCCTAAGCTTGTTTGGTGTATCTGGATCTAACCAATCCCCTTCCTCGGAGAAGCTAAAGCCCCAGAGTCCTACCAGTACGAATGCGTTCAGCCTCTTCGGCGGAGCCAATCAAGGCACATCGAAAGCGGCAACTAAAGCTATCTCTACTGCTCCAAAGAAGCTATCCAAACGCAATCAGATTGTTCCAAAGAATGGAGAAGCGAGACAGGTCACATCGAAATCGAGTAACATGTTTGGTGGCTTCTTTGGAAGCAGTGGCAGTGGTAATACGAAGAAAGCGGTAGATTCTAGCGTCAAAAACAAGAAGAAGTTAGTTGCAAAGAAAGCGCCGAAGGGTGTCCCTGTGTTGAAAGGATGGAAAATGAATGCAAACAACGAGATCCAAGGCAAAGTATATTTCAGCAAAGCGTTCAGGACAGGTGAAATGATTACTACATCGCCGGTCAAGGGTCGCTTTCAGAGAGGCAATGTTGTTATTAGCAAAAGTGGATCGAAATACTATCTCGAGTAGATTATTGTGTACATGAGATGAGACTGAAATGATGCGAGAAATAGAAATGATGCGAGCAATAAGAATTTGACTAATGTAATATAAGCGTCTTGATTATTTCAATTGTGTGGGTCGACTCCAGCACATTCCTTTTGCTGTCAAATGATTCCTTCCTAACTTTGCAGCACTCGAATGAACTTCATTAGAGATACGTGTGAAACCAGAAGCGGAGGCTCGAGCACGTGAGCATCGTATCTTTGCGGCCGATCTTGTAGGAAGAAAGAAGTGTTATGTTCTGTCTCTTGTTCCACTCTACAATACAATACATGTAGTCTTGACTGCTTTAGTGTGAGGTGGCCGTCTAGAGAATGCAGTTTGCGTTAATATATAAACAAGTTTGTATTTGACTTCTAAATCTTAGTTTTGATAAGATGAATGCTTAAGATAAGACATAACATTCATAAAGGAATTGCTCTGCCCGACCCCCACCCTCGACAACAGAGAAGATATTCATAACGAGTGGGGCATAGCAAGGAATTGTCAAGACAACAATAGATCGACGCCAAATGAGAGCATTTCCCCACTCTCCTCTTCATGCCGACTACTCCCCTTTCTAATCCTCCCCTTCAAATGTGTATGGTGGCAGTTTGAGGAAAGGAAGGACATTCTTCATCACAATATCTGCACCACACTTGACGCGGCAACTTGCCCTCCCCTCTTCATCTCCGTCAGGCGCATTGATCTCACTGAGTCTCTTTTTCCACAAAGCAAGCTCGAGTGAAATTGTCGCCTCCTTCAAATAGCGGCGATGCTCTGCTTTGAAGTGAATAATATTGTGTAGAACATCTGTAATCCACGCACGTATCGAAACGGCCTTTCCCTCCACATCCCCGCCGATCTCACCAGCAGGTGTAGTGGGGAGAATCTGATGCAATTTCCTGCGCATATCATTTTTCCATTCTTCCATTTGTAGAGCGTAGATCGTTTCATGTAGTATTGCTCTCTCAACCAGATCTACGTGCTTCAAATTTCTACATCCCATGAATGCATTATCATCAGTAATCACGCCATCTTTCAATGGGGTGGTGATTCGCTCCAGAGAGGTGCAGTGAGCGAATGACCGTCCGATTGATTCCAGCTCCTTGCCAAATTTGACTTTCGTCAGGGCGGCACATTCGACGAATGCATAACTCCCAACGATTTTGGCGGATGCTAGGTTGATGCTCGTCAAAGATTCACAGCTAGCGAATGCACGATTCCCAATTAATTCCAGATTGCCACATTCAACAATCATCAGGGCTTCACAATCCCAGAATGCACACTGCTCAACCTCTTCGACGCCTGGTATAATTACTCGCCGCAAAGAAGGGCAGTGTAAGAATGCGAATTGTTCTACTTTTCTGACACCAATATGACAAACAACTTCCGTGATGTTAGGATGGCAAAAGAATGCCCGTGCCGGAATGACTGAGATGGATTCGTCTATGCGGACACGAGTTACACCAGGAGGAACAGCTTCCCGGCCAGTAAAAATGTAATATTCTTCTTCGGCAGCCATCATCGTAAAGGCTGAAGGAGGATAGTCTGCTGTTATGAGAGTGCAATGGTATCGCTCCACGCTATTATCCTCCTCGCTGTGGGACTGTGGATCTGCGTCTCATCTCTCACGACCGAAAAACGAGCATCTGACGGGCAAGGGGCACGCGCGCACGCCCTTCATCGATTCTTGCATGAGTCGAGATCGAGACGACTCGCCTCCTTGATAGCTGCTCTTCACGAGCAGACTCCTCCTTCATGAGAATGTTTGTGCTCCCTCACTGCCTGCTGCATTCTCTCATTTTTGTCCGTGCTGCTTAATACAGGCTCCTCACTTTTTGACTGTCTGTTCATGTCACTGCTAACAATTTCACCTTTGTCCCACGGGCAGAATTTGCCCCCATGTCTTGCTCTCTTCTATCTCCTTATGCCCATAGCTGAGACCAAGAGGTCAACTCACTGGGGAGCACTTATAATTAAGCGTTAACAGAAGAATTTAGACACTAGAGGGAAGTGTGAGGAACAGAGTGGACCTTGTAGTCTTGCCCATCTTGTACGCACAACATTTGCCTCACCTCCCGAGGACGAGATCTCCGTGTATTGAGAACGGAGAAGATCCTGGCCCACCTTTACAGTAGAGGTATCAATTATCATAGATGCAGTTGGTATTAGGCTTCTAAATCTTAGATCTTGATAAGATGAATTATGCTTAACATAAGACACATCATATCAAAGACAAATCGGCAACACAGCAATATATCAGTGTCAAAGCGGTACACTCCCCCTCCGATTCATACCGTCCACTCCCCTTCCTAGTCTTCCCCTCCAAACGTGTATGGTGGCAGTTCAAGGAAAGAAAGGACATTCTTCATCACAATATCTGCACCACACTTGACTCGGCACTTCGCCCTCCCCTCTTCATCTCCTTCAGAGATATTGATCTCACTGAGTCTATTTTTCCACAAAGCAAGCTCGAGTGTAGTTGCAGCCTCTTTCAAATAACGGTGGTGCTCTACTTTGTAGTGAATGATTTTGTGGAGAACCGATTCAATCCACACACGTATCGCCTCGGCCTTCCCCCCCACATCACCATACATATTACCAGCAGGTGTAGTGGGGAGAATCTGATTGATTGATTCAATTTCTTCGTTCATATCATCCCTCCACTCCTCCATTAGTAAGGCGGCGATAGTTTTACTTAGTATTGCTCTCTCAATCAGATCAACGTGCTTCAAATTTTCACACCCTTGGAATGCATTATCGTGTGTAATCATGTTATCTTTCAATGGAATGGTGATTCGCTCGAAAGAGGTGCACTTACGGAATGCACTGACTCTGAGTGATTCCAGATCCTTACCAAATTCGACGTTCGTCAGGGCCTTGCAATCAATGAATGCACATGCTTCAACAATCTTGATAGATGGCAAGTTGATGCTCCTCAAAGATATACAGCTACTGAATGCACTATGCCCAATTATTTCAAGTTTGCCACATTCAATACCTGTGAGGGCTACACAATTCCAGAACGCACCCTGCTCGACAACTTTCACGCCTGGCATGATTACTAACCGCAAAGAACGGCATTGACGGAATGCGAATTCTTCAACTTTTTTGACACCGATATGACAATTCAATCCAGTGATGTTTGGATGCTGATAGAATGCTCGTGCCGGAATGACTGTGATGGATTCATCGATGCGGACACGAGTTACATGATGAGGAACAACTCCGCCGGTATAAACGTAATATTCTCCGGCAGCCATCATCGTAAAGGCTGAGTGGATATTTGAGAGGTAGAGGACATCATGGTTGATGCTTTGTGCTTCGCCTTCCGCTGATGGATTTGGATTTTATGTGACAGCTCAGTTACTGATGCTTGGTAAAATGTGGACAGTACGATAATCGGCACGCTACTCTATCTTCTGTTGAGCAGGATCTCGATTCTCGATGCTATCGAGGCAGAAAGTATTCTTGGAATCAAGGGGAGCAAGATGAGGAGGCTCGCTTCTGTAGACGAGTCAGTAGATGAAATGAATAACTTCTTGACCACATCCAAGCAGCGTACGAATTGAAAGATAAGAAGTCTTCTGAATCAAGATTGCACAGGCTAGTTTGTTATGAAGAATGAACAAACAAATTAACAGATAATTTAGATCTTGCTCACCACGCTTCAACGTAATCGGTATCACTCTTGGTGGTTAGCGATGCTCTGTGGCTTTAAACTGATTGGGAAAGAGTTGCAGTCATTTCATCATATAATAATGACCTACATGATAGATCGAATGCAGTATGTGAGATACTACCACTTCCCCTCCCGGCTTCATCCTCCTCTTCATGCCGTCCATTCCTAGTCTTCCCCTTCAAACGTGTATGATGGTAATTCGAGGAAAGGAAGGACATTCTTAATTACGATATCTGCACCACACTTGACGCGGCAACTCGCCCTCCCCTCTTCATCTCCTTCAGGTACATTGATCTCACTGAGTCTCATTTTCCATAATGCAAGCTCGAGTGTATTAGCAGCCTCCTTCAAATAACGGTGATGCTCTGCTTTGTGGTGAATAATTTTATGGAGAACCGATCCAATCCACACACGTATCGCCTCGGCCTTTCCCCCCACATAATAATCGGTGCCAGCATGTGCATTACCAGCAGGTGCATTTGGAAGAATCTGATTGATTGCATCAATCTCCCTGCGCATATTATTCTTCCATTCCTCCAGTAGCAATGCGGCGATAGTTTGATGCAGTATTGCTCCCTCAATCAGACCTAGGTGCTTCAGATTTCGACACCCTTGGAATATATCATCGTCTGTTATCATGCCATCTTTCAATGGAATGGTGATTCGCTCCAGAGAGGTGCAGCCAGAGAATGCCCCGTCTCTGAGTGATTCCAGCTCCTTCCCAAAGCTGATGGTCGTCAGGTCGTCACAATAAACGAATGCATCCCTGTCAACGATTTTGATAGATGGCAAGTCGATACTCGTCAAAGATTCACAGTGAGCGAATGCACTACGCCCAATTATTTCGAGCTTGTCACATTTAACATACGTCAGGGCTATACACTCCATAAATGCATGATTCTCGACGACTTTCACGCCTGGCATGATCACTCGCCGCAAGGAAGGGCAATTATAGAATGCGAATTCTTCAACTTTTTTGACACCTCTATGGAAAACAACTTCTTTGATGTTTTGATGTCCTCGGAATGCCCGCACAGTAATGACTGAGACAGATTCATCGATATGGACACGAGTTACATTCCAAGGAACAACTCCGCCAGTAAAAATGAAATATTCTTCTTCGGCAGCCATCATCGGTACGTGTCGTCACTGCGAATAGAATCAGCCAGCCGCACGTCGGTGAGTTGATATCTTTTTTTGTGGCTCCAGTCGAAGCAGACGATTTCCGCTAAATCTTCTTGGCTGTCTCTCAGCTGACTCTCCCTGTAAATAAGAGCACCGAGATCTTCGTCCTCGTTTGCCTTTGATGAGGATGCCTCTGATGGCTTGGTTGTTTGGTCGACAGAACGAACTGCTAGCTTTAGCTTGATGCGATGTGTTGTGGATATTTTCATGTAGCAGCTCAGTTACCATACTGACACTCAATAATGAGGACAGTAAATACGATACTTGACATACTACAAACTACCGCGCAAAATAATTCGAAGCTGAAAAAAATTCGAAGCTGGGATTTTTGCTAACAAACCACACACAAAACACAGAAACCATGAAGCTGGTGCCTCTACACCTCAAGATCGACCCTCCAACTACAACCACCGGTCATAACTTGATAGCACATGTTATTAGCTTTCGATTAAGCCACTGGGAGCCTTTATACGCATTATACTCGCGCTGATGCAGCTGGATAGGTGCTCATACATGCGTCATGCCTAGCTCTACGTGCCAAGCCAAGCTAGTAAAATAGGCCATTTTGGACCGGTTATATTTCTTTATCGGTTCAATATAAATCGGTCACCTAAATTATAAATGGCCGTGGACATATCTCCTCAAGACATCCCGCAAATTTGTTTGGGTTCAATATGGTGATAGGTGCGCTCTAACGGTGTGTACTCACATGGTTGTTTTGTATGTTTTGCTCTTTTTGTGGTGTGTGTGTGGCGGGAAATTAATTCGAAGCTGGGCCTGGCTTCGAATTTTTTTTGGCGGTAGCAAATGGATGGAAGCAAGAAGCAACTACTTCCCTCTTCCAACGACCGATGATGAAGTTGAGGACCTCAATAGACCTCAAGATGTCATTTTAACGGGAAGAAATGGGAAGCAAGAGTGGGGAGGCTCCGTATCCGATCAGTTGATGAGATGAATGAGTTTCTTGACCACATCCGTCATAAGTCTCCTTCTGAATCTAGTTTGACATTCTTAACTTTATAGAGCATAAACACATTACAGCCACATCTGATATTGCCCATTTCACTTCAATGTAATCGGCTTCTTGCTAAAGAATCAGCTATGAGCACCTCCTAGGTACTTTGTACTTGGCGGTTGGCAGATGCTCTGTAGCTGTAAGCTGATTGGGAAAGACTTGCAGCCGTTTCATCTAGTCGAATGATCTATCCTGTCCGTGGATCTATGAATATTGACTTAGTAAATTACTCGGAACAATAATAACTAGACGAGTAGACACATCTTTTGTCTCACAGGGCCGCAGGTGATCACAGATAGATCACATGCATAATATATCCCTTCCCCTTCCACTTAATCCTCCAACTCAAACGTGTATGATGGCAATTCGAGAAAAGGGAGGACACTCTTGATTACGATATCGCTTGGTAATGCAAACTGGAGTGTAGTAGCAGCCTCGTTCAAATAGCTTTGATGCTCTGCTTTGTATTCAATGATATTGCGTAGAACATTGGTGATCCAAGTTCGTATCGCCTGGGCCTTTCCCCCCACACCCGCGCCGATTCCACCAGCAGGTGTGTTTGGGAGAATCTGATTGATTGCATCAATTTCTTCGTTCATATCATTTCTCCACTCCTCCAGTAGTAAGACGGCGATAGTTTCACTTAGTACTACTCCCTCAACCAGATCAACGTGCTTCAAATTTCCACATCCTTTGAAAATATTATCGTTTGTAATCATGTTATCTTTCAATGGGATGGCGATTCGTTCCAAACGGCAGTTCATGAACGCTCCCTCTCCGATTGTTTCCAGCTTGTTACCAAATTTGACGTTCGTCAGTGCTTTACACTGAATGAATGCACCCCCCTGAACGATCTTGACGGATGGCAAGTTAATGCTCGTCAAAGATTTACAGTTACCGAATGCAAACTCTCCAATTATTTCCAGATTGCCGCATTCAACATCCGTCAGAGCGTCACAGCCAAAGAATGCCCACGCCTCAACATCTTCGACGCCTGGCATGATCACTTGCCGCAAGGAAGGGCAATTATAGAATGAACTCTCTGCAACTTTTTTGATACCTTCATGGAAAACAACTTCCGTGATGTTTGGATGCTGATAGAATGCCCGAGCCGGAATGACTGAAATGGATTTATGTATGCGGACACGAGTTACATGCCGAGGAACAGCTTCCCTGCCGGTATAAATGTAATATTCTTCCTCGGCAGCCATCATAGCGACAGGAAGAGTGGATATTTGAGAGGTAGAGCAGAGGTCGACATCGCATCATGGTTGATGCCTTCATGCGTGCCTTCCGATGGATTTGGATATTTTATGTGACAGCTCAGTTACGATGCTTAGTAAAATGAGGACAGTACGATAATCGGCACACAAACAGATTTAAGTCTCGCTCTTGACCACACTCACCTCTCTAGAGGTTGAGCAGGATCTGATGCTATCGAGGCAGAAAGTATTCTTGGAATCAAGGGCAGCAAGCGGGGGAGGCTTGCTTCTGCAGACGAGTCAGTAGATGAGATGAATAACTTCTTGACCACATCAAAGCAGCGTACGAATTGAAAGATAAGAAGTCTTCTGAATCAAGATTGCACGGGCTAGATTCAGATCGAATATAGTTTGAATGAACACATTAAAGACAAATTAGATCTTGCCCACCACGCTTCAACGTAATCGGTATCACTCTTGGTGGTTAGCGATGCTCTGTGGCTGTAAACTGATTGGGAAAGAGTTGCAGTCGTGTTCATCACATACTCATGATCTGCATGATAGATCGAATGCAGTATGTGAGATCCTACCCCTTCCCCTCCCGACTTCATCCTCCTCTTCAAGCCGTCGAATCCCCTTCCGAATCCTCCCCCTGAAACGTGAATGATGGCAATGCGAGAAAAGGAAGGACATTCTTGATTACAATATCGCTTGGTAACGCAAGCTGGAGTGTAGTTGCAGCCTCGTTCAAATAGTGCTGATGCTGTGCTTTGTATTGAACCATTTTGTGGAGAACTGATCTAATCCAGGTTCGTATCGCCTGGGCCTTCCCCCCCGCATTATCACGAGAGTCTCCAGCAGATGTGTTTGGAAGAATCTGATTGATTGATGCAATTTCTTCCCTCATATCATTTCTCCACTCCTCCAATAGTAAGGCAGCAATAGTTTCATACAGTTCTCCATCTACCAGATCTACGTGCTTCAGATTTTCACACCCTTGGAATACATTATTGTCTGTAATCATGCCATCTTTCAATGGGAGGGTGATACACTCCAAAGAGTGGCAGTTCAGGAACGCCCCCTCTCCGATTTCTTCCAGCTTGTTACCCAATTTGACGTTCGCCAGTGCGGCGCAATCAAAGAATGCACGCCCCTTAATGAACTTGATGGATGGCAAGTCGACGCTCCTCAGAGATTCGCAGTCGAAGAATGCATATTCTCCAATAATTTCAAGCTTGCCACATTCAACATCCGTCAGAGCGTCACACCTCGTAAATGACCACTCCTCAACGACTTCCACGCCCGGCATGATTACTAGTCTCAAAGAAGGGCAGTAAGAGACCGCATCCTCTTCAACTTTTTTGACACCATCATGACAATTCAATTCTTCGATGTTATTATTATTATGTCCATGAAATGCCCGTTCAGGAATGACTGAAATGGATTTATCGATGCGGACACGAGTGACATCAGGAGGAACAACTTCCCTGCCGGTAAAAACGTAATATTCGTCGGCAGCCATCATTGTAAAGGCATCAATAATAGATTTGCCAGAGAGGCAACCATCAAAAAGAATCGCACTTCCAGAATCGAATTAATCAGGAAACTTCTGGCGCGAGAGGAGAAGCAGAGTGCTCAGTGTAGTGCTCTTGCCACCTTGCGCCTGATGCCGCTGGTCTTGCTCCCGTTCAACGCACACTCCCCCTTTGATGACAATGATAGTGCACCCATCACAGCTGCATACGTTCATTTTTGCCCGCGCTTAACACAGACTCCTACCGCCCTTTTTGACTGAGTCTGTTTGTTCACATTTGACCTTTGCCCCATGTCTTGCTTTCCCTCCGGCCGAGCACTCCCTAAGTATGCCTAAACCCAAAGCAGAGTCGACGTGGTCAATTCACTGGACAGCACTTGGTTCAGCGTCAACAAAAGACCTTGGATACCAAAGGGGAGGGTATTGTCTGTTCAAGATACATCTATCCACCTCTACTACAGGAGTCTTCGGAAGCTCTTGTGAAAGCAATGCCAAGAGAAGTCACTTTGCATTGTTCAATTAGTATACACAGGCCGTAAGATGAAATCTAATCTTATTTCTTTTGATGAAGATCCTATCATTCAAATAGTAGAATCTGCCTACCCTGCCCTTCCCTTCGCAAGGGAAGATATATTTTAATATCTGTAGAGCGGGCATTGCATACTTCACTTCAAACGATATCTATGGCGGCAATCGGATCTACATATGAAGCAAACGCAGTAGCAGTAGTGATATAACCCCCCTCCCACCTAATCCTCCCCCTGAAACGTGTATGATGGCAATTCGAGGAATGGAAGGACATTCTTGAACACGACATCTTTTGGTAAAGCAAGCTGGAGTGTAGATGCAGCCTCGTTCAAGTAGCGATGATGCTCTGCTTTGTAGTAAACAATTTTGTGAAGAACTGATCTAATCCACGAACGTATCGCCTCGGCCTTCCCACCCGTATCATTATAAGTGCTACCATGTGCAGTTGAGAAAATCTGATTGATTGATGCAATTTCTCTGTACATATCATTTCTCCACTCCTCCAATAGTAAGGCGTCGATGGGTTCATGTAGTATTGCTCCCTCAACCAGATCAACTTGCTTCAAATTTCCACATCCCACGAATGCATTATCAGTAATAATGCCATCTTTCAACGGGATGGTGATGCACTCCAGAGAGGTGCAGTGAGAGAATGCCCTGTGCCTGATTGATTCCAACTTATTACCAAATTTGACGTTTGTCAGTGCGGCGCAATCAAAGAATGCACTATCCTCAACGTTCTTGGCGGATGGCAGGTTGATGTTCCTCAAAGATTCACAGTTACCGAATGCACAATCACCAATTATTTCCAGCTGGCCACATTCAATATCCGTCAGAACGTCACACGACGAGAATGAAAACTGCTCAACCTCTTCCACGCCTGGCATGATTACTCGCCGCAAAGAAGGGCAGCCAAAGAATGCGAATTGTTCAACTTTTCTGACATTGGGACAAACAACTTCCGTGATGTTTTGATGTCTACTAAATGCCCGTGCCGGAATGACTGTGATGGATTTATCGATATCGATACGGACACGGGTCACATGACGGGGAACAACTCCGCCTGTGAAGGTGTAATATTCGTCGGCCGCCATCATCGTAAAGACTGTAGGAGGATAGTCTGCTGTCAATGAGAGTGCACGGTATCGCTCTACGCGCGCTGTTACGCAATCCTCCTCGCTGTGGGACTGTGGTGTTTCAGCCTTAGCGAGTCAAGTATGAAGGAATCCCGGTCTCTGACACAGGCAGATGTCCGTGGAAGCCCTTTGCTTGATACGTGGTCGAGATAGCGATGCACGTGCTGTGTAGCTGTACGTAGGAATAGTACATTGGTGGTTCTCCTCCAATGACACGTTCAACTCCAATGAATATTGTAGCCATAATCTAAAGTAATGGGTCTGATAAACTGATTCACATTCACTGAGCCAGCCAGCAGCTGACTCCTGCCTGCGGACAACCTTCAGCAACAGACCATCGTCATGGTCTTCATGTTCAACACACAGAGACCTTGAAGTGTCAGTCAAAGTATGATATCAGTGTCCATACTTGAGTAGCCGAAGATGATTGCGGGTTTGTCCTTCATGCGGAATGATCGCCACTGACTGTGCTAGAATAGAAGCTTGCAAGTAGCTACATCTGAGCATAGCAGATGAATGCCTTCACAGGCGGTGATAACCTTTGCTTTGTCATTGCAAGGTGAGTTATGATAGGATTCGATGCATGTGCAATGTGCATATGCTCCCTCTCTACAGATTGCAGGTGGAGCAGTGTTCGTAGAAGCTCAGCAGGTGTCTACCACAACAGCGATGACCTCAATAGAAGCGAAGAAGTTGTCTCACTTAGGTTGATGACCGTGCTTGAGTTGAAGATTGTGTTCTGGTCATGGTTTGCGGAAAATCAGATCGTGATGTGTTCATGGTAGTGACACGTGATTGAGGCGAAGAGCTAGCTCTGTACCATACATTCTTACGATTGTTGCGATGGGAGCCCGAGCCAAGAAGTTGAGCGGAAAACTTGGAGTTGATATCCCGTTCTCCAATAATGATGTCGAGTATTATCCAGTTGAGTTGCCAGTTGAGCGTAGATGGATTGTATTCCAGGCTACTGTCTCTGTGTTACAGCTGAACAATACCAGAAAGAATCGCACATAAATCAGGTCAATTGATGACGCTGATGTTGGTGCTGAAGATTCTGTACTCTTGGAAAAGAGTAAAGCGGATCGTCATGAAGATGATGATGCTGCTGCTGCACGATGACTATGAATCAAGTGCACGTTATGTTTGTGTTAGTCTTATGACGAACTTGCACAATGAGAAGATGGATCCTCAAATAAGAGGATGATCGAGTCCGCAGATGCATTTTGCAACAGCGGGAGAAGTAGGCATGCAGGAGCTGAAGTAATCAAACGCAGAAGTGAAGTGATGAAGGAATGCCTATTCCTTTATTTAACACGGATGTGAAGATAATGCGACAGCGACGAGAGCATGATGCCAACATTCAATGTTTGACCATATAGCGTCTTGATTGAAGAAAGTGAACGCAACACGAAGATGCGAAAGGTCTATCGTTACGTTATTTATGTGACGCTCGATAGGGGAGCTGGAACAAAAGTCGAGGAAGCATGAAGATATTCGTGTTCTTGTGCATGTTCCCAAGTTCTTAAGTCACACTTGGTGTGATAGAGTGCAGCCTGCTATTTGACGGAACTTATCTCACATGGGATTGTCAATTGAGCAACGATGGAGCACTTGCTGTGCATTGTAGTCATGCCAGCATCAGAATCAGTGGAGGATTAGGACAAGTTCTCCGAACCTCCGACTGCCGCGTAAATGACGAGGAACGAGTTTCTGCGTGAGTTTACCAGGTCAACTTTATCTTTGGAAGGAAGTCTTCTAGAAGAGTGAGAGTGGATTATCTTTGTGAGAACCACTCGATAGCTATGTGAACACGAATGGCAATGCAAATGATCTACGAATATACCACTGCCTTTTCTGGGCGCAAGAGGTTTGTCAGTATGATATGCATCATCTATATGATCACGGGAGTAGATCGACAGGGGAGTCGATGTAGGAGGATTATGGATGTTCTAGAAAAGGAACCCAAGCAGGGCTTGGTGAACATACCGGAACCTCTTAGTTAGAGTTAGAGTGGATGTACCTTGAGGGAACCACTGAATAGATGTGAAGAATGTGAGTGGACTACCTAGCGAGTTAGAGAACCACTGCGAAATTGAGTTGGTAAAGTGTCGCAGAAAATGCACGTTGATGAGTAGTGGATGTATGGGTACTGAAGATGCTACAGAACCACTTGGTATGATATGTCGCTTGCAATGAAGCAGGGACAAGAAGATGAATGAATGAATTTATGATGTAGGTACCTATTCGTGCAATCTGACTCGGATGCTGCATTGCTTGTTGCATACCGAGGTCAGCTTGAGGGGAGTGTTTCAGCCTTAGCGAGTCAAGTATGAAGGAATCCCGGTCTCTGACACAGGCAGATGTCCGTGGAAGCCCTTTGCTTGATACGTGGTCGAGATAGCGATGCACGTGCTGTGTAGCTGTACGTAGGAATAGTACATTGGTGGTTCTCCTCCAATGACACGTTCAACTCCAATGAATATTGTAGCCATAATCTAAAGTAATGTGTGTGTTGAACATGAAGACCATGACGATGGTCTGTTGCTGAAGGTTGTCCGCAGGCAGGAGTCAGCTGCTGGCTGGCTCAGTGAATGTGAATCAGTGGATAATCTCTCATCTCTCACGACCGAAAAACGAGGTCTGACGGGCAACGGGCACGCACGCCCTTCAATCGATTCATTGCATGAGTCGAGATTCGAGATCGAGATGACTCGCCTCCCTGTAGCTGCATCTTCACGAGCAGACTCCTCCTTCATGAGAATGTTTGTGCTCCCTCACTGCCTGCTGCTTCTCTCATTTTTGTCCGTGCTGCTTAATACAGGCTCCTCCCTTTTTGTCTGTCTGTCCATGTCACTGCTAACAATAATTTCACCTTTGTCCCACGGGCAGAATTTGCCCCCATATCTTGCTCTCTCCTATCTCCTTATGCCCAAAGGAGCTGAGTCAAGTGGTCGATTCACTTGGCAGCACTTATAGTTAAGCGTTAACAGAAGAATTTAGACACTAGAGGGAAGTGTGAACAGAGTGGGCCTTGTCGTCTTGCCCATCTCGTACGGCACAACATTTGCCTCACCTCCCGAGGAACGAGATCTCCGTGTATTGAGAACGAAGAAGATCCTGGCCCACCTTTACAGTAGAGGTATCAATTATCATAGATGCAGTTCGTATTAGGCTTCTAAATCTTAGATCTTGATAAGATGAATTATGCTTAACACAAGACACGTCATATCAAAGACAAATCGGTAAACAACAAAAGCTTTACGTGAAATGAGTACACTCTCCCACTCTCCTCTTCATGATGCCGTCCACTCCCCTTCCTAGTCTTCCCCTCCAAACGTGTATGGTGGCAGTTCAAGAAAAGGAAGGACATTCTTCATCACAATATCTGTACCACACTTGAAGCGGCAACTCGCCCTCCCCTCTTCATCTCCTTCAGAGATATTGATCTCACTGAGTCTCTTTTTCCACAAAGCAAGCTCGAGTGTAATTGTCGCCTCCTTCAAATAACGGTGATGCTCTGCTTTGTAGTGAATAATTTTGTGGAGAACATTTGTAATCCACACACGTATCGCAACGGCCTTTCCCCCCACATTCTCATAACTGCCAGCAGGCGTAGTAGGAAGAATCTGATTGATTGATTCAATTTCTTCGTTCATATCTTTTTTCCACTCCTCCATATGTAAAGCGGTGATAGTTTCGTGTAGTTCTCCCTCAATCAGAACTACGCGCTTCAAATTTTCACACCCTTGGAATACATTATCGTCTGCTATCATGCCATCTTTCAGTGGGAGGGTGCTTCGCTCCAGAGAGGTGCAGTGAGCGAATGCCGACCATCTGATCGAATCCAGCTTATTACCAAATTTGATGTTTGTCAGGGCGGCACATTTGACGAATGCAGCCCCCTCAACGATCTTGATAGATGGCAGGTTGAAGCTCCTCAAGTTGTTGCACCAAGCGAATGCATGATGCCCAATTATTTTCAGCTCTCCACATTCAACATGCGCCAGGGCTGCACAGCCAAAGAATGCATCCCGATCAACAGCTTTGACACCCCGCATGATTACTAACCTCAAGGAACGGCATTGACGGAATGCATATTCTTCAACTTTTTTGACACCATCATGACAATACAATTCTTTGATGTTGGGATGCTGATAGAATGCCCGTGCCGGAATAACTGAGATGGATTCGTCTATGCGGACACGAGTTACATGATGAGGAACAACTCCGCCGGTATAAACGTAATATTCTCCGGCAGCCATCATCAGGTACTAGACGACGACGTCGGCGAGTGAATATCTTCTTTTGATGGCTCCGGTCGAAGCAGACGATTTCCGCTAAATCTTTTTGGCTGCAGCTGCCGACTCCTCTCTCAGCTGACTCTC
Organism: Skeletonema marinoi; assembly: GCA_030544225.1. Lineage (NCBI taxonomy): Eukaryota > Bacillariophyta > Thalassiosirophyceae > Thalassiosirales > Thalassiosiraceae > Skeletonema > Skeletonema marinoi. Next base: position 93,612 of record CM060506.1, read on the forward strand.
CCTGAAAATAAGAGCACCGAGATCTTCGTCCTCGTTTGCCTTTGATGAGGATGCCTCTGAAGGCTTGGTTGTTGGTCGACTGAACGAACTGCTTGCTTTAGCTTGATGCGATGTGTTGTGGATATTTTCATGTAGCAGCTCAGTTACTGACACACAATATAATGAGGACAGTACGATACTTGACATACTACAAATAAGAGCAACCTGGAAGCAACCTACCACTTCCAACGACCGATGATGAGGAAGTTGAGGACCTCAATAGACCTCAATGATAGGCAGAAATTGTCATTTGAATGGGAAGAAATGGGAAGCAAGAGTGGGGATGGAGGCTCCGTCGAGAGTCAGTCGATGAGATGAATGAGTTTCTTGACCACATCCGTCATAAGTCTCATTCTGAATCTAGTTTGACATTCTTAACTTTATAGAGCATAAACACATTACAGACACATCTGATATTGCCCACTTCACTTCAATGTAATCGGCATCTTGCTAAAGAATCAGCTATGAGCACCTTCGAGGTACTTTGTACTTGGCGTTGGCAGATGCTCTTTAGCTGTAAGCTGATTGGGAAAGACTTGCAGCCGTTTCATCCAGTCGAATGATCTATTCAATATTGACTTCGTAAATTACTCGGAATAATAATAACTAGACGAGCAGACACATCTTTTGTCTCACAGGGCCGCAGGTGATCACATGATAGATCACATGATAGATCCCTTCCCCCTTCCACTTAATCCTCCAATTCAAACGTGTATGATGGCAATTCAAGGAATGGAAGGACATTCTTGCACACGATATCGCTTGGTAACGCAAGCTGGAGTGTACTTGCAGCCTCATTCAAATAGTGCTGATGCTGTGCTTTGTATTCAATGATATTGCGTAGAACATATGTGATCCAAGTTCGTATCGCCTCGGCCTTCCCCCCCACATCCGCGCCGATTCCACCAGCAGGTGTAGTGGGGAGAATCTGATTGATTGATGCAATTTTCCTGCGCATATCTTTTTTCCATTCCTCCAATAGCAAAGCGTCGATGGTTTCATGCACTCCTCCAACCAGATCTACGTGCTTCAAATTTCCACACCCTTGGAATACATTATCGTGTGTAATCATGCCATCTTTCAATGGAATGGTCATGCGCTCCAGAGAGATGCAGCGAGCGAATGCAAAGCTTCTGATTGATTCCAGCTCCTTTCCAAATATAACGTTCGTCAGTGCCTTACAATAACCGAATACACTCCCCTCAACGATCTTGACGCATTGCAGGTTGATGCTCCTCAAAGATTTGCAGCCAGCAAATGTATACTCTCCAATTATTTCAAGTTTGCCACATTCAATACCTGTGAGGGGTAAACAATTTCGGAATGCATTCCTCTCAACCTCTTTCACACCTGGCATGATTACTCTCCTCAAAGAAAGGCACAAATAAAATGCACTCTCTTCAACTTTTTTGACACCAATGTGACAATACAATTCAGTGATAGGACGTCCTTCGAATGCCCGTGCAGGAATGACTGTGAGGGACTCATCAATGCGGACACGAGTTACATGACGAGGAACAACTCCGCCGGTATAAATGTAATATTCGTCCGCCATATAAGCCCTGGCCCTTCAGACAGTTTGCGATTTTTCCGTTTGGCGGGACTCATGTACTATTCCGACATACCGCTTAAGTAGCTACTCCGACCAAATTCAGCCGGGAACATGCTTTTTTCATTGTCTGATCAGACTCTCCTCACAAAATAGTTAGTGGTCTACTAGCTATTTTGGCAGCACTGATAGAGAGAGCACCTTGGACGAAAATAAGTAAAGCAAGACTCTTTCTAGACCAGAATTTCACGTAGAAATCGGTTATCCACTTGGTTGGGGTCACAATTGTACGTAGGAGTCAGTATTAAGGCCCCAATTCAACCACTAGCTATTTTATTAGGGGTACATTTCAGGTACCCCTTCCAAGCCAGAGAATCCACTGCCAAGTTCAACAGAGGATCTTCATATGCATAGATGCAATTAGGCTTCATCAAATATGGCATAACACTGTCAACGCAGTGAGCTAGGGCAAAAGCCCATTTTACTAATTATTTTGCTCATTTTGTTAGTAAGTTGCTAATTTAGACGGATTTTTTTTCTAGGGCGCCAAAGCACGGGCAATCGCAAACTCGGCCAGGGCCAGGGCTTATTAATGCAACAGGAAGTGAGAGGTCGACAGGGGAAAGAAATGAAAATGCATTTTGGATATTTTTATGTGACAGCTCATTTACTGCTGCTGTAAAATTGAGATGAGTACGATAATCGACACACATGAAAGAGCAAGGAGGAAGGAGGAAGATTGAAGGCATCCAATGTTATGTATTTAGGACAATGACATCGAAGAGAAATAAGAGTGGGGAGGGTCCGCTTATGAGATGATGATGAATGAGAAGCTTCTTGACCACATCTGAAACAGCGGACGAAGCGAAAGAGAAGAGTCTATCTGAGTCGAGATAAGAGATTGCACAGTCGTAACTTTGTAACTTTATTGAGAACGAACACATACACGTTAGATGTTGTCCACTAGACTTCAACGTATTCGGTAACTTGCCAAAGAATCACGCTAGGAGGACCTCTACTACTTTGCGCTCAGTGGTTGGCAGATGCTCCTCAATAAGCTGATTGGCTCTTCATCACTGCTGATCTATATGACAAAGCAAACGCAGTTACGATATGCCTCTCGGCGAGGATTAACCAAATACAGTAGTGATGTAACTCCTTCCCCTCCTTCCCTTCTTAAGCCTCCCCTTGAAACGTGTATGATGGCAATTCGAGAAAAGGGAGGACATTCCTGGACACGATATCGTTTGGTAAAGCAAGCTCGAGTGTAGTTGCAGCCTCGTCCAAATAGCGGTGATGCTCTACTTTGTAGTGAACGATTTTGTGGAGAACTGATCTAATCCACAATCGCACTTCCTGACCCTTCCTCCCCATATCCTCATGGGAATAAACATCACCATCAACATTACCAGCAGGCGTAGTGGGAAGAATCTGATTGATTGCATCAATTTTCCTGCGCATATCATTTTTCCATTCCTCCAGTAGCAAGGCGGCGATAGTTTCACTTAGTACTGCCCCCTCAACCAGATCAACGTGCTTCAAATTTCCACACCCTTGGAATATATTATCATCAGTAATCGTGCCATCTTTCATTGGGAGGGTGATGCGCTCCAGAGAGGTGCAGCCAAGGAATGCTGACGCTCCGATTGATTCCAGCTTCTTGCCAAATTTGACGTTCGCTAGTGCGGCGCAATCATTAAATGCACGTCCCTTAATGAACTTGGCGGATGGCAGGTCGACGCTCCTCAAAGATTTGCAGAAATCGAATGCACGATGCCCAATTATTTTCAGCTCTCCACATTCAACATCCGTCAGGGCGTCACAGCCACCGAATACATTCCTCTCAATTTCTTTCACGCCTGGCATGATCACTAAACTCAAAGAGCGGCAGCGAGCGAATGCGAATTCTCTAACTTTTTTCACACCATCATGACAATACAATTCAGTGATGTTTTGATGTCCTCTAAATGCCCGTGCCGGAATGACTGAAATGGATACATCGATGCGGACACGAGTGACATGACGAGGAACAACTCTGCCGGTATAAACGTAATATTCTTCGGCAGCCATCATTGTTAACGCTGCAGGGAGTAGAGTAGAGGTCGGCATCATCTTGATCCTTCATGCCTTCCGGCCTTCCGATGGATTTGGATATTTTATGTGACAGCTCAGTTACTGATGTTTCATAAAATGAGGACAGTACGATAATCGGCACACAAACAGATTTAAGCCTCCTCCTCTATGGTACTATCTTCTCTCTAGCAGGAGGTATTGTAGTTGAGCAGGATCTCGATGCTATCGAGGCAGAAAGTATTCTTGGAATCAAGGGGAGCAAGATGGGCAGGCTCGCTTCTGCAGACGAGTCAGTAGATGAAATGAATAACTTCTTGACCACATCCAAGCAGCGTACGAATTGAAAGATAAGAAGTCTTCTGAATCAAGATTGCACGGGCTAGATCGAATATAGTTTGAATGAACACATTAACAGACAAATTAGATATTGCCCACTACGCTTCACCGTAATCGGTATCACTCTTGGTGGTTGGCAGAGCTCTGTGGTTGTAAACTGATTGGGAAAGAGTTGCAGTCGTGTTCTTCACATACTCATGATCTGCATGATAGATCGAATGCAGTTGTGAGATACTACCACTTCCCCTTCCGGCTTCATCCTCCTCTTCATGCCGTCGACTCCCTTTCCGAACCTTCCCCCTGAAACGTGAATGATGGTAATTCGAGAAAAGGAAGGACACTCTTGATTACGATATCGCTTGGTAACGCAAGCTGGAGTGTAGTTGCAGCCTCGTTCAAATAGTGCTGATGCTGTGCTTTGTAGTGATCAATTTTGTGGAGAACTGATCTAATCCAGGTTCGTATCGTCTGGGCCTTCCCCCCCGCATTATCACGAGAGTCTCCAGCAGATGTGTTTGGAAGAATCTGATTGATTGATGCAATTTCTTCCCTCATATCATTTCTCCACTCCTCCAATAGTAAGGCAGCGATAGTTTCATACAGTTCTCCCTCTACCAGATCTACGTGCTTCAGATTTTCACACCCTTGGAATACATTATTGCCTGTAATCATGCCATCTTTCAATGGGAGGGTGATTCGCTCTAAAGAGTGGCAGTTCAGGAACGCCCCCTCTCCGATTTCTTCCAGCTTGTTACCCAATTTGACGTTCGCCAGTGCGGCGCAATCAAAGAATGCACGCCCCTTAATGAACTTGATGGATGGCAAGTCGACGCTCCTCAGAGATTCGCAGTCGTAGAATGCATGTTCTCCAATAATTTCAAGCTTGCCACATTCAACATCCGTCAGAGCGTCACACCTCGTAAATGACCACTCCTCAACGACTTCCACGCCCGGCATGATTACTAGTCTCAAAGAAGGGCAGTAAGAGACCGCATCCTCTTCAACTTTTTTGACACCATCATGACAATTCAATTCTTCGATGTTATTATTATTATTATGTCCATGAAATGCCCGTTCAGGAATGACTGAAATGGATTTATCGATGCGGACACGAGTGACATCAGGAGGAACAACTTCCCTGCCGGTAAAAACGTAATATTCGTCGGCAGCCATCATTGTAAAGGCATGCAATAATAGATTTGCATGAGAGAGGCAACCATCAAAAAGAATCAGCACATTCCAGAATCAGGAAACTTCTGGCGCGAGAGGAGAAGCAGAGTGCTCAGTGTAGTGCTCCTGCCACCTTGCTAGTGGTCACAAAAACTTAAAATTTTAAATTTATGACGTCATCAAGATTTTACTAGCGCCACCACGCATAAACTTTTAAATTCCGCCCTAAAAACCATATCGACACACTCCGCAGCCTGATTATGCGTCCAGTAGACTTATCTGCCCTTATAAACCGGAGATTATCTGATAGCCTATGTTATTAGCTTTCGATAGAGCCACTGGTCAACATCGCACCTGCTATATTCGCCCCACCGTTGTGGAGTAGCATATACCGTATGGACTCCAAGTGGGGTTTAAGGCGGTTTTTGTTAGTGATTTTTACTAGTAAAAATAGCAATATGCACCTCATCATATCTCCATGGAAAATACCTATAAGTCGTTCAACCAAAGCATAATTAGTTTTTAATAGTCTTCAGTTTAGCATCCCTGTTGGCCATTTTTGTCGAACATCTAATAGGAGTGCGTAGTAGGGTGGGGGATTGACATGGTTATTTGCCACTTTTGTGAGTGAGTTGTGCGTGGAGCGCGCGTAAAACAAAAATTTTACATTTTTGTGAATTTTAAATTTTTGTGGCCACTAGCTTGCGCCTGATGCCACTGGTCTTATTTGAACTCGCTGTGTCGGGACTCCTCCGCTAAAGGGAGCGAGTAGCTGTAGAATCTGCTATAATTTGTTTAACAGATGAATTATCACAACTCTTTATCACCTGCTACAGGCAACGCCGAGTGTGGCAGCACCTCGGGTTGCAGCGGTGTCTTTGAATAGTTTATCAGACCCAAACATCCGTAAGAGGATTGCGGTTGTGGTTTGAGATGCAACGCTGACGCGGAGGCAGTCTCACATGCATGATATGACAGATCGATGGTCGATAGTCCGACCGCTTGAGATCGTGTTGAGTGTTAAACTCCTAAGGATAGAGGAGTATAAATAGAGAGCTCTGCTTGGATACTAAGATCAGCAGCCTCGTGTGCATACACACGGGAGAGGACAATCGGACATAAGTCATAATGTGCCGACCCTAAGGATATAAAAGCTCACAGCAAAGTATTAGACATGTATTTTGTAATGGATATCTTTAAACCACTTTATGGGCGCCACCTAAGTATACCATATATGCTCTATTGGGACGAGTAGCGGCCCCATAGGCACAGCCCCGTTCCATGGACGGAGAAACAACCAATATTGCTTGTGCGTATCACGTGATGATACGGGTGTGAGACTAGCTACCTCATATACCCACAACCCAAGTTCTTATCGCCCTCAGGAGAACATTACGGCCACGGAGCCCGCATTTATGACCAACGACGGCGGGGCACCGTGGTGCGGCAGCAGGGAATCATCCACCATGCTAGTGAAGCGGCATGATAGCCTCTCGACCTGCCCACCGAGCCTTGAGAGCATCACACTCAAGCAGCGCATCTCACTAGATGGCCTATCCTGAGATGGGCATCCGATAGTAGAGAAACATGGAATTCAACGGTCGACCGTTGGTTTTTCATCTTTGGCGATTGTTGTACATCAAATTTTCGCGCGTTGAGCAAAATCTTTCCCCACAAAATTGGCGATGAGGTTCTCATTTCTCGTAACATATTTCGGCGAGATCTCTGAGTTTTGCTTTGCTCTTCGACACCATTTGATCACTCACTTTTTGCACTCACAAATATTAACATCGTTCCTACAATCAACAACAGAGTAACCATGCTTATCACATCTACATACTCGTCCTGTGTCCATCAACCGAAGAGCTTGCTCACCGATGAGCAGCTCGAGTTCTGGTTTAGCCACCCCACCGACGGCCTTTGTATCACCCAGAAAGACACCCTCGCCGCTTTCAAGGTAGAAGTCACATCTCCCGCTGATCTACTTGGTATGTCTGAAGATGACATTGATTCTATCAACCACACCATCTCTGCTCGCACCACGGACAGCCATGCTAGAGCCCTGCCCAGCTTCCGTTTGACGCACCGCTCCGTCTTTAGGTTGAAGAAGATGGTCAACGTGGTTAACTATCTTTCCCTGGTCCGTCGTGACATTGAGTGGAATAGTGTCCGTTGGGATGCCGTTCTTACCTTTGGCAATGAGTGGAAGGCGTTGGAGTCTTTGGCAGTGCAAGAGAGGGGAGTGGTACCTAAGTTCAAATCATCCGCGGGGATGCCACGCCATGTTCTCAACATCATTGATTACCTGCGCGTTACTTTTGGATCCCAGTCCTGCCCATTGTACTATATGGTATGCCCTGATACCCTACGTGATGATTCTGCCCCTGAGGATGCACCGGGATTTGTTGAGGGCCGTCATTTTGCACCGCCTCACACCCGTCTCTCTGATGAGATCCGTGCTCGTGCATCAAGGACGACCCCGGACGCCCAAGCTGACAATGAATTGCTGTACAAGATCCTGGTTGAGAGCTTTGTGGGTACCCATGTTGCATCCCAAGCTGAGGACTTCGAGCAAACGCGAGATGGCCTTGGTTTCTGGGAAAGATTGCAAGAGACGCAATGCACTGATGAACACCACGAGAAAGCTGCTCATGCCAACATCAACTACTTACGCTCTTCTAAATGGGAAGGTCCGGAATCAGGTGAACTTACTCTTTACCTTGATAAACATCGTCGTCAGTTTGCAAATTACACCCAGGCGAGAGAACATTGCCCACTTCAGGAATACTCTGACCGCACACGTGTTGGATGGCTGCTTTCTGGCATTACCTCCAAGGACACGCAGTTGTGTATCAGGATCAACAACATTAAGGATGATGACACGTACATGGATGACTGGGAGAAGACTGCTATTTATCTGGCTAAGACTGACTACGAAGGAAAGAATTCCAAAGGCAAGCGTAAGGCACGTTTTGCAGAAGGTGACGTCTCCGGCGTCCGAGGGAATCCAAATGGTGGCGGTGGTGGAGGTGGTGGTGGTGGTGGCAATAAAACCAAGAAGCCCAAGGGTTTATCTGACAAGGAGTTTAATAAGATGCTGAAACTGAATGGGGGCATGGGAGAAACTGGGGTTGAGCTCCGCTGGCATACTCCTGCTGAGTATGCCAAACTGACACATGCCCAACGTTCTGAGTTAAATAAGTGGCGTGCTACACAAGGATTCCCTAATCGCCGTCAGGCGGCCCAAGATAAGAGGGATAGAAATGGGGGCGGTGGTGGTGCTGCGGGTGTCTCTGCCGCAGAGGTGAACACTTTGAAACAGTCCGTGGTACAGATTGCTAGTATACTCAGTGCCCTTACTGGGGGTAACGCCCAGGCGAATGCACAGGCGCAAGGTGCCGTTGGCTCCGTGACGGTGGCTCCGCCATCGGCAGGGGAGAATGTTGGCACGCCTCGTGTTGCTGAGGTATCGACTAACAATGCTGAACAAACCCCAACACCTACCACTGCGAATGATCCTACAGTAGATGCACAGATTGAGAGCGACATCAGCGCTGCTCAGACGGTTGGGGCTACATCTATTTTGAAATCAATTACTGAAAGATTGTCTGGAAAGAGGAGTGATTGACTATCTCCTGATGATACTATGGAGGATAGTGAGAATATTTATGATCTCGCGGCGATGCGTGGTGGCGATTGCATGCTTAATTCAATATTGGCTGCAGTAGACGTCAGCAGCACATCAAAGGCCAGAGGTTCCAGTTATCAGCCCGGAAGTCAAGCCGAATTAGATTCACACGCCAACATGATATGTCTAGGAAAACATTGCACGGTACTAAGACGAACTGGGAAGACTGTTAGAGTCAATGCATTTGCGGATTCAGTGGGATCGTTGAACAACATTCCTGTGGTGGATGCGGTCGTCGTGTTTGATAACCCGTATGGTTGTGGGGAGTCATACTTCTTGGTGATGTACAATGCACTTTACATTCCATCAATGAGCCATCACTTGATTCCACCATTCCTTTTAAGGGAAGCTGGTCTGCTTGTGAATGATATGCCCAAGATACACTCCCATGAGCCTGACCTATCAACACATACAATACACGACCCCAGAACCAAGATGAGGATCCACTTGAAACTGAATGGCATCTTTTCCTATTTCAAATGTCGGGCCATTGCACCTAGAGAGCTTGAGGATTGGAGTGATTTTCCGGTAGTCTATGCATCTCCCAAAGGGCGGGAGTGGGACCCATACAATGAGGTCTATGCGGAAGAAGAAGCCTGTTTCCTTAACCATCGAGGTGAGCTGCGGAATGACCGGCTACCTAGTATGAGGGAACGTCCACAATTAATTGAACATGATGAGGACTTGAGTTGGCATGCAGGTAATATCCAAGCTACCTACATGCAAGCAACTACCATCCAAGAATACGATGAAATGATCGAGCACAACTTCAGCTCTACCCAGGTGATGAACGAGGGAACTCCTGTCAAGGATTCCAGATATCTAGGGGTAATGGATGATCATACTGCTCGTGCAGTCGGTTCGATTGATAGTTGTCTACTTGAAGATGAACTAGCCGACGCCTTGGAATCTTTGGACATAGCTACTGCATATGGTATTGCCGCTGGCAGCACCGCTGAGGCAGGTAGTGATTTCAATGACCTGTTTATGAATGATTTTGAAGCCATCCTATCGGCGGCAGCTGGAACTTTTGGTGCGTTGGCGTCTGGTGATCCTACTGGAGTTTCGGCCGAGAGATTATCAAAGATATGGCGAATCTCAGAGGAGGATGCACAACAGACAATTGAACAAACAACACAACTAGGAAGGAGTACAGCAAACACTTCGTTATCAAGAGAGTTTCCTACGAATGATAGAGCACTACGTTACAAAAGATACATCGACACCGTCTTCTATTCTGATACAATGTTTGTCACTGGTAAAGCAAAGAGCACTCGAGGATATACCTGCGTTCAAGTCTTCGTGTCTGACAAGGGTTTTGTCTACTGTTTCCTCATGCGAGGGATCAGTGGTGCTGAGTACATGGCAGCATTGAAGGCTTTCTGTAAAGAAGTTGGCGTTCCTGACAGACTCGTCTGCGACCCTCATAGATCTCAAACATCTAAGGAGGTGCGTAGGTTCTTATACGAGGTTGGGACCACTTTGAGAGTTTTGGAAAGAGGGACGCAGTGGGCAAATCTGGCGGAGCGATTCATTGGTCTGCTCAAGAGTGGTGTGCGTGCGGATCTTCGTGATAGTAACGCCCCCATGGTGTTTTGGGACTACTGCCTGGAGCGTAGGGTACAAATCATGAACCTTACTGCTAGGAGCACACACAAGCTCGGCGGCCTCAACCCATATACAGCAACCACACATGAGCCCGCAGATATCAGTAATATTGCCACTTTTGGTTGGTTTGAGTGGGTCTATTGTTTGGAGGACAAGAACTCTTCGTTGCATCAATTCCCTCATGCACTATCAGTGCTGGGGAGGTGTTTAGGGCCGGCCAAGGATCATGGGAATGAGATGGCGCAATGGGTATTGAAACAATCTGGTCAAGTAGTACCACTTAGGACGCTGAGGCGCCTACATCCTCATGAGTTATCTGTAACTAATGAGGTACAACGCGACAAACGACTCCTTTTCATGAACAATATTCGGCGTAAATTTGGTGATGCAGTAAATCTCCCTCCTGCTGGTGTAGTTGAGCTACCAACAATTGAAGAGGAAACACAGGAAGATTTGTTAGAGAATTGGCTGGACGATCCCAATGAAATGAGAGGCTGGCATCAATCTGATGATGGCCAGGCCGAGACTCTTGCAGTGCTTGTCGATGAGGCTCTAAGACACTACCACATCCCGGTAGCGGACATTTGCAATACACAAGGTGAACATGGGTTGTCGCTGACGGATTTAATGATTGGAATAGAAGTCTTAATGCCTCAAGGGGAGGAAGGACAACATCTGTGCAAAGTACTGAGGAAAAGCGTTGATGCTGAGGGTAACTCCACAGGTATCTATGACGACGATCCTAGCCTGAACACAATTATCTATGACCTTGAGTTTCCAGATGGACACATTGAGCAGTATGGTGCGAACTTAATTGCGCAGAATGTAATTGAGCAAGTTGAAGATCATGAGGGCCATTATTCTGAACGAGTGAAGAAGATATTGGATCACCGTCGTGAAGGGAATGCTGTTCCAAAGGGAAAGATGCATGTCACAACACGTGATGGTCAGAAGAAACTTCGTCGGTCCACTAAGGGCTGGAAATTCCTCGTTGAATATAGCAATGGTCGTAAGCAATGGATGCAATTGAGTGATCTGAAGGAGACCAATCCTGTGGATGTTGCTGAGTATGTCACTGCGAGAAATTTGGTTGATGAAGTTGCTTTCCAATGGTGGGTTCCATATACGCTAAGGAAGAAGGCCAGGATTATTGCGGCAGTGAAGAGCAGAGTTAAACGCAAGACACACAAGTATGGCATTGAGGTACCGCAGTCAGTAGAAGATGCATTCCGCATCGATCGTGAAAATGGCAATAGCATGTGGCAACAAGCGCTAGCGTCTGAGATGAATTCTATTGGAACGGCAGTCAAATTCCTCAGGAATGGGGAGACTCCCAAGCCAGGATACATCAAGACTAGTGGCCATGTCATTTTCGACGTGAAGATGGACTTTAGGAGGAAGGCTCGGTGGGTTCTTGATGGCCATAAAACGCCTGAACCGACTACTGCGAACTATGCGGGTGTTGTTAGTCGTGAGAGTGTTCGTATTGCATTCACTTATGCAGCAATGATGGGGCTACCTGTGATGGCAGGAGACATCAAGAATGCCTATCTTCAAGCGCCAACGAGTGAAAATCACTATATTATTTGCGGCCCTGAGTTTGGAATTGAGAATGAAGGTAAATATGCTGAGGTCAAGCGAGCAATCTACGGTGGTAGGGTAAGTGGAAGGGACTTCTGGCTTCATCTTAGGAAGTGCATGGACTCTTTGGGCTTCAAGTCGTCGAAGGCTGACTCTGATGTGTGGTATCGTCCAGCGAGGAAGAGTGATGGCACTGAGTACATGGAATATGTATTATTATATGTTGATGACGTGCTGGTAATCTCTGAGAATCCCGAGGCGGTGCTACGAAATGAGATTGGCAGACATTGGACTTTGAAGGAAGACTCAATTGGGAAGCCATCACTATATCTCGGTGGTAAGTGTCGTGAGGTTGAATTGGATAATGGCGTCAAGTGCTGGGCTTTTAGCTCCAGTCAATACGTCCAATCAGCAGTTGAAAATGTCAAGGCTTGGTTGGCGAAGAAGAATCGCAACTTGCCCAACAAGGCTGAAGCTCCATTCCAGTCTGGATATAGACCTGAGATTGATATTAGCAGAGAGTTGGGCCCGGAAGAAGCATCTTACTATCAATCACTTATTGGAATCTTGCGTTGGATCGTCGAGCTAGGTCGTGTGGATATTTGTTTGGAAGTGTCTATGATGAGCAGTCATCTGGCTCTGCCGAGGGAAGGTCATTTGGAATGCTTGTTTCATTTGTTCTCATATTTGGGTAAGTATCACAATGCCGAGATGGTGTATGATCCTACTGCACCATTTATCAATGATGAAATCTTCAAGAAACAGGATTGGACATTCTCCACCATGTCGGAGCAGGATAGAACGGAGGTGATGCCTCCTGATATGCCTGAGCCACGGGGAAAGCCTTTTGTCATCCGTTGTTTTGTTGATGCTGATCATGCTGGTGATGCGGTCACGAGGAAGTCTCGCACTGGTTTTATTGTCTACTTGAATAATGCTCCTGTGTATTGGTATTCCAAGAGACAGGGGAGTGTCGAGAGTTCGACATACCAGGCGGAATTCACCGCGATGAAGGAGGCTACTGAGTACATTCGTGCGTTGAGGTACAGGCTTAGAATGATGGGAGTTCGGGTGGAAGGTCCAGCATACATCTTTGGGGATAATCAGAGTGTGCTTGCTAATACAACAAACCCTGGTTCGGTCTTGAAGAAGAAATGTGCTGCGGTAGCCTACCATCTGGTTCGTGAAGGAGTTGCTCGTGGTGAATGGATTACTGCGTATATCAATACACACGACAACATTGCTGACTTGTCAACAAAGCCAATGACTGCGGGAGAGAAGAGAAATGGTTTCGTCAAGAAGATATTACAACACATTTTTAGAAAGAGCAAATGAGTGATTAGGGATTACGCGGCAACGCGGAAACCGAACACTCAAAGGTCGTCTAAGGCAATCAGCCTCTGATGCAAGCTGTGTCGCCATTCGGTCGGGGTGAGATTAGCTTCGGTGAACTCATCCCCCTCTGAGCGAGGTTAGTGTGGCTTTCGGGAGATTTTGGAATCGACTTGGATCGTAATGTATATATTGTATAGATGGTAAGAAGACAGCGGTGACCAGGCAATCTAGCACCATGTGGGAGCTAGCTTGAGGGGAGTATTTGAACTCGCTGTGTCGGGACTCCTCCGCTAAAGGGAGCGAGTAGCTGTAGAATCTGCTATAATTTGTTTAACAGATGAATTATCACAACTCTTTATCACCTGCTACAGGCAACGCCGAGTGTGGCAGCACCTCGGGTTGCAGCGGTGTCTTTGAATAGTCTTGCTCCCGTTCAACGCATGCTCCCCCTTTGATGACAATGATAGTGCACCCATCACAGCTGCATACGTTCATTTTTGCCCACGCTTAACACAGACTCCTGACTGAGTCTGTTTGTTCACATTTGACCTTTGCCCCATGTCTTGCTTTCCCTCCGGCCGAGCACTCCCTAAGTATGCCTAAACCTAAAGCAGAGTCGACGTGGTCAATTCGCTGGACAGCACATGGTTCAGCGTCAACAAAAGACCTTGGATACCAAAGGGGAGGGTATTGTCTGTTCAAGATACATCTATCCACCTCTACTACAGGAGTCTTCGGAAGCTCTTGTGAAAGCAATGCCAAGAGAAGTCACTTTGCATTGTTCAATTATTATACACAGGCCGTAATATGAAATCTAATCTTAGTTCTTTTGATGAAGATCGAGGCTTTTACTACATTATCATTCAAATAGTAGAATCTGCGTACCCTGCCCTTCCCTTGTTAGGGAAGATATATTCTAATTGCGGGCATAGCAAGGAATCATCAACACAAAGAAATATCTACTCCATAGTGCATATCTTCTCCTAATACTCCACTTCGAATGATGTCTATGGCGGCAATCGGATCTACATGTGAAGCAAGCGCAGTAGTGATGTAACCCCTCCCTCCCTCTCCCTTCTTAAGCCTCCCCTTGAAACGTGTATGATGGCAATTCGAGAAAAGGGAGGACATTCCTGGACACGATATCGTTTGGTAAAGCAAGCTCGAGTGTAGTTGCAGCCTCGTCCAAATAGCGGCAATGCTCTGCTTTGAAGTGCATAATATTGCGGAGAACATTTGAAATCCACGCACGTATCGCAACAGCCTTTTCTCCCACATCATCATCATCGGAATACGTAACATTACCAGCAGGCGTAGTAGGAAGAATCTGCTTGATCACATCAATATTCCAGCGCATTTCTTTTTTCCATTCTTCCATTTGTAAAGCGGCGATAGTTTCATGCAGTATTGCTCCCTCAACCAGATCAACTTGCTTCAAATTTCTACACCCTTGGAATACATTATCATGAGTAACCATGCCATCTTTCAATGGGATGGCGATTCGCTCCAGAGAGGTGCAGCCATAGAATGCCGACGATCTGATTGATTCCAATCCCTTACCAAATTCGACGTTTGTCAGGGCCTTGCAATCCATGAATGCACATGCCTCAACGATCTTGGCGGAGGGCAACTTGATGCTCCTCAAAGAATCGCAGATACTAAATGCACCCTCTCCAATTATTTCCAGCTTGCCACATTCAACATCCGTCAATGCGAAACAACTCCAGAATGCCTCCTCCTCAACGACTTCCACGCCTGGCATGATTACTCGTCTCAAAAAAGGGCAACCAGAGAATGCCCCTGCTTCAACTTTTTTAACACCAATATGACAATCGACTTCTTCGATGTTAGGATGCCATTTGAATGCCCGTGCCGGAATGACCGTGATGGATTTATCTATGCGGACACGAGTTACATGAGGAGGAACAGCTTCCTGGCCGGTGAAGGTGTAATATTCTTCGGCAGCCATCATCGTAAAGGCAGCGAGGATGACAATATTATTAGTATGATGTGCAAGGTGCAATCTTCTCTCTCCCAACTCCCAACCGCCACCAAATGAAACGGGCTTGACGGGGACGCCCTCCAATTTTATTACCGTAATGTTTTAGCAAAGGGGGCTAAACCCTCTAAATATGATGTGCTCACGCCCGCTGGAAAATAGTATCTTGTGGCTCAGAGGGAGTCGTGTAAAAGCTCTCTTTCACCTCTGCGTCAACGATACAAACATAACTATGATGCCTTCAAAAGCAAACACTGATTATTATTCATGAAGTTATTCGTAAATACACATATCATAAAGCCAACCATCATCATCATCCCCACGTTACAGAGTTAATTATTCGCAACTCGAGACAGAATACTAAACAAGGCATCATCATCCAAATTGAAGTCTCCCAAATCATCAATCTCCCTCTGAAAGTCACCATCGCTCTCCAATTGAACCGCTTGGACTTTGGAGGATTGAAGTGACCTTTCCGCAGCAACACATGGAGAGCATCCCATGAGGACGAAGCCCTGACACCCTCGACAGCTGCACATCAATGTTTCTCCGAGGTCAATAAATGGAGTCTCAGGGTCCGTTTTCTTTGAGGGGCCAATGTTGGGACGTGGGATGGCATGGCAGCGTAGTCTTACTGGGAGATTTTGTCGATGCATATTGAGCAGTTTTCGAATGGACATGAAGGTATCGAGTGTTTCGTAAAACAAGTCACTCTCGTTGTTGTTGCCACCTGCTCCGCTGCCGACACTACTTGAATCTCTCATACTGCACTTGGCATGTAGCCCATTCAACAAATGACAAAGTAATACAGCTGCATTGCTCATCATATGATACACAGGACCAGGAGAATGAAGGAGCATTGGATGCTTAATGGCCATTTCACATGCAGAGAGCAAATTTTGAATTTGAGTTTCACTAAAGCCACCTTCCTCTGCACCACCGCCGTCGCCACCACTGCTACCATCTTGATCGGAATTCTCAAGAAAGGCATCCATTGCAGTAATCATCATTATGAGACCTGGCTTGGTCACACGTTCATGCGCATTTTTCTGATTGAGTAATGCCTGTGCCGATAAGACCATATTACGACTACACAATTCATTTTCACTCGCCATGACAGCCAAAGACGTTGGAGTTGTCATATCAAGCACCCCTTCACCTCCACCTCCACCACCACTCATTGACTGGGACATTTGGGCAAAGTCACGATTGGCCTGATCACAACACGACCGTACCGCACACGAAATAGCATCCAATGATCGATCGACAACCCTCGCTTCATTCTTGAGAAAAATTTGTGGTTCACCCTGAATCCACATTTGGTTCATCGGATCCGTTACAACTTGACTACATCCCAACCCAGTCGATGCATCACTCCTACAACCTTTATGATTACAAACTCGTGGGAGCACACCATCAATATCCGGCAACGCATCCTCCGTGGCATTATACATCATGTACGCCCAAGCATCATGGAAGGACATTGCCGCCAATAATGCATCGACAGTTTCATCTTGTTGTTCCCCGTCCAACATGTAGATTTGAGTCATGCAGACACGACGGTATTTGAAGTAACGGACCATGTCGCCGCGGAGACTGCGGAAGATGCCGTGGAGGAGGTAGGCGCGGGCTACGGCGGATAGGCAGCTCTTGTGACTTGGTCTGAATGAATTTTTGAGAGGTGTGAAAATGTTTCAAAGAGCGACAAGGATGATGGGTCAGTACAACATGATAAAGACAAACATCATGATAACTAACAACTCAACTCAAACAACACAACAGCAATAATACTCACTCTTCCACACAATTCTTCAAACACAAAACACAAGCATTACTCAGCTCCAACGCCAACCCCACCTGATCATTACTCAACGCCCCTAATGCCAACTGACTGAATCTCGCTGCATTTAATGCGGATTGATCGTACCATGGTAGATTATCCGGGGTCAAATTAGACGACGTATACATGCCATGTTGTTGTTGCTGTTGTAGTATCATGACACAATATTCTTCATTGGAAGGAATGGGAGGTAAATTAAGTACATTGTTGGTGGACAATTCAAAGTATTGACGGAGGAGTGTCCCAGATTGGTTTTGAGGGTCGAGGAGGGGGAGGTGGGTTGATACAATGTTATTGTTGTTGGAGTTGGTGGATGATAGTGGGGTGGAGGCGGAACGTTTGGCGGAACGAGTCATGTCATCTTGTTGTTGTTGGTGGTGGTGGTGATAATTGGTATTGGTGGATTCATCGTAGAAAGATCCCCGTATTGCCTGTTGCTGCTGCTGCTGCATGTGATGCTGACCACTCAATACAGTCATGGGATTCAACTGATTGTTATTCCCCTGATGTTGTTGTTGCTGCTGATGTTGCATCTGATTCAAATTAGTCTGCTGAAGCTGCTGCAACGGCGTCTGCTGCTGTAGTTGCTGCTGCTGACTATTCTGATATTGCTGTAACAATTGCAACGAAGTATTATTCACCACTCCTCCACCTCCACCACCACCACCTGTCGCCACTCCCAAAGTATTATTCGCCACTCCCAAATTAGCACCCAATTGTCCCACAGAACCAACATTCGTAACAGCAGCAGCAGCAGCCAACTGTTGTGCCAATTGCTGTTGTTGTATCTGCTGCTGCTGTAACATAAGCTGCTGTTGCAATAATATCATTTGCTTCATTTGTTCGGCACCTCCAATAGTATTATTGCCACCTCCATCATCACTGTTGTTATTCCCACCTGCACTATTGAGTTGCTGCTGAGCATTCAATTGACCAAGCAACGCATTCAAATCCACACCACCACTAGTATTATTATTAGTACCATTGATACTATTCATACCACCACCACTAGTGTTGGCAGACTGCCTTCCCGAAGGATGAGTCGAAAATCCCCCATCAACTCCAGAAGTAATACTCATTGAATCAAATCCCGAATTGACAAATAGATCACTTGCAGTATTAGAGGTGGAAGTTGGTCCCTCCACCATGAGGTTGTTGATGGTATATCCTACATTCGTATTGTTGAATTCACCAGTCAATTGTGGTGGTGGTGCTTGAGGAGGCTGTGATGATTTCTGTGGTGGTGGTGGTGGTTGAGAGGAGGAACGAGAGAGACCACTTTTGCCAGGCACGGGACCACGACGTTTGGCGGGGGAGTAGATGCAGTCGAATTTGGAAATGTCAATGTTGTCAATGTTGCTGTTGATTGATTGAGGGTGTAGAAGTGAATTCATGTTAGCAATAAGTTAGGGTGAAGAAAGTGATTTCAAAATGAGCATAAGTAGCTGTTGAGCAAAAAAAGTTCATCAATTATATAATATTGGCATCGCTGAATTATCATGCCCTCCCGCAGCCTTTACTGTCGCTGAATTGAACGATAAGGTCTTATAATATATAATAACTGCACTCCCTTCTGAATATAATTACAATAATAATCCCTTCGATCAAAAAATGTAATTCGCCACCTCAAGAATTACATGTGATTCAATTGCTCTCTGCTAAATAAAATCTGCACCACCACTAAAATACACTCCATATTACAGAACAAATGATATCAAGCACCAACATATATTCACGGCACAAGTTAACAAGTTTTACATATATAATCCTTACCTCAAATCCTCCGAATTCAACTTGTGCACCCTCAAATATCGATTCTTGCAATTCAAACACGGACGGGAGCCATCGCATTTGGTTTTGCGGGTGCGGCATCTGTCGCAGGAGGCGCATAGTTGGATTGTTGTGTTGCCGCCGCCGCTGGTGGTGGTGGTGGTGAGGGGTGGGTTGTTGTTCATGGTTGGATGCTTTATTAGTGTTACCATGGGGGGAACAACAACAAAGAAGCAACACGAACCTGTGAGAGAGGCCTTTGAAATAGGGCCACGGGGTGTGCCCCCAGCCGATAGATGCTTGAGTGTGTCATTATCGGGCATTGTAAGTGCAATTACGGGTGGTTTAAGGGTATTTCTGGTCATCCACCACAGTTGGGGGGCTGCCCCTCCAAACAATTGGGGGAAGAGCCCCCTACGAAGTACATAAGAACTCAAAAGGCTATCATCATGAACCTGTGTCACTGTTCAGCTTGAGTGACGTGACGACATCAACAGCATATCATTTAGTGCCGTTTCAGACAGTTTTTAAATAGTCGATTGGTCGAGGGCCTTTTTAGGGTTAACCTTGGGTCACCCTTTAGTAGTTGGAGACTCTAGGCTAGCTAGTATTTGACACGTGTCAGATATAATTTGTCGTCAATGTCGTAACGACCTTCTCAGCAAGTTCTCGCTTCGTGGCGTGTGGGTAAATAAAGGGTGAAGGATTCAGCTTGCTTGATGCAGCCCATGGAAACAATGATAGCTTACCTACTTCCAGTGTCCATCCAGTCAATAATATCATCTATTGTATCTAAGAAACAAAACAACAAAACAACAACAAAACAACAACAATGAAGTTCAACCTCTTTGCCCTCGTAACTATTCTCAGCTGCACAACCAACGCCGTTGTCCGCGCCTCATGCATTGAGAGCTCAGGCGTGTGCGTCTGTTCCGGATCTTGTCCATCATTCATCGCCGGCTGGAAAACGGTCATTGATGGAGGATCTACCTGTGTCGCCACACAGAGTACCGGGGTTTCGCTTAATAATGGTGTCGTTACGATCGATGGTCAAATTTATTCTAGTGAGGAGTCTTGCAGTAGTGCTGTTGCGGATGGTGCTAGTGGTGATGCTAGTGCGAGTGGTGGAGGTGGAGGTAACTCCGAGGCGGCTGGGAGCTGTTGCTGCAGCAGTTGTTGGAGGTGTAGCTGCTCTTTAAGAGGCAATATGTTGTTCCTGCGCAGTCGGGAGTATTCTTTCTGCTGATAAATGTTAAATATGATTTGGTCCTCACTCCATTCCTATTACATCATCACTACCCTTCTCATTATGAGGATAATTTGTGCGATGCGTCGAACTCTTTCACTGAAGATAATGGGATTCAAATTCAAGAATACTTGAGCGCTAACAAACGTGACTCTTGAATGAATGTATCTGCATATTTTTGGTGCTCATCGGTCGCATCATCTTCAACTGTAAGTTAGACACTCAATCATTTTGGATCTTGAAACTTGAACCTGCAAACGTAGTAGTCTCTCCAGATTTACGACAACTTAATGGAAGCATGTTGTTGCTGGTAGTGGTGAGTGCAAGCAGAGTCAACAAGATGTCTGATGGCAACTACATCTAATGAGACGAGGAAAACCAGCTAGAAACAAACCTTGTCAAATTCAAGAAAGATCCAATCCGACCAAGTCCAATATCATAGTGCTTTTGAACTGTGTCTCCCGCAGGTGAATGTTTGTAGTGTTTCGTCGTCAATGTAACAGCGTTTATTTTATATCCAACGAAGAGTCGAAGCGCTGCATTGATATGCAAACTTTCATTCAGCCTCCATCCACGTCATCTTCTAACGAATATAAAAGAAGATGAATGATATTGGGCTCGTTCATGTGTACTCCTAATCCTCCTCTCTCAAACACTCACACTCTTCCTCACCACCTCTACAATCCCGCTAAGCCTCTTGTTCTCAATCTTAAGCCGTGCAATCTCTTCTTCCAGCTCCAAGTTCTTCCTATCACGTTGCTCCAAAGCGATCTTGTTCTCTTCCTCAATCCTCGCAATCTTTTCGTCATACGCCACGGCCACAGCCAATCCACTACGACTTTTCATTACTTCCATTGGCATCCCACGAACAAATTCATACAAAGCTGTCAACTCCCTGCTCTCAAATGCTTCCTCCGATTCGTCTAGAACGCGCCTCCTCAAATCAGAATTTGCCTCTTCAATTGTCAATGCTGTACACGGCTTTGATCTTTCGAACCAAGCTGCCGCCAAAGGGAGATACTTCAAACCCCAGTGCAAGAAAGGCGTCATGTCGAGATGTCGGTGCTTCATGAGGATTTTGCATCTAGCGACATATTGCGGATGCTCACCATTCAGCAGGAGAAATCGGGGAATATCTTGATGCGGAATAGTTTCTCCATCGTCTTCATCCCAAATATCGCAGATAGTGTGATTTGAGAGGTAGGTGCTGTTGACACTGGAAGTATCACACACTGCTCTCGAGAAGGCGAGCCACCCAGCTGAAGCAACCGTAATGCCACTGTCTAAATCTACCCAATGCAAGCTTCTCACAGATTTGTTGTCAGCTAGTCCAAGAGCTAATGCTTCCAACCCATCATCTCCAATTGGTATACCTTGTAGATAAAGACTCTTCACACGACAGCTATCGGATCGGATTGAATCGGACAAATAACTCAACCCTGTAGCTGTGATTGATTCATTTCCGTCAAGGTCGAGTTCTTCACAATGATTTGCTGCCCCATCTGCCAACGCATGTAGCCCCTCGTCGTTGATGCTACAACCTTCAAGACACAGATACTTCAAATTCATTGGAACATTCTGTAACCAATCAGATAAAGAGTTCAGTCCTGCCGCTACCGAGGAAAAGTCATTATGAGAGAGGTTCAACTCCTCGAGCCCGGTACAAGACTGCAGTGCTTCTACCACAGCCAACAACCCCTCATTGCCAATGGAATTGTCCCTCAAAGTAAGTAATGTCAAGGATGATCGAATGCCTCTCAATCCATTCGACAAAACATCTAATCCTTCATTACCAATGTAATTATTCCCATACAGACGTAGCTGCTTCAATTTACAAACTGCCGATTCAAGCAGAGTTCCTAGCTCAGACCAACCATCTGGGTCAACATTGTTGTTTTGCCCAATATATCGTTCTTCCAACTGAGATAGACTGTGTAATGCTCTCATAATTGCTGTGAATCCATCATTGCTGAGATTGTCGATGCCGATGTATTGAATAGATTGATTGCGGGCGATACCTTCCACAAAGGCATGTCCCTCTTCTCCGTCGGGCAAGTCATCAATAAAGAGTCGCTGTAAGCATGCACTTCTGCCAATGAAATAACCCAGCCAACCCATATCGTCGCCTTCACCAATAATGAAATCGTGCAATACTGCCCTTCCCACACTCAAGTAGTGGTGTAATTTGTCATCACCGTCACGAAGCCGCTGCACAATCTTAGCGTTCTTCGCCGAGGAAGTAATTTGCCGCAGGTTGATAGTGGCCGCATTTGCCTCATGATAATTATAATCTCTATGCTCCATGTGGTTACTGGTCGATAGTCTGCGTTATGATAAGAGCGGCCGAAAGAAGTTGACGTTAGTATTTACACGCCGAAAGATATTGATCACACCACGACACAACACCGCTTGCCGCTTGCGAGGAGGGTGAAGATTTAGGGTGCTAGAGCTGCGTTATATAATAATTTTCTGCGGCATAATGATGATAATAGAAATAGTATGATGACCAGCATGCACTCACCTTCACGTAGATAATACTCGCTTCCTTCTTGATAAGATAGTTGTTGTTTGCCTGTTGCGCCTCGCTCTTGATAGATTTTGTGCGCTTTTGCTGCTGCCAAAACGCGGGTGAGCGGGCATACACTCGTTTGCAACATCTATGTACATAGTTAATTTTACACAAAGGGGGCCAATAAGAGGGGTATGCCCTCCACAAGCAAGATCTTGCCCGAAAGATCCTCCTCGCTCGTCACTCCTCTTTCCTCGTGGCTCCCTCTTCTCTCTGCTCTCACTACACTATCGCCATTTCCCAGAACAATAACGTGACGGTGAGTGCTATGATTACTTCCTATTGTGGCGCATATGAATTATGCTCAGTAAAATCCTGAGAAGAATTAATTTATGTGGCATGCGCACATGATGCTGTGGTGTTCAGTCCGAGTTGTATGCTATGTGATCATTTTGTGTACTAACTTCTTTCATTCGGCTGTTCATCTTATCATAACGCAGTCACTATTGACCTATCGAACCATGGAGCATAGAGATTATAATTTTTATGAGGCAAATGCGGTCACTATCAACCTCGGCGATATTACTTCATCGGCTATGAACGCAAATACTCTGCAACGGCTTCGCGACGGCGATGCCAATCTACGCCACCTAAATTTGGGCAGAGAAGGATGGGAAAGTTTCAATATCGGTCAAGGCGACGATTTGGGATGGTTGGGTTATTTCATCAGCAGAAGTGAATATTTGCATCACCTCAATATTGATGACTTGCCCGACGGAGAAGGGGGACATGCCATTGTGGAAGGTATCGCCCGCAATCAATCTATTCGGTACATCAACATCCATAGTCTCAACAATGATGCATTCACATCAATTATGGGAGCATTACGCAGTCTATCTCAATTAGAAACGCTGAATATTGGTCCTAACAACAATGTTGACCCCGATGACTGGTCTGAGCTAGGAACTTTGCTTGAATCAGGAGGTTGTAAATTGAAGCAGCTATGTCTAAGTGAGAATATTTCCATTGGTAATGAAGGAATGGGTGTTTTGTCACATGGATTGAGAGGCATTGGATCATCCTTGAAAGTACTTGATCTGTCCCAAATTTCCATTGCCAATGAGGGATTGTTTACTGTGGTAGAAGCACTGCAGACTTGTACCGGTCTCGAGAGATTGGACCTCTCATCTAATGACTTTTCCTCGGCAGAAGCAGGACTAGGCTCTTTATCTGATTGGTTAAAGAATTCTCCAATGAATTTAAAGTATCTATTTCTTGAAGGTTGTAGAATCAGTGATGAGGGGCTGCAATCTTTCACACAAGGGGCAGCGAATCATTGTAAGATACTCGACCTTGACGGAAATGAATCAATAACAAGTACAGGGTTGAGTTATTTGTCCGATTCAATCCGATCCGATAGCTGTCGTGTGGAGACTCTTTATCTACAAGGTATACTAATTCGAGATGATGGGTTGGAAATATTAGCTCTTGGACTAGCCGACAACAAATCTGTGAGAAGCTTGTATTTGGGGGATTCAGCCGATGGCATTACGGTTGCTTCAGCAGGGTGGGTCGCCTTCTCCAGAGCACTGTGCGATACTTCCAGTGTTAACAGCACCTACCTCTCAAACCACACTATCTGCGAAATTTGGGATGAAAACGACGAAGAAATCAATCTACCTCAAGATATTTCCCTATACCTCCAACTGAACAAAGAGCATCCACATTATGCTGCGAGATGCAAAATCCTCATGAGCCACCGACACCTCAACATGACGTCTCTTCATCAATGGGGTTTGAATTATCTCCCTTTGGCAGTTGCTTGGTTCGAAAGAGCAAAGCCGTGTATGGCGTTGACAATTTATGAACACGATCCTGATTTGAGGCAGCTCGTTCTAGACGAATCGGACGAAGCATTTGAGAGCAGGGAGTTGACAGCTTTGTATGAATTTGTTCGTGGTATACCATTGGAAGTGATGAAAAATCGTCAAGGATTGGCAGTGGCCGCGGCGTATGACGAAAAGATTGCACGTATCGAAGAAGAAAACAAGATAGCTTTGGAGCAACGTGATAGAAGGATCGAACAGCTCGAAGAAGAGATCAAGAGGCTTAGGGGTTAATATGTGTTCATGAGAGAGGAGGAGGAGTTTACACACGAACGAGCTCAATATCATTTATCTTCATTTGTACTCGTTCGAAGATGATGTGGATAAAGGCATAAATCTAGTACATTTCAAGCATACATCAATGCAGCGCTTTCACTCTTAGTCTCAGTTGGACTTGAAGTCCATGCCTCATGCACAGTCCACCTCTCTTAGAATGATTCTTGCATCGTTCAGTGTTGCATAGTTTTACTCCTACCATGCCTACAGCACACTCCTCCTCTGACGGCAATATTTGTGCATCCTTCGCTGCCGCATCGTTTGACCTTCGCTCCATGCTTAACGCACACTCCACCTTTCTTAGCTTGTTTTGTACATCCGTCGTAGCGGCATAGTATCTTTGTTCCATGCTTGTAGCACACCCCTCCACTCTGAACTTGTTTTGTACATCCCTCAATTCTGCATTGTCGTCTTCCTCCGTGTCTAACACATACTCCTCCTCTCCGAGCTTGATTTGTGCATCCTTCGCTCCTGCATAGTCTTTTCCCTCCATGCCTGCAGCACAATCCTCCTTGTTGAGTTACGTTTGTGCATGCATCTGCGGAACAAATCTTTCTGCTTCTGTACTTCTTTTTAGCAACTTTCTTTGGAGCTCGGTCATCATCATCATCATTATCTGCGGATGGTTTTCGCTTCCTCGTAGCTGCAGCTGCTCCGCCCCGTCTTAGAACCCTCTCCGTAGATGAGCCATCCCGAGCAGTTGTAGTGGAGATCCGAGTTGAAGTTCTTCTGACGGTTCCATTCTTTGATGTAGATGATTTCTTCTTGTCAACCGCCGCCGCTGCCGCTAGAGCCGCCGCCTCGGCCTTCCTACGCTGGCTCTCTTGATAAATGAGGGCGGCGTAATCTTCTTCCTCCCCGTTTGCAGCGTTCCTCATAGTTTGTTATGGAAGGGAAGGCCGCATCAATGAGCTACGCACGAAGATGCTTCTACGATGTTGCCCGGCAAAATGATTATTGATTCCTACCTATGTTGACCACCCCCAAGGCCCAAGTTCCATACCTTGGATGTGATGGAACCCCTTTTGTCGATAGAGTGATGCTTGCCTCTCTCTAACAGAGCTGTTTTGCCATCAACAATAACGTGGCGGTGAGTCTATTATGATTCCAACTTCCTATCGTGGCGAAATGGATTATTATTTATGAGCAGAATTCATATAAGGTGATGTTCGTGTCGCGTTGTGATCAACATCTTTCGGTGTACAATATTTTATTAACGGCAACTGCTTCTATTCTTCTTATCATTTCGCAGACTATACCAACATGGAAAATAGAGATTATAATTATTATCAGGCGAATGCGGACGATATCAATCTGGAGGAAATTACTTCCTCGGCTTTAAACGCATATTCTCTGCTGCGGCTTCGTGATGACGATGACAATCTAAACCACAACCACCTATATTTGGGCGTAGAAGGATCGATCATGCAGTTTGCTTTCCGAGAAGGCGACGATTTGGGCTGGCTAGGTTATTTCATCGGCAGAAGTCAATGTATACAGCGCCTCAGTATTTATTACTTGCCCGACGGAGAAGAGGGGCATGCCCTCTTGGGAGGTATTTCCCACAATCAATCTATTCGAGACATTGGCATCCATGATGTCAGCAATGATACATTCACATCAGTTATGAGAGCATTGCATAGCGTATCTCAATTGGAAAAACTAACTATTGATGGCAACAACACCGTTGGTCCATATGGCTGGTCTAAGCTCCGAACTCTTCTTGAATCGGGAGTGTGTAAATTGAAGGAGCTTGATCTGCGTGGGAATAATTACATTGGTAATGAAGGATTAGATGTTTTGTCGAATGGATTGAGAGGCATTGGATCATCCTTGAAAGTACTTCGGTTGATTGATATATCCATTGGCAATGAGGGTTTGTTGACTGTGGTACAAGCACTGCAGAATTGTACCAGTCTTGATCTTGAGACATTACAACTCTCTCATAATAACTTTTCCTCGGCAGCAGCAGGACTGAGCTCTTTATCTGATTGGTTACGGAGAGATGAAGTGAACTTGCAATATCTGAAACTTAGTTATTGTCGCATCAATGATGAGGGGCTGCATGAGTTGTTTCAAGGGGTCACCAATTGTGAAGAACTCGACCTTGACGGAAATGATTCAATCACTAGTACAGGGCTGAGTTATTTGTACAGTTCAATCCGATCCGATAGATGTCGCCTGGAGACTCTCGATCTACGAGGTATACCAGTAGGAGATAATGAGATGGAAGTCTTAGCACGCGGACTAGCCGACAACAGATCTGTGAGAAATCTTTATTTGGAGGATTTAGGCGATGATATTTCAGTTACTTCAGCAGGGTGGGTCGCCTTCTCCAGAGCACTGTGTGATACTTCCAGTGTCAATAGCACCTACCTCTCAAATCACAATATCTGCGATGTTTGGGATGAACACGACGAAGAAAGGCCTATTCCACCTCAAGATATTTCCCTATACCTCCGACTGAATGGGGAACATCCACAATATGCTGCTAGATGCAAAATCCTCATGAACCACCGACGCCTCAACATGGCGCCTTTCTTGCACTGGGGTTTGAAGTTTCTTCCTTTGGCAGTTGCTTGGTTCGAAAGAGCAAAGCCATGTACAACGTTGACGATTTATGACGAAGATCCTGATTTGATGAGGTTCGTTTTAGACGAATCGGACGAAGCATTTGAGAGCAGGGAGTTGACAGCTTTGTTTGAATTCATTCGTGGGATGCCAATGGAAGTGATGAAAAGGCGTAAAGAGCTGATTGTGGCAGCATACGACGATAACGATGAGATTGCGAGGATTGACGAAAGATACCGCGAAGCTTTGGAGCAACGTGATAGAAAGATCGAGGAGCGTGATAGAAAGATCGAGCAGCTCGAAAGAGAGATCATGATGCTTAGGGGATTGTAGAGTTTGTGTTTTTTAGGTGGATATGAATATGAGAGAGGATGGAGAATGGAGATGGAGGAGTTTGCACATGAACGAGCTCAACTTCTTTTATACTCGTTAGAAGCTGATGTGGATAGAAGATGAATACAAGTTAGTATATATCAATGCAGCGTTTCAACTCTTGTAACACAAAACGTCTCTTGTCTATTCCCCATTGAGGTAGCTAAAATGACCCTTGCTCTATCTTTCAGTCCCTTCCACTTCCTCCGCACCATACAATCAAATTAGAGCAAAGGACCTCTTTTGTTTAAGATGACGTAATATAGCAATATTTATTTGTTGCGGATCTCCTCATTGTTTCTGTATCAATTATTATATTATCTCCTGAGCTGTGAGCTGTGAGCTGAGAGCTTCAAGCCCCCAGCCTTAGCTTGCCCGAAAACCTCCTCCTCCGAATTCCTCCTCTCAGCTCGCTCTCCCTCTCCCCGCTTCCTTCACACCACCTATCGTTCGGACATGGCGCGCCCAAAAACAATCGATAATCGATTAATTTTTACTTTAAACAGTTATATCTTTTCTAAAAAGCCTCGTATAGACTATTTAAAGTGCATATTCGTGATCAGCATCAAATTCTACGTCGATATAGCCTGTCAAAACATTGGTTAAATGCTAGCATAACACCATCAATACATACCAAACATACTACATGGAAATAATCGATAATCGATTATTAACTGGGGTGTGTGTACCTGGTATGTCTACAAAGGAACTCAATACACAAATTTGCGCCACCCACCACCAACCACATCCACTAACAAAACTCAAGCAATACCATGGTGACTCAACGCTAATGATAAAACAGCGTAGATGATATTCTTTTGCCGCCTATCGTCACCAAACCATCACTAATGATACGGGTTATCATTGGGGTGGTGTTCACGGCCGGAGGAACTTTTGTTTTGACTATCTACGCACTCTGAACATGATGGCGATTATCGGTTGAACAGAATGTCCGACGGCTGGTCAATGCACTACAACAAAAGAGGTATGCGCCACCATTACCAACTCTACCCCGCATAATTCAATGGTATTGGCTAATGTCGATCTTCCAGCTCCTCAGTGGTGAAGATAAACGACCTTAATGTCCACGTCGGCGCTACTCAACCACGCCGACGATCGATCGATCGAGCACAAGTAGGAAGGAACACATACAAGTTGCAAGGAACAATACGATTGCTGGAATAGAAAGCATACAAATATCAATCATCCTCATCGCAGCAGCTTCCTATTGTTAATGGTTTAGTGTTGTGGCTTTGTTTGGGGTTCCTTTGAGAATGGAGGTCACAATATCAAATCATGTCGTGCTACAAAACAAACTCGGCACAGATACAAGCCATCATCATGGTAGCAATTGAAATATAAAGACAACATCCTACACAAAGCAACGGCATCCGCCAGTGTCGTAGGAATGAAGATACATCGGTTGATTGATAGTAGCTCCACATGACAATAATCGTACCATCAGCTCGTTCTTCTAGCGTGAGTCGAACACCACTGAATGGGCAAAATCCAGCGGCACTGTATGTTTTAAAGAGATGAGCAGCATACACATCATTTCAATCTGCAAAACTGCTTTCAATATGATCGGACTGGAGGAGGTTCTCTTTGTTCTGCTGGTGTAACCGCAAAGAAGGGAATATCAGTGATACTACCACTTGACTCTATGGTGCACATCATTCAACGCTCGGAAGGCTTTCAGCAACTACGGGGCAAGGAATGGTCTTCCATACTCATCCAACACATCCGTACCCTTCTATCGGTTACAATTGGGGATAAGAAGCAGCGATTGCAGTTACAGAGCCGCTACCATGGTCGCCAATGCCCAACGCATATTATGTTGATCAGAATAGCAGCAAAAATACCATATCTATTCTGTTTATATTGGCAAGTAACAATAATATATAACAATATGAGACCACGCAAACGTTGGCACAATATAACCGTAGAGAGATAGTGTTACTTTTATGTTTGATATTGTTGATTTGGCCACATTATTATGGTCTTATTGCAGCGGAAGCCATGGTGAAAGGGTAATAGAGCCGAAATCGTGAGTTTGTGTAGGTCTACGTAGGAATAGTACGAACCCGTAATAATCGATAATCGATTATGCCATAATCGATTATCGATTAATTTGCGCGCCACGCCCGAACGATGGAATCATAGGCTACAATTCCACAATGCGGAATTTGCTTTTTATAGTAATTAGATATCGTTCGGGCGTGGCGCGCAAATTAATCGATAATCGATTATGGCATAATCGATTATCGATTATTACGGGTTCGTACTATTCCTACGTAGACCTACACAAACTCACGATTTCGGCTCTATTACCCTTTCACCATGGCTTCCGCTGCAATAAGACCATAATAATGTGGCCAAATCAACAATATCAAACATAAAAGTAACACTATCTCTCTACGGTTATATTGTGCCAACGTTTGCGTGGTCTCATATTGTTATATATTATTGTTACTTGCCAATATAAACAGAATAGATATGGTATTTTTGCTGCTATTCTGATCAACATAATATGCGTTGGGCATTGGCGACCATGGTAGCGGCTCTGTAACTGCAATCGCTGCTTCTTATCCCCAATTGTAACCGATAGAAGGGTACGGATGTGTTGGATGAGTATGGAAGACCATTCCTTGCCCCGTAGTTGCTGAAAGCCTTCCGAGCGTTGAATGATGTGCACCATAGAGTCAAGTGGTAGTATCACTGATATTCCCTTCTTTGCGGTTACACCAGCAGAACAAAGAGAACCTCCTCCAGTCCGATCATATTGAAAGCAGTTTTGCAGATTGAAATGATGTGTATGCTGCTCATCTCTTTAAAACATACAGTGCCGCTGGATTTTGCCCATTCAGTGGTGTTCGACTCACGCTAGAAGAACGAGCTGATGGTACGATTATTGTCATGTGGAGCTACTATCAATCAACCGATGTATCTTCATTCCTACGACACTGGCGGATGCCGTTGCTTTGTGTAGGATGTTGTCTTTATATTTCAATTGCTACCATGATGATGGCTTGTATCTGTGCCGAGTTTGTTTTGTAGCACGACATGATTTGATATTGTGACCTCCATTCTCAAAGGAACCCCAAACAAAGCCACAACACTAAACCATTAACAATAGGAAGCTGCTGCGATGAGGATGATTGATATTTGTATGCTTTCTATTCCAGCAATCGTATTGTTCCTTGCAACTTGTATGTGTTCCTTCCTACTTGTGCTCGATCGATCGATCGTCGGCGTGGTTGAGTAGCGCCGACGTGGACATTAAGGTCGTTTATCTTCACCACTGAGGAGCTGGAAGATCGACATTAGCCAATACCATTGAATTATGCGGGGTAGAGTTGGTAATGGTGGCGCATACCTCTTTTGTTGTAGTGCATTGACCAGCCGTCGGACATTCTGTTCAACCGATAATCGCCATCATGTTCAGAGTGCGTAGATAGTCAAAACAAAAGTTCCTCCGGCCGTGAACACCACCCCAATGATAACCCGTATCATTAGTGATGGTTTGGTGACGATAGGCGGCAAAAGAATATCATCTACGCTGTTTTATCATTAGCGTTGAGTCACCATGGTATTGCTTGAGTTTTGTTAGTGGATGTGGTGGGTGGTGGGTGGCGCAAATTTGTGTATTGAGTTCCTTTGTAGACATACCAGGTACACACACCCCAGTTAATAATCGATTATCGATTATTTCCATGTAGTATGTTTGGTATGTATTGATGGTGTTATGCTAGCATTTAACCAATGTTTTGACAGGCTATATCGACGTAGAATTTGATGCTGATCACGAATATGCACTTTAAATAGTCTATACGAGGCTTTTTAGAAAAGATATAACTGTTTAAAGTAAAAATTAATCGATTATCGATTGTTTTTGGGCGCGCCATGTCCGAACGATCCAATGTGGGCTAGCGGACCGCGACAAGCGAGCCGGTCCGTTCTAGTATCATAATATCATCCAGCTACCATAAGCATCCAGCATACCATGGAGCATCTTTGACATTTTACATTTAGCAAGATTTGTCTCTTGCTTGCCTCTATCTCTCACAGACAACAATACGTGACGGTGAGTGCTATTGAATATTACTATTGTGGCGCATATTATGGAATATTGTGCATGAGGAGCAGAATTAATTACATGTCATGGGCACGCGATGTGTCCGTGCTGTTAGTTATGTGATCAATATCTAACGACAACTTTATATAGTCTTTCGGCCGTTCTTTTTGTATCATAACGAGGCTATCGACCAGTAACAATGGAGCATAGAGACTTTAATTATAATGAGGCGAATGCGGCCGATATCAGCCTCGGCGATATTACGTCTACGGCAAAGAACGCAAAGATTCTGCAGCGGCTTCGTGATGACGACGACAATCTGCACCGCTTATGTGTGGGCACAGAAGGATGGAACATTTTCACCATCGGTGAAGGCGACGATTTGGGCTGGCTGGGTTATTTCATTGGCAAAAGTGAATACTTACAGATTCTCGATATTCATTACTTGCCTGAAGGAGAAGAGGGACAATCCTTTGTCGAAGGTATCGCTCGCAGTAAATCTATTCAATACATCGGCATCTATAATCTCAACAATGATGGATTCACAGCAATTATGAGAGCATTACACAGTCTATCTCAATTGGAGGGACTGTCTATTCACGAAAGCAACAGCGTTGGCCCCGATGGCTGGAATGAGCTACGATTTTTGCTTGTATCGGGGGTTTCTAAATTGAAGCAGCTATGTCTGCGTGGGAATAATTACATTGGTAATGCAGGAATGGGTATTTTGTCACATGGATTGAGAGGCATTGGATCGTTCTTTAAACAACTTATTCTGACTAATAATTCCATTGGCAATGAGGGATTGTTAGCTTTAGTGACAGGACTGACCAATTGTACTGGCCTAAAGACGTTACGACTCAATCGTAATAACTTTTCCTCCGCAGAAGCAGGACTGGGGTCTTTATCTAATTGGTTGCAGAGAGATGAAGTGAATTTGGAGCATTTGGGTCTTGGAGGTTGTAGGATCAATGATGAGGGGCTGCATGAGTTGTCTCAAGGGGCAGCAAATCATTGTGAAGAACTCGACCTTGACGGAAATGAATCAATCACAGCTACAGGGCTGAGATATTTGTCCGATTCAATTCGATCCCATAGCTGCCGTGTGAAGAGTCTTTATCTCTACATAATGTCAATTGGAGATAATGGGTTAGAAGTCTTAGCTCGCGGACTAGCCGACAACAAATCTGTGAGAATCTTGTGTTTGAATTTTGATGATGTTTCGGTTACTTCATCAGGATGGATCGCCTTCTCCAGAGCAGTGTGTGATACTTCCAGTGTCAACAGCACCTACCTCTCAAATCACACTATCTGCGATATTTGGGATGAAGACGATGGAGAAACTATTCCGCATCAAGATATTTTCAAATACCTCCGACTGCATGAGCAGCATCCACAATATGCTGCTAGATGCAAAATCCTCATGAGCCACCCACACCTCGACATGGCGCCTCTCTTGCACTGGGGTTTGAAGCTTCTTCCTCTGGCGGTTGCTTGGTTCGAAAGATCAAAGCCATGTACAACGTTGACAATTTATGACGAAGATTCTGATTTGAGGCAGCTCGTTCTAGACGAATCGGACGAAGCATTTGAGAGCAGGGAGTTGACAGCGATGTATGAATTTGTTCGTGGTATACCATTGGAAGTGATGAAAAGTCGTAGTGGATTGGCTTTGGCCGCGGCGTATGACGAAAAGATTGCGAGGATTGCGGAAGAGAACAAGATCGCTTTGGAGCAACGTGATAGGAAGATCGAGGAGCGTGATAGAAGGATCGAGCAGCTCGAAAAAGAGATCATGAGGCTTAGGGGATGGTAGGCTTAGGTGTTTATGAGAGAGGAGGAGGAGTTTACACACGAACGAGCTCAATATCATTTATCTTCTTTTGTACTCGTTAGAAGATGATGTGGATAAAGGCATAAATCTAGTACATTTCAAGTAAACATCAATGCAGCGCTTTCACTCTTAGTCTCAGTTGGATTTGATGTAAACGATTGTTACATTGAATTAATTTCAAGTCTCTATTCTCAATTTCGTCAAACGTCTCTTGGATCTTGCCTACCGGAGCAGTAGCTAATGCCGCTTATAATGGATGACCTCTTGCTCAAGCTTTCATTCCATTCGGATTCCTCTGCACCATACAATCAAAACTTATTAGACTGAAGGTCCTTTTAGGTCTACCTAAAACGGACCAGCTGGGTATTGTTCTTGTTATCGTACGTCTTTCACCAGTCGGCCTCTCTCGCATCATGCAACTATGTCTCTTGAAGCATACCGCCAAAAAGGCCCCCACACATTCCTCTTCCACGGACATTAGTTATCATCGTTCTTAGCTGTATCGTTTTTATGATTTGCTCCGTGCCTAATACACACTCCTCCTACCTTAGATTGATTCGTACATCCCTCATAGCTGCATCGCTGCATCGTTTTAGCTTTGCCCCGTGCCTAACACACACTCCTCCTCTGACGGCAATATTTGCGCATCCTTCGCTGCCGCATCGTTTGACCTTTGCCCCATGCCTAATGCAAACTCCACCTTTCTTAGCTTGTTTTGTACATCCTTCGTAGCGGCATAGTATCTTTGTTCCATGCTTGTAGCACACTCCTCCACTCTGAACTTGTTTTGTACATCCCTCAATTCTGCATAGTGTCTTTCCACCGTGCCTCTTGCACACTCCTCCTGTCTGAACTAGATTTGTGCATCCCTCATAGCTGCATCGTTTGACCTTTGCCCCATGTCTACAGCACAATCCTCCTTGTTGAGCTACGTTTGTGCATTCATCTGCGGAACAAATCCTTCTGCACTGCTTTTTAGCAACTTTCTTTGGAGCTCGGTCATCATCATTATCTGCGGATGGTTTTCGCTTCCTCGTAGATGTAGCTGATTTGCCTCGACTCACAATATTTATAGATGAGCCTGCAGCTGCAGAGGTGATCCGAGTTGAAGTTCTTCTGACGGCTCCATTATTTTTTGATGTAGATGATTTCTTCTTGTTTTTTCCGGCACCGGCAGCCGCCGCTAGAGCTGCCGCCTCGGCCTTCCTACGCTGGCTCTCTTGATAGATGAGGGCAGCAATGTCCTCCTCATCTTCCGCTGCAGCAGGTTTGGTATTTGCGGATCTCTTCATTGTTTACGTGATATGTACTTACTCCTGATTGAGCTGAGCTTCTCGCTCTTGGCGTGTGATGTGGCGCTCGCTCAGGAAGTTTCCGCCCGGGCGGGTTCGCAAAGACGCAGATAAGACACCATCTTCATCCCAAAGATGTTCTTCCATCCCTCATTCAAATTGATTATCAAATTCCCACGTACAAGGTTATCCGTTCATCGTAGCCCCCCAAAATTAGTCGGGTCTTTACTGTCACTTTCGCACAATTTGAAAAAGGTCAAACTCTACAAGATCGGAATTGCGAGCATCTCTTGCTTCTTGCTTCTGGTGTGCATGAATTTGCCATCATTGATGATCACTGCTGCCAATAAACAGTAAGACTGTCATACTGTACGACATTACACAAAAATCTCCACCCACCATGAGCACCCCCCTCGCATCCACCGACGCCCAACCCAACATTGATGTCGTCGAAGTCGACACCGACGGAACTTCCGGAGTCCTCCCCACCACCACCGAAGAGGCCCTCGAAGCAGCAGATGCCCTCCCATTAGCCGAAGAGGATCTCGAAGGCGATGTAGTCATTTATGCAGCAATTCCTTCCTCCACAGGTCGTAATTGGAAGCGTCCCGCACTTTTACTGGCGCTTGTCTCATTATTGGTGATTGCAATTTCAGTGGGGGTGAGTAATCGTAATAAGAATAACAAGGGGAATGTAGCAGCGGTGCAGACGCAGCAAGCAAAACAACCACTTCCGCCCAAGGGACCCAAAAAAGAAGAGGCGGCAGCGGATGGTATTGTAGAGGCACCAAAGGCAGCACCCGTCAAACCAGCCAAGCCACCAAAGAAGCAGGCGGAGCAATTTATTACTCCCTATCCGACGGATGAGGGAACGACTACGGTGAGTACGGAGGTTACTGCTCCACCTACTGTGGCGAATAGGCCGATTGGTACTTCGGTGATTGAGAGTCCTACTTGGCGTGGATAGATATATGTGGATGGATTGAGTGTGCTTGGTGTGGTGTGGCGCAGTGTTAAGTGGCTACATCGTTAATTTATGTGCGGGGAAGTTATAGACGAGGGAAATATTCATAAAAAGGGAAGGGTTAGATCACTAGAGGAGAAAGCTCTGTGCCTTCAATCAATCCAAGTGTGCAAGTTGTCATACCTTAACATCTACATCATGATTGAGGCATGGCAGAGATGAGCGTTAAAGAGCTTTGTAAGTGGGAACATGAACGTATGAGAGATATTAATCATTAAACGAATAACCAATTATTGATACTGAAGTGCGTATAGCTAAGAAGTGATACTGAACACATACACAGAGACTCTACAGAATGTGTTGCAATCTCACATCACATCATGATTTAACCAAGCACAGATTGGCCGAAACCACCACATGAGTCATTCAATTGCACATAGTCCAGCTAGCATTTCTAACGCAGCGATGAGCCTCGGCTCGGAGTTGTATGTATGGCGCTGGTCTGCTGCTGGTCGCTGGAGCTCTACTCTAGCTACCTTACAATACAGCGTTTTTCAAAATGAGCCTCATTGATGTAAAAAAATAATTCCTACGTAGAGTCTGGTACAAATACATACATAGGCTAAGTACTTACATACATAGGCTAAGTACTATTATCTTACAGAGTCTTCCTCTTTTTTTCCGCCTTAATAGCTGCAGGCTTCTTGTCCAAGTCATTCTTGATATCGAACCCATCTTTGGCAACAAAACTTAATACGAATGATTTGTCAAAGTCGATTGCAGCTCGGTGCGATTTCATTACTTTCTTCAACTGCTCAATTTTGCGATGTGGTATAGGTGCATCCTTCATTTCCTTCTCTTCATTCATATCCAGAGCAACATATGTTTCCATGTACGCTCTTGCTCTCCTACTGAACTTCCGAACTAGATTTGTTGTTATATTATCCCTCGATAGAATCTTCGCGAGGAGGGCCTCAAAGTTTGCTTTCCCTTTCTTCTTCGCGAGTGGAAACCGTCGGTAGATTGATTTGAGGAAGCCCCAAGTGTACTCGATTCCCTCCCCAGCTAATTCGGCATGGTACTTGGGCGTAATTATAGCTCTTGCCCCTTGCATTTTACATACGAACTCAAGCTGTGTGACTTCGTCTTGGAAGTCCTTGCACTGTCCAAGCAAATATTGCAGCGAATACTTCTTGACCAAATTCCCATCATCGTCATACTTCATAGACTGGTATTGTTTCAGATTTTCAATATCGACCCAACCCCGCGCATAAGCTGCCGCTAGGAGGCCAATCCCCCTTCCTCTCCAACCAGGTTTTATTTTCGTAGTGGGAGTTATCTTGATATCTATGCCGACGCCTCTTGCCTTCTCTTGTAACTCTGGCAACTTCAACTTCCACAAATTAGTTATTCCTACTTTCCTCCCAGGTTCTGTTTCCATGAGCTCAGCTATTAGTTCTTTCTTGTGCGTTGAACGCTCCTTTCTTTTCTCAATTGGTATATCTACCTCCACATCGGACTCCTTTTCTTCTCGTGCAGTTGCTGTCAAGTTAAAAGGACTAGGCGGCACGAAGACATTGCTGTCTTCTTCTCCAGCTTTCGGGTATACGTGGCCCAGTGTTTGGCCAACTTTTACCATCCACGGATTATTCTCTTCGTGGTAAGGGCCAATATAACCATCACGCGCTTCTATATTCGTCGTTCTCATGTCCATTCCAGCGCTGCCACCCCAATCAACGTTCATATTTTTCACATCCAGTCCGTTGGCACGCTTCTTTGCATGTCCGCTGCTATGATCAAATAGAAACACGTACTCGTGCTCTGGTTCGATTACTTTCAGGCAGTCCATTATATCACAAACTTGTAGAATCATGTGATCGCTGTTCCAATAAACCGAGCCGCCAAACGCCAACTGTTGGACGAACGGGGAGGATGTGAGTTGCGGCTTCGCGGTAGTACCATTCACCTTCAGTGCTGCTTCGTCCGCTCCATCTTCAGCTGTATAGTGTTTGTCTTTTCTCTGTGCGTTAATTTCTTTCATCTGGTCTTCAGTGATCTCCATTCCAAATCCATACTCTCTACTCTGGAAAGCAGATATCATTGTACTTGCTCCGTTCGACTTCGGGAGCATTACACGTTTCCCATTCGGATCAACCCACTGATACGGCAAAGAACAGTTCTCTGAAAAGATAGCTTCATCTTGGCCAAAGATGACAACTAATTTGGAATTTTGTGGTGCACGGACACTCATCGTCCCTCCAAATGTGTACTTTTCATTTGCCATCTCCATCAATCGCATGTGGTTGTCAACATGAAACTCTTTCATTTTTGTCCCGTCCTCCGATTCATAGTCATAGCCGTTGTGTATTATCTTATCATTGTCTGGGAGTGAGGCTTGTAACTCATTAAATTCGTCAAGCGTCATTTGAATCCATCGGCTGCACCTCGGCTCTAACTCAACAAGATATGTTTTTGCTAGCTTGATACGATCCGTCTTCTGCTCGGGGTACTCATGGCCATCAACGTAGTATGACTTCTTGGTTGTTTGCACAGTGAACCCAATGTACTTTACCCATCTATAAACGGTTGTGAACTTTGGATTATTCTCCATCAACTTTTCAGTGAGCGCATATTCTTCCGAATCAATCCCAAGCTCCTTGGCCTCCTCGTGTAGAGCAGGAAGCATGTTCTTGTTGAAGTGCTCTACGACCATGTCAACTGTGAAGTGATCCTGGTGCTTAATAATGAAATCAGTAATGTCAAGTGCAGCTTGGGGGAAGAATTCAAAGAGTGCTGGCTTCGGCTTCGGCCGGATACCATTCGCAAAGTACGGATCCGGATGTGGAAACTTTCCATCTCGACGAAAGTGTCTGTTCCATTCCATGATTGTGTCAGCGGCCACACCTTTATATCCCATCATTTTCGCCCTGGCAACAGCCAATTTACAGCAATCTATCCATTTTGTCTTTGTTCCATCAGGTTTGACAACACCTAACTTCTCCAGTGCAATTGCGTAAGCATTTCTGAGATAGAAACCTTTTTGTCGGAAGCGATGGACTTGGAAATCTGATAAACCTTCGCCTTCTCCAGTGACCACCTCTCTATAACCATTACAAGTGAGCAGGTTTCGGTCGGCAGTAGGTGAGACATGCAACTGACAGCTGAGTGAGCGTGCGAAACTGGGCCCGAGGGGCCCCTGCCATCAGCTACGTAGTATATTTGTGCAATGATGTTTGTTGTTATTGTTGTTGTGTTTATTTTACAAAGTAATGTGTCCATAAAGTTGCTCTGCAATAAGTAGGAGTAGTGAGTAGTTACTCCTCTCTTGTGTTTTTGCTGGAGGAGAGAGTCTTAGAGAATTTACTCTACACACTTTTTATTAGTGTTACATAGTAAGATTATCTTGGCTGTGTGCGTCCTTGTACTTGCGCCTGCTTCTCTCTCTCTAGCCGCTGGCCTCCTGGTTCTCCCCTTTTTTTGCACGCTCCCTCAATCACTCTTCAATTGGAAATTCCACGATCTAGCTTCAAGCGAAAAAAATCGCAATCAATCACCATGACGCACAAAACACCAACACCATGACGGCGATCCACCCCCTGTAACCCGCCCCCTCCCACTTGATTTCGGAAGCGACGAACATGCCTATTCGACCAAGTCCAACGGCATGTGTAGCGATAATATGCTACTACGATCATCATCTGAACGTATCGTTTCCGTAGCTACGGCTACTTTGTCAACTACATAAAAAAATCCCCGGCACATCACAGCGACAATCGCCGGAGAGTTGACGATGCTCGATGCTGTGCGGAGCGCCTCCGACGATAACGAATGGTTCCAACGATACCGAATGATTCGCCACGTCAGTCTACAATAATTAATTGTGTTGAAGAAGGATCATTTAAAACTCATGTGAGGTGAGTTGCACATGGATATTATGTATATCCCCGGTGCATCACAGCGGCAATCGCCGGAGAGTTAATCCATGCCGTGTGCAGAGCACCTCTGACGAATAAGATCGGTTCCAACGATAACGAATTATTCGCCTCGTCCGCCCATGATTAATTGAGTGGAAGAATCATTTGAAACTCGTAAGTTGCATCGATACTTAATTAATTTTGTGCCGCTGGAAATTATTTATTATTTGATGCACCCGAGCTCATACCACCCAACCGAGTAAGAGCTAAGACACGAGTAGATGGTGCCATCAAGATGTTGATGAGCATCGCTTTATGCAACAATTCGCCATGCGTCCACCGTCAGGATTAAGGAGAGCGATGAGCGGCAGTAGCTGTTGCCGTAGCAACCATTTTTGCTGTTCGCTGTTCGTTCGGAGTTCCGAATATGCCAGATTAGAGTTGAGTAAATAAAAGCAAGGTGAGTTTAAATGCAATCTTTCCAGCAATTTGCTCACCACTACCACTTCAACATCGACTTGTCACGTGATTTGAGAAGTCATGTGATGGAGTGATGGAGTTTGTCACGTGAAACTGAAAATCTGTCCAGATTTCCTGTTAGCAAGGGTCATACATAGGTAGGTAGGTGTGCAAGTCTTTCCACGCTCAGAGCACAAAGCACAGAATGATGGAGATCTGAATCTGTGAGTAAGTTTCTGTGAAAGTTCCAGCTCTGACGAATTTTCTGATGTCATCAGCTTTTTTGGTAGCAAGGGTCATACATAGGTAGGTATGCAAGTCTTTCCACGCTCCAAGCAACAAGCGCACTAACACTAACAGTCTCTCAAGCATATGTACTTCATTCAGGTGGACCATAAATCAGAATGTAAAGGTAAGCACGTCTCCCCTATCCTATTTCCCTACTTCTATCCAAACTGAAATCATGTCTAATCAGAATATCTGCTGTGCTATGTATTCTTCCTCCAACTAAGTTGAAAAATGTCAAAAAAACAACAATATGGCTACTGTGCTCCTGTCCACAACACCATCGCTCCTGAGCAGATTGCTAATGGATAATGCACACATCCCGTCCTTGCTTTCTGTCTGCATCTATTCAACAAATGACGTCATTGTCGCATGTCGCAGACATGCACGGCAGACACAGCTAGCCAATTCTCCTTAAAACAAGCCAACCGGATATTCCGGGATACACGGAAAACCCGTTACAGCAGCCCTGCCACAACTTCACCTGACCATACCTGCCACATCGTTGCTGTCACATCAGACACAGACAATACTGAATTCCTATGCAGCCAATTTGGAGTACCAATTCCTACCTAGCTCAAGAGCACTTCTGGCACTGATAACCATCCCAATGGGTTTGCAAAATAGGCCCAATCATATGGTCCTACACAGCCTCTACGCGTTGCACAGTTTTTGTTGCCGTGACTAAGTGATCTCTTCCTCTCTTTTACTTTGGCAAAATGGGGGTTTACCTGTGCCATATAGGGTTAATCATCTGTGCCCAAGTTGCTCCCAAAGTGCTCCCATCCGGGGTGTATATAAAGAAGGCCACAAGTCGCCCCAGCACACGCGCTGGGGGCCCCTCGGGCCGATAATGATCAAATGCATTCTCCAGCAATTCAATTCGTTCTTCGAGAAGTTCGTAAGGATCATCGCCGGCATTATAGTTGCATCCAAATAATTTTGCTGCCTCTGGTGACGACCAATATATAGGCTGTGTAGCAACATTGACATTGGCACCTTCCTCCTCCTCTTCATTGTCTTCGTCTTCTTCATCGGAATCGGTTCGCGTGGGAGTAACAGTGATGCATGGTACAGTAAACTTTCCTCGCTGCGATCGTCGTGGGGTAGCGTCCGTCGTGTTGTCATTTCTTTTGCTTGCTTTTTTGCTTGTGTCGAGATCTACAATAGTAGGCATTCCACGGGCGCGGTTCTCCGACATGATAAGACTCCTCTTATAGGCGCAATGAACTGCGGAGGCGGCACTTGGCTCGTCAGGCATTTCATTTATACCACGGCGGTAGAAGTGAACCATCCGCTCTGTCTTGGTGAAAGGGCATTGCGTGGTGATTTTGCCTTATACACTTTAAGGATATTACTACTATCAAACGCTCCAGCTAAATTATTGAGTGTCCTGACCACTGTTGTGCGCAAGTCTTTAATACCTTTGACTTTACCTGAATAGTGTCTAGTCAATATATTAGCCCAACCTTGATCCGAAATCCACTCATCTTGGTAGAGGTCGGCCGAATCTGTGATGGCAAGGAATGCTTGTTGAACTTTCTTGTTGCCGCCCATAATTATTGTTATCCGGTCAAGGTAAAGGACTTATTCAAATATTTAGGTATATTGGAGCGATATAAATGCTTAGCATTGAGGGGATGATCAATATCCAGTGAGCATGGGGCGTCGGCTTTATGGGTCTTGTAAGGCCATTGTCGGCATCTTTTGTGCGGAAAGCGCTGGTTGATCTTTTTGGAGGGAAAAATCGGCCCAAGCGATTATCACACCACTCAATATGTCAAATGTACTAAACCTACGTAGGAATTCAAATTTTGAATGAGAATTTTCCGCAAGCTGAAAAACGCTGTAGCAAACACGCGTCGAGCTTCAACCCTTCGAACTGCCAAGCTTAAAATATATGTAGTGTCGCAACGACTAATTGATCGTGGTAATAGAGAACTAAGTCACACTACTAAGTAAGTATGGTATGATATGATCCGGGCGGACTCAGAGGTTGATTTTTGCCGGAATCACTTTGCTCCAAAGCGTCACGATATCTTTCATCAATCCTCGCGATCTCCTCGATGTCGTCATGTGCCGCCGCAATCAGCTCCTTGCGACTTTTATCACTTCCATTGGTATACCACGGACAAATAATATATACATCGCTGTCAACTGTTACTGTTATTCCCTTGCTCTGGGTAGATGATGAGACATACCAATTCCTAAGATATGTAATTTTCATCTTGTGAATGAGACACTGGATGCTAATTAGCACGATGGTCACTATTCACGCACTATTCCCTGACTAACTTTAACTTGCCTTCTCTTGTGTTTGGAAAGTTCGAAGAGGTGAATCTTTCACTTGCTCTAGTTTCGCACTGAAAGATACTCCAAATCCGTATCCGGGGATTTTGGATCTTTCAGTAAGATTCGCATTTGACTGTCGTAGTGACTTTGTACCGGTACTGGAAACCATTCAGATACCGCGTGCGTGTTACTATTTGTTTTCACTAGCCTTCCTGGTATGCAGTGCAGTACTTTCTTAGTAAAAACCCTCCATGTCTGCTCGAAAACGTGTACCATAGGGCGAGGACACACCCCATCTACCACGTACCTAATACCAGTAGAAAGAAAAGGCCGCTTCCTACTATTAGTTTACAATACATTCTATTCTTCTTTCTCCGCAAGCACTGTTCTTTCTCTTTCTCTTTCTCTGCAAGTTCACTGTGCAGTAATGAACTCTCCGTCGACCACACGTTTGACTCTTATAAATTAAGAAACAATGGAGAGATCCGCAAATACCAAACCTGCTGCAGCGGAAGATGAG
The DNA here is from genome assembly GCA_030544225.1 of Skeletonema marinoi. Classification (NCBI taxonomy): domain Eukaryota; phylum Bacillariophyta; class Thalassiosirophyceae; order Thalassiosirales; family Thalassiosiraceae; genus Skeletonema; species Skeletonema marinoi. Next base: position 137,095 of record CM060506.1, read on the forward strand.
GAGGAAGAAGATTACGCCGCCCTCATCTATCAAGAGAGCCAGCGCAGAAAGGCCGAGACGGCAGCTCTAGCTGCTGCTGGCAAAAACAAGAAGGAACCATCTACATCAAAGAATGGAGCCGTCAGAAGAACTTCAACTCGGATCTCCTCTACAGCTGCTCGGGATGGCTCATCTATGGATATTGTGAGTCGAGGTGAAGCAGCTGCAGCTACGAGGAAGCGAAAACCATCCGGAGATATTCACAATGATGATGACCGGGCTCTAAAGAAAGTTGCTAGAAAGCAGTACCGATTTGAATGCTCTGCTGAAGGATGCAAAAACGCACCTCGACAGGGAGGAGTGTGCGTTAAGCATGGGGCAAAGCTCAAACGATGCAGCTATGAGGGATGCACAAATCAATCTAAACAAGGAGGAGTGTGCCTCAAGCATGGGGCAACGTACAAACGATGCGACTACGAGGGGTGTACAAATCAAGCTAAACAAGGAGGAGTCTGTATTAGGCACGGAGGAAAGACACTATGCAGAATTGAGGGATGCACAAATCAAGTTCAGAGTGGAGGAGTGTGTGTTAGGCATGGGGCAAAGGTGAAACTGTGCAGCAGTGAAGGATGTCCAAATCAAGCTCGGAGAGGTGGAGTGTGTGTTAGGCACGGTGGAGGGAAAAGACTATGCAGAATTGAGGGATGTACAAATCTAGTTCAGAGTGGAGGAGTGTGCTACAGGCATGGAACAAAGATACTATGCAGCAGCGAAGGATGTCCAAATCAAGCTCGGAGAGGTGGAGTGTGCATTACGCATGGAGCAAACGACAAATGATGCAGCAGTGGTGGATGCACCAATACAGCTCAAAAGCACACTCGCTTCTGTGAGGAAGATCAACGACATACTGCTACTTTTCGACAATGGTGGCTCTCTAAACAACTAACTACTTATGAAGAAGAGCCCTGCAATACCAAATCTGATGCAAATGGCGAGGAATAGGAGGACTATGTTGTCTTGATTTATCATGAATGCCAGCGTAGAAAGAACGATGTGGCTCTAGCGGCGGCTGTCAGCAAAGAGAAATCATCCACTTCAAATAATGGATCCAACAGAGGGACTTCACCTAAGATCTCAGCAGCTCTAGTGGTGGCTCATCTATTCAGAGGGTTACAGGAAGAGACAAAGCAGCTCCAGCTAAGAGGAGGCGAAAATCATGTGAAGATATAACGATGAAGATGAGCGGGCTCCAAAGAAAGTTGCTAGATATAAGTATTGTGCTGCAGGCATGGAGGGAGGAGACCATTAGCAGAGAAGGATGTACATTTGCGTTAGGTATGGAGCAATAGATACGATACAGCAAGTTATGTTCAACCGATGGATGCACGATCACCCCTTGGCGAAGTCTGCTGCAGGCAAGAGGGGGGAAGACTATGCAAAAGCAAAGGAGAAGGCTACAACAATCAAAGGAGAGGCATGTGCTGCAGTAATGGAACAAAGATCAGATATGGACAAACTATGGCATTATATAATGTAGCAGAGAGTAATGCGCTCCCATGCAAACAGCATGCTATAAGAAAGGAGGACGTGCAGTAGCAAAGAGTGAACTACATACATGTCGAGAGGTGTCAAGCAGCCAAGCAGTCGATCGATAACTTGCCGAAACAAATTATTGAACTCTATGAAGCACCAATGAAAAAAGACAAGGCAGATAACAATAGTCTATTAATATACTTCATACTTTCGAAGACGTCGCCATCCTTCCACAGCAACATCAGCCGACGCCCTTGACTCTGTGATGAACTAATACTTACCCACTCCTCAAGCAGTTTGCTACAAATAATAATTACCGCTTAACCGCCAAGCCAAACGCGAACCTACCCAGAGATTCACATGGCGTGTCCATCCGTCCCCATCCGATCCGCCAAATGTCTGCAAGACCCGTGTTTTACACATTACCACGAGTTCACCAAACATTCTTTTACAAATAAATTCAAATGGATGCAAAAATAAGTTTAGCGATATCATACCAATCCCCACGTAGAAACTCGCTAACGTATGAAGCGCTTGGCACTCTTTCAATGTTTCAAATTTAGATACTAGTTCCTCTGTGGAATTGCTACGTAGACGCCGCGGAAAAAAACTCTCCCTCCTTCACGAATTGAGCTGCCGACTCGTACCACTTCCATTCATACACGCAGACGCTTTGCATACAGCCTCTCAATTGTTCGTGCATACTCCGAACAGTCGAGCAGCAGCAGCAGCAGCAGCCAATCATAATACTCCGCAACCACCACCAACTCCGTCGCATAACATCATCAACAAGTCAGCCACCACACACACCAAAAATGGCCAGCCAAAAGTTCATCAAACTAGCCGCAATCGGCGCAGCACTCCTCGCCATCGTTCTCGGGATCGGCCTCGGCGTTGGTGTGAGCAACCATCGTAAACGTGTTGCTGCCTCTCAATCCCAATATGTCGATACGTGTGGTGCATCAGGGTTGACCCGTTCGAATGTGAATGGAGCACTTCAGAATCAACTTTCTGGAGCTGGCAAATCCAGTAAGTCGCCTTCCGTCAAATCAAGCAAGTCCCCATCCGCCAAGTTGAGTAAGTCTCCGTCTACCAAATCATCTAAATCTCCGTCGGTTAAATCGAGCAAGTCTCCGTCTATGAAATCCACTAAATCGCCGTCCGCCTCGACCAAGAGCTGCAAGTGCGAACCTACAACAAGCATTATAGAGGATCGAACTGCTGCTGGACTTAGGAGCAGCAGTGGTGGCAAATCATCTAAATCTCCCTCCACCAAATCTAGTAAATCTCCTTCTACCAAATCGAGCAAGTCACCGTCCACTAAATCATCTAAATCTCCATCGACTAAATCGAGCAAGTCACCATCGGCGAAATCCAGCAAGGCACCAACGACATGTTCCACAGCACCCTCTGCCAAATCCACCAAATCACCCTCTACAAAATCCACTAAGGCACCATCCCCTGTGAGTACCAAGGGAGGTAAGGCGACTAGTTCACCGGTGATTAACATTCGTCCTCCATCTCCTCCGTCTCCTCCACTTGTTCCCACCAAAACATCTCCACCAACTAGATCTCCACCAACCCCGATCATTCCACCAACTCCAGAGATTGTGGAACCCACACCCAAACCAAACACCACCACCACCAAGCCACCAACAACAACAACCCCGCGGCCCACTCCACCCACTCCTGCAGGTCTAACCACCCCGCCGCCCACACGAGGAGGTCTATCCCAAATTCCGACACAAGTGGGTAAATCACCCGAACCTACATTAGAAGTTACCGATGGGGGGACTATTACGGTATCGACGGAGGTTACGGGTCCTCCTACTTTGGTGGGGAGGAATGAAACTTTACTTGAATAGAACAGACCTTCTTGGTTGATCATATGTACTCACCACATGAGTTTGCTGTGTGCACTCCCAAGAGTACAATGATGGATAGGAACTGTCTAAACGGGATAGAACTTGTAAAGAACCACCACCACCTGCTGAATTGAATCACCCATAACCTGAGAGGATACATCGAGAATAACCACCATCCTCTCAGTGCTCCACCGAGAAATGCACACCTTGATAACGAAGTGTGTGACCGCATATATGTTGAATTTATAGTAGGATGTTTTTGATAATGTTAGTAGATGCTTGTCAATGAAATGTTATATATATACGAATGGTGTAAAGACATTTTCTGTTGTGTGTTGCAATGATGTGTGTATAGGTGGTGCAGCTGATTGTTGATTCGATATAAGATCATTTCTTCATTTTGCTCATCACCTTTGCTGTCAAATCTTTTTGCAATTATGCTTCGGATTTACATTCACATGATTTCCGCACTCGTTGTAAGTATTCATGGCGCAAATCGAACGTGCCTATGAGACAACAAGAGTGTGTAGATATCCGTGAAAGTGCTTGTTCGTATCTCTCCACTGCCACTTGATAGGGTCAATTATTCACACCTCTGTCTGATCGTGGTTGAAACACAATACCCCACGCCAAGACTCGCTTCTATTGCATAATTCGTATATTGTTTGTGTTCTTCCATTGTAAAGAAGTAGGCACCCATGAGCCGCAAAAGAGACACGCACAAGCACAAGAAGTATTGATATATACTCCTCTTACATCAGACTACGGCACGCTCTTCACTACTATATAACTGCATTTGTCTTGCTCCATCTCAATCTATACTTATTATGCGATTCGAAAATCCATCCGAGTCCATGAAAAGCCATCCGAGACATGGCTTATTGTGTGATTCGAAGTTGACTATATTTATTGAGCGACATTGAGTGGAAGAAGAGTACTCTATCGTGCCATCGGCTCATCAAGCAAGCATGTGAGTATATAACCAATGGCGAGCATCATCAACTATATTATTCATGATGACTACGTACTTGGCACCGTCTTCACCGATAAGTATATCATTCAGTATTCAACAAACTGAGCCTTGCCATGATGTAGGAATTGACAGCGGAGCACCGACTGATGAGGTTTTCATGTAGACTGGAGTTTATTACGCTGTTTCATCTTGGTGCATCCCATCTCTCGCCCACGTATGATCGTACCATCCCCCGAGTATATACTCTCTCATATAAATCCACCACATCATCACCTCGTGAATAAATTGAACGAGTGAGGCCTCATTGCATGTATTGTCCTCTTTCCCTTCCTCATCACTACACTTACACATAAGTACAGAACCAAGAAATAACACGACCAATTCAAAATTCAAACCAATCTTATTTCTCGGACCACGTCTCATTCACACTACACCGCCAAAACTGCAGCCAAATTTGTCCGTTTCTCCCAACTATTAATAGGCACTACCAATTCCACCGTTAATTTCAAAATCCAAAACCCGCATTGGGTTACACGATGGCCTTTTTTGAGACTGTCGAGAGAAAGGGTTCGAAAAAGTCTACATTAAGAAGCGGCCTTTTTTCAAACGGCTGAGTGCGGTGCGGAAGATGAGCTCTTTTTGCACCAGCAGACGCCATCTTTCGACCACATAAACTCCGATTACAATAAAACCGTCTTTTGTTGCAGGCATACCTGCATGCAACTAACGAACTTATCGCTGTAATATATACTCCAATATACAGCAGCCCATTGTAACTCAGTCAACACATATAGAAGACAATCAACAAGCAAGATGGAAGTAATCCCCCTAGACGATCGAGTCAGATCCACCACAGTCCTCAACACCGCCGCCCCCTCGGACTTTACCACAGTCTACAATGATGACAATTACGACGATGCCCCCGACGCCTTTAACGATCAACCCGCCGCCGAAGCAGACTTGGCCGCAGACGCTGCCGCAGAAGAAGGAATGTGGACCCGCCGTAATAAACTCTTGCTGTCTTTAATCGCCGGCTCTGCACTTTTATGTGCCATTGCCACCGGAAGTGGTGTGGCGGCTCATCGGGCACGTGTGGCCAATTTGAATAAATGTCCTGCGGGCTTGGTTCCAGTTGGTGCCACCTCTCCGCCCCCACCACCCCCGGCACCGGCATCGGCGAAATCGAGCAAGGGTCCTACTAGTCCTACTGCCAAATCGGCCAAGTCAACTAGTGGTCCGGCTCCCCCGGCTACTACTAGGAGGGCACTCACGGGGGCAACGGTCCCTGCAACGGTCGAAGAAGAAGAAGTTATTGTCGGTGGGGCATATTATCCCGAAGTGCCCAAGACAGTGGAAGACAAACGTAAGAATCGCATGCTGGCCGAACACCTTGGTCAGAGGGATGCCTCCTCCACTTTGACATGGAAATTAAAGAATACTTTGGGGGACATGATGCCCAAGTTGAATTTTGGTAGTGATGAGGAAGAAGAGGTGCAACGTTTGAATTATGAGCGTCGTCTGGCAACACTTGCTCCAACATCTGGTCCAACTAAATCGAGCAAGTCTCCGTCGGCCAAAGCGTCTAAATCGCCCACCGCTAAATCGAGCAAGTCCAGTAGTGGATTGGTTGGAGGTATTGTTGATGGGTTAAAGGTGAGTGGAATATTAATTATTTTGTATTGTTTATTATATATTATTGGCACCCCCTCACACACAATTGATTTAATACATTTAATTATCCCCCCAGCCATCCGATAATTGCAAATGCGTCAATTCCGGATTAACCAGATCTTCAAGTAATGGTAGTGGTGGTGGTGGCAAATCGAGCAAGTCTCCATCCACTAAATCCAGCAAGTCTCCCTCCACTAAGTCGAGCAAGTCCCCCTCTACTAGATCGAGCAAGTCGCCTACCGCTAAATCGAGCAAGTCTCCCTCCACCAAATCGAGCAAGTCCCCCTCCACCAAGTCGAGTAAGTCTCCTACCGCAGGATTGGTTGGAGGTTTGCCAGGTTTTGCTCCAACTACGTGTACTACTCCCGTGGCACCCCTTCGTCCCACTACTCCCATGGCTCCAGGAAGCAAATCGAGCAAATCTCCCACGAGCAAGAGTGGCAAGAGTACACGCTCGCCGCCTGATGCAGGTACAAAGGCTCCGTTGGGAGAGACTCCCATTGCTCCAGTGACTCCTCCTGGGAACGTGGTCAAGCCTCCTGCTCCTCCTGCTCTAACCAAGCCTCCCATTGCTGCAGTGATTCCTCCTCCGGCTACTCCCGAAACCAAGTCTCCCACACCCTGCACGGTGGACTGTCCGGGAGTTCCAGTGGTGGATCCTACTCCAACTCCACCTACTCCTGGTGGAGGGGGTGGTGAGAATCCATCTGTTCCTAAACCGCCACCTACGCCTACTCCTGGAACTGGGGAGCTTACTCCTCCTGTGCCTACTCCTCCCACTCCTGGAACGCCTGATGGACCTACACCTTCTACTACTACTCCCAATTGTGACAATGATGATACCTGGAGCAGCGAGGATGGAAAAACGTGTGATGATGTGGCGGAGGATGCCAACGTTCTTTGTGTTACTGCATCAAGTGTTGGTGGAACATCTGCCTCGGAGGCTTGTCCTGCTGTCTGTAACATGGAATGTCTCACCAACTGTGATAATGATGCTACCTGGGAGAGTACAGACGGTAAGACTTGTGATGATGTGTCCGAAGATCCGATTGGTCTTTGCCTCAATGCAGACAATAGCCCGAGCGAAGCTGTTGAGGCTTGTCCTGCATCCTGTAACAAGGAGTGCTTTGTGAACTGTGATAATGACCCACTCTGGATTGGCGTTCAGGATGACGAAACGTGTGATGATGTGGCCGAAAAACCCGAGGAACTCTGCGACAGATTGAACTCCGAACAAGTGGCTGCCTCCGAGGCATGCCCTGCTGCCTGTAAGAAGGAGTGTTTTCCCCCTACCATTGATATTCCCGTGACTTTCCCTACACCCAAGTTGGATTCGTATGGACCCACTCCAGACACTACTGTTGGAGTTACAGTCACTGTTGGTGAGGAGGATAAGACTCCACCGACGTTTTCTCCGAGCCGTGTCGTCGGGGTGAATACTCCAATGCCAACCAACCTTGGCACATCTATCGGAAGTTCTGGGGGAACTATTACGGTGAGCACAGAGACGACTGGTCCACCTACCTTGGCAATTCGTGATGACGAAGAAGTAAGGTGAATATGATTGAGAGTAAGAACGGGGAAACTGTCATTGATTGATTTATGTTGGGGATTATGTTTGAATTGTGATGCCTCCTCTAGCTTTGTTTTCTGGAGAATGCAAGTTTGTTTGAGGAGTTACATATGATAGAGATTAACATACTGTAGATTCGTATGTGATCATGAACTAGGTAGGTAGCTTTACTGGAAGAGTACAATACTTACCGGTAGATTGTCGGCCACCGCGTACTGATCATCTCTGCTCCGGGCAATCCAAGACCAAGTTTCCGGATCGAGTTACTTTCTCCATATTACAGATTTTTCCGCTTACGTGTAGCTTTACCAGACTATTACTTATGATGGCGAAAACTTCTAACGAAACAGGAACAAAATAGTTCTCACGAGATGCACATATGAAACTTTACCAACCTATTGGAGAAAACCGTTACCAAATCACTTCTCAAAAGATAAACACAAAGGTCCATCTACTAACAGTCACTACACGCTCTCTTCGCTAACACACAACCATACACGCTATTCCCATGTGCCATATGCATCCATAATTTTAACGAACTTCGGCGAAATAAGATCAACAGAAATAGTAAAATGTACCTAAGTATCACAGTCTCTCCACACTGTTATGTTCATAAAATCAATAGACAAAGCATCGAACAACATATCAATAAGTAGACGTCCACCATGGCAGTAGCTTCCTTCAACGACAGTCACCGCTCCACTGCAGTCCTCAACACCGCTGCCCCATCTGATGCGGAAGGACAAGAAACAGATCTAGCCACCTACCACTCCTCCAGCTACGATGAAGGATACGACGCTACCGCTGCTGTTGCCACTTTCGGCGATGACGAAGCAGCAGTAGCTGGTGGTGGAGGCATCTGGAGCCGCAGAAATAAACTCCTCGTGTCCCTCGTAGCAGGCTCGGCGTTCCTATGTGCTGTGTCAACTGGAGGAGCGGCTGCTTACAAGGCACGTATGGCTAATGCCAACAGCAGCAGCAAGTGCTTCGTTGACGAGCTTGATCTTGAGGCCGTCTCCTCCGGAGCATCATCCAAGGCGTCCAAGTCGCCGAGGAGGAGGGATCTTATGGAGGAAACGGTTGATGAAGAAGCAATCATGAGTACAGGAGCTTACTACCCCGATGCACCCAAGATGGTAGAAGACAAACGTGAGGATCGCATGGGTGAGGGGAAGACGCAGTATGTGCGTGGTCTTAGTTCGGGAAGTTCGTCAAAGTCCACCAAATCTCCTTCTTCTTCTTCTCCTTCTAAGGCGGGGAAAGCTGTTAATTCTTTGGTGAGTTATCCACTCTGTGTTATTGATGACTATTATTGTCATCCCATGCCTCAACGCTCACAAATATATACATTATTCATTCCCCTAAATACACAGCCGCTTGAAATTCCCTGTGAATGTGTGCAATACTACTCCTCATCCTCCTCAGCCAAGGCGTCCAAAGCGTCTGGAGGCTCTGGCGGAAAAGCTACCAAATCTCCTACTACATCGAATGGAGGCTCTGGCGGAAAAGCTACCAAATCTCCTACTGCTTCCAGCGCCAAGTCTTCTAAGTCTACACCACCTATAAGTAGTATGCCACCAGCATGTATGCTTCCTCCTGTTGGATCCAAGTCTGCGAAGAGTTCTACTGCTCCTGGATCCAAGTCTTCGAAGAGTTCTACTGCTCCTTTGCCAGCTCCTTTGCCAGCTCCTTTGCCAGCTCCTTTGCCAGCTCCTTTGCCTGTTCCACCTACTCCAAAACCCTCCATCAAAAAAGAAGAGATTATCACATCTAAGCCTACGACACCTGCGCCCACAACCGCTTCGCCCACGCCCAAACCTACGCCTACCATTGATGTTCCTGTTCCAATCGAGTTTCCTACAGGATTTCCCAAGGTAGAAACTGATTCACCCACCTATGGCAGCACTGTCACTGTTGGAGATGAAGCGACTACAGCGCCTACTCCAGTCCGAGAAGAAATCACCACATTCAGTCCTACATCTGTTGCGACAGATGTAGCAACTCCCGGAGTTACTGTCACTGTGAGCACAGAGACGACTGGTCCACCTACCACGACACTTCGTGTAGAAGATGCTGATAAGAAGAAGAAGAAGGATAATGAATGATTGAGTAAGAATTCTGGGGAATTCTTACGTTAATGTTTTGTGTTGTCTCCTCTAGCTTTGTTTCATGGAGAATCGAAGCTTATCTGAGGAGGATTAGGATTAGGTAGACAGATAACTTATATGTAAAAGAGCAGATTAGTTGCTCAAGTACATTTTGCTATGCAGTAATCTTGAGATGTAGAGCAGAGTCATGAAATGCAACGAGAGAGAAGTTCAGCTCCCTACTTACAACCCCTGCGTGAGAAGGAGGCCAGTGGCCAGTGCAGTAGACAGTATCCTACAAAGATGGCATCTTGATGGCATCTTACCACTTCCATTGTCCTCCAGAGTGGTGGAGATGGCGTCTAAATTTGTTGGGCCTCTGTTAACCTCTGATTAGGGTTCATTTAGCACCGACTTGAAATATCTTCTGACGTCATCAACAAACGTCACACTCACTCAGCTGCAAAAATACCGCCACCATGGTGGGGCCGCCTAGCCATAGCCACACATCTCATGCCCACCAACCACTTTCTTTGTTAACATAGAGTATTGTAGCAATATATTATCATTAGCACACCATGATACGAATAATAACAATAACAATACTGCTGCTCGTCAGCTCGACTCGATATACATCAGCCTACACATTTCCGTCTGCTTCGTTTCAGAGAACAAATCCTCGAGGAACAACTTCTTACACAACAACAAAGACGGCGTTAGCATCTTCTTCGCATCATGATGACGACGATTTAACGAGCAGCCATGACGATACAAAATCGCAACCGTCACGACGAGATGCCATTGAATCTATCCTATCCATCGCTACCGTTATAACCACTACAACAGCAACCCTCTCGTCTCCCTCATCCGCACTCGCTGCAACAACAACAACAGCAGCAGCAGTACCAATTCCACCGCAATCACGATACACAAGCTGGCCCCTCGGTAAAGTCGCCTTCTCCCTCCTCCCCCTCGCCGGAAGTTACACCCGTCGCGCCACAGTCATGGAAGAAGTCGTTCCCAACACAATCTGGACCATGGATCAAATTCAGGGAGTTGTCAATGTCAACGTACCCGTTCGCATGACAGTCATTAAATTATCTCAGGCTGCAGGAGGAGGGCTATGGATACTCAATCCACTTGCGCCTACACCTCAATTAATCCAACAAATTCGAGCTTTGGAAGCGCATCATGGACCAGTGCGTCATGTAGTCTTGGGGACAGTGGCGTTAGAACACAAGGCGACATTTGGACCATTTGCACAATACTTTTCCAAGGCGATATTGTGGTTTCAGCCTGGTCAATGGAGTTTTCCACTTCAAGTCCCCATTGAATTTTTGGGGGTGACTCAATCGGGAGATCAGGTGAGAGTGTTGCCTTCGTCACAGTTCATTCATGGGGATGTTACGTTGGAGGAGGAAGTGAAGAGTATTCGACCAAGTAGATATCAAGCTGCGGCGAAGAAATTAGATGCAGCGATTCCAGAATGGACAAGTGATATTGACTATGAAACACTGGGTCCACTGACGTTTCAATCGGTGGGTGCCTTTAGTGAGACTGCATTCTATCACAAATCAACTCAGACACTGATTGTTACCGATAGTGTCTGTAGTGTCACGAAAGATCCACCAAAAGTAATTGAGGAAGATCCACGTGCATTATTGTTCCATGCACGGGATTCCATTGAGGATATAGTGGTGGATGATTTGGAGACACGTCGAAAGGGGTGGAGGCGCATGGTCCAATTTGGATTGGTATTCTTTCCATCTCAGATTGAGGTAGTACCATTTGGTAAGGCTATCCAACAAAGTGTGAGTGAGATTGATCCATCAATGAAGACATTGGGAGTGGGTGCTGTGCCTGGTGGGAGTTTGTATCCGTGGACGTGGCATGATAATGATGCTGATTTGGCCAATTTCAATGCCATTTCTCAGAATGGGAAATTATTCTGTCCGCCGATATTGACAAAGTTGATATTGGATAGAGAACCTACAAAGACATTGGAGTGGGTAGATCGTATTACGAAGCGATTTCCCAAGTTTACTCATGTGATACCTGGTCATTTGAATAATTATGTCAAGGCATCTCCGAAGGAATTTAGCGAGGCGTTTGATCCATTACGGAGTAATCCAAAGGGTGGTAAGGTGTACGAACAACGGGCATTGGCGGAGGATTTGGCATTGTTGCAGGAGGCATCCGATTTGTTGACACAGTTTGGTGTTGTAGCCAAGACTCAAGTTTGTGATTTGGAGCCCGCGAGGAGTGTTGGTAGATTTGCTGCTATTGCTCCCAAGTAGGTAGTAGTTGGTATATTAAGGTAAGGTCTGAGCTGAGGTATGTAGTAGGAATATTAATGATAATCATATAATGTTATGCTACCATATCAATGTCAATATAAGCTTCACATGTACGCGCTTTTTGAGATATTTTCAGCTTTACTTCCTCGACTCTCACACACAACAAATCTTTTTCTTAAGCACCAGACACTAATCTCTTACATCTCTTACTTAGTTACTTACTTCAATCTTCTCTGCATACTTTGTTTTCTGTGGTATCAGCCCTTGTGCCGAGAAAGATCGCTATGGTGAATGTTGGTAGCTACTTGAAGGAGTATGTATGCTAAGAAAAGAGCAAGACAGCGTTGAGCCTGAGCGAAGATAATTTTGTACGTAGTTATGCCCTTGAAAAGATTGAGACGTTATTTGCGTTGCAAGGCATTATTCTTCATCTGCTGTGCTCAAGCTCAAGCATCATCCTCGTATAATCCATGTAGATAAGTTCGGAATGACCACTGGTTGAGGAAGTTTGCAACAATACCCGAGAAGATCACAATCTGACAGTTTTCTGCTTGTACTAGTATGACCAGACCAAGCCAAAGAAGTGAGCACAGATGCAAGCAGTGCTGAGGGCGTGGATTTCGTATATTAAGTATGTACAACATTAGCCAGGAGGAATGTACTTTACCAAGGATTTTGTACAGGAACGGAGGCAAGGCAAGATGCAAGCCTTGTCATCAGATCGACGGAGTGTCTCTCAGGTTCTCTCATCAGATCTGGAGTTCTCATCTGGAGTTCTCAACCAAGTGACAGAGCATTGATACATATGTACAGAGGAATGTACATTAAGTAGCCAGGAGGAATGTAATTTACCAAGGATTTTGTACAGTACAGGAACGGAGGCAAGATGCAAGCCTTGTCATCAGAATGCCGGCAGTTTATTGTTTTCAGTCTCAGGTTCTCTCATCAGGAGTTCTCATCTGGAGTTCTCAGCCAATGCCGTAGCCAGGAGGAGTAACTAAACAAGGTTTTTGTACAGGAACGGAGGCAAGATGCAAGCCTGTCATCAGAATAAGGTCAGTAAAAATGTTTCTGTCTCAGGAATCGATCAGGAACTTTGATCAAGGAGTTCTCATCAGGCGCAGGATGGAGTTCTCATCTCACCAATCTGACACAGAATTGGCAGAGGAATTTTAGGGTTATCCAATCCTCGCAATGCGAAAACTGGTTACGACTTCAGACTTCATGTCTTGGATGGAGTCTCTACCTTTGGTTCGCAAACTAAACTGTCCAGAGTTCTCATTTGGAGTTCTCTACTTTGTACAAAGGAATTCCTATCAAAGAAGGGATATGCTGTCGAAACATTAGGGTTATCCTATCCACTGCGATGCGAGTTCCATTCCACGCCCGCTTGGGTTTGATACGATACGAATACTTATGTCGAGTTCGCAACTTGAATTGAAGTGTGAACCGGTTCGCATATTGAGTACCGAGCGTAAATTTGGAATTGGTAGATAAGCTAAGGGTTATACTTTTCCTCAGATACATCTTTGCGAGATATTGTCATAGCTTATGGTTTTTGAGATTCATGCAAGTGCGAACCCAGACAGAATTTTCAGTTTTATACCGTCGAAAGACTCCTTGGATCTCGATCGCGTCTTATTATTTAGGGTTAACCAGCAGTTTTGTCTTCGATGGAATGGAATTGAACTTCTTTTAAAATAGGCCTTTTTACTTTTTGTCACTTATCAGTTATCAGGTTAATTAGTGGTGTACATTTTGCTTCTTTTTCACTTTACCTTACACCACCTCATAAACCACCATGACGGAAGACGATACAACAACATCATCCTCGACGGCCTCGGCCCCGATATCACTCACGTCGGACATGCTAGAAGACGACGATGCTGCATCTGATAGAATAATGATGGCGCCGCCTTTGATGGTTGGTCCACAACAGATCATGTACGACGAGAAAAAGGACGATGACGACGTCGATGACCATTGTCACGATTGCGGTTCTCTTTGGCCAGCTGCAGCTCATCATCCAGCAGCCATTGCCGACGACTCCTCCTCCACCATTGTCGCTCCTCGACGGTCCCGCAAGCGCCGCAAGTCAGTCATCCTCCTCTTCGCCATCGTCGTCAGCATTCTCCTCATCACATACACACAAACGACCTATCTCAACGAGACGTACGAACAGATCAAATTTCAAATACGGTTCTCCATCATTGTCGCTCGCTCCATCTATAATGTAGTGTCCGTAAATCGCCGTAAAAGGGCGGGTCTGAAAGTGGAGGCTACCGCTAGAGCGCTGCAGACATCAAGTAGTAGTCACAGCAGTAGCATAGAAGACTCCTCGAAACGACGAAGAACATCATCATGGCCAGATCCACCCCTCGATCTCTTTCAAAATTCCACCAAACTAATCTGGGCCTACTGGCACTCCGGTGAAGAAAACCTCACCCCACTATGTCAAGTATCCCTGCAGTCATGGAAGGCCCATCATCCCACATGGCAAATCATCATCCTATCCGATGCCACCTACCAACACTACGTCCCCTCTCATCACATTCCCTCCACATTCCATCACCTCAAAGTACAGTTCCGTAGTGATATAGTCCGCCTTAGTGTCCTCGCACGATATGGGGGTGCATATTTGGATATGACTACCATGATGTTTCAAAGTTTGGATGGGATATGGGAGAGTGAGTTGAGGAGGGTGGAGGAACGGGGGGGGAGGAATCGGATCTTTGTGCCGACTGTTTTGGAGCTTGGGGAGAGACCGATAGAGGATGATAGTGATGATATTGTTGATGATGATGCATTAGTGACTGCAGCTAGTACAGATGACTGCAATCAACAGCATGATGATGAGCAACAACATCTATCATCATCACAGCAGCAACCATCATCATCCAACGCAGTAGGCCTAGTCACCAACTCAGTCATCCTCTCCCCCCAACCAAACAACCCCATCCTCCTCAAATTCCTCGACCGCATCCTCCTCTACTCGGAAAACCCCGCCTCCACCGCCCAAGAACTCAAGATCCGTCCCGAATTCAACAGAGTCCTACCCTACATGACCAACCAACGAAAACTTGGTATTTTGGGAAAGGATGGGACGTTGTTGTATAGTGCACACCTTTGGATATTTACAGATTTGGTATTGTTTGATGGGGATATGGAGGCGGGGAAGTACTTTGTGGATTTGCCGGCGTTGAGGTGGACGTATGATTTTATTATTTTGCCTCATACGCTGACCAAGTTTGATGCTGCGACTGCTGCTGGTGGTGGTGGTGGTGGTGCATGTGACTTGATGAGCAAGACTGAATCTTCATCATCATCGTCATCATGCTCCTCCCAAGCAGCAACAACACCACCATCAACCTTAATACAAGAACAGCTCCAAAACGAACGAATACACTCCTGGGGCATATGGCACATCCTCAAACGTGCTATCTTGGGTATGATCACCTGGCAAGAATTCGATGATCCCAATCTGACCAACTACTTCGTCCAAGATGTCGTCATGTTCAAAACCAGTACGGATGGTGGAACGTTACAAACTCAAAGGACTTATGAGGAGTTTATGACTATGAAGAATTCGTTGGGGAGGTTGTATCGGATGGCGATGGAGGGGACGGGGATGAATGCTACTTTGGAGGGGGCGAGGCCGTTTGGGTATGGTGCCAGGGAAGCTTGTTCGTTTGAGTTTGAGGTTTGTTGATGAAACGCTGGGTTGTGTCAGCAGCGTTGTTGTTGTCAAGAATCCTGAGGAATTGATCGACATTGGTCGATTGATTGAATGACGGATACATTGAATCATCATCATTATTATCACCAAGAATCCTGAGAAATTGATCGATTTGGTCGATTGATTGAATGACGGATTGATTGGTATTGTATTGTACAGATCGTGTTCTGGAACATCATAATTTGTTCTTGAACATGTAACTATTATAGACATACATTATTTGAAGCAGTCAGTTTGATCTATAATGATCGTCGGAAGTACTTTTTACTTTTGGGAACGGAGGGAGAATCTTGCTTCTGTTCACAATTCAGACCAGCTAAGGCCGAAGATAAGATCCTTTTACATACTAATTTACACTACAAGAGACTCAGAGACAATCCCCCTACTAGGGATTGTTGAATTCCCAAGTATGTCTTGGTTCGTTGCTTTCAGTAGTACCAATATCACTCTCCAATCTGGAAGGAATCGTACCAGCATCACTATCCAATCTCGACGGAATTGCACCATTATTATCCTCTGCTTCATCAATCGGACCTAAATCATTTCCTCCCGACAAAATGTTGCTAAGGCCACTAAAGTTGAGTGAGTTGAGATCACTTGCCTGTCGACTTGTACTTGAATCGACCCCGACAGAGATGGACCACGATCGATCATCTTTATCCCTCTTTGCTGTTGCCGCAGTGCTTTCCTTGGAAAATAATGTTCCCGTTCTGCTTTCCTCGGACGACGCATTGGTGCTGGGAAATTCATCGTCCTCGTTTTCGGCACACCCACACACATAGGCTTGTGCATGCTTCGAGTAATAACCATTCCCATCTTTATTGCCATCACTAGCTTTGCGGATAATCACTCCACCCCGATCCTCAATAGCTTCAAATGCATCGCCCAAGTACTTCATCACACCCACCTCCTGTCCCATTCGCAAAAGTCCGAGCAAAATAAAACCACCCTTGGTCAATCTGTCTCCCTCCCCAATATCCACCACCCCCAGTTCATTCAACAACTTCAGCTCTTCTTGTGCGACATCCTCCCAAGCTGCCAATTTAACCTTTTGAAATCGATGACCCTGCCAGAGCATGATAATAATAGATGATATCCCCATGGCCATGAGCGGCACCCCAATCATCATACTAACTCCAGCAAGACCATATGCCGCATTCGACGCAGTCGTAGGTAACGAAAATGATCCAGCACTGGAACACAACGACACTGCAAAGTATTGAGCATGGCCAAAATTCCATTCAGGGACTTGCAGCATGGCCCAGCACATGATGAATCCCAACCATAGTACCCATGCGAATATGCTAATTAAATATGCCGAATTGTACGCCAAAAAGGCATATATGCGTACCTTTAATGGGTTGTCTCGAGTCATTTGATTTTCATAATTTTCACGACGTTGCAGTGATTCAAACATGGACATGGATGCTGCTTCTTCCACCTGATTGCCTGCCACGGTAAGCATGACGGCAATAATCGCTGCACCACAAAGGATGTACAGTGAAGAGAACCACACATCTGGAACAAATGTAGGGTCTTTGGTCCCCAATCCCACGGAGAAGCCAATGGTAATGGCCTGATAGTACGCTAAAACGCCGTGTACTTCATTCCCCGGATCATACATGTAGAATAATGTTCCTACCAATAGATACAGCACAAACGCCACATAGATGAAATTTCGTCGGATTTTGTTGAGGCAGGATTGTGTTCGTTGGTGACTGCTCCGTCGTAGGTTGAGTGCTATGGTGTCAAAGTCTTTTGTTGCTTGGTGGCGGCTGAAGTTGTTACGTCGTTCGGTTGAGATTCCACCGCCCTGTTCGATTGTGGTGGTGTCGCCATCGGTTGAAGTAGGCGACGGCTGTTCTTGTTGTTGCTTCTTTTTGCTGAATAATTGGGGAGCTTTAAGTTGTGCATTTGGTAGCCGATTTGCTACGAGGATCATACGTCGCTGGAACATGATTGATTTTCAGTGGCAGTGTCCGCCGATGCATGTTCCTCGATCGTGGTGATGGAGAGAATCATTACCGTGTTGCTTGTTGTTTATCCATTATCATTCTCAACGCAGGATGATGATGGATGGCGCAAAATTTAAGACACACATCTTCCCTTTCTGAAGCACTTTTCTCGTGGATCGGAAATCGGAAATACACAGCACAGCACTTTGTACAATACCCAAGGCACCGATGAGTTGACAGTTATGCACTGCCTTCAATTTCGCCTCCACAATAATAATAAGTTCCTATCCCTACATAAATTGGCAACAAAAGCACTAAAACTAAAAGGACATTGATATTTCACTATCATAATAATAACTAAGTTAATCAGATTAGATATATCGTATCTACCTAAATATCGCTATCACTATCACTATTGCATACTTAGAATCGAAGCCTATTCATCATCATGTCGTCGTCTGTCTACAAAAATCAAGAAGAAGTCAAAAACAGTTCCAAGTCATGGCAAAAGAATATGCAGTTAACACAGCGTAAGTACATATCCACTTGGTCTGATCCTGTTGTTGTTGTGCACGATTCTCTTTCTAGCTAGAGAGAACGACACAACGCGGACTCTCTACTAGAGATAGATAAGAATAGATAAGAACGGATTTCAATTTGAATCTTTGAAACAGTCCATTCTCAAAGTCAAAGTCAAAGCGAAAGCAAGATGGAAGTAAGGCAAGTTTTGAAAGCATACGCATCAGGCCAGGGTGTATATAGTAGGAAATGACATCGCCGCAAGAAAGACAAAAGATATGTCTGCTCGTCTACAACAGTTAATATTATTCCGAGTAATTTACTAAGTGAATATTAAATACAACAACGGAAATGACATCGCCGCAAGTAGCTAAGCTTTGTTGGGGTTGCTTGTGCTTGTCCGCTGGTAGGCTAAGTAGCGACCTACCTACTTCTTGTTGACGACGCCTTGTGCTTGTGGTAAGATTGAAGATTGATGTACATACTTACGTACAAAGCAACACAGCACAAGCAGGACCTCTCTAGAGCAGAGCCTCTCTCTCTCTCTAGATAGAAAGGTTGCCACGCACGTCTGTCCCTTATGGTTAGGCAGGCCTAAACCCTAAGTATCCCACTTAACCCTAAGCTCAGTGTTTTTAATACCGCTTCAATGTTTCCAGGTATAAAAACCTGGTGTCATAACGACGTGGAAAAGTGGACTTTAGTCGTGGCTCGTAGTCGCGTCGTTACTGCCTTCTCTTCTACAAGTACCATATTATACTCCTTTGTTACATGGGTGGGTAAAGTGAGGGTAAAGGCTTACTTAAGGTGAAAGTGTATTTTACGCGAACCGCGAACCGAGCGACGACGATCACTACCACACTTCTTTGTCAAGACAGATAGAATCAATTGCACCCGCCCACACTACATCATCATACACCCCAACTCTTCTCTGGGGGAGCTCAGGGAACATCAAAATGTCATCAAAATCAAACAGCAAAGAGGCCATTATTCTAACAGACTGGATTCGCCGTGCATTAGTTGGAATTAATCTCTCCGCCCTCACATCACGCGGCGCTGGCACAGACCCACCTTCTCAATGTCCGGATGCCACCATTCGCAACTCCAGCGTGGCGCTCTGTTCTTCAGATGACTATTTAATGCCAGCGCTGCAGTTGGCATATTCATTAGTGAACCAAATTTGCAACGAAGAGGAGGCATCTGGCAAATCGCCTACACTGAGCGTAGATTGGGTAGATAATATCGCTGTGTATGATAATAATCGAGCTCGGTGTGGCAGTCTAGATAGTTTAGGATTTGATCCGTTTATTGCCGTGGAGGATAACTTTGATGCGGAAGATTTATTCGAATCGACTCTCCATGATCGTGATGGTGGTGCTACACTTTCAGAAGAAAAGACAGATCAGAGGACTGAAGAGGGTTGTGATTCCATTAGAGCCGAATTTTCTCCATCTCTGTTCAGTGCAAATAATGATGATGATTCTCCATCTCTGTTCAGTGCAAATAATGATGATGATGGGCTCTACTCCCGAATCCATTCTCTTGGGGTAGTCTTCCATGTGTTATTCTCGGGGGGGGAACGGTCTCCACATCATTTTTCTGCACCTACAGACAAGAACAAAAATTAAGTGTCAAATCCGATGAGACTGAAGAGCTGCTTTCCCACGAGCTCTCAAAAGATTTGGATCTTGATCACTATGGTAACTTTGACCGTGTATCTGGTGACCTGGACATATTTGATGGTTTTGATGGAAGTGATCCATTTTTTGGTGACGAAACTTTTGATGATGCTCCTACTCAATTTCTAGATCCAAAGAAGAGGTATGCATCGCAACAACAGAATCGTGATAACAGCAACAATTGCTGTGCACCGGTGGAATCGTTGAGAGAAAAAGGCCTCCCGAATTCCTTGTGTGACTTAGTTGCCAACATGCTGGATTGTTCCAACGGTACTCTTAGTGGAGAATACTCTTACCAGAACATGTCTGATGTCCGGAGTGATCTGAGGCTCATGCTGGATAAACCCAATACCTTCCTTCGTGATTTAGACATGTCGAAATTGTCAACGAGGGGACCGCAATTCATCGAGAAGACGATGTTTGGTAGGAATGTGGAACTATCCATTATCAAGGACGCATACCGGCGGTCGATATCAGGCGAATGCGGGCTAGTGACTATTTCCGGTACATCTGGCACGGGCAAGTCGCTTTTAGCCGACGAATTTGGGAAGTTCGTTTCAGCAGAGGGGGGAGTCTTTCTATCTGGAAAATTCGATCAACTTCAGCAGGATAAACCATTCAATGATGCGTTGGCATCAACCTTCGACCAATATTGTGGTATTTTGTTACATGAAGACATGGCTTCGACGAAAGAGGAGGTTGCATTTCAGTTGAGATCCGTATTGGGGAAGGAGGTGTACCACTTGACGAAGATAATTCCCACCTTGGCAACCATTCTAGGCTCTGAGTTGCCTATTGTCAATCACAGAGACGACTGCATGAATGCTCAGAAGCGATTGCAATATTTGTTCTGCCAGTTTGTGGAAGTAATATTCAATTCATCATCGGCCCCTATAACACTGTTTCTTGATGACTTGCAGTGGGCAGACGCTGCATCCATCGTAGCAGTGAACCAACTCTTGTTTACAACAGGGTCCTCGTCACAGAAGAAGAAGAACTTTTTCGTTCTAGGATGCATCCGTGTAAGAGATTCTGCAACAAAGTGGCTACCCTGCGTTGACATTCTCGTTGCTGGAGGGATCAATGTTAAACTTGATTGTATGGACGAGCACACGCTGAACACAATGGTTTCAGAGACTCTATGTCTGTCACCACGGCTCACTCATACTTTGTCCAACGTAATATACCACGAGACGAAAGGAAATCCACTATCCGTGTCTCGACTTATGCGTCAGCTAAACAAAGAAGGTCTGTTGCGTCCAAGCTTGAACCGACGGCGATGGGAGTGGGACGTGAAGAAGATCCGATCTGCTATGTTTTTGACAGAGTCTTTAGAGGAGCTGCCTGATATTGGTAATTGCTACCCACTGACGAAGATGCGTAATCGCCACATCTCAAAATCAAACCAACCTATTGCCGCGGCGTCACAGCCGGAGCCTGTGCCATTGAAACAATGGATGGTCGGTGCAGTCGAATCTCTAAGATCAATAAGTGAATGTGGCAAAGGCGAAATAGTTTGCTCTCATGAGTATCTGTCGCGTGCATTACAAATTGCACACTCCCTTGCCAATCAGCTATCTACCGTCGAACAGGAGAGGGCGTACAAAGAAAAGGGCCCTTCTCTGCGCAGCATTAATTCGCCGCCTATGACAGGGGCGTTAGATAAGTCATGGTCGGAATACATTTCTGTTTACTGCGTGACTAAAACGAAAGACGCATCGGCGAAATTCGGCTTTGAGCCACTTCTTTCCAGCAAGAGGGATAACGTGGATCCCGGGGAGATACATAACTTGTCAAAGCAGCTATCGACATTGCTTGAAAACGATGATAGTAATCAGAAATCGATTGATTATTTGGACGTTCGAGGTGCTATTTTGAATGAGGGTGCAGTAGACGGACGACCTCTCAGTGATAATGGAAAATTGGAAATACGTTCATTGGGTATTGCCTTTTATGAACTCTTTTCGGGTGGGCACCTCACAGCAGGGGCGGAAACATTGGGACACACGGCTGCCGAATCAGAGGTTGGGGAAGGCGATGAATTGTTTGGTAATAATCCGACCAAACGAAGATCACTACAAAGCAGCACCATCCTGGATAGTTTGTCGCAAGTTCAGTCAGCATCGATGGCATCGATATCTGTAGAGGCAATGAAGTTATTAGGCCTACCCACTGCTCTTTGCGACCTGATCAGCAACATGATAAATAGTGTTGGATATGCTCATGGTGGTATCAGTATCAAGGAAGCTTATGGATTTATTTCAGAAGTTAGAGATGATTTGAAGCTAATGATTGATTCTCCCAGCTTATATCTCCAAGACGTTGATTTAACGAAGGCTACTAATGTTGGTCTACAATTCGGAGGATCATTGTACGGCAGAGAGGCAGAATTGCAAACGTTGAAAGAGTGCTATCAGCGATCAATATCAAGTAAGTGCGAGGTGGCAATGATTTGCGGGACATCGGGTATAGGCAAATCAAAGCTCTCTCAGGAATTTGCTCGCTCTGTAAATGATGATGACGGAAGCACATTTTTATCAGGTCGCTTCGATAAACTTGAGTCGCAGCCTCTCCATGCCATCAGCTCTGCGTTTGATAAATATTGTGCTTGGGTGACTATGGAAGATCAGTCGACGGCTGAGAAGGTGTCTACTGCTTTGAAGGCGAATATGGGAGAGGAAATAGCTTGTCTTTCCACTGCAATTCCGAACCTGGCGAATATTCTTGGTGATGACTTCAATTTTAACCAGAGCAGCAAGAACGACGACACTGCAGTAGTAGACGCCCAAAAGAGGCTACGTTATCTATTTTGTCAATTTGTTGACGTCATATCAAGATGTCACGAGGAACCTTTGATACTCTTCCTTGACGATTGTCAATGGATAGACAAAGCGTCTATTGCGCTTCTAAATCAGATATTGATGATGTCGGAGTCAGTCATCAAAGACCACCGCTTCTTCTTCTTTGGAGCATGCCGTGACGATGAAATGAGTGAATCTCACCCTTTGAACAGTATGCTCACCTCTGTGAACAGTTTCGGAACCAAGACGACCATGATTCATCTCACATCTATGAGCAAAGGGGCTTTGAATGAAATGGTGTCGACTGAATTATCATTACTGCCTCGCATTACCCGTCCTCTCGCTAACATTCTACACCACAAAACGAAGGGGAGCCCACTTTTTGTGAAGC
The DNA here is from genome assembly GCA_030544225.1 of Skeletonema marinoi. Taxonomy (NCBI): domain Eukaryota; phylum Bacillariophyta; class Thalassiosirophyceae; order Thalassiosirales; family Thalassiosiraceae; genus Skeletonema; species Skeletonema marinoi. Next base: position 160,154 of record CM060506.1, read on the forward strand.
AAGTGATGATGGAGCTGTTCAAACAAAGATTACTGTATCCGTCACTCTCCCGTCGTCGATGGGTGTGGGAGACGAACAAAATTCTTGATATGAAGATTCCAGACAACGTCGCTACTTTCATTACGAACACGTTCGATCATTTGCCTTTCGAGGTAGTCTCTGCTTTGGTCGTTCTGTCTTGCTTCGGTGCAAGTGCCGATATCTCGTTGATAGAAGTGTTGGAGAAAGAGATAGAGCAGCCACTCATAGCTCCACTTGATGACGCTGTCGCTCACAGTGTGCTTGGGAAACGAAATGGAAAATTGTACTTCATGCACGATAAGCTACAGGAAGCCGCGTACAGTAAGATGAGGCCAGAAGAACGCTGTCTCCATCACAACCGGTAAGTCAGTTAGTCACTCATTGTATTGTTCGTGTCATTGCTTCACTCAGATGCTCACAACACTATTCACTCCAGATATGGATTGGCATTGGGATTTGTTGCAGTGAGAGAACGAGATGACAGAATGCTACTAACTGCTGTTACGCAGATCAATCAAGGCGGGCCGCAAGCAGTCATTGATGATGAGCAAGCGGTGGTAATGGCGAATCTGAATTTAGATGCGGGGAAGAAAGCCATGAACATGTCAGACTTCTTTTCGGCATACTCATTTTTCGATCATGGCATCTCGTACCTACGCCTGCGGCAAGAACATTGGAACGAGCATTATGATTTGAGCTTGGAATTGTTCAATTTAGCGGCGAAAAGTGCCTTGATGAATGCAGAGCATGACAGTCTCAAAGTACTTACAGAACAAATCATGCACAACGCCAAATGCTTTGAAGATAAATTGCAGGCGATCTCCGTTAAAGTTGGTATGCTGAATTGGTCGGGAAATGTGCCTGCAGCAGTGGAACTCATAAAGAGTACCCTATCCAGCCTTGATGAAGGACTTCCTTCGGCAGTCACACCGTTCGTCGTCAATCAACATTTGGATATCACGAAAACACAACTCGCTAATCTGTCTGATGGCACTTTGCTGAGTTACCTGGCAATGGTTAATCCATCGAAGCTTTTCGCAGTGGAGCTATTAGTCAAACTGTATGATTCTCTAACTCTGATTGGCAAAAGAGCTGCTATGCCAATCATCCCGTTGAAGGTAATACAGCTATCTTTGACATACGGTATGAGCCCACATTCTCCATCGGCTTTTGCTCAATATGGCAATTATCTTGCTCTCATTAGGGACGAATTTGAAGAGGGATACCGCTACATTAAGTTCGCATTATCTCTGATGAAGAAATTACCCTCTCGAGCTCACGTTGGCAGCACCTTGTTTTACTCGAGTCACACAAGACTTTACGTTGAGCCCATGCAAAGCTCAATCGAGTTCTATCTTGATGCATACAATGCTCACATGAAAAGTGGCAATCCATACGCCGTAGCGTGTTCCTACGTGTATAATAACTGCTGCTTATGGTCGGGCAAGGAACTGAATGCGGTTGTCGCTTCGATGAGAGACACAATGAAGGAATCAAAATATCACAAGAATTTTGTCGTACTGGCGCTCATGCTGCCAATGCTTCGAGTAGCCTTGCGATTGATGGGTCAATCGGATACACCAGCACCAAAGCAGGAAAATCTTACGAATGCCTCTGGCAAAACCTTGAATGAAGGTGGCATCGCTCTCGCGAATCTTTTCGAGGCTTTGATATTCAGAGAGTTCAATGAAGCAAGAGACGCTGCCGATAAATATTTCTCAGTCGACCAATTTGGAAGTTCATCACCAGTAATGTTCGTTGGGAGATTGTGAGTCTATGGCTATACCAGTGCCTTTTCATTTAGCTTGCATCTTCAACATCACTTACATTTATCTTTCATCTGCTGCTTGTCTGCACATACAGCTACTCTGGACTTGTATCATTTTGGATTGCTAGGGAATCGAATAGCAAGAAAAAGAAGAAGTGGATTAGAAGGGGGGTTGAGTGCAAGGATAAGATTGAGAAGTTGTCCGATTTAGCATCCACATGGAACTTTCAGAACAGTGAGTGCAGAAATCTCCATGTTGTTATCGTTCTCTATCTTCTTTATCTTATACTTTGCCCTCTATCTTTGCCACTGCGTTCACAGAGTTGTATCTTCTCCAAGCCGAAGAGCAATTTTGTAGTAGAAACTTTGAGATGGCAGAAACACTATATGATGCCGCAATAGCAAGTTCCAAAATTCACAAGTTTTTGAATGAAGAGGCATTAGCAAATGAACTTGCCGGTCATTTTTATCTTGAGACGGGCAGGACGAACAGATCAGCGCATTACTTCTCGCGGGCGTTTGAGAAGTATAACGAGTGGGGTGCTGTCTCAAAGGCAAATACACTTACAGAACATCTTGATGAGAACAAGGGAGAGAGAGAGATGAGCTGATGCTTTGACAAGTGAAAGAAGAGGAAGAGAGACTGTCAGTGAGGCTACATCGGGCATCGGCATCGGGATTATCAGTATCATTTTAGACCATACATAACCATAAAAAATCAAGTGTACGGGTCATTCGCGTCACATCGACACAGCTCAATCACAATCATCCGTGTCTCGACCATCTGTGGCAAGGCCCAGTGCGTGAGAGGAAATCCGCATCCACTTGAACTTGAACCTTTCATCGTGAAAGAAAGCAAAGCTTATGTAGGAATTCAATACAAATACAATTGACGAATCGACTTTTGTTTGTCATGGAACATAAACATAATCAATCCTGCATACAGATTACAGATACTCCTCTCATTCATTGCGGCGCCATCAAGCGTCAGACCAAATATAATCAATCTTTCTGCCGTCGGGGTCGGGCCTCCATGGTCCATGAAAGGACATTAGTCATCAACAGCTCAATCCAACAGATTAAGACGCATTACCAATATAAACATTGACATTGCCTCTCATAATTTTGATCTGAAATCAAAGTGAACATCAACATGAAACTTCAACTCCAGCTCATCGCTTCCACAGCTGCTGTGCTCTTCAGCGCCTTGTCGGGCTCCGTTTCTGCTTCTGCCACTGTAAGTCTTTCGTTACGTTCTTGTTCTTATCAATGTGACGTGCATCAGCATCATGTTCTTCTGTTGTGCTGTTGATGTGATATTGATATCATGATGCGACGCTCATACTCATATCCAGAATCACATCGACATTTTGAAAAGTGTGCAAGAATTCCAGTGCCTCATTGGACTGGGAGGATTCTTGATGGCAAGACTTATTACAACATGACAATCAACTGAATACGATAAGATGTACCCAGTCGAGTAGAGATAGTGTTGGAGGGTGGAAGTGACTTGCATTACTAAGTATGGATAGATTATCCCATCCGAATTATAAGTATATGTTTGTTGAGTAGTACCTATTATTGATTGGCGGTGGTGCGGATTGTGGATTGATACGTTGTAGATCCACCACCACCGCCAATCAAGATTGGATGGCGGTGGTGGATGATGTTTTTGTACTTTCTACTTCGCCTTTGCGGCTCACTAGCCGCAACTACCACCGCCGAATAAAAATAATGATATTAATGATTACTTCTGATCAAAAGCGAGCCGTCAGGCGAAGTAGTCATTATTCGGCGGTGGTGGTGGATGATTAGTATTGATTGCGGTGGTGGTAGTATGTCATTCCACCGCCGCTGATGACGATAGTCCACCACCGCTGATGATTGTTGATGTCGAGCGGAGTCGAGGCAAGTTGATGGATCTTACTGCATTAATGGAAGTGTCTTCAGCGAAGCGTTGGATGCGCCCGTAACTATTGTCAGGACGGTACTGCATTAAGTGGAAGTGTCTTTTTGGATCTTATTGCAATCAACCCATCATGTTGTCGTTTCTCAAGGGAGTAAGGTCAATTTTTGCGAGTTCGACCGCAGGGAGGACGAAGCTGCGAATCTTTTTGTTGCGTCAATAATGATAATGGTGGTGCTAATCAAATCAGCTTGAAAAGAGCTTTCTAATGGTTGTCATATTGTAAATATTGGTTATTTTGGACCTCTACTTGAAATTCCGGCTGTCGGCTTGATTTGCAAGCTGCCAGTCACTTTCTAACCCCCTTTTTGACCGAGAAGATTTGTAAAAGATCTTCCAATCAAGCGGATTATACGCCTAATCGATAGAGCAGCTCAAGGGCTTTCCAAAACGCCACTCATCGCCTTCATTGGCTGGCTAGGAGAGGAGTAACGGCCATTGTCATTTTTTTACTGATTTGAGCTGGCCACTGTCCTGATGTTGGGTCAAAAATGGTGCCGCATCATGTCGCAGTATCAAGATGCCCATCTCAAACAGTGCGTAGTATCTCCAGACAAAGACTCCCAGTTATTGGACCAGATATGTACGAAGGCGCCAAAATTGGCGGACTGCCGCCAAATGGACTGAGTGGTGTCTCCAAAAAAGTGCACGCCCTGACTTTTTTGAGGCTCTATCAACGGGGAAGGGGGATCCCCTCTGAATTACATCCGCCTTGGCCCCCGCTTTTTGTTAGCACTTTCACACGAGCACACTTTGAACACAATAACCATGGCGACTGCGGCGGCGATAGTATGGAGCGGAGCGGTGGTCGGAACCACCATAAACCGGCGGTGGACACCTCAGTGGACCTATATGACCTTATGATGTGAAGGAATTTTTCTCGAAGGGCTCTGAACCTTATTTCTCGGTTTCCTACTACGAAAGTGACCGTTATTAATTAAAATGCGACAACTGCACCGGCCCCCTCATTCAACACTTGACCTTTGGACCCTACACACCTGCCTATAACTCGGCAAACTGACACTATTTATGATATGACAATGCTAGATGAGTCGGCTGCGGCTCATTCCGTCCAGAGTCGTCGGCATGGCCCACCAGGGACACAACGGGTTTTTGCTTAAAAGGCACCGTAGGTGGGGTGGGCTGGGAAGAGAAGGGGGTATCAACTATTGAAATGGTGATTGGTTACAACAAATTATAATCATGCATTAGGGAAGCGTTATGATTGGAACATTCGTTGTGGCAGGCCGTAGAGTGGGAGTGGTTGTAGCACATGATGTGTTTCTGGCAAGTAATAACAAAATAATGAGGGAGCGGGTGCCTTGTCTTGCAACATGGAAGAGGTAATGCTTCCCGACCACAACGTGACAATCCGTGTTATTTTTGTGTTGTTATTGATATCATAAGGAAGCAGGCGATGGTTTGATTCTTCCAGAGTAGCCTGTATGGCCATTGGCTATCTCATGACGTAGAGTGGATATTTGTGGCACAAATACGGCATAAGAATGAAGTGGGGACTGGAGTGGGGATTACGATACAACAATTCAAGTGGGATCGGTTGTACAGCAGAGTGATAGAGTGATAGCTATACCTGAAACCATGAGATGGAGCCAGGCCAGGGGGAGTGGCATGTTGCTGTGGTAATAGTCTGCTAGCAAATATACAACACTGTGAGGGAGGACATTGTTGCTTTGTCTTGGAGGAAAGAGAGTGTGAGCAAAGCATTGGATATTTCATCAAGTCAATTCTATGTCTGCATCACAACTTCTTATGAATGAGTTCCAAAGAGGGAGGGTAGCCCGACAACAACGTGCCGATGAGATGTTTGCTAAGTGAGAACTCCTTTCATTAGACTCATCACTTGCACGCAGCATAAACCGAAGCCACACTTCCACGGATTTGATGCCTGAATAAATATGTCCAAGGATTAAGAATCTTTTGACAGTGATTAAACATTAAACTCGTTTCTGATCAGAAGTAATCCTCAAATACAAATTGTGATAAAATTCGTTACATTGGGGATGCTTTCTGCATTATTTGAATCTTCAACCATTTTGCCATCAACATTTTGTGCGGCGAATCCCCCCTTCATTATCCTCTCCGCTTCTGTAACGCATTAGAGACAACAGCTGAACAGCTGCGCCTCTTCAGGGGGGGAAGAGGACATATGTAGGGTCTATTGACAACGATCCTTCCAATTCCACAATCTATCGAAATGTTACCCACAAGACACTCCATATGAATACGTATAGTCTTGTCGCCATAGTTATTACAACAAAATCGATGTCTTCTCATTATGTGTTGAATTATGTGTTGAGTAGCCAAGAAGTTTCATGGAGGCTATCGCAGCAATCGTCAACGCTCGACATCAAAATTTGTCAACTTTCTTATAATGCCGTGTACTTGGGCAGCATTATCATATGATGTCGTTCCACATCCACCAGAAATTTAGTACATGGGTGTTCCGAAGTGGTTTCGCTATATTCTGCAAAGTGTTGTGGAATAATTTCATGTGAGTGATGATTTAAACGGCGTCATGAGAGGCGTCATGGTGGTACATAATGTTTTTGGGCTTGTGATTTGTGCGCGAACAGACGAGCGTGCACTTTTTTGCCTTTCCACTCAGTCCATTAGAAAAACACAGGGAAGTGATCACCATGAAATTATTTGTTTGAGCGTGTACTCATAGGCTTGACTAGATCAGCCAACGTCTCTCCAACCGGTGAGTAATACTCGGTAGCTTGCTGCTTAGCTGTGCTTGTATTGCAGTGTCATCATCAGTTGAGATTTTTCTTCAGCGGCGCCGGGGGTGGTCAATCGTCTCGCAGAATCGTGAACATGAAATTAATTATTGTCATGACTTATCTTGTGGTGGAGCACCTGGTGAGAGCGGCCGGCTGCTTTATTGACACTCAATATGCCGACGAAGACGCCTCTTTTGAAAAATTGACTGTAGACATGAGAGGCCGTTTTTCTCATCTTGGTCTTTATGCTATTAATTGTCGCATATTAAGTACATGTTCATCTAACTCAATTCTACATAATATTTGCTCTTCATTTCATACCGACACACATAGTGTTCTTCATCGATTTCTGCATTGCAAAAAATAAAAAGCGATAATATCAATAATGAATGACAATCTTGCCCTTCTGGAGAATGAACAGCAGCCTCCGCCGGGCGAAGGCCAAGATTATGCCCAGCAGCAGCAGACAAATAATAATAATGCCCCCGGTGCAACAACAGTTCCTCCAGCAGCAGCCTCCTCAACTGGAATGACCTCTCAATATTATCCACTACCGCCTCCTCTCGATGGGGATAATACTACTAATTTTCATCAAGAGGAGACAACAACAGCTCAAGGGTGGTCATCTCAGGAGGGTCTACCGCCATCAGCAGTAATAGTAGGGCAGTTTGGTTCTACCGCAGCAGCAGCAGCAACAACTGGGGTCGAGTACAATAATGATGCTGAAACTCATGAATTCTTGGATATTCCAGTGGGCAACAACGAAAATGATGGTGTTGATATCAATTCTCTTCATCCTCCTCCCATGATGCATCTTTCTGAGCAGCATGATGAACTAATTCAGCAGCCACAGCTGCAACACCCCAATGAGGGATCGTCGTCGCCACATCAACCGGTTATGGAGGGAGCAATGATGCCATCTCTGGGTGATCAACAACAGCAGCAAATGCCATACGATTTCAATGGCAATAATGATGATCCCAACTCGCGCAAGAGGGCTTACCATGGATTTGCATCATCCGAAGGAGTGCCTGAATCGGAACAAAGGCAACAGGAACTGCAGCATTCTCCCTCTCCTCCAAATCTGCCTCCAGTTACGCTACCACCTCCTCCTCCTAATCATCATCAGTATCCGCAGGACAATCGTCATCCTGACCATCACTACCCTCCACATCATCAACATCATCATCAACCTGAGCAACAACAGCTACATCATCCTCTTCAGAATCAAGAGCAGGCAATGAATGATCCAAACTATGTTCACGAGCAGCAACATCAGCCTCCTCCTCCTATTCCTCATCATTCACCCTACAACTCTCATCCTCCACCTCACTATCCTCCTCATCATCCTCAAACTCAACATCCTCACTATCATCCACATCAATACTACCCATCATATCATCAACATCAACAACCTCCTCCCTCCAATCATCGTTTGGGATATAACACCGATCGACCAACCTATCTCTTCTCCCTCCCCACAACAGACTCCCAATCCCTCTCCGATCGTCAATGCTACATCCGCTCCACCTTCATCGAACTATTCCTCGCCACAGCAGAAGATGTATCATCTCGTCCAGCCAAGGGATCACAACGAATTCATCTAAATCAAGTGGGCATACGATGTGCCTACTGCGTCGACAACAACAAGGATGCCAAACAAAAGCTCCTCCAAGAACTACAACACCCACGAGTCGAACGAGCCGTATGTTTCCCCCAATCCATAAGTCGGATCTATCAAACTGTGGCGGATATGCAACGACGACATTTTGAAAAGTGTGCGAGAATTCCTGTGCAGGTTATGGGAACGTACAAGTCGTTAAAGTCGACGAGGCCACGTGGTAAAGGGAAGCCGCAGGGGTATTGGGAGAGTAGTGCGAGGGAGATTGGATTGGTGGATAGTGATATGGGGATTAGGGTGGTGAAGGATGGGGAGGGGAGGATGGTGGAACGATTTTTGTTGCAGAGGAAAAAGGTGGAAGAATATCATGGTGGTGTTGCTGCTGGAGGTGCTGTGGTGAATGGCAGTACAACGGATGCTGCTCAAGTCAGGGCTGGAGATTACGACAAAAAGCCAAGTGCTGCAAAACGTCAAAAGACGAGTAGTGGAACACAAGTTCTTCAATCGCCCAAGAAGCAGCCTCAGACGAATGGGGGACAGCGGAAGACAATCTCTGTCGTTGTGAACAAAATAGTCGAGCCTCCTCCTGTTTCATCATATTCGGATGCTCATCTCTTGGCATCTATGCGAGATAGAGCTTCTCCCCCCGTTGTGGATACAGCAGGAATGATAAATGGTCCTGACAATAGTCACGATGTGCATCCACAACTGAACGAGGAGGAGCCAATGGTGCAGCATGGAACGGCGATGGTGGAAAACAACATACATGAAATGCATAGGCATCAGCAGCAGCAACAAATTCCAGGTACATATAATCAAGACGAATGCATTCTTGGCGAAGAGCTTACACAAGACTTGAGTGGAGGATTGAACATGAATCAAGATGCAGAACGGAGCGATATTGATCTTCAAGAGGATGGTGCTAATATTGGGACTGTGCCATCTACAGAGAATGAGTGTGATTACAAAGCGGTTGAGGGGGTATAATGTGGAGACACAGATGGCTTGATGAAATCATGACAAGCTGTTGCTGAGAATGATTTTGAATAATTTATCACCTTTTCGAGTCTCTTGGAGCGATCTCAGCAACAGCAGCAGGGTACATATAATCATGACAAAGGTAATCTTGGCGAAGAGCTTACACAAGTCTTGAGTGGAGGATTGAACATGAATCAAGATGCAGGACGGATCGATATTGATCTTCAAGAGGATGGTGCTAATATTGGGCCTGTGCCATCTACAGAGAATGAGTGTGACGACAAAGCGGTTGAGGGGGTGTAATGTGGAGTCACAGATGGCTGGTGATTCAATCATGACAAGCTGCGGCTGAGATTGATTTTGAATCTTTTTTCATTTTCGAGTCTCGACCGCCTCCAACCAAGAGGTCAAATCATGCTACGATAAAGTAAATCATGACAACTCCATTCTTTCTCGACGATGCTTCTTCGTCATCTCGAATTATGTCAATGTCAATGAGCGACCGTCAAAGTCAGCTAGTCCTACAAAGACGGCAAATAATTAGGCAAAACAGTCAAGTAAAAAGTTCAAATCATTCGACGAATGGTAGCCTTCGAAAAGTGGAAGCAAGAGATGAAGCAAGAGATTGTGAAGATAGCAAGTCATCCCCCGCCCACCGTCAAGTAGTAGTTAATCGTGCCACCAGTGAAGGAAATACGGTGCATTCCCCGTCTGAATTGTCTTGTACTTCTACGGCTGTAAAACACACACGTGTAGCAAAGAAACGATCTAGTAACGACGAGTCCAAATCCACTGAAAGCTGTGATGAAATCTCCAATGATGCCGAGAAGGAGAATAATGAGGCACTTAATCTTCTTGCACGTGAGTTAGACAGGAAGAAGAAGGAACTCGAGGAAACACGAGCCAAATTGGAAGAAAAGGAGAAGGCAGAGCTCGATCAATTGCGCAACGATGAAAAGAAGCTGCAGCTGCACACTTCTTCTGGTACACGTAATGAAATCGCCAATGTATCAACGAGGTATTCGACGGGAGGATCGACTACGGGAGGGTCGATTATGGGAGGCTCAGATAGTGGATATAAAAGATACTTGGATGCATATCATCATCAACCAAAACCACTGCTGACGAAACAGCAGTCAGATGCAACAAGAGACACATCCGATTATTTGACATCAGCAAGCGACATTTCCGATTTGTCAGGGTCGAGAAGATTGTCTTCCACCTCTTCTTCTCGACCAATCTCCAGGGCGGCAAGACGTTCACAAGAATCTTCTTCTTCATCATCATTTGCGCCCACGATGGTGTCATCTTCTACCACAGTACCAACAAACACATCAAGTAGTAAAGCAGCACAGAAACAATCATTAGAAGAAGTATCCAATAATCAAGAGCAAGAGCTGCATTCAACAAAATCTGCTTCCATTAGTCGGAGCCTGCCCTCGCTTCAACAACAGCTCAGATCTATTACCAATGCAAATCTCGATGATCCTGTCGTCATGCGATCCATCCTAATGAATCCGTGCCCAAAAGATGGTGGAATGGTACAGTGCTGTATACGACGCAACAAAGGAGCGAAAGCTGCACTTGGCCTTGGTCTCTTTCCTGAATATCGATGTTATCTGAGAGGAACTAATAACAGTCGGACAGAAACATTCCTAATGACTGCCAAGAAGCGAGCTGCCAACAAAACTTCCAATTACTTGATTTCAATGGGAAGAAATGATCACGACAAGGATAGCAAGAATATCTTGGGCAAGTTGCGTGGGAACTTCACTGATACAGAATACATTTTGTACGATCATGGAAAGAACCCGGAAGACTGTAGTCAAGAAAGAAAGAATGATGGCGGATGTGCTCGCATAGAGTTGGGTGCCATATTATATGCCCCATCGTCATCCCTGGGAAGCAAAGGTCCACGAACGATAAGTGTAGGCATCAGCAATGTAGATAAGGAGGGCAGTCCGGTAAAGGTATGGCAGCCATTACACAAGCGTGATGATTCCATGTTGGATTGCTTGAAAAAGATTGATGAGGATCAGATGTCCAGTAAGGAACAAAAACACCTCGTTCACTTGCAGAGCAAACCACCAGCGTGGGATGAAGCCATGCAGCGTTTCTTTCTCAATTTCAATGGGCGAGTAACCATGGCATCGGTCAAGAACTTTCAGCTTGTAGACGATAAGGGTGACATGTGCCTTCAGTTTGGACGAACAGGGAAGGATGAGTTCATTCTAGATGTCCAATGGCCGCTATCTCCGTTCCAGGCATTTGCGTTGGCTTTATCCTCTTTTGATAGCAAGGTGGGATGTGATTAAACTTAGATTTAATACTGCAATAAAACAGTATAGAGTAAAGAGACGATACTCATAATTCGAGGCCAGTTTACGAGCACACAGCTCCTTAGTGGATTCTGCTACATTTCTGGACCTGTCTTCTCAACGGCAAGATTGATCATGATAACGAGGCCAAACCAAACAAGAGGGCGAGGAGTCTGGCAAGAACAAGAGAGACGCACGATTAGTAGAGCAAATATTGATATTGCCTTCCATTGCTTCAACTGTACGAGGAGACATACCAATAGAACCGGTGCCCTACGAAAGATGCATGTTCATATATTAGACTCATGACTACCTGCTAAGTTCTTCAGGAGTCTTATCTGTTGTCTCTTGATACATCATATCTTTGCTGAAGAGTCAGTCGGCTGCAGTGTCTTCTCATTCTTCTCATAGCTTATCATGAGCATGAGAGCTACGAGAATGTTCCTCATCTCATCTTATGAAGAGATGTGTGTACCAATTACAGAGGAGAGGATATATCGTGGTTTGAAATGCTTTACCTTTATGTTCACGAAGTTTAACTGCCAGCACATAACCCTCACATATTCCACACAGACGCCACACTACTGCGGCCATGGTCAGCATCCCACCAATACCATTCACCCTTGCATTTGCAGAAGAAGGATCGAAGAAACCATCATCTTCTTCATCAACTTCTTCATCATCAGAGTATTTAGGGCTGTTATTAACAACTGCCCTTACATGATATTCCAAGCATACACGAATACGGCCATGGTCAACATCCCACGACCAATAAAGTCTGCACTTGCCTTTGCAGAAGAAGGATTGAGATTTTCTTTCAAGGAGTCATCTTTTTTATCATCAACGACAACATCCCCAGTGTCTTTAGTGTCAGTGTTGTTGACAGCTTTATCTGGTTGTTTTTTGAAAGGGACCCCGTATTCCGAACAATCTTCCTCACTCAGGCACACGGCAGTGATGAGCGATTGGGTCTCCCCATCAACACAATTGGAATCAAAGACCTTGCCACTGACACCATCTTTTATTTCCATGGTTTTCATCCCGTCCAATGTGCTTTGAGGTGGATCAATTGCTTTGCACCTAACTCCATCTTCTTTGACTACGTTTACTGCCTCAATACTTCCGGCTTTGTTGCAAATGATGCCACCTCCGCCGACGGTCTCTCCGTTGAGGGCATCGATATCGACAGATGTGGCGTTGATCCAAGTTTGCAATCCTTCGATGCACCCTGCTTCAGTGGATGAGCAATCACCGTCGATGCACGCTTGGATTTTTTCATCCCACTTCCCTGTTAGCACGCAGTTTTGTGGGGTTGACATTGCTGTCAAGATGAGTTGAGTTCGAGCAACTTTGACGCATATCGAGCAATTCGTGTCTGCTTCGCACTCGGCGGGGATGCTACTTGCACTGCTTGTGGCCAACATGGCAGCAGCAGCAAGGACTAGTTGGGCGACGTGGAGCTTCATCACTGTTTTTACTGTAAAGATGCGGTATATTGTGGCGGTCAAGGAGCAACAACACAGCTGACTTTTTGTGTGTGAGTTGATGGTGTTTGATGGTGTTTGCAAGCTGTCCTGCTTGAGAAGCCTACACACGTGTCCAGCTTTCTTCAAGGTCAAAGATATGAAGTGCAACCTCGAAGAGAGACTCTGACTTGGGGTCAAAATTCATCGGAAATTATTTTCAATGTAGAGCTCAGAATGAGGGGTTCCAAAGCTTTGATTTAGCATTTACACTTTGGGTGCAATTCATTCAGTGTCACTTTTGGATAGGCCTTTCAACAAGGAGGCCTTTTAGAGGTTATCCCTCTTTACGTCACAAAGATACTGGGCGCCAAATAAGCATGCGTCATTCTTTTACTCAGAACTTTTATCGCGATGACGTTGCTGCCACTTTGTTCGGCGGCATGAGATCTTTGATGTACTACTCAAACAGCCGCATAATAATAACATAGAAGAGTCAACACAAGCTGCTGCTGTCCCTACTATTGTTGGTGAGTTGTGTAATAGAGGAGGAGCCTGTGGAAAACGGGTGCATATTGCTGGTCTATCTACCGCTACCGACATGATGAATGATGTCTGAATGATGTACATCTATTTGTTAGGTTTGATGTGCCCCTCTCGAGACACTGCAGCGATACAAAGTCGGCGTAGTTAGACATTTATTGCTGCTTTATAGTGGATTGTGGCTGGATTTGCAGAGCTTTTTAGAGCACTTGATTTCATGTCAGTTGTGCCAAATCTTCAACGCACAAGAAGTTCGACGAAGCCTCTCTTTTGCTTTTAGATAAAGTCTGATCAGCGCATTCTTTGCAAATTGCTAATAATCTAATCTGCCGTCTCTTTTCCATTCTCATAGCATAGTTGAACCAGTGGCCAGTGAACATCAGGAAATCTGAACTCACACCATACAAACAATAGAGGAGAAAGAAAAGAAAACAACCAAACAACACACAACAAACTCATTGATTGATCGCGCTGCTGTAATCAAACTATAATATCCAAACAACGCCTGCAAAGCACTGTACTAGCAATCATGTCAAAAGAAAAAAGCTACCCACTCTCCAAACACGCCAACGATGGCCTCTCCACCTACGGCAACAGCCGCAACATGATCGGCTACGCAAATTCACCCCCCAACATAACATGGCCCAACAATGCCAAGGTAGCACTAAACCTCGTCCTCAACTACGAAGAGGGTGGTGAAAACTGCCTCCTCCACGGCGATACCGAAAGTGAAAAGTTACTAAGTGAAATTGTTGGAGCGGGTGCTATACCGAATCAACGTCATGCCAATATGGAATCATTGTATGATTATGGATCTCGTGCTGGATATTGGAGACTGTATAATTTACTCACCAAGAAGTATCAAGTGCCGTGTACAGTGTTTGCAGTGGGGATGGCACTAGAGCGTAATCCACCTGTTTGTGAATCAATGAAGTATGCTATTCAACATTGTGGTTGGGAGGTGGCTAGTCATGGATATAGATGGTGGGATTATCAGAATGTTGCGATGGATGTGGAACGGGAGCATATTGCGAGGTCGGTGCAGATTCATAAAGATGTGTTGGGTGTTCGTCCGGTGGGGATGTATCAGGGGAAGCCAAATGTGAATACACGTCGATTGGTGATGGAAGAGGGTGGATTCTTGTATGATTCGGATGCGTATGATGATGATTTGCCCTATTGGACGACAACGCCTGAAGGACAACCGCACTTGGTGATACCTTATACTCTTAGTGAGAATGATATGAGATTCGCCAGTCCCAATGGATTCTCACATGGAAAAGAATTCAGTACCTATCTCAAGGATAATCTCACGTACTTGCTGGAAGAGGGACGGAATGGAAGTCCTAAGATGATGAGTGTTGGATTGCACTGTAGACTGGTTGGGAGGCCTGGTAGGGCCAAGGGGCTGGAAGAATTTTTGGAGTTTGTAGAAAGTTTGGGTGATGATGTTTGGGTCACTACAAGGGCTGAGATTGCCAAGCATTGGTACAAGCATCATTATCCAGGTGTTGGTAGTGGTGGAAGTGGTAGGTCGAGTTTGTGATGGCGAGGAGAGGAGTAGGTGAAATGGAGTTGTGATGTGAAGAAAGTAGATGAGATTAAGATTACTCTCGGTCCAACAGATCTGAGATAGAAGAGGAATGTATAATGATGGAATTTAAGGATGTAGGTAAATTGACGCTCAGTTTTCAACTGCACAAGTGAATCTTTCGTTCAAATCGTTCCATCGCATATCTGATTGAATCTTCTCTGTCATTGCTCTTCATAAACGACCATCCCCGCACATGACTGGTCAATGACCATCATTTTCTACCATCTTTATCCTTGCGTTGTCATAATATAAAGTCACAGCAAGAGGTGCAATGAACTCATCAAGGCCGCAACACCATCATACAAAATACATCATTCCGCTCCAAATACTCAAACCCATACTTTTCATACAATCTCACTGCTGGAATATTTTCTGTATCGACTGATAACACAATTGGAATTCTCTCCTCATTAGTAGTTGATGCTTTACTATTTTGCCTGTTGGTATATTTGTTTCGTCTGTTTTGTTGTCGTTGTCTCAGTTTTTGAAGAAGTAGATTCTCATCATTGTTGCTCTCCCCAGTGCTATCATCATCGCCATTATCATTCTGCTGCTGCCATCCAACACGATGAGAGTACTGCTCACGATATCCTTTACAATACTCAACAACAGCATGGAGTAAACTCAATCCAATCCCCCGTTGACGAAACTGTTCGTCCACTTGAACAGTTAATATGTAAAAGTGTGGTGTTGGTAATGCTACCGCTGGTAGATCACTGTTGCCCTCCTCACTTGGATTATTGTTGTCATCGCTATCATTGTTGTCACTGTCGTTGTTGGTTATTGTCGCTGTGGTTGATGGACCAGCAATGAGAGGAGACTTATGCCTCAGTTGAATTGCAACTATCCCCATTATCACCACATTATTTGTAGATGGCAATTCATTTAATGACGCATAGTCATTATCAGCAATTGATGATTGTAGGAGGATGTTGTCGTCATTAGTAGAGATGTCGTTGTCATGTTGAAGAGCCACAAAGTAAACTTCTGAATCATAATCACTTATTGAAGTTGAAGTGTCGTCAATAGCAGTAGTGCAGTTGAGAACTCTCTGTATGAATGTGTGTGACGAGTCGGTTGAGATCTTGCTGCTAATAATTCTGCTTGTGTCGGACGAATCATTTGCAGATTGTTGAGTAATATTATCATGACGTTGTCGTTGGTGTTGCTTCGTGAAAAGTTGTTGTAGTGCAGCAGCGTTCATTTGATAGATGTGGTGGAAATCATTCTGCGTACTGCATTGCACAATTGAAGGGGCTTCATTACTTTCACTGTTATCATCGTCAATGGTGATATGATTATGGTCATCATGGTGCTCATTCGATGAGAGTACGTACTTCACAGTGAGATAAAAAAATAAGGTCCCGCCACTAACAAAACTTTTACGTACAAATTAGCTAGCAAAACCAACTTCGCCGAGCGCCAGAAAAGAAGAACAAAACATCACCTTATGTTTTGCATAGAATATTGGCCTACGATGAGTAGAAGACAGAGGCATCATAATAAATAACACATAAACTAATATATTTAATTGTTTACACCACCGCTACGGCGTCGGCCTGTTCCGTCGCCATCTCGTCTTGTACCAAGCCTCGACGAATTTGTCTATCTTGCTTTCGACTCATCATCAAAGTTGTTGTCGTAATCAACGTCGGCCACATTTCCTGGGATGATATCAGCCTATGATGATTAGAAGACAAAGACATCATAATAAATAACACATAAACTTATATATTATATTAATTGTTAACACCACTGCTGCGGCGTTGGCTTGTTCCGTCGACATCTCGTCTTGCTTTCGACTTTGTCGTATGGCATCTTGCTTTCGTCTCATCGTCAAAGTTGTTGTAATCGGCGTCGATCACATCTCCTGCAATGAGTGCAAGCTCATCGTAGGTTAGATGTTCTGAATTGTCATACTGTTCCATGTCTGGAAGAACATATGTCAACTTATCATCTGCATCTCCTTCAAGATCTAAGCCATGCTGCACCTCCTCAACAATCACAGCTCTTGCAACTCTCTCAGTCCCTAACCTTCTCACTGACACACCATATGCGTGGTTGAGGTCATCGTGCGGGGTAAATCCGTTTGGTTATTGCTACTGATCAAACTTTTCAATGATGCATTCCAATTCCGATTTGATCCTCACAAGTTTGTTGCTTTCCAATTCATTGAGGTGTGATTTCATTTCCCCCTTCTTCATCCCCTTTTTGTATTTGTTGCATTCACCCTCGTCAATTCTCAACCATGCCCTCGGCTGTGATCACCTGTCACATAATGTACCAACAGTGGATTGGGATGACGATCATATTCGCCTCATCAATTCGCTCCAACCTCGGCTTTGAATGATGATGTGTTGTAACCCCGAGGGGAAGTAGTTGGTGTTGGTGGTTGTGTTAATGTTGTGTTAATGGACTGGACCGTGGTTGAGGTTTGTATGCTGGTGCTAGAGTGGATGGACGAGCTACGTCTGTGCCGTCGGTCCTTCGTGCAGTTGTCACAAGTGGATTGTAGCTGGTGATGCGTAGACGATTGACATTCTTCTCCACCGACCCGTCCATGCAATATGTGATATAAACGATCCGTCGGCGTGGTCTTTTCGACGTAACCGTTTCCACCTTCGCTGTTCGGTCTGCCGACGAAATTCTGGGGTTTAACATTAACCAATTGGCCATACAAAGGAGGAGGCATGATGAAGGACGGTTGTTGGCTTGTGGTTGATTGCGATAGTTTCAAACGGCAGTATTAATGGATGCAGGGTGTGATACGGTGATATCCGGCGACCCACACACGTCCATAGGGCGTATGGAGCAAGGGGTGGGGCTGGTTACAGTGTGAACTGCTGGATTGTGATGTGATATGTGATATGGCCGTTGCGGATGTCATGGTTGGGATGTTTGAAAAGAAGGAGGAGCGAGCAACGGCAAAAAATTGGTTTTGCTAGCTAATTTGTACGTAGAGTTTTTGTTAGTGGCGGGACCTTATTTTTTTATCTCACTGTGAAGTACGTAGAAACAAAGCAGATGTTTGCCATGTCACATCATGATGATGGATTGATGCGAGCTGACGAGTTGGCGGCTGCTGCCGATTCTGCCGCTGTGTCGCTCCCCAAGGATGATGGCTCCTAGATCGAATTGATGATAGACTACTCAAGAATGCTAGTGCCTTCATGTCACATGACAGATCGATGAATGAATAGCCACGAGCACAAAATATCGTTGGTCACAGCTGGTCTCACACGAGCACGTGCCCAAGTTTGGGCCTGAGGCCTGAGCGAGCAAAGCAAGAAGAGAAAGAGGCCTGCGATCTGAGAAGGTCTGAGAACCGCTCAGTCACAGAGGCGGCACTCAATCTGGTCGTAGAAATAGTCAGCTCAACCGAGCCGACCGCAAAGACTTGTATGTAAGCAAAACAAAACACCACGACAATCAAAGAAGGCTGAAGAAAGGAGCTTGCGCCTACAATAGAGCTGTCCTTTAGTATCAGTATGCCGAGAAAATAGAAGGCAATGCTCTATTCTCTTCTTCTGGTTCGATAGCATTACAGTACCTAGACATGTTAATGTTATAAGGAGGGAACGCTGCAAATCGTACAATTATAACCTCTATGCAAACAAACGTCGATCTTCTTGCGACCAGGTCGAGACTGTTTCATGACAAAGTGCAAGAGTAAGAGTCTTTCCTTCCCTGTCCTCATCTATCTGGGGTGTCGCTGTTGCCTTCTGCTTCTGGGCAATCATAGCTTGAGTCTTGAGTAACAAGCTTTGGCTTCAGAGCTGACAGCTGCATATCTACTAGAATACGATGCATCGAACATACGAACGAAAAGTTTCCGTTTTGAGCAGGTAGGTAAGTAGTTTGATACAGCAGTGAGCACGGAATGAAACAAACAAAAGGTACAACATACAGGAGGTAGGTCCGTCACCCACAGCTCTCGCTTGGTTCTGTGTACTTCCCTATAGGGTTAATCCTAAAACAACAACGAAAGAGGGCTGGCTACTTATTTCTACGAGTACAATACTTTTTTGCATTCCGGCGAGGCGAGGGCCATCAATGTCTCTCTTTTTCGGTACAGCCTGTGTTGGTAAGTAGGCAATGACCTCTCAAAAATTCAAGAGCGAACCCAGCAGGCATGCATAGTAACACAATCTACCTACCATGGCAAACCTCGAACGAACACCCCCCAATGACCCCAGACCAACACAAGCAGACAGCTTGGCAGCCTTTCTAGCCGATTGGAGTGAAGATTCCGTCTTCGCTCCGATGCCGTCGGAGGCCGAGACAGAGACTGATCATCAAACTCCTCCTCGCCGACCCTCATCTCCACATCATCCACCTGCTGCTCCTCCAGATCTTCCGTCCGGTGGGTCTTCACGATTAAGAAGACGACGCAGCCGCAGCAGCAACATCGTCGCAACTGCTAATAGTGATGACGGCGGTACTAATGACGATAGAGCAATAGATTCACATGCTACAATTTCCCTGAGGAGATCATCATCAACACCATCACTCACACTGCATGAACAGCGTCAGATGAATCAAGACGGTCCATCGCCATCGCCGTCATGCGCAAGTGCAGTGTTGCACAAGGAACCCTCAGCTAGATCTGGAGGAGGAGGAGGTGGTGGTGGTGGCATTCGTCCTCTTCCGTTTGCTGCAAGACCCATCGAGCAGATACAGCAGCCATCATCTGCTTCAACTTCAAGTAGTAGTAGTGTGTAGATTGACGACAAGTCTTCCTCTCAGCATGGATCATCAGCAGAATGTGATGGAGCCTCTTCTGATAGATCTTCTTCTGGCAACACATGAGAGCGTCCTACCGCTGAACCGACGCATCATACACTCCTAGTGTCTAAGAGGAGCATTGAAGATATACAAACAGAACTCAGCATAAGCATGTGGAGAAAAACTGCTCGTTCTTTCTGCATCTATATCCCTATCGCGATAGTTGTAGATATAGCATGTAATTGTAGATTAGATTATAAACACCAATTATGTGTAAAAGCAGCCTCTCGTAGACTGTATATGATGAATCAAGTTGTCATAGTGTATCAGTGTATCGGTAATCGGCAAGTACGGCAGCTCATGCTCTCTTTTCATGATCTTGGTGTTATGTTCACTTCCACATGACAACCGCTGCACAAATGCGCTTTCTAAATGTGATATAGATAGCCGTAGGAGGATGCCAATCTATCCATCGTGCCGAGAACAGATCGTCCGAGATCAAAGTGGGTACACGAAGAACAAAGATTCCAGATGAGATCAAACCCACAGCCGCCAAAGATCGATCTATTTGTCTCCAGCAGAAACTTTTCTAATTCTTAAACAACGTCCAATTCACTCTCTCTATGAACGCGTTTTTCAAGTTCGGAGTTACGAACTTGGGGTCCATCGTAACTCGTAACTCCGAACTTGGTGTTGGGGGGCATGCCCATAAAGGGGAGTTCCTACGTAGAAGTGGCCCACATTGTGAATTCGTATTCGTAATCCATCCGTTGACGGTGGGGAACGGCCTAAGACGGATTGTACTCGCCGAAGGCGACAATCAGCAATCACGATGTGACACAAAAAGGGGGTACCCCGTGGCGTGATCAATGTGTCTCAATCAAGCTCAAGACGAATTTGTCTCCCCTTCTAGCAAATTATGTTTGTAACTATATACAATACAATACTCTAGCTTCGCTGCGCTCGGCTAGCCTGCCGGGAGTTGTTGTTGGTGCGTGTCACTTGTGTTACGGTATTGTCTGCTTGGCAGCTTGTCAGCTTGTAACAAAAATACTCGTACTAGTCTCCAAACAATCACTCCATTTTGGATAAAGTTCTCCTTTCCTTGTTGTGCATCAAATCTTGTTTCAGTGCAGACTACCAGGGAACAATTCAACGACGTTGCAAGAATTTGCACCTGTCAGCACATCAGCTGTCGTCTTCGAAACCTTCTGTGTCATACATTGTGCGTGAATAATAATATTGACTAGATAGTGACTTCTTACTTCTTCCCATGATCAAGGGGCTAGTGTTGCATGCAACTCATGCGTGAGTTGTGCTGTTGGAAAGATCTACTGCGGAATAACAGATATAATGGCAATTTGTCACTGCCTGAAGCAAATAATATCATCATAAAACCGCAGTCCGCAGCTCTCTGCAGCCAAATGGAGAATGTACAAGTGCACTTCACATACTACAAACATGGCCTTCGTCACAATACGCTGAAAAATCGAGTGTCCTCAATTCTTGAACGTGCCTCATCAAGGAGGAGGAATCCCTATAGACAGAAGTCGAAAGACATACATCTTTGCTGTATGACAGGCTTGTCATATGTGAGACGGTGATGAAGGATGGGAAGAGTGAGCCAGTATTGACCTTTCTTCATCATTCAATAGCTCCTTGTACTCAATGATCGTTCAATCCAAACGCAGATTTACTTGGTCGGGAGGCCCAGCTTGGACTCATGCCGCTCAACAAGAGGTGAGAGCAGAGTTGTCCTACTAATTCTTGGCGAATCAGCAAGTTGTGTCGGGTCAGAACGCTGGCTGCAGCAAATCAAATGATGCCGAACGGTGCGTTTCCGACGGCGTTACTTGGCCAACATCTCCCCTGTCGCTGCAGTCAGTCAGTATAAGAGACGGCGCCGCAAGAAAGAGGTACTAGCAAACGAAGTAGAGGTAGAACGCTTTCATCAAACAAGGGTGAAAGCATGACTGCATATGCCGGTCATAACACGTGCTAATTCAGATCTTCAACTTCATATATTGTCAGAGAGAATGTGACATCGAGAGCATAGATTAATAGGAGGAAGGAGAAGATACTTCTTCATGAGGTAAGTGTAGGGTTGCGACGAAGCGCCAGTTCCAACTACGCACAAGGAGGCATATCACTGCTGGAGCACATGCAGTTCTAGCAGTCAATCCATTCCCGAACAATATCCATAATCGAGCTTGCAGCGAGTCTTAAGCCATAATCGACAATAACAAATCATACTGTGCAAGTTTCAACATCACTTTGTGTATGTGGATAACCTTTACCTACAAGAAGTTGTGTACCGTACTGAAGTATTTAGATAGCTTCTCTACCAGCGACGAGCCTCAGTAACCAGCAGACTCCTAAACATAGAGGGACAGATTCTCGTGATGGGGTTGAGAAGCTACTAAAATGGTGATTCTAACAATAACATTATTCAATTCCTACGTATTGAATGTCTTATCGTAGCTAAAATAATCTTTCGTTCGACGGAATAATAATAACTATATAGCAGCAATCAGCCGCGAGCGATCGATCACAACCAACTCAACCAACAACTGCACTCTCTCTATATAGGTTACCTAACGACGGGGCGTGGATGAAATTTGCAGTGAAACCTCCTGATGTGAATGTGAGCGTATGCAATTTGTAAATCGCGACCTACCATAAAGTAAGTAGTTAGTTGAAGGTTACAAGTAAGTATTTATTGGTCTTGTGTATCTATCCCGCAACAAATAATTATATACAAAGAAGGGACCAATGAACGAGGACCTTAAGAGGACACTCCGTTCAGTGCTTGGAGGGGGCGGGCAGTTGGTTCTTCAAAAGTGCATCGAATAAGAGTCGAGACAACCGGTCTGCCCCCCAACGGTGTTATGTGACATTTGAGCAAGACCCCTACTCTTCTATACATTTATTGTAGTGACTAACTCACTGGTCGTCTTCTGTGTCCTTCAGTTTACCGTCTCCCCCTTGCTGAGTCTGAGGAGTCGACGAAGGAGTAGATTGGGCCGATAACTCCGCCCTCGAAGTTGAATTAATCACCGGTGGGGGAGGAAGATCTTGCGGTGACTTCTGTTGAAGATAAGCTGCCTGCTGAAGCAGATCTAGCGATTGTGATGACTGTCGCTGAGAGGAAATGCATTCAACACTTGTATCAGTAAGAGATGACAGTTGATGTTGCATCATCGCACGATGACGTTGCATTTGCTGCATTTGTTGTGCCTCGTAAGAAGGAGCGATGTCTGTCCCAAAAATCGATTGTTGATAGCCCATCATACTGTGCATTGTTGGATTTGGATTTGGGAGCATATTTCGTTCTCTCTGTATCTGTAGAAGAGCGGATAGTTGAGCATTCGCCCCATAGTTTCCTCGGCTTGAATATTCCTGGCGAAGGAAGTTATTCGGTGGCAACGACATGCCTTGGGCCGATGAAGATGGAGCTGATAAGGGCTGAGACGATGGATGTGAACGATATGGAAGTCCATTATGAAATCCCAATGAAGGCTGCTGACTCATGAGATACTGAAGGGATAACTGACGTTGCTGATAATACTGTTGCTCCTGCTGTGTCCGAGCGATCATTTGCATTTGAGCTAATCTATTCGTAGGGGCACCTGCAGAGGTCGTTGGGAGGGTGGCGGATCTACTGGTTTGTTGAAAGCGGAGGAGTTGCTGCTGATGACTGGAATTACTAGAAACCAACTCTTCCCTTCCCCCATTGTTATCGTGATCTGCTCCTGAGCTTGCATCAGTTGTGTCCCATTTGGTCCCCCAATCACTTGCCAAATTTGCAGAAGGTACATGGTGTGCCTTTGTCTTTGGCGAAGAAGATCCACCTGCCAAGCCATCACCGATAAATAGCGGTGGAGGCGGCTGCGAGGTAGTCGTAACGAGAGGAATTGAGCTCTGCTTTTTAGCTGCTTTTCTTGATGTCCTCACAGCATATGCCATCGCCTGTGCTGCCTTGTCGGCTGCCTCCCTTCTCGTAAGCTCTCTCCATTGGCCAGTGTCTGTGCACTTCTTCAAAAATCTGCCAGGAGGCTGCATTGAGTAGATTGCTTCGACAATCGCTTTGGATATCATCATCTTTCGCTTCTTGGTACCCGTGGTATAGGCATCCTGTAAAGTATGATGTTAAGGTAAGATCATGATTGCAATGGCCGGGTGAGCGAGGCGGAAATAATGAATACATTCATGCAAATTATAAATGAGCAAAGGTCGAGGAGGGTTTCTTACCATATATGTCTCTAGAATCGTTCTAAATTTCTTATTGCCTGGATGATAGTTGAAACAAGCACCGCGACCTGACAGCACATCGTTTTGTTTTGCCTCCATTTGAAGATTTGATTGAATGATGATGCCAACGAGGCTTCTCTTTGTCAGCACTGTTGTTGTCTAAAAAATGTAATAATGAACTCTCTGACTGAGCAACGAACAGTATTAACTCTACTACTTTTACCGCAACGAACGCCAGCGTTGCGCCTTGTTCATGGATAGTGTGTCTTTGTCTTTTGTTGTCCAGAGTCAAGGAATGAGGAATGAACGAAAGTAAGTTTCTTGTCTGTTTGGTACTTGTATGTGACTTTTAATACTGGCTATTTTAAGGGTTCTCAGCTGAAGTGACAATCCGTGACATTAACCTTCTTGAGATACGACTTTCGCTCATGTTCCTTCGTCGACACCGGTTCTCGGATGCCGCAAACCTCATGGCGGGTTCTCCCACGGTTTTACACACCTCATGCGGCACCAACCCGACATTTATGTGAACGGAGGTTTACTACACAGGGTGTAATTTTTACTAGTTAATTAATTAGCTTTTGAAGTAAACCCTGTGTTTAGTCCATGTACACACTAATGTCGGGTTGGTGCAATCAGAGCTTATGTTTTGTCATGGATGGAGGACAGAAAAGAATGTGCTACTCATTTACGTGACATATGCAAGTCACGTCATAGATATCACGGCATATCAGCCGCCATATCTCAAATCTCCAGGGGTTAATCTTTACCCTCTCAGCTCAGCCTCCCAGCTTGCCTTCGGCATCAGTCCTTTCCCCCAATTGGGATTGAAGATTCTCACCATATATAATATGCACGGCTGCAACGAAACAAGGCAAAGAGGAGCAGCACAGGCACAGCAGCAACTGTGCTCGAGGTATGGTATGGCTTACAGTTTACGCTGGAGGATTATAACGCTTTTGAACAGATTCTTCCTTCTTTGCAATCGCCTCTTGAACCAACTGCGACGCCAACACAGTCCTCGACGTCAATTCAGGATGCCACAATCGAATCAGCAATACTACACGTTCCTCATCCGTATCATTCCTAACTTCATGTTCAAACGAATCATCAAAGAGTAGGATTTTACCAGCCGACCATGATTTCCATTCGTTGCCGACGCGTATACGACAATCTGACTTTGATTTTGGAATGACCAATCCTAAATGTGCCGTCCAGCGAAGGTTGGTTGGACCGCAGTGTGGTTTGATGTGTGTTCGAGGCGATAGTCGGCTGAAGATGACCTCGCCTCCTCCTTCTTGGGCTAGAGTTACTGCGTCGGGTACATGTTGCCTTAGGATCTAAGTGGTAATCAAGCAAGGGTAGGGTAGACATTAGAGCTATCCACATAAAGAGACGATTCTTCATCGACCCAGCAACTCTTCTCATGAGCACAGCCAACGACTCACCTTTTTTGTAAATGGAGCATCGTAATCACTCTCAATTGCTCCAGTCCCAAACAGCACATACTCCTTCCACCCCCGTCCCGACACCACCGAATGATCATCATGTCCACTCCCTCGTCTTCCACACCCAACATCCATCCATTGATTCGTCATCATCGGTGTACCACGACTTGTATTGTTGTATTCGTCCAGAATCCTACCATAATTCCTCTCCAGTTCATTGCACCATATTGGTCTCTGTTCCAATGGACAAATTGGAACACTTGATAATTGTACAGTACTACTAGCCATATATCCGGGTCGTTGCATCGGATCAACCCATCCACAACATTTGCCATTTGCAATGGCCAAATTGGCCACGTGTCGTGCAAGTATTTTGTCAGCTTCAACTTCCTCCATACTTAGCATGAGCTCCATGTAGGCATCGTCGAGTATGGATTGAGCAGATTGATTATTTTTTGTTCTGCTGGCTTTGTGAGAGGAGTAGATGATTGTGTTTGTGATTGAAATGCATTGAACCTACATACATTATGGACGTGATGTGAGACAAGATTATCACCACACGAATGAGAGACATAAAAGGTGAGAATGACAAACGAGAGAAATACTGCATGATAAGTTCATACAACAGCACTATATACAGCGAAGCGATAACTTACCAACCGTTGTCTTGCAGAAGCAATCTGACCCCCATCAAGTTCACAATATGCCAAGAACAACAAACGCTTTGCCAATATCATTGACGTTTCAAAGAAATCATCTCCTTCTTCTTCAATCTCCATTTCATTATGATTATCCCCACCTTGTCTTTCAATCTTCATTTTCTCACCACCACCACCACTCTCCCTCCTCCTCCCATCATCAACATCAACAACAACATCATCACTTGGCATCTCAAAACTCCCACTCCCCTTGCCAATATACGGCCAAGCACTCTGATACGCCTCCAAGGCAAATTGCATCCCCTCCATTGCCCTCAAATAGTCTTTTGTATTCCATTGTTCTACTGCCACATTCCAAATATGATTAGTGTGTTGCAGAGTTTGAGATGTGATTCCATTTTCATTGTCGGGGTGCCACCAGCACCATGTTAGTGGTCGCTTCTTTTTCTTTCTCTTTGCACCACCACCACTACTGCTGACGTCATGATATTGATGTTGCTGCTGTTTCATCACCTTGAACAACTTATTCCAACGAATCAACTCTTTCAACGGTAATAAACTCTGAGATAATTTCGCACACGATCGTTTGTGCACTTTCCAATGAGAGCGTTGACATGCTGAATTGTGATAGGCGGCTGATGCACAGTCCGAACAGGTGAGTAATTTCTTGTTGTTGTTGTGAGGCGGGAGGTTGCAGTGACTGCAAGTGGTAAAGTTGGTGTACAATTGCAACTCTTTGAATTTGGAAGAAGTCGTAGTGGTATTGATGGTGATGGTGTTGACGCATTGGATTGTATCATCATCTTTGAGACCGAGTGATGCAGCCGTGTCATTTGGCTGGATGTGTTTCTCGTGAAACTTGAAGTGAAGAATCGATGGACTGGCTATGTGGATACCATGCTTCTTGGCGTATGCATTGAATACTTTTTGCATTTTGGTAGTTTTGTTGACTTTGAAACGAAGAGTTTCTATGCCACGGCTGTTTATGACGTTAAAGATGATGGGTCCTCCTCCTCCTCCGCTTTCGTTGCCTTCGTCAATGGTCATGTTATTATTATCATCGTCTGCGGTGGCGGCTCCAGCAAGCGAGGCAGCTGATGATAGATCATTATAGGCGGCCATTGTGATAATATTTTATCGATGCTGCGCCTGCTATTGCTATGCGATATTCGCCCAACTATGATCAGAAGATGATAGATAAGATATCAACAGCTGATTTTCATTGTGGTGTGTGCCGCGCCACATTTTCATTTCGCGGACTTTTTGAGCAGTCTCACGTTTTTCTTACTCTGAAGAAAGCAGCCAACCCCCGTATTTCGAGAAGCGATTTGCTGCCCTCATCTATCAAGATACCACGCGTAGGAGGACTGAGGAGGCGGAGGCTCTATAGCGGTGGCTGTCGGCAAGAAGAAATCTGCTGAATGTACATCAACCGGGGCGGGCTGGAGCCATCAGGAGAACTTTAAAAACCGGCTAGCAAGTTATGTTCCACAGATGGATGCACAATTCAAGCTCAGAATAGAAGGAAAGAGACTATGCAGTAGGAGTGATGCACAAATCAACCTCAGAGAAGTGGATTATGCTGCAGGCATGGCGGAAATAGACTATGCAGCAGAGAAGGATGCACTAGTCAAGCTAAGAAAGGAGGAGTGTGCAGCAGACACGGAGGCGGAGGAGATAAGAAACTATATATATGCAGTACAACCTAACTCGGCAAGGAGGACTATGCTGCAGGCATGGAGGGAAAAGCTTATGCAGAAGAGAAAGATGTAGAAATCACGCTCACAAAGGAAGTGCTTCTTGCGTTGGGCATGGAGGAAAAAGACTATGCAGCATAGAAGGATGAACGAATCAAACCCACATTAAAGGCCCCTCGATTGAAAGAAGAAGATTATGTCCTACAAATAGGATATCCATGGCACTATCACTATCTACGGCTGAGAAAGAGGGCCATTATTTAACAACTGTGAGTCTCTCCTTTGATTGTATAGTGCATTGAAAGTCGAAGTGGATGAAAGCTAGCAAGGAATCTTCCATGGTGAAACTAATATCCCGCAGAGTGATCGAGAGGAAGATTGATATTGTAATTGTATCTCTATCTCTATCATGAATTCCTTGGGTCCATCTTGTCCGTCCGCAACCGCAACATCGGTACATACTTATTTGTACCTAAGCTAAGGACAGTGAAGTACGTACTTCAGCCATGCTTCGCTTTTCTTTGCGCTGCGCTCCTGCTCCGGGGAATCTGCGGAGTAATAAAATGTCCTACCGGTTTTCAAAAGTTGTCTAAAATGACCCTGTGCAGCTTATTGAGTACCGTAGTCGGCGATGTTCTCTTTTATGTTGATCGTGAATCGGGAACCGAATTCTAACAACTGCTGTACAGCGTCTCAATAAAATCAACCACACATGGTACCACACTTGTTATGTGTTCAATTCAGTCCAGAAAGATGGAATATCTGACGGTGAAGCCGGCTGCCGATGATTTTGTTTCGATCCCGCTATGCAGCTGGATGGAAAGCGAGGAGGCAAAACGAGCGGCGATCACAGATCTGGTCCAAAATAATAATATTAATAAGTGCGACAAAGAATCAATTATTCAACGGACCACCATCGCATATGGCATCGCAGAGATATTGATGCGCTCCTCAAGTGGGGCGCTGGACGAAGACGATGAAATTCGTATTGATAATTTTGTTGTTTTCGTTTCGAAAAAACCATCGCGATCATGGGATGATATCAAAGGCGTTGGTATGATATCATCCGGACGGTCGCTCACCATTGAGGAGCCATCTTACCTCCGTGGATTGCTCGAAGGGGAGGAAGATTGCGATGGCCAAATGGGACGATGTTTAGAAGTAGAGTTAACGTCAGCAACGCCTCAAGAAATTGTTTCAAAAACATCTCAAGTGGCAGCGACGGTGAATCATGATGAAAATCTAACCGGCATGAATGTTCTCGCTGCAGTAGCAGAAGAAAGCAATCGCTGCCATTTATTTGCACGGATACTGTATGAGCTATCTACCCATGAGCCATTTCCTGATGATGCTCTCGCAGTCGATGTCGACGCGGCTCCAACCGTCAAAGAACCTACTCAGAAGAGGGCAAAAAAGTCACATGATGTGTCATCACGTAAACAACTCATGCTAACACGTGCCAAAGGGGACTTCGACAGGGCTGAGACACCATTCCAAATACCATGTATTGTCCGCATGCAGAAACTGGGGATACCTGCATCAATTTGCCTCATGACACAGAATCTCCTCGAGTATGCTTTGAGGGGGGGTGGCCGTCAATCAGATGATGCGTACGAGTCGTTAGGAGTTGTATGTCAAGACTTGCATCTACTGCTGCTTGATCCAGACCGCTTCCTCTTTGACAATCTAAATCAGAACACCGATAATAATATGCAGCTGCTCTACAGAAAAGACAAGCTGTATGGGAGAGACAAAGAAGAAACTCTCATAACCGACGCCTTCTGCCGAGTATCACGAGGTAAGAGTGAGGCATTCTTCATCGGTGGTTTCTCTGGATCGGGGAAGAGTATGCTGGTGAATAGTTTGAGAGGTACAGTGAAAGCATTAGGGGGGTATACCATTAAACACAAGTTTGATGCCATGTCTAAGGAGCAGCCACTTTCCGGTGTTATCTCAGCATTTAATCAAGTATGTTTGATGATCAAAGGTAGGGATAGACCTGCGGTTGCAAAAAAGCTGAGGGAAGTGTTCGGAGTTGATCTCAGCTTATTGCTGAGGCTGCTGCCGAATGTCAGTGTGCTGCTTCCGGAGCTCGTCAGTCCAGCAACAAATGTGGAAGTCGGCGAAGCGATGAACGCTCGCAGTGTTTGCTTCATGCTGCTACGTTTCGTGACAGTGGTATCAAGCCCACGTCATCCGGTCATGGTGAGTTACTGCTACTCTTAATTGTGATATTGATATTATTTAATTAAGTACGTGCAGTGGACTGACAAATCATCATTTTGCTGCTGCTTGTACTTGGTTGATTATCACATTGCAGCTCTTTTTGGACGACATACAATGGGCTGATAGCACCGCCCTCGACGTGATTCACACTATCCTGTCAGACACGATGGGCAGTTGCATGTTTTTCGTAGGCACGTACCGAGACAATGAAGTTCAGATAGATCATGACATTTTTGACTTGATGGAGAGGCTAGAGATTAGCAATGTGCAAACAACCAAAGTGTATTTGGCTGGATTGGATCAAGCGGATCTCAACACAATGATATCTGATGCCTTGTGTTTGTATCCACGTATCTGCAAGTCATTGTCGGATATCTTGTTCCAAAAGACAAAAGGTAATCCTTTCTTTATGTTGGAGTTCATGCGATCTTTGAAGTCTCGTGGCTTGCTGCAGTACAATTCCCATCAGAAGCGTTGGGTGTGGAATGAGGATATCATACGAGCAGAGGATATCACGGATAATGTTCTACATCTTCTATCTTCCAAAATGAATGGATTATCGGACGATTTACAAACGCTGCTGAAAGTGATGGCTTGCTTCGGGTCCAGCACGAATGAGTCTGTGATTGGCTACTTGAGTGAGTCAGCGGAGTATGCTGGAGTCCGAAATGGGTTGGAAGGTGCTCTCATTGATGGCTTCGTTGTAAAAGATGAAGAAGAATGCTTACAGTTTGTTCATGACAAGGTTCGTGAGGCGGCATACAATCTCATTCCCGACAGTGATAAGAAGCAGGTATGTGATGCTGTGTCTCTCGTTTTGCCTTGTTGTTTTCAATGACTTTCGTTTTTCGGTTGTAGTCTCACCCTTTGGTGCTATGAAGTTCCACTACCACCTGGGCAAAGCATTGTACTCTTTTTGTGATGGCAAGGATGTAGGGGACACGATATTCCTCATCGCCAGCCAGATTAATCACGGAAAGGAGTGGATATTGAGAGATAAAGATTTGAGCATTGGCATTGCAGAGCTGAATATGAAGGCTGGCAAGAAGGCACTCGATGGCTGTGATCACAAGACGGCGTATTCGTACTTGGGTGCCGGTCTATCTTTGCTTCCTGAAGACCAGTGGAGAAGCCACTACGACTTGAGTCTCCGTCTAAACTTCTTGACGTCAAGTGCTGCTAATTCATGTTGTCAATACGACGAGGCCGAGCAAATTTTGCGAAGGGGATTGGCAAATGCTCGATGCTTAGATGATCAACTGCCTTCTTACCTTTTGCTGAGTCAAAGTGAGTGTGATGCCCTGCTTGGTGCTTCTTGGCCTTTTTCACTTGTGTGTCTAACCTAATATTGCCGCTCGTACTCTAGTCCTCCAAGCCCAGGGCAAAGTGAATGATGTGTACGATACATGCTCTGCTATTTTGACAGAGCTCGGAGAATCTATTCCAGAGTCTTACACTCTTGGCAAGTCTTCTGAAATGTTGGCAGAAACACTCAAAATGTACGAAGAACTCAGTGACAAATGGCTGAAGGGAGAGAAGACTGACGACAAAACTCTGCACACGACCCTGCAATTCTATAATGTTATCGTTCTTGCATCCCTATTTTGCAAGTCTTTTAGCATGGTTGTCTACTTCACCTCCAAGGCAGTGCAGCTAAGTTTACATAGGGGACTCTGCGAGCGCACCCCTTTAACCCTTCTACAGTTCACGTCAATTGTGACTAAGGACGACAATGCTGTGCAGTGCTAGTAAGTCACCTACAATTACTGTTTGCTCGGGGTTCATTGTCTGCTCTACACTCTGTTTCTAATGACATTGTGACACCTTGTCTGCCTCTCAATTTACAGCCGTATTGCAAAGAATGCAATGTCCTTGCGAGAGAGATTTGATGTGGAAGCTCAGATACCTGAACTCTACTACAACTTTTATGGTAGAATTGCATGGCGTTTCGAGCCATTCCAAGCGGGGATAGAACACCTTCGCCAAGGTTTTGAAGCAGGCTTATCCTCTGGACATGCTGATATGGGTCTATACTGTCTGCTTCACACCATAAAATTTGTATTGTTTAGCAGTCCAAGTCTGAAGTCAACATTGAAGGAAATTGATTATTATCTGCACCTCTTGAAAACATACAAGAGCGTGGTGACAAGGAATTACTTGCTTATCTTTCGTGAGACTGTGTCTTTGCTGATCGACAGTGGTGAGGCGACTAGCATACAAGAAAAAGCTGTCTTTGGAGATCTCAATGACCCGGGAAACAAGCCGCGCGAGGCATTCTTCCACCATTCAGCAATCAGATGTTATTGGTCAGGTCACTCTGAGCGATGCCGGTATTTCAGTGAGAAGAGTATGAAATTAACCGGGCAAGGAGGGCAGCCTACAGCTTACATTGTTAAATTCCTTTTCGGTAAGCTCCAACTTTGAGCCACGAATTCTTCATGACAACGAAATATGTATGCAATCTCACCTTCATTTGCTCTCGCTCATTCGTTCTGATTCTGTGGTTAGGATTAAACTGCCTCGACCTACTAAGGAACAATAAGCAGGTGAACAAAAGCAGGGAAGGCATTCGCGTAGCTATTGCAGCAATGGAAGATGCAGCTACCAACTCGGAATGGAACTTTATGAATAAACTTCGTCTCTTGGAGGCTGAGCAACTCACTTTGACCAGACATCATTGGCGAGCCATTAAGAAGTATGATGCCTCTATCGAATCTGCTAAAAAGGCTGGATTCATTCACGAGCAGGGATTGGCATGCGAGAAGGCTGGTTTTTACTTCAAGAATATGGATAGCAACAATAAAAAGGCACTTGAGTACTTCAAGCAGGCTCGTGAGTGCTATGAAGAGTGGGGCTCAAGTGTGAAAGTGGATTTCATACAGAAGGAGATTGATAGTCTCAATTCTCAATGAGAGGGAGAGGGATAGTCTCAATGTTAAGGAAGGATCTAAATAATGATAATGAGCTTGTTTGTGTCTTTTTTGTATAGTGGCGAAGAAGCAAATATCAAACGTCGAATTACTTAAAAAATGATCGAGTTATTCTGCCCTTGATTCCAGCCTTGTACTGTGCTGGCCCTGGACACTACAACGAGCTCCATCCAAATATTCCCACAGATGAAAAGATCTAGTATGGATGCCTTTCCACCCTGTACTAGGATCCCTACCTCTAAAATAAAAGGTATGCAGCTGTGACGAGTGCGTAAATCAAGATCAGAATAGAGGAGTGTGCATCAAGCACGGAAGGAAACAAGTACTATGCAGCTTTGAAGGAGGTACAAATCTAGTTCAAAATGGAGGAGTGTGCATTACTGGCATGGGGCAAAGCGCAGCTATACGAAGGATGTTCAAGTCACACTATTAACATGGAGGGTTGTGCCAAAAGCATGGGGAAAGGTCAAAATGATGGAGTAGAGTAAGGCATGAATGAATGAAGAGATGAAAGGAGAAGTGTGTGTTTGGTATGGAGCATTAAGACAATGCAGTAGAGAAGGATAGGATGTACATCGTTATTAGAATTAGAGGAGTGTGCCAAAAGTATGCATCTGCAGCTACACGAAGGATGCACAACTCAAGGAGTTTTTTGTTCAAAAGACATGGGACGATTTTCCGAAACTACTTCGACAATCCACGCCCCTCCGTCATCTGTTAGCTTTTCTTCGACTCTCAGCTTATTTTGTAGGTGTCGCATCAGACAGTTCAGTACCAATCAGACAAAAATTACGTCACACGCAATTCACCAAAAGATGGCGCCAAAAACGACATCCGTCATGCCACCATGACACTTTTTCTTTGCTGATAAGTAGCGGAGCATCTCTTGTGCACTGCTCCGCCACTGGCAGCAGCTGCAAGCAACCATTCAACATCTCTCTGCTATTAGTATAATGAGTCACAATTCAAAGAAATTACGATGGGCACTCACATTTATATCACTGCTATACACTTTTGACACTGCCATATCAAAACAGCTGCTGCTGCTGCGGAGTGACAACAATCGTCGCTACTGTCGGCATGAGAGCATCAATCGATGCTCGTTAGAAGAATTCATCAAACGAAGAAGATTAGCTAGTAGTGGTAATTTGCTGACGTCAGTAAATGGCTTAACGTCTTCCGCTTCTGCTGTATTGTCAACACATCATGGCGGCGATGATGGTCATTATCGAGTAAAGCATGATGCAACAACAAATGCACAAACGAAACGAAAGCACAACATCAGTAGCTGTAAGTATCCCCACCATCGTAGAACGGCTATACCAGCAGCCTTTGTATCAATCAACAATCACAGCGGTACCTCCAAAATATCATCCAAGTCGCAGACAAAACAACCAACGACAACAACAACAACAACGCTCCATCTAAAATTCAAAACATTCGAAGAAATGATCCACCACCATCACTCCACACCACTCCTCATCGACTTTTACGCTCCATGGTGTGGTCCATGTAAATTAATGAAGGGGGAGATTAGTTCGATTCGTGATCAGTTGGAGTTATTGGGTCCTGCTGTACAAGTGGTGCAAGAGCAAGAGCAAGATGAGGAGGAGGAGGATTGTTCCGTGGAAGATGTAATTGCGTTGAGTAGTGTTTGTTTGGAGGATGGCTATATTGAAGAGCAACAGTTGAGTGAAGGATTATCATCATCTTCATCATTAGGAAAAGAGGATACGACTGCATTATTGAAAGACTTGCTACCACCACCACCACCTACAACAACAACAACAGACACTCAATCCACAACAACAAAACAACCACCACAAAGCACCACAACAACTCCATCCGGAATACCAGTCTATCACGTCAACACCAACAAATTCCCTCAGGTAGGTGCCAAAAATCATATAGCAGGATTACCAACATTGGTATTATTCTATGAGGGTGAAGAATTGTGGAGGAATGAGGGATTGATGAAGGGGGAGGAGATTGTGAGTGTGTTGAGTGAGTTGCAGGAGGGGGGTTGGAAGAAGAAGAAGGAGGAGAGTAGTGTGGTGGAGGTACGTAGAGAAGAGGAGGAGAGTAGTAGTAGTGTGGATAAGAAGAAGGAAGAAAAGGTGGATGCAGTGGTGATTGCTGCTGCTGGGGAGGTTGACAAGAAGAAGAAGAAGAAGAAGAGGAAGGGGCGAAGACTGGGGGGTTGAAACATATTAATAATGTAAGAAACTGTCAACACTTTTCCTTGTCCAATAATCGCACATGAATCATGAATTAAAGTAGTAATGGACTACTTACTCCTTGAATGGGGAAGCGAGTCAAGTGTGACTATATTTTAGCTAAAGATAATGACATCAGGCTTGCTAGGCCCAGAGTGTACATACTGTGCAAAGCAATGAGGCGTCATTCCGTCCATCTTTCTGACGAATCTAGACGACGCAACTTTTGAGCTTCTTTACTCTGTCAAAAGAACCTATTCGCTTGGAATACAGTTGGTACTAGAAGAGGTAAAGAGTAGTAAAAGGCTTCACTAACTTGTCTGCCAACTGTCTCGACTTGCTGCAAATGTTAGATAAAGAAATAGTCAACTAACCTAGTAACCGAAATAGTCAACCAACCGACTATTTAATTTTCTAACATAGTGAAAGACACCAGTTCGATTCCCCGAACCATGGTAGTTTGGGTGAATAATCTCGATAGCAGTAGGCGCAGCACCGATGATATCACTAGCCTTACTAGCTGGAGCCGGGCTTGGAAGAATCCTTGCTAGCATTCATCCCTTTCGAGTTCCTACGCACTAAATAGTCAAAGGACAGCATTCACGGTTGTTATACAAACCAAGTAAAAGCCCCTTAACGTTTACAATGACATGATGAAATCTTGATGTTGCTCTGCGCTCCGCTGATTTCTGTACACAGGCACAGTCTAGAAGAGATAGATGCTCTCTTCTATGATGACAACTATAGTGTCTCATTTGAGCATAGCCCAAAATGGCTCTTGCACACTCCTCCTTTCCATCTAGCTTCACTTGAGCACCCTTCGAACCTACATAGTTTGACCTTTGCTCCATGCCTCTTGCACACTCCTCCTTCGACGGCTTTATTTGTGCATCCATCAGTACTGCATCGTTTAACTTTTGCTCCATGTCTGATGCAAACTCCTTCATGTTTAGCGTGACTTGAACATCCTTCATAGCTACATAGTTTGACCTTTGCCCCATGCCTAATGCATACTCCACCTATCTTAGCATGATTCATGCATCCATCACTGCTGCATAGTTTCTTCTTTGCCCCATGCTTCACACAAACTCCTCCCTTTTGAACTTGTTTTGTACATCCTTCGAACCTGCATAGCTTGACCTTTGCTCCATGTCTACCGCACACTCCTCCATTCTTAGCATGATATGTACACCCCTCACTGCTGCATAATTTCTTTCCTCCATGTCTACAGCACACTCCTCCTTTATTAACTTGCTTTGTGCATCCATCGTGTCTGCATAGTGTGACCTTTGCTCCATGCTTCACACACACTCCTCCTATCCTAGCATGATGTGTACATCCCTTACTGCTGCATGTTTGCTTCCCTCCATGCCTGATGCACAATCCTCCTATCTGAGCGTGATTTGTACATCCCTCACTGGTGCATAGTTTAACCTTTGCTCCATGTCTTATGCATATACCTCCTTTTATTGCATGATTTGTACATCCATCGCTTCTGCACAGACTTCTTGCTCCATGCCTAGGCGACCCGTATGGTCACCCTAGCCAATATACCCCCCAAAGTAGTCTCTCTTCGACCATGGGGGTTACACTTTGGTTTTATAGGCTTAAAATGCTGCTCTCGGTGAGCAGAATCCGAATCCAAAGTGCCTTTACGTTGAAAATCATTTTTTGATTTTGCTAGCTGTACCCTAGCCGAATTCCCTCTCCCCCCTTCCGTACCTTCTTCTCCTTCGACGGCCATCACGCATCAACCTCTCCAACACACGACGATGACACTAACTAACACAAACCACTTTTGATGCATTTCTGTTCCGCTTTAAAGGCACACCAGATTTGAACTCAGCTTGACCTCACGATTCCATATCTATGCCCAGCTTGTTCAGAGTATGAATATTCGAAGAGAGACAACTTGCTGGCAAGGGTGACCATACGGGTCGCCCCTAGAGCAAACTCCCCCTTTGTGAGCGTGAGTTGTACATCCTTCGCTTCTGCATAGTCTCTTCCCTCCATGCCTGATGCATAATCCTCCTCTGTTCACTTGATTTGTACATCCTTCCCTCCTGCATAGACTGATTCCTCCATGTCTGCAGCACAATCCCAACTTGATGGCTCTATTTGTACATCCATCAGCGGAACATAACTTGCGACTGTACTGCTTTTTAGCAACTTTCTTCGGAGCACGCTCATCTTCATCAGTATCTTCCGATGGTTTTCGCTTCCTCGTAGCTGCAGCTGATTTGCCTCCTACAATCATCTGAATAGATGGGCCATTTCGAGCAGCTGCAGCGGAGATCCGAGTTGAAGTTCGTCTGATGGATCCATTGATGTACATGATTTCTTCTTTTCAGCAGCGGCCTCAGCCCTCCTACGCATGGTATCTTGATAGATAAGAGCTGCATAATCTTCCTTCTCGCCTTCATTCATTTTGGGGTTGTTGTTACTGCTACTCCTGACTACTTATTGTGTAGCGGGTGTTCCGTTCCTTGATGGGTCGGTGACACGGCGTATGTACGTACAATACGTTAATTGATGTTGATGTGTTGCCGTGCCGGTTGAGTTGTTCAGTGAAAAAGTTCAAAAAAGTCCGCGAAATAAGATTCTGGCGCGAAGCGTCATTTGCCGCCATTTTCCAAAATTACAAATTACATCATGTCGAGTTGATTGTGGCCTCGTTGTGGCTACTGCGCTGCCTCTAACTACAAAATTCGGAAGATGACAACCCCCGCCGCAGCAGCAATCCTAACAGCACCCTCAAAGCCACGCCGAGTCTCATGCATATGCAGCAGCGACGAGTGCAAACAACTAACAATCTGCTTCCAAAGTGTCGACAATGATATCCGCGGCTTATTCATGCAACTACCGAGCATCGGGGGTTCCATACTAGCAGGATTAAAGGAACACAGAGTCAAACGAACCCTAATTCACTTGAACCAATACTCACCTGACAAAGATACTTGGCAGTGTACCATTGATCGAAGGAAGTCTAGTACAAAACAAATGAAGCTCCGCAGCGAGGAACCAGAAGTTGTCCAATCGAAAAAATACATTGCAAATCATCACTTTCATCCAGAGATATTGCAGCTGATGGTAACTCAGGGGATGACTAATATAGATTGCATGACTGAAGAGCTCATTCGTGAATGGGGACTAATTGGTAATGGTTACTCTTCTGCTGATTTGTACAGTGGTAAAGTGCCAGAGAAGACCAAGTCAATCCTATCGTTGCCGGGGGGAAGCACCAACGGACCTTATTATGTTCCCGTGCCGAGTTACAAGAGTGCAAAGGATGATTACCAACAAGTATCAATGAGGTGGAGATTGAATAAGTTGGTGAAAGACTGTCAAGAGAAGTGCCGATGGAATTCGTCGCTAGCACCGAGGGGGGAGGATAATGATGTTTTGCAGCCGGTGGAGAAACGAGCACGGAGAATGGGTGAATTACCGGCGTTGGACTCGAATAATATTACCGAATTGCAACGTGCGGTGTGTATGTTGGCCGAGGAGCGTGATAAATGACTTCTTTATAGACATGGTACAATGTATTCATATGGATAAAGTAAATAAGACGCTAAATAGTAGTTTACCCACTACTCTAAATTCTTATTCACCAGTCACCACACATGAATACACAATCGAACCCCGATACCCCCCTTTCACATGCAGACGAACTTTCTACATATAATATATAAACACATTCTTCCTTAATAA
Source organism: Skeletonema marinoi (assembly GCA_030544225.1). Taxonomy (NCBI): domain Eukaryota; phylum Bacillariophyta; class Thalassiosirophyceae; order Thalassiosirales; family Thalassiosiraceae; genus Skeletonema; species Skeletonema marinoi. The sequence goes on from CM060506.1 coordinate 199,033, forward strand.
GTTTGAATGGTGTGCTTCGGCATAAGCATAACGTGTGAGAGATTGAAGTCTGTTATCCTTCCGTATCATCGTTGAGATCTCACCTTTCTTATTATTTGGGTGACCCAATCTGCTGGTAGGGTTAAAACCGTTGTTGCTGTTTAGACCTTTTTCCCACCCTTTGACTTCAGCCACGCTTGTTGGATAATGTTGCCGAGGCAACATTATAGAAGCCATCATCCTGCAGAAAGCCCGCCTTTGAAAAGATTTGGGGCGCCAGTTCCGAAGATACTGACCTGCTCTCTCATAAGTCGGATAGGAAATCGGTTATGTGTCCGTTCAAACAACCCAACCATATCACTCACTCTTGCCTTCTATCTCCCTTCAGTAATGGAATGCCCCCAAACGGGCCTGTGTGTTTATGTGATATTTCTCTAGTAACAAAAGAAGAGGGGGCATTCGGGGGGCGGTGCTCCTTAGAAGCCATATCCTGCAGAAAGCCAACAGTTTGAAAAGATTTGGGGCCGCCATTCCGAAATGCCCGCCGACCCGCTCTCTCGTAAGTCGGATGGGAATTAGATTGGTGTCCGCCAAAACCCAACCATCACATCACTCATCCCTTCCCTTCTCCCTTCAGTAAATACTTCGGATGAAGTAATGAAGCATACAAATAACTGTGCTGCATGATATAAGATATGATGGCAACGACATTCAACATTATTGAGTACGCTATTGTCAGGATCAATCCGTGTTGACTTTGTTGGCACAGATTAAATGAGAAGAAGAGAGGGGCAGAGCCGAATGACAAGATGTAGGCATTAGTAACTCCATATTTTTGTCTTAGAAGAAGCCAAATAAGTAAATAATGATATGTAACTTGTTTGAACAAGTAGTTTCAAATCATTTTACTTCAGCAACATTCTCTAGTGTTGCAACGCAGCTTGTGATTTGTGTGTTGCTCTCGTGGACAGAACCAGAACAGCGAGTCGAGCATCCCAGGGCAAGACCACAAATGTTTGATGATCTTGCTGCTAAGTATGTAGAGATAGACGCAACTAGCGCCGCCATCTTGGTGTCATAAGCCGTGGTATCACTATGATGTGAGAGGTGTCGTGTCGTTTGTGCCTTGCCTTCAGCAACAGCAATTCCTCCAATGCTACATCTGCTATAGCCGGTGGGGGAGTCCATAAATGAGTGTTGCCGGCACGTTCGTGATGAGGTATCCAAATACCGTGGGAATCCTCAGACTCAGACGGAGCTCCTCCAGTTACTCCATGCCCCTTGTCAAACCACTCGTCCACAGACAACGGGGATAAGTCGTCTATTCCTGTCCAGCTTCGTATCCAATCCAGAACCGAAGGCAGGCGCTCAATAGCATCTTTGGATAGGTCAATAAATGAGAACATATCTTCTCCAGCCATGGCACCTTCCAAAAAGGAACCTCGAGAGCAAGCATCAGTTCCTTGTGCCATCATACGTTTGCCCGACACATGAATCACGTGAATGATCACACTGCGCTGTACCTCTAGGATGCGCAAGCGAAGCACGAGCTCATGAAGAAGCTTAGATGAAGAGTTTCCCTTATGGAAACAGCTCTCTGCAGTAAGATTATCCGTGAAGAGAAAGAACTCAGTGTTAGCAAGATTTCCCTTGCGCGCCTCCTCCTCAGCAGCTTCTACCAAGTTTCTCAGCTCACGAGTTTGAGCTCTCGTCTTCAGCATCCTTGCCCCAAACTCCAATACGATAGTGGACCTTCCCTCCTTCACGAGATGTCGTGGATCCAAACCCCTTTTTCGAAGCATCGGCGAAACCGTAAAGCGCAGTGAAGACAACTTTACCACGAAACACCCTCAATGGAGGGGACTCAAAGTTTGATAAATTAGTCAACGCAATTAAATCATCCCTGAAACGAGGAACTGGCTCAGTCACGCCATCACAGAAGGGGCATGACAGGGTGACGTTTCTTTCTCCTCATCCAATTCCTCCTGTAGTTTGTGTTCAAGCGCCGCTGCTTCAAACACATCATCAAAATTTTCATGCGCCAACGGAGTTTCCTGCTCCTCTGATGCATCGCTCGTTGAAGATTTAAGTTTCCAACCATCTTTATCACGGCCGCCTCGTCAGCTTTCGATGGTAAGATGAAATCCCTTCAAATAGGGGACCATGGCGGGATATGTCCTAGTAACATACACCAAGAAGCCATCTTTCAACAGCTCTTTATGATCAAGCTCTTTGTCGCCACGCTCGATACGGGTAAGCCACTTTCCAAGATGCCCTTCAGCTTATCCCACTTCTCAGGAGACGTGAGTACGCATACTCCAATCTCCGATAGAATGTGCACCACCGAGCCTGCCCATGTCCCCGGCGTTTTGGAACACCTCCTCAGTTTCCTAGCTGCATCTTGTATTCCCAGATATGCCTGAATGCATGCCAAGCGATGACCTGCTTCTTTCCACGTCAAATCTTCATCTGGACCAGTAACTCGCTCATCGTCCACAAATGTGAACACATCCGCAGCAACTCTCCCATCTCCATCTTGGCGTAATTTTGATATCCAAGGTTGGGTAGGATTATAACCCTGGGTACCAGGCATGTTCAGACGAATGTGAGCCCAGTGGACAGGAATATCAAGGTCATGTCTATCGCCTCGAGCCATCTCCTCACAAATCAACGTCATCTTGACAGCGATGTAGGGACTGGGTGAAAAACCCATAAGGCACCTCACCCAATGATACCAACGACTAGAAGAGTCGTCAGATGAAGACTCATCTGTGATTGGACCCAAATCTAAACCACCAGTATACGCCCAAACAGACTCATGGAGTGGGAAGTTCAAAAATTGCTCCCCAATGTCTCGGTCAAGCATATAAGAATCTGGTTCTAACGATCTCAACATCGTTTCTACCGTTGGAAGCCAAAAACAGGGAACCCACACTGCTTCATTCAGTTCATTAGCCGTAGCGTCGTAAACAATCCGTATGCCATCGCCCCCTTTGGGTACCGGGAAAAACTTGATCAGTGATTTCAAGGAGATGCCCGCTTCAACGATACATCCCCGGTCTATCACCTTCTGCAGCTTCTTCCTAACTTTCTCCCTCAACACTGGGTCGTCAATTGGACGCTGCCGACGTTTAGAGCTAGGACCCTTCTTCTCAAAGAACACTCGGACCCCGTCTCGAGCAATCTTCTGATAAAGCGGAGGGAATCTGAAATAATGTAGTTGACTTCCTCGTTTGTACTCAAACCAATCCGCCTCGGTAGCATGCCACATCACATTAGCCAAAGCGTGAATTTCAACTGACACTGGAGTGGATTTGCCTTTTGACGACCGGGGCTTAACATACCATTTCTTGCCGAAGTCCTTTCGAAGACGCTTCAGGCAATCTTTCAATAGGTTCTTCCAATAAATTTTGAGACCCCAGCTGCGTAAAGTAGCGACAGCGGCAAGTTTTTGTTCTTCAGTGGAAGGCTTTAGCTTAGCTCTTCAACATAAGATGGTTTAAAGACCTTGTCATTCCACAGCTCCTCTGGAACTGGTGCCTCGTCCGGCTTGACCGCTTTAGAGACCTTCAAGTCCTTGGAAGCAGAGTCCAAAGACTCCTGGGGAGGATGGGGCTGCTGTCACAGTCACAGGTTCAAAACCCATAGAAGCAACAGGTAGATCAGACAAACATTCCCTGTCACCTGCATGCTCCTCAACATCAGCATCCTCCGTTTTCTTTCCAGAAAGATTGCTAGTAACCACCGAGGAGCATCATCTTCCTCCTCATTGACCGGAGCAAGTCTCTGATCTGATTTAGACGAAGAGTCATTTTCGACGACAAAATGGTCATTGTACCTGATTCCGCAGACCAGCCCTCAAATTCAGCAACCTCCTGCTCAACTTCAACTTGTCCTTCAACTTGCCCTTCAACTTCAACTTTCAAGTCATCCGAGGAGACAGCACTGTGCGTGGATGGATCTTGGGACTTCTCGATTTCTCTTTTCTGTTCTTTTTCACCTTTTTCACAGACATTTCCGAGTCACACTTTGAACCTCCACCCCTACCGGGGGAAAGGGGCGCGCGACGAGATGTGAGACAAGACGCCTTCTGGCTTCTCTCTTCTCCCATGCTGTCCAGTCCCCGGTGGTAAGTAGGTAGGGGTGTTGAACCTCTCTCTGTCTTGAATCTTGACACACGTATGCAGTTTTTTACAAACTCTCACCACCGCGTCTATCCCGCGTCTCACTCACCACTTCTATCGAGTATCTCTACCCATTCCTTTCATTTTTTCCACTCCACACCACCACAGTTACCGGTTAGGATAACACAAGACAAACCTATCATCAGCCTGATCATCTCAAGCAATGAAGAGCTTGCCTCCTCTTTCCTCCAACAAGCTACAAGTGCTGGCACCGGCTCTATTCCTGCTTTTCTGCTGCACGCACCATTTCTTCACGCTCACACATGCACAAACACAGACCAGGCGCCGCCACAATCAAAGAGCACTCAACCTCTTCAAACCGACAAGAATTATCAACGGCAAAGAAGCCACGCCCTCACGATATCCCTACATTGCCTCACTCCAACTTTATCCTGGAGATCACTTTTGTGGAGGATCAATAATTGCACCAGACATAGTGTTGACTGCGGCACATTGCATGGAAGGTACACAAGATTTTTTGGATATATACCACGTGGTAGTTGGAAGGCATGATCTAGAGGAATATTCGAAGGGACAAACTATCGAAATTAAACGTGAGGCGTCGCATCCATTGTATAATTACACAGGCACATATATATATGATAATGATTTTAGTGTGGTGCAACTTGCTGAACCGATACGGGACGAGGAGGGGATAGGAATGGTCAAATTAAATAGTGATAGCGCTGTACCTGAGGTAGGTGCGGCAGCAACTTTGATGGGATGGGGTGATACCAATCCTGCGAAGGGTGAGTTCAACATTTCGGATGTGTTGATGGAAACGGAAGTATTTGCAATGAGCAATGAGCAGTGTGAGATGAGTAACGGGACTGTGGGTACTAGTGTTGGACAAGTGTTTGTAGACATGAATGGGAGAGTGTCGGAGAATATGCTGTGTGCTTGGGCGAACGAAACAGATAGTTGCCAGGGGGACTCTGGGGGACCGTAAGTTGACTCTTTGTATTGTATTGATCGTGCTATCACTTCTCTTCAATGCTCACGATGCTCTTGCTGCATACTTGCAATACTACTCCTCACTCCAGATTGGTGATTAAAGGGAATACTCCCGATCAAGATTTGTTGGTTGGTGTCGTTTCTTGGGATTTGGGTAAGTCATTGCTCGTATTATTGCACCATTCCAATTCCAGCGAAAAGACTTACAATTGATACTCCTTTACACAAACACACATTTTAGCTGCGCAGAAGAGTTCCCAGGAGTAAATTCACGGGTTTCAGCGCAGTATGAATGGATCAGGGAACAGGTTTGCGGTCTTAGTTCGGCACCGCCAGCTTACTTTCAATGCACGGAGGAAATGATGTTCACTACGACACCCTCGTCCCAACCATCAACTCCCCAACCAACAACTTCTCTCATGCCTACGCTATCGGGCGGTAGAAAGCGGCTGTTGATAGTTATTAATCTTGATGAGCATCCAGAAGATACTGGATGGAGCTTGGCAACATTTGATGGTAAAGATATCATATTTGACCTCCCCATAGGTTCGTATGAAGGAAATGACAAGTTCAAGCGCTATGAATACGACTTTGAGGTTGATGGAAACTTGTTCTATCAATTGAAAGTAAAGGACGTTTTTGGAAATGGGTTTGAAGGAACCATTGATGTTTATGACAGTGCAATCATATCGAGTAAGACGAGGCTGGTTGGAGAGCCTGGGTTCTCGGAAGTGTCAGGTGAAGAAGTGAGTCATGTCTTCTTCGTTGGAGAGGATCCATCAAATGTGTTGACATTAGTATTTGATTTTCAATATCAAACTGGTGCCGTGCAGCCTGGCTGTGTAGCCTGTTCTGGAGCTGACAGGACAGAGAGAGAGCTGCAATGCGGGCCCTCGGGGCCTTATTTGGTATATCTGCTGCTTTTACTTTGCTAGGTTATTTTTCAGGGTTACCCTACTATAAAGTTGCTCTGCAATGCTTTGTGTGTTGTTTCTTGCTCTTCTGTCACTTGTCTCTTTTCTCTTGTGTGCGCGCCCACCCCATTCTATTTTGCAAAAAGACACCCATCTTCAAAACTCTGCTTTGAAAATAAGACAGCCATCTTCAAAACTCTGCTTTGAAAATAAGACAGCCATCTTCAAAACTCTGCTTTGAAAATAAGACAGCCATCTTCAAAAATCTATTTTGCAAATAAGACAGCCATCTTCAAAACAAAAAGAACATTTTCAAATCAAAAAGAACAAAATGACCGGATCGGGTCATTTTGTTTTTTGCTTCTCTTTTCTCTTTCACAGCTTCTCTGCAGGATGAACGCGCACACAGCACTGTGAGAACCGTATGAATTAGTTTTGCACTTTCTTGCAATGACATTTTAGCTCAAACTCGGGCGCGTCTAGAGCATACCTGGTACTTTTTTACATAGGAAATCCATACAAAATCAATTCCTACTGTGTAGCCGGTATGGTCTAAAGGGCCTCTACATGTTGAACAGTAAATGTTTCTTCCTAAATCCTTCGTATACTATTCCTGCGTAGGCTCCTGTAGAAATATCTGGTCACAACTAGTCACTATTGCTCACCATAGAATTGAGGGCACCTCCGGCACCCCGGAATCACGTTTCACGCAATCTATCCGGGGCCCCGAGGGCCGATGATCGCTGGGCGGAAGAAGTGGCATTTGAACTGAAAGATAGTAGAGGCAACATCTTAGCTTTGAGCTGCTTCAATTCCTTTGCACATGGAACAGAATCTGAAACTTTGGAATTACCAATCTACAGTTTTGAAACTGGTGACCAGAGCTACAACTTAACGTTTTGGGACTCGGGGCTTGATGGACTTTGTTGTGGTGGGGGCTACGAACTTTATCTTGGATCACCGGAAGACAACAATCTTCTGAAACGCGGAGGTGACTACGAAAGCGAGGAGATTGTTCAATTCACAATAAAAGGTTTCACTCACTCGATGAGTCCTTCTTCTTCTCCCTCAGTAAGCCTATCCATCCAACCTACGAATGTTCCCACAGTTACGCATCAACCATCGACAACGATGAGTCCTTCTTCTTCTCCCTTGGTAAGCCCATCCAGCCAACCTACACATATACCCACAGTAACGGTAACGCATCAACCATCGACAACGATAAAGCCTACTGGTGCAATTGGAGTCCCATCCCCAACGGAAGCTATTGCGCAACTGAACAAGACCGCTGAAAGCAATATTAATCAAACGCCATCATCCGATGGCAGCCCTAATTGGCAAGGTCGTGTACTCCTTGTCTATTTCTTGGGATCAGCAGCTACTTTGCTGCTCCTTCTTGCTTAGATCTAACTTAGGTGATATAAAGTAACATAGACAAGCAGCTTGAATTGATTTACTGGCTGAGTTGAAGCGGCTTAAGGATGAGATTAGACGACGAGAGAGCGAACAGCCTGGTTGGTGAATTGATTAGGTGTGGTAACTTCATTGAGAATAAACAACATTACACATGAGATGATATTGCCTCTAAAGGTACTCATGATTGATATTGCCAAAGAAGGGAAGAGTTGCAGTCCTTTCATCATATGCATATGCGTATCTACATCAAGAAGCAAACGCAGTACAGTGATATCCTCCCCCCACCTAATCCTCCCCTTGAAATGTATGATGGCAATTCGATTAAAGGGAGGAAATTCCTGAACACTATATCATTTGGTAAAGCAAGATTGAGTGTAGTTGCAGCAACAGAGGCGTGGTACTGGGTTCGAACCCCCATCGTCTCTATCATCCTGGCTGTTGAGGTGTGCGGCTCGGGGTGCGATCTGGGAAATAGTATTGTGCAGGATGTGCTTTGAGTACTGTAACAACTGTAACACGTCGGTCCGTTGATCGTAAAGGTTCGTGACAGCTTTGTGCCATGCTCGTTGTATGCCTGTGTTTAGCAGTAGACATGTTGGTTGTTTGTGATGTTGTTCGATGGTCATGCATGAAGTGATGAGACTAGATAGCATAGAAATTTCGCCCAAATGGAGGCCCACCAGACGTACTTTAAAATTTCTGTTACCTTTCTTTCACTATATCATTTGGTAAAGCAAGATTGAGTGTAGTTGCAGCCTCGTTCAAATAGCGGCGATGCTCTGCTTTGTACTAAACGATTTTGTGAAGAACTGATCTGATCCACAATCGCACTTCATCGGCCTTTCTCCCCGCATCGTCAAAACCATCGGTTCCAGCAGGTGTGTTTGGAAGAATCTGGCTGATTGATGCAATTTGTTCTTTCGTGGTTTTTCTCCATTCTTCCAAAAGTAAAGCGTCGATAGTGTCACGCAGTGCTCCAACCAAATTAACGTACTTCAATTTTTCACACCCTAGGAATATACTATCACGGGTAAAATCACGCCATCTTACAATGGAATTTTGATGCGTTCCAGAGAGGTGCAGTGAGCGAATGCCGACCATCCGATTGATTCCAGCTCCTTACCAAAGTTGGCGTTTGTCAGGGCCTTGCGATGAATGAATGCTCTGTAAAATCAACGATTTTGGCGGATGGCAAGTTGATGCTCGTCAAAGATTCACAGTAACAGTAAGGGAATGCGTTTATTCCAATTATTTCCAGCTTGCCACATTGAACATCCGTCAGGGCTTTACAATTCCAGAATGCACCCTGTTGAACGACTTCCACGCCCAGCATGATTACTCGTCTCAAAGAAAGGCAACGATCGAATGCCCCTACTTCAACTTTTTTGACACCAATATGACAATACAATTCAGTGATGTTTTGATGGCAATAGAATTCATTTGCCGGAACGACTGAGATGGATTTATCGATGCGGACACGAGTAACATCAGGAGGAACAGCTTCCCTGCCAGTAAAGATGTAATATTCTTCAGCTGCCACTGCCATCATCGTAAACATGCAAGAGGAAATTTCTTCTAATATGATGTTAATGAGATTGCTACGATATGTATATGTGTGTGTGTGTAGATAATATTCATGACAACAACAGAAGTAGTAGCTGAAGTGGAGGATTACAATATGCCGTCCTCGTTTATCAATATAGCAGGCGCCAGAGCGGCCGGCCGGCGGGCAGCGCGGTAGCTGTGGGTAAGAAGCCTCTGCTTCAAGGTACGAGTTACGAGGAACCAGGTGGAGGTGGAGGCTTTTCCGCTAAATCAGAAACAAGGACACCTGGTTGCACTGATTGGCTCGGCATTGCTTGCCTGGCAACGTCCGGTAAAGTGGTGGAGACCACATCACAGACCAAAAGCAAAAGGAGACGTGATAAGTATTATCACTGATAGGTAGATGTGTATGTAGATGATATTCACAAGGCGACTTTGATTTGATTACTCGCGTTATGAACCCCCCCCCCCCTCATTTTGAGAGCCAGCTTCAAGATGTTGCAGAACAAGAGCAAATGCAGAACCACCATTACCTTCAGTAGGAGCACATCATGTTGTTGCGTCTCTAACTCCTTGACACTTTTCCACAGTCACCTCTCACGTGTTGATTCATTTGTCTTACCTTTTATGCCGTATTGAGTGCTGTAAATGCGTACATGCTTCCGACCAAGAAGGCTTCACACCAGCTCCAAAACAATATCTGTCTGCACACCGGGAGAAAAGTCAGAAAAGTCTAAGTAATAACCAGATTTCAAGTTCTCATCTAATGCGATCTTTGGAGACGATGTCATAAGTTACACATCATATTAGAGCAGCTTGCACATTGTTGTCATTGTAAAGTTCTTCACGTATTCAATTTGTCACCACACAAGTCCCTTGATGCCACTATCACTCATTCTCCTTACTATCGGCGGCGATTAATTAGCGCCTTATACCCATGCTGATATGGCTTTGTCATGTCAGCGTTTAATTGATTACTTCTCCGACACGATGCCCAAACTATGTTGTTGTAACGTTAACGTGGATCACGAAATATCGCTGCAGCTGTGGGGCGGTCGATGTGTCTCTCTATCTAGTGGTCACTAGCTGGAGCTATGGGAGTAGCTGTAGCCATAGCTGTTCCCATAGCGGACTATGGCCTACCTGTCAGTAGTTGTAACGTCACCAATACCATATCGCGTGACCTGACCAATGGACTCGAACCCATAAGCAGTACTTGAACCTACATGCCAATCGCGTAATTACTATGAGTAGCCACACTGACGCATGTAATAGCTGGTAGTATGGTGACACGATCGTCATGGTGCATCTCCTTTTTGTCTTTTTTTGTGATTTGTGTTTTGGGAGAGCAGGGAAGTGAAAAATGAGAGGAGTATACCAATTCCTACTTACAGCCCATCCCAATCAGCCATAGCTGTTCCCATAGCTGTAGGATCCTACATAGGAATTGGTACTTTTCTAGCTATGGCCCATAGCCCATAGCTCCAGCTGGTGACCACTAGTCGTTAAAAGATAGCGACCTCCGACTGCACATTTCGCTTCAGCGGTCGAAAGCTCGGCCAACAACAGAAGAAAGCTATGATTATTTATCGCCGTTATTTTGAGCGTATCGAGGCTTTTTTTTGGAGACGGTGGTGGATGTAATATGTACCGATTTGGGTATATAAAGTGCTTACTGGGTATTTAGGCGTTCTGCATTTGGGGCGTTCTGACCAGGGCTTCCCTTCAGACAGTTTGCGATTTTTCCGTTTGGCGGGACTCATGTACTATTCCGACATACCGCTTAAGTAGCTACTCCGACCAAATTCAGCCGGGAACATGCTTTTTTCATTGTCTGATCAGACTCTCCTCACAAAATAGTTAGTGGTCTACTAGCTATTTTGGCAGCACTGATAGAGAGAGCACCTTGGACGAAAATAAGGAAAGCAAGACTCTTTCTAGACCAGAATTTCACGTAGAAATCGGTTATCCACTTGGTTGGGGTCACAATTGTACGTAGGAGTCAGTATTAAGGCCCCAATTCAACCACTAGCTATTTTATTAGGGGTACATTTCAGGTACCCCTTCCAAGCCAGAGAATCCACTGCCAAGTTCAACAGAGGATCTTCATATGCATAGATGCAATTAGGCTTCATCAAATATGGCATAACACTGTCAACGCAGTGAGCTAGGGCAAAAGCCCATTTTACTAGTTATTTTGCTCATTTTGTTAGTAAGTTGCTAATTTAGACGGATTTTTTTTCTAGGGCGCCAAAGCACGGGCAATCGCAAACTCGGCCAGGGCCAGGGGGAATCCAATTCTGCGGCCCGCGGGCCAGAGCCAAATTCAGGCCCGCAACCATCACACACAAAACCACACAAATCACACACACCCGTACCAACCAGCCTAGGGCTTGACTAAGGAGGGTCAAATAGGGTCGGATATCGTTCGTAACCATATTAGGGTGAGTTTTATGGCCGTACCAACCAGCCTAGGGCTTGACAACGCAGGGGGGTTAGGGTAAATCCGTGTTCGAGTCGCCAAATTTAGCGATTCTTCTTCTGTAACTTCGTACACATAAGGGCACGCATATGTGTCAATAACTGTGTCGCGGGCCTGAATTTGGCTCCGGCCCGCGGGCCGCAGAATTGGATTCCTTATAACGCGGGTAATCAAATCAAAGTCGCCCAACTCCCGCGATGAAGAAGGCACTACCTGTACAATAGAATAGTAGCTGAAGCCTTGAGTAAGTGGAGGATTATGCTACCCCAGTCTATCAAGATAGCATGCGTAGGAGGCGAGTCAGGTGGTCAAAGAATCATTCGCGTTCGTCTGGTAAGGCAGAGGCAGAGTGGAAAGATATAATATAGATGCAGCAGTGAAGAGTAAAATGCACAAACAAAGTCCAATCCTGCTGTACCCTTTCCTCATCTTCTTCTCCCTATCAAAATCCTCCGCCTCAGCCGTACCCATCATTTCACCTCCTCCCACCTTATTACTAAGTAATAGCTGAATATCGGGATGGCTGAGCGGCTGAGAGGAAAATATTGAGGGCTGAGTGAGAACCCTGAGTCAAACCTAATCCTAATGCAATGTTTATTATCCTCCAAAATGCTAATCCTGATGAAGCCTTACTCGACAGTCTCTCTTACTCTTCTTTCACTCCACAACAGCATTAGAAATATTCTGTGAGCGAACTTGCCTTCGCGACAGCGCCCCACTCGTTATACTTATCAAACGCCCGTGAGAAGTAATGCACTGATTTGTTTCTTCTGCCCGTCTCAAGATAAAAATGACCGGCAAGTTCATTTGCTAATGCCTCTTCATTCACAAACTTATGTATCTTGGAACTTAATATTGCGGCATCATACAGTCGTTCTGCCCTCTCAAAGTTTCTACTACTAAATTGCTCTTCGGCTTGGAGAAGATACAACTCTGTGAACGCAGTAGTAAAGATTAGAGAGTAAGATATGAAGATAGAGAAAGAAATGACAACATGAAAAATTCGACACTCACTGTTCTCAAAATTCCATGTAGATGCTGAAACAGACAACTTCTCCATCTTATCCTTGCACGCAGCCCCCCTTTTCATCCACTTCCACTTCGTCAACTCCTGCTTCCTGTCATTCGTCTCCCTAGCAACCCAAAATGATACAAGTCCAGAGTAGCTGTATGTGCAGACAAGCAGCAGATGAAACGCAAACAAAATATTAGTGCTGTTGAAGATGCAAGCTAAATGAACAGGTACTCCCTATCCACAGACTCACAATTTCCCAAAGAACATGACTGGTGATAAGAAACCAAATCTGTCGACGGAGAAATACTTATCGGCAGCGTCTTCTGCTTCGTTGAGCTCTCTGAACAGTAAAGCCTCAGAAAGCTTCGCGAAATACATTGTATGCAAGAGTGTTGCGTACTTTCCTGCGTTGTCACCTTCACTGAAGGTTTCGCCAAAGGCATTCGTAAGATTGTCCTGCTGTGGTGCTGGTGCATCCGATTGACCAATCAATCGCAAGGCTACTCGAAACATTGGCAGCATAAGCGTTAGCACGACAAAATTCTTGTGATATGTTGACTCCTTCATTGTGTCTTTCATCGAATCGACCACCGCATTCAATTCCTTGCCCGACCATAAGCAGCAGTTATTATACATGGAGGAATACGCTACTGCGTATGGATTGCCACTTTTCATGTGAGCTTTGTATGCATCAAGATAGCACTCGATTGAGCTCTGCATGGGCTCAACGTAAAGTCTTGTGTGGGTCGACCAAAACAAGGTAGTGCCAACGTGAGCACGAGAGGGTAATTTCTTCGTCAGAGATAATGCGAACTTCACGTAGCGGTATCCCTCTTCAAATTCGTCCCCAATGAGAGCAAGATAAGAGCCATATTGAGCAAACGCAGAAGGAGATTGTGGGCTCATACCGTATGCCAAAGATAGCTGTATAACCCTGAACGATATGATTGGCGCAGCAGCGCTTTCGCCAATTAGAGTTAGAGAACCATACAGTTTGACTAACAACTGCACTGCGAAAAGCTTTGATGGATTAACCATTGTCAGGTAACTCAGCAAAGTGTCATCTGACATAAGAGCGAGTTGTTTTTTCGTATTATCCAAATGTTGATTGACGACGAACGGTGTGACTGCCAAAGGAAGTTCTTCATCAAGGCTGGATAGGGTAGTCTTTATGAGTTCCACTGATGCAGGCACATTTCCTGACCAATTCAGCAACGTCACTGTGGCAGAGATCGCCTGAAATTTATCTTCAAAGCATCTGGCATTATACATGATTTGATCTGTAAGCATTTTGAGACTGTCATGCTCTGCATTCATGAAGGCACATTTCGCCGCAAAATTGAACAATTCCAAGCTCAGATCATAATGCTCGTTCCAATGTTCTCTCCGCAGGCGCAGGTACGAGATGCCATGATCGAAAAATGAATGAGCCGCAAAGAAGTCTGACATGTACATGGCTTTCTTCCCCGCATCTAAATTCAGATTCGCCACTACCACAGCTTGCTCGTCATCAATGACTGCTTGCGGCCCGCCTTGATTGATCTGCGTAACAGCAGTCAGTAGCAATCTGTCATCTCGTTCTCTCACTGCAACAAATCCCAATGCCAATCCATATCTGGAATGAAGAGTGTTGTGAGCATTTTAGTGAAGCAATGATACGAACTATACAATGAGTGACTGACTTACCGATTGTGATGGAGACAGCGTTCTTCTGGCCTCATCTTACTGTACGCGGCTTCCTGTAGCTTATCGTGCATGAAGTACAATTTTCCATTCGTTTCCCAAGCACACTGTGAGCGACAGCGTCATCAAGTGGAGCTATGAGTGGCTGCTCTATCTCTTTCTCCAGCACTTCTATCAACGAGATATCGGCACCTGCACCGAAGCAAGACAGAACGACCAAGGCAGAGACTACCTCGAAAGACAAACAATCGAACGTGTTCGTAATGAAAGTAGCGACGTTGTCTGGAATCTTCATATCAAGAATTTTGTTCGTCTCCCACACCCATCGACGACGGGAGAGTGAAGGATACAGTAATCTTTGTTTGTACAGCTCCATCATTACTTGCTTCACAAAAAGCTCCCCTTCGTTTTGTGGTGTAGAATGTTAGCGAGAGGGCGGGTAATGCGAGGCAGTAATGATAATTCAGTCGACACCATTTCATTCAAAGCATCTTTGCTCATCGATGTGAGTTGAATCTTGGCCGTCTTGGTTCCAAAACAGTTCATAGAGGTGAGCATAATATTCAGAGGATGAGATTCACTCATTTCATCGTCACGGCATGCTCCAAAGAAGAAGAAGCGGTGGTCTTTGATAGCTGACCCCGACATCATCAATATCTGATTTAGAAGCGCAACAGACGCGTTATCTATCCATTGACAATCGTCAAGGAAGAGTATCAGAGGTTCCTCGTGACATCTTGATATGACGTCAACAAATTGACAAAATAGATAACGAAGCCTCTTTTGTGCGTCTACTGCAGTCTCGTCGTTCTTGCTGCTTTGGGTAGAATTGAAGTCATCACCAAGAATATTCGCAAGGTTCGGCATTACAGTGACCAAACAAGCTATTTCCTCTCCCATATTCTCCTTCAACGCAGTAGACACCACTTCCGCCGTCGACTGATCTTCCATAGTCACCCAGGCGCAGTATTTATCAAACGCAGAGCTGATGGCATGAAGAGGCTGCGACTCAAGTCTATCGAAGCGACCCGATAGAAATATGCTTCTACCATCATCATTTACTACAGAGCGAGCAAATTCTCGAGAGAGCTTTGATTTGCCTATACCCGATGTCCCGCAAATCATTGCCACCTCGCACTTACTTGATATTGATCGCTGATAGCACTCTTTCAACGTTTGCAGTTCTGCCTCTCTGCCGTACAATGATCTTCCGAATTGTAGACCAACATTGGCAGCCTTCGTTAAATCAACGCCTTGGAGATATGAGTTGGGAGAATCAATCATTAGCTTCAAATCATCTCTCACTTCTGAAATTAATCCATAAGTTTCCCCGTTCTCACGAGCATCTCCATCCACGCCATCGATCATGTTGCTGATCAGATCGCAAAGAGCAGTGGGTAGGCCCAATAACTTCAGTGGCTCTACAGATGTCAAT
Source organism: Skeletonema marinoi (assembly GCA_030544225.1). Classification (NCBI taxonomy): domain Eukaryota; phylum Bacillariophyta; class Thalassiosirophyceae; order Thalassiosirales; family Thalassiosiraceae; genus Skeletonema; species Skeletonema marinoi. The sequence continues at coordinate 214,640 of CM060506.1, forward strand.
GTCATCGATGGTGATTGGACTTGTGACAAATTAACCAGGTTGGTGTTGCTCTGTAGTGATCTTCGTTTGGTCGGATTATGACCCAACAATTCATCGCCTTCCCCAACCTCTGATTCGGCAGCCGTGTGTCCCAATGTTTCCGCCCCTGCTGTGAGTTGCCCACCCGAAAAGAGTTCATAAAAGGCAATACCCAATGAGCGTATTTCCAGTTTTCCATTATCACTGAGAGGTCGTCCGTCTACTGCACCCTCATTCAAAATAGCGCCTCGAACGTCCAAATGATCAATTGAGTTTTGATTACTATCATCATTTTCAAGCAATGTCGATAGCTGCTTTGACAAGTTATGCAACTCCCCGGGGTCCAACTTATCATCATTGCTACCATTGTGCTTGCTGATTCCATCCTTCATATCTTTTTCAATCGCTTCTTTCGTCATGCAGTAAACAGAAATGTATTCTGACCACGACTTATCTGACGCCTCTATCATAGGCGGCGAATTATTTGTATTGCTCTTTTCTTTGTGCGCCCTCTCCTGTTCGACGGTGGACAGCTGATTTGCAAGGGAGTATGCAATTTTTAATGCACATGACAGATATTCATGCGAGCAAACTATTTTGTCTACATTTTGTGTGCCTCTTGATCTCAGAGAGTCAATGGCACCGACCGTCCATTTTTTCATGGACACGGGCTCCGGCGATGATGCCGCCGCCGCCGGAGCAGTTGTCTGTTTTGAGCGGTGGTGATTACTCATCTCAACGATCGGCTGCGGAGGTATGCAGCAATTATATCTTGATCGAGACTCGAGGCTGTCAAAAATACTTCGTTATCGACATTGCTACAACATTACATCAATGCGGATCGGATATCATACATTTTTCAGTTGTCCTTCGCGGTGTTCCACGCACTTCAACAAGTTGTGGGCTTCAAAATTAATCTAATCCGCAAATTATTCTTTCTCCCGAAGGGTTTTCCTTCTATGTATGCTCTTCTATTTGCTTCTCTGCTCTGATAAACCAGTACTGCTTTTTGTCTCAACGACCGAGGCCTTCAAATAAGTATTGTAGAGTATTAGATATGTACAGAGCTTTACTTGTAATGCGGGTTAACACTAATCGGATGGCAATCAACTCAAACGAAGATCTCTTCTCCAGAGTTGTCCAACAATGAATTCACGACATACCCTCAATCTTGTGTTCCCCCGCGCTGGAAAAGCATATCTTTTTTACATGATGCATCGTTTATATATCATGGGACGAATGCTTAGTTTCTGACACTCTGACCGCGGACGGAATAGAAAGATAAGTCTCCTGAAACGTGATTGCAGAGTCTTAAAAGTATTGAGAATGAGCATATTGTATTAGCCAGAGGCACATTATATTATATTGTCCACTGCAATTAAACGGTGCCGGCTTTCAGCTTTCAGCTTCCAGCTTTCGTTCAGCATGATTTTGGATATTTTTATATGACAGCGCGTTTACTGATCCTCATTAAGCTACAGCAGCATGATAATCGACACATATCTCACTTCCACCCAAGGAGGAAGTATTTATTGTAGAGGCAGGACTTGACGTTATTGAAGCAGACAATGACATGCAGTGGGAAGCAAGAGTGAAAAGGCTTACTACTTATTAGATGTGTTGTCAGTCGATAAGATGAATGAGAAGCGCTTCTTGACCACAACGTCTGAAACAGCGGACGAATTGAGAAGAGTCTATCTGAATCTACCTGAACCTGAGTCTGAGTCTAGATTAGAGATGCACACAGTCCTAACAACTTTATTGAGAATAAACACATTACGGACACATTAGATATTGTCCACTACACTTCAACTATGGTAATTTGCCCAAGAATCACGCTAGGATGATATCTACTACTTTGCTCGGCAGACGCTCAATGCGCTGATTGGCTCTCCTCACTGCGATAGATGCTGATCTACATGACAAAGCAAATGCAGTAATGATGCACCCCTCTCGATGAGGAATGATAAAGCAAACGCAGTAGTTATACCCCCCCCACCTAATCCTCCCCTTGAAATGTGTATGATGGCAATTCGAGGAAAGGGAGGACATTCTGAACACAATATCGTTTGGCAAAGCAAGCTGGAGTGTAATAGCAGCCTCGTTCAATAAGCGGCGGTGCTCTGCTTTGTACTGAAGAACTTTGTGAAGAACCCATCTAATCCAAGTTTGTATCGCCTCGGTCTTTCCCCCGACAACACCCAAAGCGGCGTTTCCCGCAGGTGTAGTAGAGAGAATCTGATTGATTGATACAATTTCTTCGTTCATGTCATTCTTCCATTCCTCCATTTGCAAAGCGGCGGTAGTTTCATGTAGTATTGCTCCCTCAACCAGATCTACGTACTTCAAACTTTCACACAATTGGAATACATCATCAGCATCAATCATGCCATCTTTCAATGGAATTGTGATGCATTCCAGAGAGTGGCAGCCATTGAATGCCCCGTCTCTGATTGATTCCAACTTTACATCAAATTTGACGTTCGTCAGGGCTCCACAACAAAAGAAAGCACCTGGATATGCGACCTCGGCGGATGGCAGGTCGATGCTCCTCAAAGAGAGGCAGCTATCGAAGGCATGCTCTACAATTAATTCCAGCTTGCCACATTCAACATCCGTCAGAGCGTCGCAACTACAGAATGCCTCATGCTCAACAACTTCCACGCCCGGCATGATTACTCGCCGCAAAGAACGGCAGCCATCAAATGCCCCTGCTTCAACAACTTTTACACCGTCATGACAATCCAACTCTTCGATGTTTCGATGTCCTTGAAATGCCCATGCTGGAATGACTGTGAGGGATTTATGTATGCGGACACGAGTTACATGTCGGGGAACAGCTTCCCGGCCGGTGAAAATGTAATATTCGTCGGCCGCCATCATCGTACAGGCATGCAAGCAGCCATCATCAACTATCGTCAGCAAGAGGAACAGCTCCCGGATGAGATGCTACTTAATTGTACTTGTGTTGTGTGGTGGTATGGTATTGGTTGGTCGTGTGCTGCACGTACGAGAGGAATCAGTACGCTGAATTTTCAAATGCAGAGAAGTCAGAAACTGAGAACTGCCACCACAAGACCAACAAGTTAGTACCTAAACTTGTATCTTGTTGAGGTGGGCCGCTCTTGTGTAGAGACGACAGTCATCAGCAACTAGTGCTGGTGCAGGTACTGGGTCAAAACTACGCAGAAAATACCAACGAAGCTAATAAGATAGATTCCAAAGAAGCGATGGCTTCTCATCGATCATGTTCAGCTCAGGTGGCATCTCTCGCCGCTCATCGCTCCATCGCCGAGGAATGTCACTTCTCTCACAATTAACATCATCATATAATACACAATGAAGCTCATCACCGCCGTCATCCTAACTCTCACTGTCGCCGGCACAGCCGCTACCTCCTCCTCTGCGTCGAGCGTTCGCACTATCAAGGGCGTTGAATCGTCTCGAAAGCTATACGGTGATTACGAGTATAATACGAGCTACGGTGGTGGATACAATCCCAGCAGCAGCAGCAGCAGCAGCGGCGGCGGCAGTAGTAGTAGCAGCAGCAGTAGTGGTAGCAGTGGCGGCAGCAGTAGTCACCACTCGAAACCCAAACCTAAGCCAAAGGCGACACCCAAGCCAAAGGCTCAACCCAAACCAAAAGCGAAGCCACACAAGCCCTCTTCTCATAGCAGAAGTAGTAGTAGTAGCTCTAGCAGCAGCTCCAGCAGTAGCAGTAGCAGCAGCTCCAGCGGCAGCTATTCATCATCGAATCCATACAATGGCTATTACAGAAGTACGTATCAGAATTTTTACACGTATAGTGCCGTCGGAGTTTTGGGTATCGTGGCATCCGTTTTGGTGAAGAAGAGATGTAGGTGTTCTTCCCAAGAGAGCGAGGAAGGTCCCGATGCGAGCGACATTCTTGAAGGCGATTATGAACATGATTCTTCTACCATCACATCAATCATTGGGATGACCGATTGTATGCAAGAGAAGGCTGTTTACGTTGAGAGGTTGAAGTATGTGCCAAATGCAAATGAGATTGATATTGTTCCTCCTCCTCCTCCTCCAGAGACAAATAACAATATAGTTGATGGTGCTGCGATTGTGTAAGAAGAGAAAGTGTATCATATTGAAAAGTGTGACCACGTGTTTAAGTTTGGTCAGAACTTGTGAAATGAAGAAGCTATGATATTAAATTGTGAAAGCAGCCGTATTGTGTGTAAATGTAAAAGATTAAGTAGGATCAAACATGTTGCTAGGTTTACTCTCCTCTAATTATGTATCAAAATGGTAGCTTAGCTTCGTCCTCTTCGATCGTTGTAATCAACAAATAAATGTTGTCGACATCCCATCTTGACTATAGGAAAGCAATCACCCGAAGAAGAATTAGACATGGAAAGTTAACTCTCTTTCATAATATTGTAGTCATGGATTACTTTTACTCTCTTATCTTCTTCTTGTGCTTCCACATTATTTCTTCTTTGCATCTAAACATTCACACCATCAACGACTTCCTTACCCAAAAGACCTTCCTCCTTTTGTAACACAGGGTCGATCTCTTCTGCCAAGAATTCCTTCGTCTGCTCCTCGGCACGTCCAATGAACAACTTGGGATCAACCAAGGTATCCAATTTGGAATGCACTGCCTCGAATAGGGGATCCTTGGCGATACGCTCGAGAAGGTCATTGGCTTTACCTTCTCCCTTGACAACCTTTCCTGCATCCATGGAGTGGACACGGATGGCTTCGTGGAGTTCTTGCCGATCACCTCCGGCCTTGACGCCTGTTGGGATGAGAGAAGAGTAGAAACAGAAGACAAGTTGAGTACACCAATACAAGAGGGCACTCATCATCTCGTCACAACAACAACGACTACTCACACTCCATTAGAATCACCTCAGTCGCCATAAAAGGCAACTCCTCCATAACATGCTTCTGCACAACATTCGGCCAAACCACCATACCATCCGCAATATTCATCAACAAGTTCAACACCACATCCACAGCCAAGAACCCCTCTGGCAATATAATCCTTCGAATCGCACTATCATCCAAAGTCCGTTCAAACCACTGATTGGCATGAGTATTCGCCGCACTGGGGGGCAAACTCATAATGTACCGACTAAGCGAACAGCATCGCTCAGACCTCATGGGGTTACGCTTGTAGGCCATGGCAGAACTTCCAATTTGATTCTTGGCAAATGGCTCTTCCACCTCCTTCAGGTTGGCAAGGAGACGGATATCGCCACACATTTTGTACGCCGATTGGGCAATCCCACTGAGGAGACTCAAGATGTGATAATCAATCTTGCGTGTGTAAGTCTGTCCACTCACGGCAATCACCTTATCAAATCCCATGGCTTTACAAACCTTGCTATTCAACTGCTTCACCTTATCATGATCCCCATTAAACAACTCCAAAAACGTCGCCTGAGTCCCAGTCGTCCCCTTGACACCCCTCATGGGCAAATGCTCCAACTCATACGTCACACGCTCATAATCCAACAACAAATCCTGCATCCACAACGTACATCTCTTCCCCACCGTAGTCAATTGCGCCGGTTGATAATGCGTAAATCCCAAAGTCGGCAAATCCGCATACTTTTCCGCAAAGGTCTTTAAAATCTCCAAAGTTTGTACCAACTTCCTCTGCACCAACTTGAGAGCCTCTTTTAGTTGAATGATATCGGTATTATCCCCCACATAGCAACTAGTTGCACCCAAATGAATGATCGGCATGGCCAATGGAGCCACATCTCCAAACGCATGGACGTGTCCCATGACATCATGACGGAACTTGGATTCGTATTCATTGGCCTTTTCAAAGTCGATATTGTAGAGTTGATCTTTCATTTGTTGGAGTTGTTCGTTGGAGATGTCGAGGCCTAGTTCTTGTTCGGCTGTGGCGAGGGCTAGCCATAGTTTGCGCCAGGTGGTGAATTTCATTGCTGGGGAGAAGATGGAGGACATTTCTTTGGTGGCGTAGCTGTAAGTGTGTATAGTATGTATGAGAGAATGGTTGTGAAGAGTTGATAGATTGCAAAGAGAGAGAGAGAGAAGACATGTCGTGAGCATACTATTATTGAATCAAGCAAATGACCCCATGGCCATATCATACAACCGGTACCAACAAATGATCACAGGCCACACACACACAAGACAAGTCATGAGCATCTTTCATCATCCATCATATCTTTTCTTTGAACTGGTCGGAATAGTGAGAATTTAACAAAAGTCCACATTAATTGTTCAGACCTATCGATCCATTTTTGTTGTAAGTGATTCGTCATTCCAGTTCTTTCTTTCATTGACTTATTGTGTGCCTGCAGTGTATGGTATGCTGGTTGCTCATCGAGTGTGCAGCCGCCTTATAAATTGCCCATACGATCGACTGAGCAGCTTGTATTATCGAGTCAAGCCAAGTCAAGCCATGTGCACGCTGAGACCACAGAAACATCATTCCTAAAATGACCTCCATCACAGTCGAACACACACGTCAAGTTCTATCGACACGACTCAACGTCAAGTGTATCATTCAGTCAGTCAGTCAGCCACTAACAACAACTCACCGCTGCACCAAAGGATGCTCATACTTTTGATGATCCGGAAGAGCATCATCTGGGAAGCCGGATACATCAATGTCGGAGAAGATATCGCTCATTTTGTTACTGCCGTTTATGGTGATGTTACTTTTACTGCTTAATGTGTTGCTTAAAGTGCCGCAGCACCACACGCGGCTACTCTAGAACCATGAATTAGTAGTCGTTCATGTGGATCTATGATTTGTTATCAAGTTGGAGAGCTACATGGTACCTTGATCGGGCTGCGCTGATGCCATTTTTGATTTGAGTGGATGGAAAGTGGTGGCTTTTTGAGACGGGCATCTTGATACTGCGACATGCTGCATGGCATCCGGCACCACTCAGCTCAACAGTGCATGCACAGCTCGCTCAAAGCAATTCAAAAAAAATGACAATGGCCGTTACTCCTCTCCTAGGCGGCCAATGAAGGCGATGAGTGGCGTTTTGGAAAGCCCTCGAGCTGCTCTATCGTTCTAAAGGGGTATGGAGGTGAAATATCGACTTTTGTTCAATCGTCTCGGTCAGAAAGGGGGTTAGAAAGTGACCGGCAGCTTCAGAATCCAGCCGACAGCCGGATTTTCAACAGCAGAGGTCCAAATTTGACAAAAATACAATATGACAACCATTCGAAAGCTCTCTTGAATGTCTATCGATTAGTACCATATTCGCTAACAAAAGATTCGCAGCTTCGTTCTCCCTGCGGTCGAACTCGCAAAATTTGACTGCCTTAATGAAGCGACAACATGAAAATTGGCTGCAATAAAATCCAAAAACACACTTAGCGTCGATCAGGCAAGATCTATGACTGGTTGGCACACATCAATTACCCCGACTAAGAACGCTTCGCTGAAGACACTTCTCGACAATCAGCCCATCCATGAACTTAGTTACGGGTGAGATCCAACAATACAGTTAAGCGACGAGCAGTACCGTCAATGATAGTTGGCACGTGTATCGTCTACTAATCATTACACCGTCCATCTTATTATCACTCGACACCATCATTGACTGGCCTCGGCTCCGCTCGGCTAGTCTACTACTCACCCAACAATCATACTCCTCCACCAACAACAACAACAACATTATCAATCCTCCACAACACAACATCATTATCATTGACGGCACGGTGCTGTTGGTGGAGGATGTTGTTTTTGGTGGAGGCGGAGTACATCATCCACCAACATCATCACTACCACCTTCCTCCTCCACCAACAAGAGGAGCGAGCCGTAAGGCGAAGTGACACTTTGGCAATGATGATGATGATGCTGTTGGTGGAGGAAGAAGGTGGTGGAGGAGGATGAATGTCATGGCCGAGCGCAGCCGAGGTCAGTTAATGATAAACCACACCGTGCCGTCAATGATTGGTTGTTGTTGGTGGAGGAGAAAGAGGAGTATGTAATATAACAATCCACCAACAACAACAACGTAACAACCAATCAACAACCATTATGATCCCACACCGTGCCAACCCGTCATTGACGGCGCTGCATTAACGTTTAAGTGTCTTCAGCGAAGCGTTTGTACCCACTGCAATCAACCCATCATAGAGCCCGCCCGATTGTCGTGAAGTGTCTTGATGGATCTTATGACGTACCAACTGTCTGGACATTCGACGATTAATGCGGGCGCTTTTTGAGATCTTCGACGTAACTAAGCTCATGTTCTTAGTGCATTAAGGGAAGTGTGTTTCGCGAGGGCGACCACAGGGAGGCCGAGCTGTGTTTATTTTGTAGTTGATTGTGATGGCGGTGGTGGATTTGTCGTTATTGGCAATAATGGCAATTTTGGATACTCTTCTTCAATTCCGTAAATTGGATGTTGGCTTTGGCCGAGCAAACCGCTTTCTAACCCCCTCTCGAGTTGAGTCGATTGACAAAAGATTGATATTATGCCTTGAAACTACAACCAATCGATAGAGCTTGATGAGAGGATTCCAAAACACCACCCATCGCCTCAATCCGATGGAGAGGAGGATAATTATGGACGGATAACTGAATTGCAGTGAGGACCGTGTGTGAGAGCAAGAGGGAGTGGCCCAGTGAATAGATCTCATCAAGAGCTTTCCATCTGTAGCCGAATTGTTGAATTTGGAGGAGATTGACCAAGTTATCAATAAATGGATCTATATGGGTGAAATTGAAAGAGGAGAAAGGTTGTCAACATCCCATCTTGACTACAAAAGCATACAATCAACCGGAGAAGAATATGGACAGTTACCCTCAATAATTTATATTGTAGTCATGGATTACGTTTACTCTCTTATCTTCTTCTTCTTGTGCTTCCGCATTATTTCTTATTTGCATCTAAACATTCACACCATCAACAACTTCCTTGCCCAAAAGACCTTCCTCCTTTTGTAAGACAGGGTCGATCTCTTCTGCCAAGAATTCCTTCGTCTGCTCCTCGGCACGTCCAATGAACAACTTGGGATCAACCAAGGTATCCAATTTGGAATGCACTGCCTCGAATAGGGGATCCTTGGCGATACGCTCGAGAAGGTCGTTGGCTTTACCTTCTCCCTTGACAACATTTCCTGCATCCATGGAGTGGACACGGATGGCTTCGTGGAGTTCTTGCCGATCACCTCCGGCCTTGACGCCTGTTGAGATGATAGAGTAAAAAAGACAAGATAAGTTGTTAGTACACCAATACAAGAGTGCAGACATCATCACATCACAACAACAACAAAGCAACAACGACTACTCACACTCCATTAGAATCACCTCAGTCGCCATAAAAGGCAACTCCTCCATAACATGCTTCTGCACAACATTCGGCCAAACCACCATACCATCCGCAATATTCATCAACAAGTTCAACACCACATCCACAGCCAAGAACCCCTCTGGCAATATAATCCTTCGAATCGCACTATCATCCAAAGTCCGTTCAAACCACTGATTGGCATGAGTATTCGCCGCACTGGGGGGCAAACTCATAATGTACCGACTAAGCGAACAGCATCGCTCAGACCTCATGGGGTTACGCTTGTAGGCCATGGCAGAACTTCCAATTTGATTCTTGGCAAATGGCTCTTCCACCTCCTTCAGGTTGGCAAGGAGACGGATATCGCCACACATTTTGTACGCCGATTGGGCAATCCCACTGAGGAGACTCAAGATGTGATAATCAATCTTGCGTGTGTAAGTCTGTCCACTCACGGCAATCACCTTATCAAATCCCATGGCTTTACAAACCTTGCTATTCAACTGCTTCACCTTATCATGATCCCCATTAAACAACTCCAAAAACGTCGCCTGAGTCCCAGTCGTCCCCTTGACACCCCTCATGGGCAAATGCTCCAACTCATACGTCACACGCTCATAATCCAACAACAAATCCTGCATCCACAACGTACATCTCTTCCCCACCGTAGTCAATTGCGCCGGTTGATAATGCGTAAATCCCAAAGTCGGCAAATCCGCATACTTTTCCGCAAAGGTCTTTAAAATCTCCAAAGTTTGTACCAACTTCCTCTGCACCAACTTGAGAGCCTCTTTTAGTTGAATGATATCGGTATTATCCCCCACATAGCAACTAGTCGCACCCAAATGAATAATTGGCATGGCCAATGGAGCCACATCTCCAAACGCATGAACGTGTCCCATGACATCATGACGGAACTTGGATTCGTATTCATTGGCCTTTTCAAAGTCGATATTGTAGAGTTGATCTTTCATTTGTTGGAGTTGTTCGTTGGAGATGTCGAGGCCTAGTTCTTGTTCGGCTGTGGCGAGGGCTAGCCATAGTTTGCGCCATGTGGTGAATTTCATTGCTGGGGAGAAGATGGAGGACATTTCTTTGGTGGCGTAGCTGTAAGTATGTGTATAGTATGTGTTTATAGTATGGTTGAGAGAGTGAGAGAGAATGGTTGTGAAGAGTTGATAGATTGTAGAGAGAGAGAGAGAAGACATGTCGTGAGCATAATATTATGGAATGAAGCAAATGACCAGGGCCATATCATACAACCGGTACCAACAAAATGATCACAGGCCACCACACACACACAACAAGTCATAAGCATCCATCACCATCATCTTTTCTTGAACTGGTCGGAATAGTGAGAATTTAACAAAAGTCCACATTAATTGTTCAGACCTATCGATCCATTTTTGTTGTAAGTGATTCGTCATTCCAGTTCATTCTTTCATTGACTTATTGTGTGCCTGCAGTGTATGACATGCTGGTTGATCATCGAGTGTGCAGTCGCCTTGTACAAATTGCCCATACGATCGATTATATAAGCAGCTTCTTGTATCATCGAGTCAAGTCAAGCCATGTGCACGCTGAGATCACAGTAACATCATTCCTAAAATGACCTCCATCACACTCCTCGAACACACACGTAAGTTCCATCGACACGACTCAACATCAAGTGTATCAGTCAGTCAGTCAGTCAGTCAGTCAGCCACTAACAACAACTCACCGCTGCACCAAAGGATGCTCATACTTTTGATGATCCGGAAGAGCATCATCTGGGAAGCCGGATACATCAATGTCGGAGAAGATATCGCTCATTTTGTTACTAACGTTGTTGTTACTTTTACTGGTTGACGAGTTGCTTAAAGTTAAAGGGTTACTGCTTCTTAAGGTGCTGCTGGAAGAGTCCTTGTAATGAAAGGAGATAACTATAGGAATACAGCAGTGAATAAGAAGGAGGTGGAGTTGTATGGAGCGATAGACCATTGCTAGGTGCTCTTGCTCGCTTGGCAGGATTGATGGCATCAAACGAAGGTGATGGATGGAGGCAAATTTTGGTCAGACAGACGCGGGGGCTTTTCGGGGTTAAGTATCCCTCTATCAGCCCTTTTGCCCCCTTGTGAATAAATAGATTATTAATTCCTACGCGCATACACAACTTACCATAACATTCCGCACTTAGGGGGCACACGCACCAAACCAATGTATCGTCTGTACCACAAAATCTCAACCTCACACTCCTCCCCTTTTTTACCTTCCAACACACACCCTCCTTGAAGCCTCGCCTTCCGCTGCTTCAATCCCTTCGTTGAATAACTAACCTGTTGTATGCCACCAAAGCGTGCCATACCCTGCTACACCACCCAACGACGGTACAGAAAGCCCATTTTATCAGTGCAATTTATTAAGTATGAGTGACGACGAAAGTAGTACGGGAAGTGTGGAGGAGAATGTGGAGGTTGAGGAGACCACTGATTTGAGTAATTCGTAAGTTCATCATTATACCTCACGTGTGATTGTGTAATTGGGTGGTTTGAATGTTAGACTGAAAGTTGGTGACATCAATCGAGAGGGATATGGACGGGTGCTTCTCGTCGATGAACGGGTTGTTGGATCGAGCATAAGATATTTAGTTGATGTCTTTTGATTTTTGGAGAAGCGGTGATTATTATTTGATGGATCGCTTTACGAGTTCGTTTGCTCGTTCTGGATGCACCACAGTCATGCATGTCAATGTCCACTAACCACCTTCTCTGTCATCTTCATACCCATACATCACTCTCAGCGACGTGTGCACCAAATATCAAGAGGCATCCAAAATCGTCAACCTCGCCCTAACCGGCCTTATTAGCCAATGCATCCCCGGAGCCAAAATATTGGATTTATGTAACTTTGGTACCACAATTATTAATACTCAGGCTGGAAAATTGTATCAAAAGAAGGTTAAGGGTGTTGCGGTGGAGAGGGGTGTGGCGTTCCCGGTTTGTGTTAGTGTGAATGATGTGATTTGTAATTTGAGTCCTCTTGGGAGTGAGGAGTTGGTGAGTCTAGATTTGATTGTCTGTCTTTGTTGTACTGTTGTGGTGATGAAGAGGCTAGAGGGGTCTTGATCTGTAGTCATGATTGGATATCGCCATGATCATCATTTGTGGGGAGGGAGATGCTTGGTGTCTCTCTTTGTCAATCTCTCAATTGATACACAACACCATCCAACCATACTAACAACTCTCTCTTACTCTCTCATTCATCCCTCTCACAGGAACCACTCAAAGCAGGAGACATTGTCAAAATCGATCTCGGATGTCACATCGACGGCTACATCTCCGTAGCCGCACACACCCTCATCGTACCCGAATCACCCGATTCCCCACCCACATCCATCTCCGATGAGATGGGCAATGTCGCCGTGGCCGCCTACAACGCCATGCTCGTTGCCGCTGCATCCATCAAGGCTGGTGCGACCAATACACAAGTTACTGATATTGTTACCAAAGTTGCCAATTCGTATGGGGTCAATTCCATCTTTTCAGTTCGTATGCATCAGATGAAACGATTTGTGATTGATGGTGTGAAGGAGGTGGCATTGAGGCATCCTACTGCGGATGATTTGGAGGCGGGAGAACAAAAGTTGGATGAATGTACCTTTGAACAGGCTGAGGTCTACGCCGTGGACGTTGCCATGAGCACTGGGGATGGAAAGCCTCGACCGGGAGTACTTCGTACGACTGTATTCAAACGTAATGTGGAGGCGAATTACAAACTCAAGATGAAGAACTCTCGTTCTCTCTTGGCGCAGGTGGATAAGAAGTTCCCAACATTGCCATTTACTCTTGCTCATTTTGAGGATGAGCGTGGTGCCAAGATGGGTGTGACGGAGTGTGTGTCGCATGGATTGCTCACCCCTTATCCTGTGTTGCATGAGCAGAAGGACGCCAATGTGGCACATTTCAAGTGTACGGTGTTGCTTTTGCCCTCTGGTACTGCTAGGGTGACTGGATTGGATATGCCGGAGTATTTCAAGACGGATAAGAAGCCGGAGGAGGATATTCAACAGATGTTGGATGATATTGCTGCCGCGGCTGCCAAGAAGGCGAAGAAGAAGGCTGCCAAAAAGAAGAAGAAGAAGGCTGCCTCCAGCTAAAGAGGAGTAGTATATTGATATTGGGTTGATTTATTATTTTAGGAAGGAGAGAAGAGAGGGTGTTTGAGTGAATGATTCATGACATTCGATAGAGACTGTGGTGGAGGAGGATTTGTTTCAAAAGATGTTGGATAAAGCACGAACACATTTATTAGAAGTAATGTTCTTGATAGGGTGCCTATATGCGTATCCCTTGAGAGGAGGCTTGTTATCACTTAATTTGGTTTCATCTTGCCTTCATAACATAATTGAGAAGAGTTACGCTTACACTATTAATTGTATGTGTGAAGATAGAGTTCATGGTGTCCAAGGTTCGAAGACGACTGTACCATCGGCTGCATGGAATACTGAGCTAAGTGAGACGACCGATACCATCTCAGGCCTGTTGGGATTGCACAGATGAAACTATGGTAAGATTGAATGAAGAATTACTGGAGTAGAATCGCAAACTGTATACAGCGAGATGGAAGCACGAACGTCCCCAAGGAATTCCTTTCGAACCTTTTTAGAATTCAATGTTTGAAGATCAATTTTGGCCTGTGAAATCGACTGGCACATCTAATAAGCAGTGAGCCTCCCCATTCTTGCTTCCTCTTGCATGTCATTGTCTTGCTCAATAACATCAAGTCCTGCCTCTACCTCTACTCCTCCTTGGCTTGGATGGAAGAGAATTTATGCTGTTTTATGTGTTTCAATTATCGTATTGTACTGTCATTAAGCTAACGAGGATCAGTACTCTGCCGTGATGCAAACGTTGAAAGAGTGTTATCAGCGATCAATATCAAGTGAGTGCGAGGTGGCAATGATTTGCGGGACATCGGGTATAGGCAAATCAAAGCTCTCTCGAGAATTTGCTCGCTCTGTAGTAAATGATGATGGTAGAAGCATATTTCTATCGGGTCGCTTCGATAGACTTGAGTCGCAGCCTCTTCATGCCATCAGCTCTGCGTTTGATAAATACTGCGCCTGGGTGACTATGGAAGATCAGTCGACGGCGGAAGTGGTGTCTACTGCGTTGAAGGAGAATATGGGAGAGGAAATAGCTTGTTTGGTCACTGTAATGCCGAACCTTGCGAATATTCTTGGTGATGACTTCAATTCTACCCAAAGCAGCAAGAACGACGAGACTGCAGTAGACGCACAAAAGAGGCTTCGTTATCTATTTTGTCAGTTTGTTGACGTCATATCAAGATGTCACGAGGAACCTCTGATACTCTTCCTTGACGATTGTCAATGGATAGATAACGCGTCTGTTGCGCTTCTAAATCAGATATTGATGATGTCGGGGTCAGCTATCAAAGACCACCGCTTCTTCTTCTTTGGAGCATGCCGTGACGATGAAATGAGTGAATCTCATCCTCTGAATATTATGCTCACCTCTATGAACTGTTTTGGAACCAAGACGGCCAAGATTCAACTCACATCGATGAGCAAAGATGCTTTGAATGAAATGGTGTCGACTGAATTATCATTACTGCCTCGCATTACCCGCCCTCTCGCTAACATTCTACACCACAAAACGAAGGGGAGCTTTTTGTGAAGCAAGTAATGATGGAGCTGTACAAACAAAGATTACTGTATCCTTCACTCTCCCGTCGTCGATGGGTGTGGGAGACGAACAAAATTCTTGATATGAAGATTCCAGACAACGTCGCTACTTTCATTACGAACACGTTCGATTGTTTGTCTTTCGAGGTAGTCTCTGCCTTGGTCGTTCTGTCTTGCTTCGGTGCAGGTGCCGATATCTCGTTGATAGAAGTGCTGGAGAAAGAGATAGAGCAGCCACTCATAGCTCCACTTGATGACGCTGTCGCTCACAGTGTGCTTGGGAAACGAATGGAAAATTGTACTTCATGCACGATAAGCTACAGGAAGCCGCGTACAGTAAGATGAGGCCAGAAGAACGCTGTCTCCATCACAATCGGTAAGTCAGTCACTCATTGTATAGTTCGTATCATTGCTTCACTAAAATGCTCACAACACTCTTCATTCCAGATATGGATTGGCATTGGGATTTGTTGCAGTGAGAGAACGAGATGACAGATTGCTACTGACTGCTGTTACGCAGATCAATCAAGGCGGGCCGCAAGCAGTCATTGATGACGAGCAAGCTGTGGTAGTGGCGAATCTGAATTTAGATGCGGGGAAGAAAGCCATGTACATGTCAGACTTCTTTGCGGCTCATTCATTTTTCGATCATGGCATCTCGTACCTGCGCCTGCGGAGAGAACATTGGAACGAGCATTATGATCTGAGCTTGGAATTGTTCAATTTTGCGGCGAAATGTGCCTTCATGAATGCAGAGCATGACAGTCTCAAAATGCTTACAGATCAAATCATGTATAATGCCAGATGCTTTGAAGATAAATTTCAGGCGATCTCTGCCACAGTGACGTTGCTGAATTGGTCAGGAAATGTGCCTGCAGCAGTGGAACTCATAAAGACCACCCTATCCAGCCTTGATGAAGAACTTCCTTCGGCAGTCACACCAACTGTCGTCAAAAAACATTTGGATAATACGAAAAAACAACTCGCTCTTCTATCAGATGACACTTTGCTGAGTTACCTGACAATGGTTAATCCATCAAAGCTTTTCGCAGTGGAGCTATTAGTCAAACTGTATGGTTCTCTAACTCTAATTGGCGAAAGAGCTACTCAGCGAATCATCCCGTTGAAGGTAATACAGATATCTTTGACATACGGTATGAGCCCACATTCTCCTTCTGCGTTTGCTCAATATGGCTCTTATCTTGCTCTCATTGGGGACGAATTTGAAGAGGGATACCGCTACGTGAAGTTCGCATTATCTCTGATGAAGAAATTACCCTCTCGAGCTCACGATGGCAGCACCTTGTTTTGGTCGACCCACACAAGAATTTACGTTGAACCCATGCAGAGCTCAATCGAGTGCTATCTTGATGCATACAAAGCTCACATGAAAAGTGGCAATACATACGCCGTAGCGAGTTCCTCCATGTATAATAATTGCTGCTTATGGTCGGGCAAGGAATTGAATGCGGTGGTCGATTCGATGAAAGACACAATGAAGGAATCAAAATATCACAAGAATTTTGTCGTGCTAACGCTCATGCTGCCAATGTTTCGAGTAGCCTTGCGATTGATTGGTCAATCGGATGCACCAGCATCACAGCAGGACAATCTTACGAATGCCTTTGGCGAAACCTTCAATGAAGGTGACAACGCAGGAAAGTACGCAACACTCTTGCATACAATGTATTTCGCGAAGCTTTCTGAGGCTTTGATATTCAGAGAGCTCAATGAAGCAGAAGACGCTGCTGAGAAATATTTCTCCGTCGACAGATTAGTAGGTTTACCTCCAGTCATGTTCTTTGGGAAATTGTGAGTCTATGGCTATAGCTATTATGAGTTCCTTATCATTTAGCTTGCATCTTCAACAGCACTAATATTTTGTTTGCGTTTCATCTGCTGTTTCTCTGCACATACAGCTACTCTGGACTTGTATCATTTTGGGTTGCTAGGGAGACGAATGACAGGAAGCAGGAGTTGACGAAGTGGATTAGAAGGGGGGTTGAGTGCAAGGATAAGATTGAGAAGTTGTCTGTTTCAGCATCTACATGGAATTTTGAGAATAGTGAGTTCCGAATTTTCCATGTTGTCATTTCTTTCTCTATCTTCATATCTTATACTTTACCCTCTAATCTTTACTACTGCGTTCACAGAGTTGTATCTTCTCCAAGCCGAAGAGCAATTTAGTAGTAGAAATTTTGAGAGGGCAGAAACACTGTATGATGCCGCAATATCAAGTTCCAAGATACATAAGTTTGTGAATGAAGAGGCATTAGCAAATGAACTTGCCGGTCATTTTTATCTTGAGACGGGCAGGAGGAACAAATCATTGCATTACTTCTCTCGGGCGGTTGCGATGTATAACGAGTGGGGCGCTGTCGCAAAGGCAAGTTCGCTCACAGAATATCTTGATGAGAGCGAAAGATGAGCTAATGCTTTTGTGGAGTGAAAGAAGAGTAAGAGAGACTAACATGACAGTGTTTCTTCATCAGGATTAGCATTTTGATCATATCATCTCACATAGGAAATTAAATGTATACATTGCATTAGGTTTGACTCTGAGCAATTTTCTCTCAACCGCTCAGCCATCCAGAATTAATCCTCCACTTCAGCCTTCAGCTACAATTATTCCTCGACTTCGATTGAGTGCTCTGTCATCGTGAGTCGTAAATATCATCTACATACACATCTACATCTATCACTGTGATACTATCACATCTCCTTGCTTTTGGTCTTTGAGTGGTCTCCACCACTTTACCCGACGTTGCCAGGCAAGCAATGCCGAGCCAATCAATGCACCAAGGTGTCCATGTTTCTGATTTAGCGGGAACCTCCACCTGGGTTCCTCATAACTCGTACTGCCAGAGATATCCTCCTCCTCGTGAGGATATGCCTTCTTCCTTCATGTGTGGGGCCTTTACTGTGGGAGATTGTGTGTCCAAGCTCCTTGGGCTCAACATTGCTGCATTTGTGATGGCGGCCGAAGATTATTACATCTTTACCGGCAGGGAAGCTGTTCATCGACATGGAAGTTGTGTTCGCATAGACGAATCTGTCACAGTTATTCGGGCACGGGCATTCGAAGGACTTCCTAGCATCAAAGAATTGGATTGTCCTAATTGCGGAGCCTCGTCACTCTTACTCCCGCATGATTTCTGTTCTGATGTCATTTTCTTCTGCCTCAATAACATCAAGATCCTGCCTCAACTGCCTCGCAACAAATTATGTGTGTTATCAAACTAATTGTCAGATGTAAATTATTAACGAATGGTTTTATGTCAATGCTCAGTTATCAAGAACATAGGTTCTCTCTATATACATAATTCTCTATACTCTAACAACTCATCAGCTCCTTCATCTATTGTTGAGATACTATCATCCATACTCATCGCAGTCGTCAACGAATCAGTGGATTTCGACTTGGCCATTTTGTATCTCCGGCTCATCACGCTGCCACCTACACTACCCAACCAGCTCTTTTTCTTCTTTGTCGTCTTCTCTTTCTGCTGTTCTTCCTTCAACTCCACCCCAACTGAATCTACAGTCCGAAGCTCGTACATATAATCGCCATACAATGATAATGCTGCATCGTGGCGTTTCCTTCCCCTATCGGCACACGCGTCGTCTACCAATATCGTCCTAAATCCTGCCTCAAACACGCCGAATGCGGTGTGTTGCACGCAGACACTTGTGATCAACCCACATACCAGCACTGTGTCGATTCCATCGCGTTTCAGTGTGTCTAATAGACCAGCGCCACTGGTAGTTGCACTCCACGAAGTCTTGTTGATGATTATTTCATCCTCCAATGGGCTTGCAAACTTTTCCCATTTATTCGATGGTCGGACTATAGGTTGGATTCTTCCTTCATGCAACCGTGAGAATTGATGCAGCCACGGTGAACGCTCGTAGGAATAATCGGCACGGATCCAAATGATACGCTTGGCATTACGCTCTCGACAGTTTTGAATGAGTGAAGATATATTTTTGGGGAAGTCTGGAAAGTCACGTCTCACTTGAGGACTCTCTGACCAGTATTCAGGTTGGACGTCGACGATAAGTAAGGCTGTTTTAGATGCATCCAACGTTGAACAGTGGTAGCTTACTGTTTTGAATGTCGACGATGTTGGTGAGATCTTTTGCTTTTGTGATGATTTGAGACTGAATTTCATGACAATTGTATTCTTTGTATATCTGGTATCTGGTTGTTTGTATCAGACTGGTATATGAATAGATTACTTTTTTGATTTCTATGATGTGCTTTTGTTATGTTATTTAGATTTTATATTATGAGCACAGGAGATTGTTCAGGAGCTTGAGCTTAACCTGGGCAAGATACTCGAATGGTCGGAGTTGGATTATCATAGGGACGTGGTGTATAGTCATAAGTACCTACCAAGGCACAAGCTGTCTGTGAATTGTGAGCAAGACTGTGGTCTTGCATCTTCTGCAACTCGTCTAACTAAGCCGGTGCGACATCATTCAAGCGACGTGTCTCTTCAGTTCGCTCACGTCACCGTCATCAACATCAGCTACAAAAATGGTTATGATTACCACTTATTTCATACTAATTCCGTCGTTGTTTCTTCTGAAGTGTCAATTAGCCCCCAACTAAAATCTAAAATTAATTAGCGTTTTTAGTCACCTTTTCCGACGGTCACATTTTGCTCTTCTCTTGTGTTTCAACATCTCCACCACAAACGACCCGCAAGCTACTTACGCACAGCCAGCTTGCAATTGTTCTTTGGATAGGCAGCATCGCAAAGCGTCGAGATAGAGATAGAAGTGGAACAGCCGCAGCAGAAGATGTTACTACAAAAACAAAAAGCCTTTAATGTTTCTGTGTCTGTGTCTGTGTATGCGTTCATCATCTTGGCGTGTTCCCGCACAACAATACCTCACGCTAACGCATTCATCGCGTCGCCTATCACGAAACCCAAATCATCACCATCTACAACTTCACTCTTCGTCTCTGAATTGCACATACCGGGATATGCCAAAACAAAGCTCGCTTTCATCCTACCTGAAGATGCAAAGAATGCTCAAACGGCTGCAGCCACACTTGTAAAAGAGAGAGATTTGGTGCAAGAAAGAACATTTGATATGTCAGACTATTCCTCGCAAATACCCTACCAAGATGGACATTTATTGCACAAAACCAACAGCGCAGTGTTTACACCGGAGGAATGCCAATTGATCATCGACGAGGCTGAGAAGAAAGCAACTGAAATGGGATGGACTACCAAACGACATGGAAATTTCCCAACGACTGATTTACCATTGGTAGAATTGCCACGAACACTGCAATTCTTTCGATATGCATTAGTAGAACGGATATATCCACTGCTACGATCTCAGTTTGGGCAATTCCTACCCGATGGGGGTAAGAGTTTACGTGTGGCGGATGGATTTGTAGTCAAGTATGATGCCGAGGGTGGTCAGACGGAGTTGAAACCACATCGAGATGGATCTGTCCTATCCTTTAATATATTACTGAATCCATCGTCAGAATTCGAAGGAGGTGGGACGTGGTTTGCATCTTTAGATGATGCGGTGGGGATAGAGCAGGGTGAGGTTGTGAGTCATTCGAGTTCGCTGTATCATGGAGGGCATGGGATTACGAGTGGGAAAAGATATATCATGGTTTGTTTTGTGATTTTGGAAGGGTATGATTCATGGAGTATGCGATTTTATAATCAAGTGAGGAATTTGTAGGGTGTCACGGTTTGGCATTGTTGGGTGGTTAGTAGAGGTAGAGTAGAAATAGAAGTAGGCAACAGATTACATGAATTTAGAAATGCAAGCAGTAGATGGAGATGGTTAATGTATTTGGCACCTACACTTACCCGTAGTCTTTTCGTGCTGCAACGCCAAAATATGAACGATCGTGGCATAGGAATGGGGTGGAAATGCGAGATAAGGTACGATACACGAAGATAAAGAATAAAAAGAGAGGACTACCGATTTGAATTGATTCACATACTACATTCCTGCCAAGCCAAGAGAGTAGGTTTTGTAAGTATGTTGCTTTACGACAACTTCTTTGAGATACTTCTCTGTAGAGTCATCTATCGGACACTATCTCTACCCGTACACACTGGCAAGCTAAGGCCTTTACCTTTAGACTGAGTACGACAGAAAAGAAAAAGATAGATTGGCTAACGAAAGTACTTTGACTGCATGCAAAACTGTATGTAAGAAGTGCAACAAAACGCAAAAGGATGCCATCATCAGTATCTTTGAAAGAGAAACGACTTTATTGACATTGAGCCGTCAGTTTCTGTAGCTGTTGTTCTGTGTTTTTCAGCAGCCAGCTCCAGCTGAGACGATTTTATTCAAGTTCAAGTTCAAGTACATCAACATCAATACATACATGCAAATAGTTTTGCTGCGCGCTCATCTAGCCCTCAGGGAGTGCGTTACTGTGTGTGTGTGTGTACTTGTTTACTGTTACATGGTCACTGTCTTTCTCCGCTTCTACTTACATACTCTCTTGCTCTTGCTCTTGCAGTTGCAGCTGCAGCTGCAGCGCAACTGCTTTTTCTTTTACTCGTCACCGCGTCTCATCTCGAAATATTCGAAATTCTTGGGAGTCGCAACTGTGCGTGTTACTCTTCCTATAAAATTTCTGTTACATTATTATTGCAGTCGCGTCGCTCAAAGATTAAAAGAGGAGCCGGACTCAAATGAAGCCAACTTCTTTGGACGAACCGTCGGTCAGAAGTATACGTACCTAGATGTACATAGTAGTATGTACTCACTGCCGGTGTGTAACGATAGGTGGAGAACCTGTGTCTCATCAGACGCGAACCTCACTCCTTTTGTATTAGATCGGTGCGAACCCTACTTCCAGCGAATGGATAAGTACCGGTAAGACACACTGAGTTTTGTGAGACAGGAGAATCGGGCTGTTTTTTCCTCTTATTTTGATTGTTCCATTTTATTTACCCACGCACAAGCTATTTACATAGTACTGTTGCGAACCGAGCGCGAACAGCACCAAGCCAATCACACTGCGACTTCGATTTCTCTTGAGAACTGAGCTGTGAGATAGAGTTAAGAGTGAGAAGTGAAAATAAGGCCTTTACAATCCAACAAAAAACACGCACAGCGACAGATGATCAACATATGCGACTGTACTTCTACACCTCTCAACTCCTCTCAATTGTCAATTACTTCTTGCTCGCGTAATATCATCGTCAACGATCATGTTCATCTCCGTCTGTGACGTCCTCCAGCTCCTCGTCCTCCAAGATTGGGAGACCTTACGGTCAACCATCCTATCCGACCCATCTCTCTTCCGAAACATTGCCAGCACGATATCGGCGTGCTCCGAGCTCAACGGAATGACCATCCTTCACGCCGCCGTTCGCTTCAATCCTCCATTGGACATAGTCTCTCAGATGATTCGATTATGTCCACTAATGACAGCAGCCATGGATTGTCTCGGTCGGACACCTCTTCACGTGGCTGCCGGTTCAAATGCATCGGCCTCGTTAATCAAGCTGGTTGCACTCGCATGCTCTGCTGCATGCGAGGTGCAGGACGAAGAGGGAAAGACCCCACTGCACTTTGCGTGTGATAGCTCCTGCGTGCTCTTCGAAGATCAGAACGATGACGAGAATGATGCTTCCGCTTCCAATCAACCACCGAATCATGAATCTATCAGGGCTCTGCTATCGTGCTCAATACATGCAGCTACGCTCGAAGACGATGCAGAGATGACTCCACTAGAACATGCCATTATGAGTGATGCATCATTGAAGACTGTGAAGCTGCTTCAAGCTGCAACCAGCAAAGGTATGCAGTTGAAGAAAGGATCACAGTCACAGTCCTTCGTGGCAGCAATGAAATGCTTGCAGGTGCAGGATGATTTCACTTCGGGTAACTACATTAGCTCTAGGCCTCGTAAGATGGACCGAAGAATGTCATCTTCTGTCGCATAGTTAAGTAGACTTTGATAAATTGAATGCCGTATAAGTCTCTAACAGTCTTCTTCAACGATGTGTGACTCTTCATCATCCTATCAGGAATAAATAAGTTTCAGCCTTTTATTGTAAAGTCTCTAATGCTTTCCTTCAACGTTGTCTTACTCTTCATCATCTACAAGGCAGCGATGAGTAAGACTAATAATAGGCTTCTTTTCAGCACCAATTCAGTGATATGAATATGATTCACAGTCATCCAAGATAAATACTCGACAAACAATTGAATCCCTAGGCATCATCGTCTCAGAACTCAAGAGGAGACAGAGAAGAAGGCAAGGAAGGCATAAGTGTCGTTTGTGAATAGCTTGCAATACAGTTGTTGTAGTAGCGTATTGTTGGTAAGAGATAGGTAGTTACCTACCTGTATCAGTAAGTGCTTAGGCGTACCTAGTTATGGCTACATACTGTACATTTTAGAAGAAAGCGTAAAAGGGAGCCGAGAACGAAAAGCCTTCATCCAGCTTCATTTTTTTTCATCATTTTTTTTGACAGCACCATGATATTATGAAGAAGAGTATCTTTAGCATGGGAAGGAAACGCAACCAAGGGAAGGCAAGGAAAGCGGCCAAAGCCATGGCTAGAGAGGAGGAAGAAGAGAGGGCGAATAATGATCATCGTGTTGAACAATTACTGACAGCACGACTGCAGCAGTTGCAGGTCGGTACGGCAACACCACAAAATGACGTTGTGGAATGCTTTCACGGCCAGAGACTCTACAGAAAAAATTTCAGTACATTTCGTGACCGTTTTCAAAACAAAATATCATGAAGCTGCTGCAGATGGCAAGCTTCCACCAGATTGCCTCAAAGTAGCCCATGATGCTACGCTACATGAATATGCCGAGGTGTGGAATGATTCTGCCAACATGGAATCGGCTTTGTCGTACTTGTTGTTTGGGGGAGCGCAAAATATTCTTGAAGGTAATTATGATGGCGCGACTGCTATTCTGGCGATGTATATTGAACAATGGACAGCTGTTCACTTGCACAAGACTCAAGCTATGATCAATATGCCAAAACTATACGATCAGATGTCCAATCCATCCGACATACACTCTCTTGTAAAATTCTTCAGGAAGCGTATTCCGTGGTTCATGTTTGGATAAGAGATTTGATGAAGTGAAGTCTATCCCAAAGATGGCCGTTTGCAACAACTCACAGTGCCCTATCCCTTACGGAGAGGTGGAACGCAGCAAGACAATGTACTGTAGTCGATGCCGATGCGTAGCCTATTGCTCCCGCGAATGCCAAAAAGCTGATTGAACAAAACACAAGAGCTCTTGTGATAGAGATGCTGCAATCAAGGCCGAGTTTGATGCCAAAAGGAAGCAGCCATGATTATCACTTCCCACTTGCTTGCAGTGGAGGTCAATCAAGATAGCTCACATTATTTGCATAAGTGATCTGGACTTATTGTACAAATGGCGATGTTGTTTTTAACACTCAGGATAATTCGTACATGCATTGTTTCACCTCTGCCTCTTGTGGCATAAATTACTTCTTATCAAACTGGTGAAGAAGAAATTCATGACAAACATCCAAAACAGGAGTCTTCATAGATGGATGTCTACGATAAGGAATGGTAAATGAAGCGATGGAGAAATACTGAAACGGCATAGAAGGTAGGTATTGCACAGAAGTGCAAGGTAAAATCTCATTAGAAATGTTAATACTTTCTATAATCACGCACGTATAAATCTGATCAACAAATAATCTGGACATCATTATCCAACCAACAGCTCATGCACACTCGCTCTTCATCCATCTTAGGCAATAATCATGGATCCAGCAGCAATAGCCAAAGCAGCTCCTACAACACCGCGGATTGCAGCAGATGATGGACTGCTGCTCATAGTCTTCACATCATCAGAGTGATCGTGGTCATGATCATCGTGGTCATCATGATCGTCATGATCATCGTGATCGTCATTATCATCGTGATCGTCATGATCATCGTGATCGTCAACTTTTTCCTCTGCAGCGTGATCATGGTCATCGTGGTCATCATGGTGTTCTTCGAGGCAGGCAGCTTCAAGTCCCTCGCCACATGTGGCTCCGCTGTGGATAGAGACAGAGAAGGTAGTATGTGAGTACACGAATCTAAATGTGAAGATCAAGCTGCAGATAATATAACACATGATATCTTTGGCCATCAAACCATCTGCACACAACACACTATATGTCACTTACTACTTGCAATCATACAAGGCATGGATCTCCTCTTTACACTCGAGGCATACTTCAATCTTCTCGCAATGCTCCTCCTTGACATCCCCACAGTCAGAATCAAGTTCGATGTCCATCAAGCCGGTGCAGTTGTGAGTGGCGGTGCAGTTTGCCTCGGCTGCCTCAAAGTCGGTGCAGGTCGCCGTGCCATTTTGTGCACCAGCCGCTTGCATAAGAAGGGCCGATGAGAGTAGGATGAAAGAGTTGGAGAGCTTCATGATGTTAAGTATTGTTGTGTCAAATAATGCAAATGTCTCGTCAGTATCTTTGTGTCCGGGCGGGCGATCTTTTCATGGAGGGAAAAATTATGCTTTGGATTGCATTGGTTTTTAGTAAACGGTAAGAAAAAATCTTTGGCTGGTGACGCGCTTGCAGTTGCAACCTGATGATCGATCGTCTATCTCGCCAGCAAACTGTCCCCTAAAAAAGATGGACATCTCATCAATGAAGAGCGAGTAGCGAGCGAGCTGCGACATCGCAATCGCCGCCACATCCACACAAATACTATTTGCGAACCCGGTACTCGGCCAATTTCTCTCCTCAAGTCACTATAACAAACTTGTCTCATCAGACACTTCTTTGTGAGAACCCTGGAGAAGTGCGAACCGAACCCTATGTACCTGGCCTGGGCATGGGAACCCTTGGGATTCTCTCGTGTTCTCCATAAAAGAATGAAGTATGTAACGACCTCATAAGTATTACTCTGCCAACCCTTTACAGCGCAGCATGCAGGACTCTGTTGCGTGCATCATAAAACAGAAGAGCCATAACCCAACGGACACTAATCATTCTTCTCAACCATGATGTTCAGCTCCATCAGTGAAGTTCTCCAGCTCCTCGTGGTCCAAGATTGGGAGACCTTACGGTCATCCGTCCTATCCGACCCAACTCTCTTCCGAAACATTGCCAGCGCCATAATGGCATGCTCTCAGCTCAACGGAATGACCATCCTTCACGCCGCGGTTCGCTACAATCCTCCACTTGATGTTATCGCTCAAATGATTCGATTATGTCCACACATGACAGCAGCCATGGATTGTCTTGGTCGGACACCTCTTCACGTTGCTGCTGGGTCGGGAGCGTCACCAGAACTTATAGCAATGATTGCACATGCCTACCCTCCTGCATGCGATGTACAAGACCGAGATGGAAAGACTCCGCTGCACTTTGCATGCGATAGCTCCTGCTCCCTATTTGAAGACGATGAAGGCATTACCTGTACCAAACGAGTACTGAACCATGCATCCGTCTATGCTTTGCTGTCATGCTCAGTCCAAGCGGCCACCTTCCAAGACTATGAGAATATGATTCCACTTCAACATGCAATACTGAGTCAAGCCTCCTTCAGAACTGTGCGATTGCTTGGGGACGCTATGAAGTATTTTAATAGTCAACAAATCTTTAGGGAGAGGCCCTGTAAGAAGTCAAGGAGGGTAAGTATCGTTTGATGAGAGTCAGGAAATGTGGTTATGATAGATGTGAATATATATGGATAAAGACCCAAGAGTTATACTACTATATCGTACTCTTACTACGTTCTAGCCTCTAGTCGAAACACCATAACCGTGACGATACATGAGAGAGGTGCCATGAGCCAAGCAAGGAGTGTTGCACTCCGTGTAGTATCTGTCAATACGACACTTTCCATACGCAATTTAGTTTGTATTTCATGATCACTCCCATCTTTCTCATTCTATCTGCATCTCGACAATACGTCTTTACCTCCGCCGAAATGAATACAAACTCGCACCCAAATCAATCGTAGCCTCACCACCATCTGCAAATGCCAATCCTCCATCCAGTACAGTCTCCCAACAACAATCGTCACCACTACCGCCTTCGTTCTGAAACGCACCCAACAATTCCTCCTGTGGTATCACAGCACTCACACATACAATAATACCATTTGCTACTGTCACTCTTGTAAGTTCCTTCACCGAATCTAAAAAGACTTCCTTGCCAGTAATGTATATTGCATCCAATGTACCCTTGTCTAAAGTAGCATCGATTCTACCAGTCGGTATTGGTAGCTCACGACAATCTGCAACTAACAACTTGGCACTACCAGTAGCTTTAGTACCATCATTTGCAGTAGTATCATTTGTATCATCGTCGTGCAGTAATCGAGTTGGTCCAAACAATTCTTGGGCACGATAAACTCCACTCTCGGAATAATCAAATGCAATCATATTTGTCCACCCGTCATCATACATTTGAATGGGTACGATGTCGTTGCCTATCCCTGCTATTAGGACTTTTATTTGTTCTTTCTTCTTGTCGTGTTCTTCAGCAAGAACTAACATGTCCCAAAAGGGTTGAAGCTCACGATAACCACAATACCATGAATATTCCTCGGCTGATAATCCATCATCATTTTTGTTATCGTCTGATGTCGATGATGGATCATCTCTATTGTACATTGCATCCCAATATTCTTTTGTTCCAAATTTGCATTTGCCATCTTCATTGAGATTTGATGCTGCTGCGTGTAGACTACTTGTTGCAACCGTCAATCCATCTTTATTGTTGTTGTAAGTGCAGCATTGTCGTCTCGACGGAGTCGGCTGGAAGGTAAATGAAGTCACGAGGAATAGCTGTAACAGAAGTAGAACAGAGATCATTATAATTGATGGCAAGATCAAGCGGCTACTTTGAGACTTTAGCAGCTTGAGTACTAGCACCTGCAAATGCAATCTATCGGCGCTCTAACATCAACAGAAGCATATGCAGCTCATGCCAAGTTAGAGTGGTGATCTCCCGGATATCCGAACGACTCAGTAGTTGAGCGATACAGAAGCTTTGTAGTTAGCACGCCAAGCAACAACCAACAGTGAGGCGGCAGCGCAAATCATCCGAGGCGCCAGTGCCTCCATGAGAATGGTCGGTTGGATCGGAATGTTTCTACACGACTTTTCTGGCTTTTAAGGTTACGGGGTTACTTAAATTTGTACTATTCCTATCGTAGAATATACGTACACGTAGATAGTACTAGTATCTATCTCTTCACTTTTTGTATTGCTAAATCAAGGCGATTACTACATGAAAGCTGTAGTGTTCTAAGAAAAATAAGGATGCTCTTGTGAAACACTTCCGACGGTTTTAGGCCTTTCTATATATCTTGAGAAAGAATTGTCAAGAGTTTGGCAGTGTAGTATGAGATAAAGTTGCCAAAATAGGCGACAATTTAACTAGTAAAAACCTAGGAGCACCAGACTCGACAAAATTGGGGACGCGTTAATGAAGAACTTCCGACGGTTTTAGACTCTTCTATATCAATACTAAAAGGGTTGTTATTCGTTTGGCATGGTTATCACATTTATGGCAGTGTAGGGAGTGATCGTATGCTGCTAGCTTTGCACCATGGTGAAAGTTTTGTGAGTATAACAGTACTCTACCAGGTGGTATGTACACGCTTAAGCTAGAGGGCCGCTAGTTATTTTTCTACGGTAGGAATTAGTACAAATTTAAGTAACCCCGTAACCTTAACGGTCGGAATCAGTATTCATTTCAAACTTGACAAATTTGTCCGTGGTTTGATCCGATGTGACATTCTTTTTTTGCGCTTTTATCCGATGCACTTCAACCCAAAAGATCAAAGAACACGCTCTCATTTCACAATTCCACACCTTCATCTCATTTCCTACCAAGTCATAAAATAAGTTCATCGCATTCGTCGTCGCCACACCCTGCAAAGATTCATCTGAACAACAATAATACACCACAATGAAACTCGCCTTCATCATCCTGGTCGCCCTGCCCTTGGCTGCTGCTTCCTCCTCATCATCTCAAGGTACCAACATCCGTGGCAGCGGAAAAAACAACCGAGAGTTATGGTCATGGGGAAAGTCAGGGGGAAATGATGGATACAATTCCGACTCAGGGTCATGGAACCATGACGGATATACTCACACCTCTTCCACGGCCTGGTCCAGTGGTGGTAGTTCCTCCAGCGGTGGTAGTTCGGGGTCCAGTAGTAGTCACAGCTCGTCCAAGCCAAAGAAAGTTTCTAGGCCGAAGCCAAAGCCCAGGCCCAAGCCACCCAAGCCAGCGCCCAAGCCAAAGCGTCCTTCTCCTTCACCTCCTTCGCCTTCGCCTCCGTCTCCCACAACACATACCACCAGCTGGAGTGATGATGCCTGGACGGACGACAGTTGGGGTGATGATACATGGGCAGACGATGCATGGAAAAATGATGGGCATGGTGACTGGGGTGCAGACGGGTACCGTCAATCGTCAATGACGTCGTCGAAAGTGGCACATCACAATGGTCAACGTAGTAGCGGTGTTAAGCTTGGTCTGGTGTTGTCGCTACTTGCGAATGTTGTTTTGGCTGCTGTGTTCATTGCAAAGAAGGTAAGTTGTGTATTACAATATGATGCATTTCTCTTCAACATATGTTATAATAACTCACTATCTTCCTCTCCTCTTCATTCATTCATCAATCTCCATTATGTAGAAATTCTTCCCATCCCAAAATCGCAAGATCCCATCAATTGACGCCAACGCCCTCTCCGATACTGACGACAGTTCCAATTCCGGAAGTGATTCCAGCTATGTTGAAATGACGGATACGCAGCGGCAGCAGCCACTACATGCATTAGGAGCTCCTCCTCGTCCTTCTCGTACTTCAAGGTATACAAGCAAGTTGATGGGGAAGGGCCCGCCTCCTACTACTGCTCCGGTTAATTTGGGAAGGGATGCGAGTAGGTTGAGTGTTGGATCTTTGGATTAGAGAGATGCAGATTGCTCATGGACAAGAAGAGCATGTTTATTGATTAGGCCATGAAGAATGTGATTGCTATGTAGACGTAAATTTTAAGTATGTAATGCGTTATAGAAGACTTCGAACTTTTTGAATTAATGCGCAAGTGTGATTCCTCTCCCTTCATCTATTTGATGTCACTCCCCATCTCTATCCCTCGGTGCAACACACAAATCACTAGAGTTGCGTTGCAACACTGTTTATTTTCTGCCTTCTATAAGTTGGTATCATTAACTAATAGTGCGTTTTTGGCTTGCAATGAGATGGGTCGGCGGCATCACTTCTTTTGCTTTCCTAAACTCGAGAAAAGCCACAGCACACACACAAGACCCGCCATCAGCCATCATTCTCTTTTGAGGAGAAGCATTGAAGAAATAATTATCTTGGCAACTCCTTTAGATAGCATGCAGTCTCTTCTTCCTTATTATTCTATGATAATCATCAACAACATGGTCCAAGAAGGAAGATGATGCTGCAATCCTTTGATGTAGAGACCGGGCCGGGGCGGAGGCAGCCCGGAAGAGCAACCGGATCCAAGTGTGTGCAATTTGGCATGGACATCATCAAAAACATTTCAATTGTAGTCATCACGGCGATGCTAACATTCTTCACTCTCAATGTTAGTAATATCAGACGTACGGGAGAAATACATTCGGCAACACCCGGTGGCTTTATCAAGAGGCAAAAAACCTCTCTCAACAACAACTTGAAACATCATGGCAGCTCATCACTTGTGAGCGATGGGACATACGCACCGACGTATATGCCGACAGTTCGAGTTACAATGAGCGAAGACGAATATCACAACATGACGCAATACATCAACTCGAGAATACATTCCAATGGGGTGGTCATTTTTGCCAAATCGTATTGTAAGCACTCCAAAGCTGCCAAGAAATTAATACGAGGCATTATGAAGAATATGCAGCAGCTACCACCAGAGTTGATAATAGATGTGGATCTGTTGAAGAATGGGTCGTCCATACACGAGGGACTGACTCGGATGACTGGGCAAACAACCGTGCCGTATGTTTACGTGAAGGAGAAATTTTTGGGTGGCAATGTTGATGTGCAGGAGTTGGCTGAGAATGGCGAGCTACAACAATTGATATCGTCTATTAGTAGTCATGCAGATGAAAATGCCGAAGAAGAAGGAGGAGGAAGGAGGAGGATTCTAAGACGAGAGCCAAAACATGTACATGTGGTCGTTGAATGAACGTTACAATAATAGCTACATATGATCAACTGAGCTGAACGTCTCTTTACAGCACAGTTCGTTCATTCATGATGGAATACGAAAGAAGAGAAATGAAGATAGAGAGTAGATGTGCATTGTGCATAGTGATAGTGCATATATGTAATGCATTGGCAAACAGAAGACATAATATCTTTTCTATCTGGAGCTCTTCTCTTAAAGCCAAGCAATGACTGAATTAATAATGCAAAAACAAACAACACCAAACTACATCATGTTATACTCGTCTGGATGATCAACCACTCAAGGTGCATCGCGAATGTATCAGAAATATACTTACACATTTCATGTTACAAAATTCTCCCTCTCCCACATGATATACTGTTTCTCAAGATATTATCTTTTTGCATGCGTGCGATGCTACTTCTTTTGCGCTCTTCGTGGCAACTTTCGCGCCTCGTCTTCAGACAAAAATATGGAGTTACTAATGCCTACAATCTTGTCATTCGGCTCTGCCCCTCTCTTCTTCATGTATAATCTGTGCCAAACAAAGTCAACACGGATTGATCCTGACAATGTGCCAATAGCATACTCAATAATGGCGTCAACGATGTCGTTGCCCTCATACCTTATATCATGCAGCAGTTAATTGTATGCTTCGTTAAGGTTCATTACTTCATCCTAAGTACTTACGTCCCCAATAGCCTCCCAACTCCCAATACTTAGCTAAGGGAAGAGTGATGAGTTAGATGGTCGGTTGGGTTTTGGTTGAACGGACACATAATTGAATTCCTATCCGACTTACGAGAGCCTTGGAACTGGCGCCTCAAACGGCGGGCTTTCTGCATGGACAGGACTTTCTGCAGGATGATGGCTTCTCAGGAGCACTGCCCCCCGAATGCCCCCTCTTCTTTTATTGACTAGAAATGATCACATAAAACACAGCCCTCGTTTGGGGGCATTCCATTAGCCCCCTAATAATAACCCTTTCGCTTTTGTGAGAACACGAGAACCCTGAAAATTCAAAATCGATGAATATGATCGCAAGAGGTGGTTAAGTATTATGTTGCCGGCAACATTATCCAACATTATCCGTCCATCTCTGGCGACCTCATGTTGATGTTGCTGGCCGTTTATCATCAACATCAACATGCCCACCAACACCAACACCAACACCAACACCACCGATGTTGCCATCGACATCGATCTTCCTGCCATTGCTGCTGCTGCCGATCCGGCCGAAGAGGAAGACATTGAAGCGATCAATGGTGCCAGACAAGGGACTACGTTTGCCAGCAAATGCGGAATCGTTGTGGCCTGCGCTGCTGTTGGTGCTCTTATTGGAGTCGGCTCCTTTCATCTCGCTGGACCCCCTACGAGGAATACCAGTAGCAAGCAAGTTGCTATCACTTCTGAAGAGATTACGATTGACGGGTTCACTAAAGTGGGCAATGGAGATTGTCAAGACAAAGGTGGTAGTTATTATGATTACGTAAGATATGCTGGCGTGGAAAATGCCGAAGCTTGTGCGGAAAAATGCTCAGAATGCCCCGGAGGTCAAACTGATATCAACAATGACAAGTTTTTGTTCCGTGGATTTTGGTTTGACCAAAGTGTCTGTGTGAGTCAAAATTCTTGTAATTGCTACATTGACATTGAGAACAGTGCTCAATTATCTGGAGACGTTTGCGATGTTCAAGGTGGCATCGATTCCTTTCCTGGAGATGGCAGAGATGGTACTGGTGAGATTAATAGTTCTGATGGAGGCGAGGGGGAATGCTGGAAAGTCAATTCAAAGAGCTCCAAATCACCCAAGAGCTCCAAATCACCCAAGCGTGGCTGAAGTCAAAGGGTGGGAAAAAGGGCTAAACAGCAACAACACTTTTGACCCTACCAGCAGATTGGGTCACCCAAATAGTAAGAAAGGTGAGATCTCAACGATGATACGGAAAGAAAACAGACTTCCATCTCTCACACCTTATGCCAAAGCACACCATTCAAACTTATTAATGAATAATGTGTTTATATATTATGTGGAAAGTTCGCCTGGATGTGAAAGGGGAATATCGGGGTTCGATTGTGTATTCATGTGTGGTGACTGGTGAATAAGAATTTAGAGTAGTGGGTAAACTATTTAGCGTCTTATTACTTTATCCATATGAATACATTGTACCATGTCTATAAAGAAGTCATTTATCACGCTCCTCAGCCAGCATACACACCGCACGTTGTAGTTCGGTAACATTATTCAACTCCAACGCCAGAAATTCACTCATTCTCCGTGCTCGTTTCTCCACCGGCTGCAAAACATTATCCTCCCCCCTTGGTGCTAGCGACGAATTCCATCGGCACTTCTCTTGACAGTCTTTGACCAACTTATTCAATCTCCACCTCATTGAGACGTGTTGGTATCATCCTTTGCACCCTTGTAACTCGGCACGGGAACATAATAAGGTCCATTGGTGCTTCCCCCTGGCAACGATAGGATTGACTTGGTCTTCTCTGGCACTTTACCACTGTACAAATAATCAGCAGAAGTGTAACCATTACCAAGTAGTCCCCATTCACGAATGAGCTCTTCGGTCATGCAACTTCGGTCATGCAATCTATATTAGTCATCCCCTGATTTGCAATGTATTTTTTCGATTGGACAACTTCTGGTTCTTCGCTGCGGAGCTTCATTTGTTTTGGACTAGAACTAGACTTCCTTCGATCAATGGTGCACTGCCAAGTAACTTTGTCATGTGAGTATTGGTTCAAGTGAATTAGCGTTCGTTTGACTCTGTGTTCCTTTAATCCTGCTAGTATGGAACCCCCGATGCTGGTAGTTGCATGAATAAGCCGCGGATAAGCCGCGGATATCATTGTCAACACTTTGAAAGCAGATTGTTAGTTGTTTGCACTTGTCGTTGCTGCATATGCAGGAGACTCGGCGTGGCTTTGAGGGTGCTGTTAGGATTGTTGCTGCAGCAGCGGTTGTCATCTTCGAGTTGTGTGTGTTAGAGGCAGCGCGAGTAGCCACAACGAGGCCACAATCAACTCGACATGATGTTGTATCTATGATGTATGTGTGTAATTTGTAATTTTGGAAAATAAATGACGCTTCGCGCCAGAATCTTATTTCGCGGATTTTTTGAGCTTTTTCGACTGAATCTTGTGTCAATCAAATACATAGATAAAGTACCCCGTGTCACCGACCAAAGGAACACCCGCTACACAATAAGTAGTCAGGAGTAGCAGTAACAACAACCCCAAAATGAATGAAGGCGAGGAAGATTATGCAGCTCTTATCTATCAAGATACCATGCGTAGGAGGGCGGAGGCGACTGCTGCTGAAAAGAAGAAATCCTCATGTACATCAAATGGATCCATCAGGCGAACTTCAACTCGGATCTCCGCTGCAGCTGCTCGGAGTGGCTCATCTATGGATATTGCACGCGACAAAGCAGCTACGACGAAGTGAAAACCATCCGGAGATGTTCACAATGATGATGACCGAGCTCCAAAGAAAGTTGCTAAAAAGCAGTACAGTCGCAAGTTATGTTCCGCTGATGGATGCACAAACGTAGCTCAACAAGAAGGAGTGTGCGTTAGGCACGGGGCAAAGCTCAAACGATGCAGATGCAGCTATAAAGGATGCACAAAACAAGTTCAGAAAGGCGGAGTGTGTATTAAGCATGGAGCAAACGTCAAATGATGCAACAGTGATGGATGCACCTACACAGTTCAAAAGCACACTCGCTGCTGTGAGAAGGATCAACAGTATACTGCCTTGATTTATCAAGAGAGCCACAGTAGAAAGAATGATGCGGCTCTAGAGCGGCAGCTGTAGCAAAGAGAAATCGTTTAAGCGAGCCCAACAGCCTGCAAGGACCCCGGAGATGAATCGAAATCTGGTATTATTTCAGCATCTCCGTCCATGACGCCTTATACATCAGTTGCACTCGAACAAAAACTAATACTGTACGTGCCTTACAATGATAGTTATAATTAAAACGCATCCTTCTCCAATTCAGCGTCACTCTCCGAACTAGCCTTCTTCTCATCCATCTCCATTCCGCTCCCTCCCTTCTTCCCAACAACATCGTCCAAATCATCCTCCACCAACCCATACTTTTCAGCCATATCCACATCCACTTCCGCCATCCTCTTCTCCATATCCTTCCTCTCATTGACATCCATACCCCTTCGATAGATAAGACTTTCATTCGTAACTACCACCTCATCCTTTTGTTTCGAGCCATAGCGAGAAGTGTCACCACCAGCTTGAACGATGGGTCTTCCCGTCGATAACTGCACACGAGATCCTACGGGATGATATCCAACGTATTTTTTGGATGGGTCTACCATCCATACGTAGTGTACCTGAGGACCAGATGGATCACGTAGGGGTAGAACATCAAGATCATATCGTTGTACAGCTTGGTATGCCTCACTATTTTCATCCATCTTTGCCTTTTTCGTCGGTGGTGGCTGCTGCTGCTGATCATCATCGTCACCATCCTTCCCCCCTCCCTCCTCCTCCTTGGGAGATTCCGAATCAGACACTGCCGATGATACATCAGGCACCCAGACCGTACACGCCATTCGTGAATTTTGCGTCTGTTTCGAAACATCTGCCACAATCGCCTGTTGCAACTGTTGCGCACTAACAATATGATTCCCAACTTCCTTCCCACCCTTCTTCTTTGGAGTAGGAGTCGTCGCTGCATTACTAATACTCTTGGGGGGATGATCCAACACCACATGAGCATAAGTATGTCCCCACGTTGGAACATCCGGTAACAATGGCAAATCCCACACTGGATACACACCCTTTTTCGATGGATGTACCCTCCTCTTTTTCTTATTCCCTGCTGCAGCAGCAATATTCGCCTCCTCCTCCTCCCCATCATTTTGCAACACCTTGTTGACCTGCTGCACATTCCAAGAATTCGCCTCCACAAATCCCATCTCAATCCTATCCTCCTTCTTATACCTCTCACTAGTCTCCGCCAAAGCTCGATCCACCTCCTTGGCACGCTGTTCCTGTGTATGTGCCAAACTCGTAAATTGATGCACACTGGTAGCAGTATTGGTCAAATAAGTCGTCTTTTTCATAAAGTGGGGAGTCTGTTCATCCAGGATACGTGAGTGGAGATGATGTTTCTTTTTCAATTTCATTACCTTGCTTCCTGATTTTGGTGTGGCATTGGGTGTGGCATTGCCAGAGGTGGCGGAAGAAGATGTAGTGTTTGCAAGTTTTCCACCAGCACCACTACTAGTTGTAGCACTGCGGGGTGTGGCAAGTGCAGCAGCACTAAGAGACCCGTGTCCTTGTGCAATTGCCAATCGTGCCGCGGCACGTGCCCTATCACGTTTTTGTTGCAATTGTTCTGCGGCAGTATCACCCATACTTCCCTTCCAATTAATTAATGCCTCGTCATCTGGATGAAGTGGTGGAATGACATGTGCCGCCGCCGCAGCTGCTGCTGCTGCCGCCGCCTTTTTCTTTGCTTGTCCCGGATCCCCCAACAAATCCCCCTCATCCTCCGCCAACATACTAGCCGCAATATTATTCGCATCATTCACCACCTTCTCCGGATCAGTATAACACCCCTCAAAATCCATAGCACTCACCGCCAGCGGCACCGAATAAAGTTCATTCCCCGAATGCAATTTCCATACATATTGCTTTTCAACGGCATTGCGTGCCTTGTACTTGGTCCATTTGTCCGTGAGTTCCCCCTCGAGGCCGAGGCCGACGAAGCATGGTCCGACTGGTGGGCGGGGGGGAGCGTTGCGGAAGTGAAAGTCGATTAGGAAGCCTTGAGCTCGCTGGTGGAAGAGGGATTGAAAGATGGAGCTGTTGGTGGTGGTGGATGGTTTTTTGGGGGGTGATTTTTTAGAGGAGCGTGATGATGGTTGTTTGCTGCTGCCTTGTTGAGCGCCGAGGATGCGTTGTGCGTGTTCTTTGCGCTTTCGTTCTTTTTCGGCTTGGGATTCTGATTTTGATTTGGCCGAGCGGTGTGCCTGTCAATATAAATATAATTGTGATGATACAGATTGTTGTTGAGTATGTCAATGATTTTATTTGCAAACAGATGGATTTAAATTCAAAATCTGACATTTTTTGACACGTCATGTGTACACTTATCTGACAAGTATCGCGGCTCGTTTCAATTAATTATTTCTTCTCACCTTACGCTTGGCACGCCTCTCCTGTTCTTCACGCTTGTGGCGTTCGTTGTCTAGCTCGACGTCGTCCATGGTTAGTTAGTTAGATTTGCGTTAGTATGTAGTGTTGTAGCGAGCGGCGGTCTTTGCCATTGTGGATTTTTAGATTTGGCGGGGCGGACAGCGGACGGACCAGGTAATCAGACACCCATCTCAAGTCGTTTTCCAAAGAGACTCGGCACTCGATTATGGATGGTGTGACACACAGTTTTATGAGAAATCAGCCGCGAAAAAGTGACATTTGCTCAGATTTGATCCTTTTGAACGATTCAAAAATGGGATTTTATGCATCCATGCACAAAGTATGTCTAGTTTGTCCCAACATTTAACTTTCGCCGCGTTTACTACAGCTCATTAAAAGGCATCGTTGCTGTCGCTCTTCTAGATAGCATATATATCATCTCTCCCGATATCGTACATCAATACGTCGCTGCATCTGCATAATCAAACAATGAAGTTATCAACTACACTCATCATCATCATGGCAGCCACATCGATGGTACCCACCGTCGTCGAAGGCCGGCATAGAAAAAAGACAAAGTCATCAAAAGCTGACAGTGTAACAACGGCCGAAGAGTCGGTTGCTACCTCTACTACAGCCGGCAAGGCATCCAAATCTGAAAGTAGTTCAAAGACAGCCAAATCTGAAAGTTCGACAACGGCCGATGATGAGGCGGAAGCTACATCTGCTCCTACAGCCGGCAAGGCATCAAAAGTGACTACTCCAAGCGGCAGTAAATCTGCCAAGTCGGTCCTTTTTTTGCATAGGCATATCTAATCTGATTAACAACTTAGTTATTATTATTGAAATCTTCCAAGGTGGTCTCCTTTCAAACTTGCAGTATTGCTAATCCTCCATATGAACAAGCGAAGATCTTCAGCGAAGATGATGTAGTCTGACGAATTGAATTCCGATGGATTTGATGATAAAGACAAAGAGGGTTTTTTAGCATTGCACTCCACTGCTTGTACACGAAGTTTGCAGTTTGCTGATTGGGTCAACAATCAGACAATTTAC
Organism: Skeletonema marinoi; assembly: GCA_030544225.1. Classification (NCBI taxonomy): domain Eukaryota; phylum Bacillariophyta; class Thalassiosirophyceae; order Thalassiosirales; family Thalassiosiraceae; genus Skeletonema; species Skeletonema marinoi. Next base: position 253,021 of record CM060506.1, read on the forward strand.
TTAAAAAATGGGGGATAGAATGTGTGATGGGTAAGCAAAGAACATGTGTGGAGGAGTATGTATGAAAGGAATTCAATTTATGTATATGTATTTTCAGTGGAAATTTATGCACACACCTTTTCAGTAGCAACTTCATCCAGATCGGAACTGTTCAATAGGAACATATCTCCATCACTTGTTCCACACGCTATCATAGCACCATATTCATCAATCGCCATGCATGATAGGAATGAATCAATGCCATACCTATCCTGGACTTCAGGCAACAGCCTACGCAATAAACCTTCATTGGACGTGTCATCATCATGGCTCACTTCATCATTTTGGAGTAGATGCTTCTTCCCGCTGAGATATTCGAATGGATCGTGCCTGCCGGTAGCAGTGTCGTCACTCCTATGGCGAGAAACATCATAGATGGATACGCATTGCTCCTCGTCTGTTTTCGTAGTAAAACAAGCCATTGTATCTAGATAACTCGAAATACAAAGGCTCAATCCTCCAGGGTTGGATCTTCGTATCTGTTGTGTAATTTCGCCTCGACAGGAATCAACCATCAGCACTTCGTCATGGCGATGATGATTAGAATAATGTTCATGCGAACACACCGTCATATGAATAGCAAATCGATCGCTAGAGTCTCTCGCCCCAACAAGCCTGTTCACCTGAAACAGTCCAAAGTTTGTACGATCGAGAGGTTGCTCTGAGGAGAGTTCACGCAATGACGAATGAGTGCAGGCAGTATGGCCTTGATTCTTCGACGAGTCACAAAATGAACCAGCAAGGCATCTCTCCACGTCTGGAGACAATAGACTAACATTGTCCCTTGGAAATGATAGACACATTGAATTGACGGGTTGATGACTACGGAGCATACGGTGATCCCACCACTTCATTTCGGTGGGGGGAAAAAAGAGATCAAGTTATCAGACCTGCTTAGCTGCTGGCATAACGTGCGCCCAAAAAAGAGAATCGTACTCACTTTGATACAAGTCGCAGTCAACTGAGACTCAATGTCATCATTCCGTACAATGGAATGAGAAGTCACAAGACCATACTCCCCTGAGAAACACACCGATTCAACCCTCTCCCTACAATTGATTGGCTTGAACGAATCATCTTTCCTATCATCCACAACCACCACATTCATTGTTGAAGCACAAGCAGAAGCGGATCCATTACCATTATTATTGGATTGTTGCCGCTCATCTACGACACGTAATGAGAAGCAGTCCCCATTCTCTGCATCGACACATGCCCCAATCAACGCTGTACCACTCAAACTTCCACAACCTCCTTCTCGGAATGCCCATGGACATCCATCGCCCTGTAGTAAATGGTGATGAGACGGAGTCAAGGCATCATTGTGATTATTGTCCCAATCGGATATCTCTTCCAAGAATGATGTATTGTAGGCATCGAATAGACTTGTTTTGTTTGTAGTGCTTGATAACATGGTGGATAGGGGATACTTGTCACTTTTGTGATATCTCCTCTGTGGTCCAATGGTGGTGGTAGTGGTGGATGGGAGACATGACCACAAGGCCTTTGTGCTACCCAAAGTATCCTCACGTTGCTCATTGAGACAGTTCCCAGCAGAAGCAGCAGCAGCTCGTTCCGTGGTGAATAATTGCATCCGACCAGATCCTAACCCCACTGCAAACCTCGTTCCATTATCATAACCGAATAGTTCACAGTGAAAGTTATCCATTGTTGGAACCCTTGGTCCATTTGCGCCACTAGTACTGCTGCAAAGCGGCATTCGATCTGCTTGCAGTGTTCCACCTCCACCTCCATCCTCCTCATCATTATCATTAGTGCTATTACAATGATATCCTCCACCAACAAACGAGGGGACACGCACAACATCCAAATCACCATAATTATCCACCCCAATCACAATAGATTGACCTGAATTCAAGAATTGTATATTTGTGTAATGTCGTTCATTGGAATAGTAGAGGTTGGAGTTTGTTCTTCGGAATAGAAGGGTTGGTTGGATTGGTAATGATGATGAAGGCTTGTTATTGTTGAATGATGTTGTGTTGACAATGGTGGTGTCTGCTGAATTGTTATATGGTGACGAATAATTGTCGTTGATGCAAGATGAAGTGTCGGAATCTCTGCTTGCTGTGGATCTTTTTTGCCTCTTGTCGTCATGACAAATATCTGCATCATCATGGTTATCATTATAACAACTCAATCCAGCAGCCACTTCTTGTTTGTTATTAGCAGGATGATGATTCTTACTAGTGCAGCCACCCCTCCTCCATCGCTGTTGAATCAACCTGACGCCCAATCGTCTACGCCTACTCGAATAGTCATCTTGCATCATGGCTCTACTATAATTATCACTCTTGCTGCTTGAATTATAATATTTCCCTCTAGCGCAAAATGAGTCGACAAAGGAGAAATTATTATCACTCCGTAGTCTGCCACCACCGTCGCTGCCGACGTGAAGGTAATGAGAAGTTGGGTACTTTTGTTGGAGGAGGATTTTGGTGTAGCTTGTGGTGTACTCTTCTTCGTCTTCTTCGCTCTCGTTTGAAGCATTCGTCATCGAGTTGGATTCTTGTCACTACTTAGCGGCGTGGCGTGGCGAATGAGAAGTGTTGACTATGCGCTGAAAAGGTGGAGGAGGCTACGCTGTACAGTACAGGGTCGGCAGCCATGGTCAGCAACCTTTTGGCTTGCAACTTGCAATAAATATGTAATGCTCTCTCATCTTGGATTTCGGATGGCGCACTTTTTGAGACGGGCATCTTGTTGTTCAGAGCACGCTGTAGGCCTCGGTTATCAGCTAAATGTGAAATTTTAACCCCGCCATATTTTTGGCGCAACGGTATGAAATTTGGAGGGACGTTCGATAGCTAATAACCCGAACAAAATCCCGCCAAAACCAAATAAGTTTTTTTTCTACTCGATTTTTATTTTTTGCGCCCTCAATCGGATTCTATAAACCGAGGACTACAGCGTGGTTCAGAGGGTACATAAGTACTTGTACCTGCCTCAAGCAGCCAAAAATGACCATGAGAGCCGTTACACCTCTTCCAGCCGGCCAATAAAGACGATAAGTGGCGTTTTGGAAAGCCCTTGAGCTGCTCTATCGATTAGGCGTATAAGTATAATCATCCTGATTGGACGACTTTTTACAACCGAATCGATTTTTCCATATCCTCAGTCGAAAAGGTCATATCCTCAGTCAAAATTGATGATAAGAAAAACTCTACAAAGAAGGAGAGTCACAGCAAGAGGCTCCCAAAAAGAAGTTTCTTTCAGTCGTCGAAACCCAAAACGAAGCAGACTGCTCCGCCTCCGCCTGTGGATAATGATTACGAGGAGGAAGTCAACATTCCGGTCGCTTACGACAAAGTTAGATCTAAGATTGAAAGCATTGTCGTCAATGCTGACAAGGGATCGTTCACTGTCAAGGAAGAAGCTCGCTCGAGGACTGGATGGGCATAGATCTGGCCAAATACAAGAATTTCATCCGTACTTTCGACATTGATGTCTTGAAGCATCAGGCATGACATGTAATGGAAAATAATAAACCATTTGTCTCAAAGCAACTATATATTCAAATGCATCACAGAATAACTTATTTAATGCGAATGCCGCAAGACAGATCGACGAAACTGATGCCTCGATAAATACATAAACTACAACAGGTGAGAGCATTAGCATAGCATTACTCGGACTTGTCCCTTCGCCACGCCACTACCTCCGTCCCAGCGATATATTTACAGTGGGCTCCTCTATCACAACATTTACACAATTTACAAGCATTTAATATCCCAAGCTCGCTATTCCCAAGCTCAGGAGGTCTTGTGACATATGATACAAACACAAGACTACTCTTCCATCCAAATCATCTACACAAAAGATCAAGACGCGACAAAAAACATCCGAATCAAGAAGACGAATTCACTCCAACCAAAGCAGTCGTCAAAAAGAACTTTCCACCCTCCAACCTCCTCCACGATGTACTCCTCACAACAATCCCCAACCGTTCATGAGATCCACTTTGTAAATTCAATACCACTCTGGCAGTTCCATCGGGGAATGGTGTGATTTCAGCTTCTTGGAATCCAACGTATTCACAGAGGATGGGATGCATTGCTTTGTATACACTTTCCTTTAGGCTGTTGTTACACGTGCGTGTGTGCGTGAATGGAGTGGAATGAATGTCATCGTGAGTACGCAAAACGAGACAAGACTCTTGCAGGAAACAAAGGCAGATGCCCAGAAAAGACTCACCTAAATCTCAACATGACCTCCTCCCCAATCGATATCCCCAACTCCTCCACCAACCCACCCAACTCACTCCGTTCATTCTTTGTCAACACCTTCCTTTGTATACGTTCACCACGAATTCCATCAATATGTTCTATATCTACACCTATCCCTATCCTTTCTCGATTGTTGGACTCATCATCATCATCATTGTAGTAAATGGGACAATCTTCTCTCCACTGCACCTCACTATCAACACTACTATCAACTACAACACTTCGAGCTCTCACTTGTTCTGCACCACCAACAGAATCAAAGAAGAGCGGATGAAAACTTGCCAAACCAACTGCACACTCCCCTTTATGGCTGATACTCCCCACCACCATCTCGGGTAGTATTGGTCTACCGTGAGAGTCTTTTTGGATTGGTTTGGTGGCTATTGTGTTGTATAGCAGTGTCTTTTGATTGAGTTCTGCTGCTGGTGGTGGATGCTGCATTGAAGACTTTGATTGTTGTTGTTCTATTGTTGACAGTCTAGAAGAAGAAGATGATGATGCAGATGATGATGGTGTCATTGAAGACCGTGAAGATGAAGATACAACCATCTCACCATCATTACCATCACCATCATGAGGCACCAACAATCTCTTGAGCGCCAACCGCAACGCAATCCTCCCCAAATAATACGAAGTCCGTGACGATGCAGCTGATAGATTTGTCATGCCCCATTTGTATTCCTCTGGATGGAGCAGCTGTTCTATGGAGGACGACTCATTGATACTGTCATTATTGCTATTATTGGATGAAAGGACACCGACACAATATCCTTCTGGTAATGAGTATGTAAACCATTGCTTGGCTGTCCCTCCATTATTGTCTACTAGAATTGACTCTTTCGCTGGACTAGTTTGAGTCTCGTTTGCTGTAGTTTGCTGTGGGTCATCATCATTTGTGGCAGTAGATATTGCTGTTGCCAAGTAGGAATCATTTTGAATAGATCGAGTAATGTCATCCATATTATTGTTGTCATGTGATGATGATTTCAAAGTGCCATGATGCCACCGCCGTAGTTGATGGCTGCTATTATTCTCTACTAAAGACGTCGATGGCCATGATATTGCTTTTACTATTGATCTCTGATGATGACTATTATTTATATTAGCATAATGGTGGCGGCAGTATCGTCGACTCATCATAATCTGATTGTGCTGCTGCTGTTGAGACTGCAAACGCAAAAACGAACATGTGCGTCTCGGATGATGATGTGTCGAATGCCGAAGAAGGGGCCCTAATTTTGTATTTTGTGTCATTGACGATGCACGTTTGGTTGCTATTATGGCTTCATTATGATTGTGCTGCTGCTGTGAGAAGGAAACGACTGTTAAGGCATTAAGGATGAGGAGGAGGACTGCGCGGTAGGGTAGGTTTACCATGGTTGCAACGTCGTACTTTGCTTGGGGAGCGTCTTGGTTGATGGAAATTTGCCTTTATTTGACAGCGCATTATTTGTCACTTGAGATTGCAACTTTGGACTTGTGACTACCGTGTGGGACTAATAAGGAAGCTCAAACAAATCAATCCACTTGCTTGATTGACCAGCGTTTCCCAGGCCGGCCGAACTCCCGCTTTCTCTCCTCCCCTCGTGGCAATATGTACTGTGGACAAGATCTCATGAAGGGTTCGCACCAAAAATTTGTTTGGGGGGAATAGAGTTCTTTCTGTAAACAAAAGGGTAGGTGGATCGAGGTGTGCGCAAGAGCACATTGAATGCATCTCGTCATATTACATTAACTTTATTCATGTTGTAATAAATGTATTCCAGGCTCTGCGTATCTATTATGAAATTATCCTCCTCTGAAGTCTGCCTGGAAAAAGAGAGTATGGGAGATACTCTCAATGCTTACGCATTTTGCTGCTTGGCATCAAACTCGGCCTTTACTGCAGCCTTAATATCACAAAGAGGCTTGTGGCGAGGCCAATGAGTTCTTTGACATTCAGGTGAACAATAGGTGACAGATCGGCACCGATCACAGTACATCGTTTTGCTGCGTTCCACCATTCCTGAAGGAAAATCGCACTGTTTATTGAAATTGCACTCTGGGTTGGAGCAAAACCCCAACTTTGTTATAGCTTTCACTTCTTTGTATTTCTCATCAAGGCAACAACAGGGTATGCGCTTCCTGAAGAATTTGACAAGCGTGTGTAAATCGGCATCGTAAACTTCATTGATTTTTGGCCAATTCATTACTGCTTGAGTTTGTTTCAACACAACTGCGATGTATTCCTCCAAGTAACGGGCAATAGTAGCACAATCACGAGCATCATCGAAATTATCTTCAAGAACATAATCCGTTCCAATATACAACAATAATGATATTGCGATTTCCATCTTGGCAGAATCATTCCACACCTCGGCAAATTTATCCTTGGTGGCATCAAGAGCACTCTGGAGGCAATTCGGAACATTCATACCTCCGTCAGCAGCGTGATAAAACATTTTCTGAAATGCTTTCGCAAATTCAACACAAATAACGTCCGCCATTGAAAGACGAGCAATATCGACGCCGTGCAGGCATTTGTTTTCGTAATTATTCTCCACCTGCTCCATTAGCGCTGCCAGTGGTTGATGCTGCCCGCTGGTCGACTCATTATCATTATCATTCCTACTCTCTTCTTCTGCCTCCTCCCTAGCCTTGGCTTTGGCCGCCTTCCTTGCCTTTCCTTGATTGCGCTTCCTCCCCATGATGCTAAAAATCTATCATCATTGCAGGCAAGATCAAGAAGAAAAAAATGCTGACCGAGGAGAGGAGTTTTCTTAGCTCCCTTTTATGCTTTTCTCTCATACATAAAGGTTAAGAATACAGGTATGCTCACCTACAGTTTACATATGGCAACAGCACCAATGCTTAGGGGCTTGAGCGAATGTTATTGTAATACGTTCAAACTAAGCAGTGCATTGATGACGAAAATTGCTGCCTCGTAATGCCTTGTCGCATCTTTCCTTGGCTCTTGTTTATTTGCTGACTTGCAAGTATCTATCTAGATCTAGAGACAACCAATGTCTGCGTATCAATCCAACATGATGTCAGCTGCTTATTATGACAGCAGTATTCCCCAGACGGTTTCCTGCCATCTTTCCTCCCCCTCGTGTGACAAGATGTTACGAAGGGTTCGCATTAATCATTTGGGGAGGGGGAGGTCTCCCTGCGAACAAAAGGGTAGGTAGATCAGGCGTGCGCAACTCTACAAGAGTGCTGAATGCATCTAGTCATTCCACATTAAGTTCATTAATATTGCAATACATGTATTCAAGACTCTATGTATCTATTATGAAGTTATCATTTTCTGAAGTCTGCCCAGCTTGCTCGGGGGAGAGGTCACTCTGATTGCTCATGCATCCTGCTGCTTGGCTTCAAACTCAGCGATTTGTGCAGCGCTCGTGTCACAAACAGGCTTGTGCTGTGCCCAATGAGCTGTTTGACACTCACGGGAGCAATAGGTTACACTTCGGCATCGACTACAATACATCGTTTCGCTGCGTTCCACTCGAGGGAGATTGCACTGCAGATTGAAGCAAAACCCCACCTTTGTGATTGACTTGACCTCTTCGTATTTGGCATCCAAACAGGAGCAGAAAATGCGCTTCCTGAAGAATTTTACAAGCGTATGTAAATCCGATGGATGCTTGTGCATGTCGAATGGGTTGCCTGCTAGATATGTTTCGATGATTTTTGGAAAATTTACTAGAGCTCGAGTTTGATGCAACTTTACTGCGACGTGTTCCTCAAAATATCGGGTAAAAGTAGCAAAATCACGGGCGATAGCATAATTACCATCAAGAACAAATTGCGTCCCCATAAACAACAATAATGATATTGCGATTTCCATCTTGGCAGAATCATTCCACACGTCGGCAAATTTATTCATCGCCGCATAATGAGCTGCAGTGAGGCAATCCGAAATATCTGCATCACCGCTTGTATCATAAAAAGCATCTCTAAATGCGTCCACTAAATGAATACACATTTTGTCCACATGTTGGCAGCCGTGCCAGCATTTTGTGTCGGATGCGGCACCGTTCTGCAACTGCTGCATTAGCGCTGCCAGCGACTGTTGTTGCCGCCCATTCCTCCTCTGATTATTATCATCGTTCGCCCTCTCTTCAGCCTTGGCTTTGGCCGCCTTCCTTGCCTTCCCTTGGTTGCGCTTCCTTCCCATGATGCTGGAGATATTCTACATAACATAGCATGGTGCATGTCAAAAATGACAAATGAAAAAAGAGGGAGTTTGTTCTTGGCTCCCTTTTACGCTTCTCCTCTCTCGCATAAAGAAAAGATACCTGTGTCGGTGTATTGCTGCCTCGTTAATTAAACCTTGCCTTTGGCTCTTCTTTACTCGCTGCCTTGCAACGCCTGCTTACCTCGTTATTTTCAGTAGGTGGTGAAGCTCAGCTCACGGGAGGGGCTGAAGTATCTATCTCGTCATCAACCAGAGTGCCAGTGTCTGCCTCCCTCACAAACATGTCAAGGTCAACTGCTCAACACTCACCAGCGTTCCCACCAGGCCGAACTCCCACTTTCTCTCCTCTTATGAAGGATTCGAATAAAACATTCGGGGAGGGGGGATATAGATATAGAGATCTCTCTGCGAACAAAAGGGTGGACGGAGGTGTGTGCATCTCTTCCAGAGTGTTGAATGCATATCGTCATCTTACTCTTACATTAAGTCTATTCATATTGCAATATCAATATATTCAAGACTCTATCTACTATGAAATTATCCTTTTCAGGCAGCTTGACTGAGCATGCCCGGGAGAGGTCACTCTCATTGCTCATGCATTCTGCTGCTTTGTATCAAACTTGGCCTTTACTGCAGCGGCTTTGTCACAGACAGGCATGTGTATTGACCAATGAGCTTCCTGACATTCAGGAGAACAATAGGTTACAGATCGGCACCGATCACAGTACATAGTTTTGCTGCGCTCCACTCGAGGGAGATTGCACTGCGAGTTGTAGCAGTAACCCATCTTTGTCACGTCCTTCACCTCTTCGTATTTCTCATCAAGGCAGCAGCAGGGTATGCGCTTCCTGAAGAATTTGACAAGCGTGTGTAAATCAGCATCGTAAACTTCATTGATTTTTGGACAATTCAATACTGCTTGAGTTTGATGCAATTTTACTGCGATGTATTGCTCCATGAATCGGGCAAAAGTAGCAAAATCACGAGCGCTGGCATATTCACCTTCAAGGATACGTTGCGTTCCCATAGACAACAATAATGATATTGCGATTTCCATCTTGGCAGAATTATTCCACACGTCGGCAAATTTATCCATCGTAGCATTATGAGCACTCTGAAGGCAATCCGGAACTTTTACTTTCATAAGAAAGCCTTTACGAGTTTCATGAAAAATGTTCTGAAATGCGTCGGCAAAGTCAGCGCAAATAACGTCCGCCATTGAAAGACGATCAATATCGAAGCCGTGCATGCATTTGTTTTTGTAATTATTCTCCACCTGCTCCATTACCGCTGCCAGTGGTTGATGCTGCCCGCTGGTCGACCCATCATCATTATTGTCATCCTTTTTCTTTGTGGTTGCCGTCTTGTCAGGGCCTTGCTTCTTAGCAAAGCGAACAAAAACTTGTCTGCCCGCCAACACTGATTGAGCTTCGCTGCCTGGTTGGACGTAATCAGCGGCCAACCTAGGAGAAGTCTCCTCGAGTATATTCTCAAACACAAGCGAGTGCATTATTCGATCTACGTCAGCTTTGTTGAGTTTGGACCCTCCGCCATACCCAGAAAGTAAATTTGTCTGCAAGAACTTTGTGTGGTGCTTGTTTGTTGATCCACGCCACAACTCTGTTAGATTGAGAAGCGTGATGTTGCGATTCTGTGACTTGATTGAAGAAAGTAATTGAAGGATTTCCAGTGTTTCATTAGTCACATTTCTATCTTCTGCAATAAGACCTGCTCTGCAGTTGTCGCAAGTCTTATTGCAGTTTGATTGATCGAACTTCTCACCGAAAAACCGAAGCTGCAAAGTTCGACGGCACTCAAAAGTATCTTCGCAATAACGAAGACAGGAGTATAGCTGGTCAATCTTCCGCCTTGTCGATGATGAATACGCATCAGTTGACGTCTCTCGTATCACTGCTTGCAAAATCAGTTTGTCTCTGTACGCATAGAAGAGGATACAGTCGGCATTCATCCCGTCACGTCCTGCACGGCCACTTTCTTGGTAGTAGTGAGTGATTGACTTTGGCATGGAGTAATGCATGACATACCTAACATCAGGTTTATCAATACCCATACCAAACTGGAATGACGAAGAGTGAGTTTACAAATACAATTTCATGTGAAGGCACCTGGTCAAGTTGAAGACTCACCGCATTTGTTGCGCACAGCACACTAATCTTGCCAACACTCCAATCATGGTGGCGTCTCTTTCTTTCAAATACATCCAATTCCGCATGATAAAATGACACGCACACATCTCGAAATCCCCTTTCTTGCAGCTTGTTATTCAACGTATCGGTCAAGGTCACGCAGTCCCTTCGACTCAGACAGTAAATAAGACCTGATTCATTTCTTCGCTCGGCAATGTAGTCCGCCATTAGATCTGGCGTCTGTTTATCTTTCCTACGAACTTCGTAATGCAAGTTGGGTCGGTTGAATGATGATTGATATCTATACTCGTTGCGCATTCCCAGCGCTACGATAACATCATTGACAACTTTTTTGTTTGCAGTTGCAGTCAGGGCCATTATGGGCACGTTGGGATACTCCCGGCGGAGACATCCCAATTGAAGATAATCTGCCCACAAAAACCAAAGGATTATTCGATGAAAAGTTGAAAAGTCTCAGTATAATGAGCTTCTGGATGACAAGAATAGATGACAAGAAGTTGTTCAAAACTATTACTCGCATCAAACTTACCTGGTCGAAAGTCATGCCCCCAGTCACTCAGACAGTGAGCCTCATCGACAACAAACCGACTAATTCGATTCTTATCACAAAGTTTTTGAATCATACCTTTGATCATTCCAGAATATGTGAGCTTCTCGGGAGTAATGTATAGTAACTTAATACCCCCATGAGCTGGAACGCGGGACAACCGTTGTATAATTTCTTTCTGCTCCTCTTGCCAATCCTGCTGGGAGTGGAGAGAGACACACTCGACACCCAATTTTGTCATTGATTGGAATTGATCTTCAATGAGTGATAATAATGGGGATATCACAATCGATATGCCGGGACAACACCATGCTGGTAGTTGGTAGCAAAGGCTCTTTCCCCCTCCCGTGGGCATGAGTAAAAAGACATCTTTGCCCCGCATGGCATTTTCAATCACCTCCTTCTGTCCAGGACGGAAAGTTGCATGTCCAAACACTTGACGATTCTCTGCATAAAAATCTTTCGTGTCTGCACCACCACCACCATTCACTGGCTGGAATGACTCTTCTTCATGTAAGGAGATATTGTACATACTTCCCTCATTACCATCATCAACCCATTGAAAGAAATCACAGTTTCCTCCATCTTCCATGGAACATTTGTAGAATTGTCTTCCCGGATTGTCCCCCGTGTTGGATGTCTCTGTAGTGCACGGAATATTATGACTTGGACAAAGAGGTACAATAACCCCATTGCCTGTCATGTCGTTTATTCCGTTGTTGGTAATGTCGTTGCCATGCTGCTGCCCACCATTATTGTAATTATTACTACTGTATCCATTATATCCCGAAGAACCATTCGTATCTCCACCAAACTGATTGGAGTCGCTCTCACTAAAAGTGGCGCCTCCCCTTCCCCCATTGTGATGAGTATCATTAGTATAGCTATCACCAAACGACGTTGGAACATTGGCATAATTATTGCTGTTTTTGAAATTCGAAGAAAATGAATTGCTGTCGTGATCACTGTTGTATCCACCACCACCATCTGCACCATCGCCGCCTACATTCAAATCTTGCCCGCTGGTCATATGGTTATCATTCCCCCTCTCTTCTTCCGCCGCCTCCCTAGCCTTGGCTTTGGCCGCCTTCTTTGGCTTTCTTTGATTGCGCTTCCTTCCCATGATGCTAAGATATTCTGTCATGGTGCACGTCAAAAAATTGATGCTGTCTTGAGGATGAGGAGTTTTCTCTTGGCTCCCTGTTACGCTGTTCTCCTAGTATGGTCCGTATGTAAAGGTGAAGAATACAGATACGATGGCCTACCTATGGTTTCATACTGGCAACTACTCCCGGTTTGGGTGCATTTGAGAGATGTTATGCCAGGTAATACTTATGGTCAAGAGCATTTGCATGTTCGAAGATTGCTGCGTCGTAAAGCCTTGTCGCACCTTTCCTTGGCTCTTCTTTATTTGCTGCATTGCAACTCCTGCTTATCGTACAATACCTTTCACAGTAATTTTACAGTACGTCTGGCGAACCTCTCGGGTGGGGTTGAAGTATCTATCTCGATCTAGAGATCAACCAGTGTCTGTCTATCAAACCAACATGTCAACTGTTCTATTATAAACTATAACACCAGCGTTTCACAGGCCGAAGTCTTGGTTTCTTTCCTCCCCTTCGTAGCAATGGTGTCATTGGGGGGGGGAGATATAGAGCTCTTGCGAACAAATGGGGGGATGGAGGCGCACAGCTCTTCAAGAGTATTGAATGCATCTAGTCATTTTACATTTCCTTTACTCATATTGCAATGTATTCAAGACTCTATCTACTATGAAATTATCTTCTCTAAAGTCTCCCGGGCTTGCCCGGGGAAGCAGAGATTACTCTCATTGCTCATGCATTTTGGTGCTTGGCATCAAACTTGGCTTTGACTGCAGCGGCTTTGTCACACGTAGCCTGGTGCTTTGACCAATGAGCTTTCTGGCATTCAGGGGAACAATATGTTACGCAACGGCATCGATCACAGTACATAGTTTTGCTGCGTTTCACTCGAAGGAGAATGCACTGCGGATTGAAGCACCAACCCATCTTTGTCACGCCCTTCACTTCTTCATATTTCTCATCGAGGCAACAACAGGGGATGCGCTTCCTGAAGAGTTTTACAAGCGTGTGCAAATCGGCTGGCTTGTATCCACACTCTTCATCGAATGAAATTGTCATGTATGTTTCGCAGATTTTTGGACAATTTACTAGAGCTTGAGTTTGATGCAACTTCACTGCGACGTGTTGCTCAAAATATCGGGTAAAAGTAGCAAAATCACGAGCGATGTCATAATTACCTTTTAGAACATATTGCGTTCCCATAGACAGCAATAATGATATTGCGATTTCCATCTTGGCAGAATTATTCCACACGTCGGCAAATTTATCCATCGTCGCATCTTCTGCTGCTTTGAGGCAATCCAAAATATTTGCACCACCACCGTCTGCATCATGGAATGCTTCTCCAAATACGACGACGAAATCAAAGCACGTTTTGCCAATACACATATTGTCCATCTGTTCGCAGCCGTGCCTGCATTTTGTTGTGTCGGATTCGGATGCGGCACCGCTCTGCAACTGCTGCATTTGCGCTGCCGGTGATTGCTGCCGCCCATTGGTCACCTGATTATTATTATCATCTCCCCTCTCTTCAGCCTTGGCTTTGGCTGCCTTCCTTGCCTTCCCTTGGTTGCGCTTCCTTCCCATGATGCTAAAGATATTCTGTCATGGCATGGTGCAGGTCAAAAAATGGTCTTGAGTCTTTGAGTCTTGAGTCATCTCGCCTCCTCTCCATTATGGTACGTATGTAGAGGTGAAGGATACAGGTATAATGCCTACCTACCGGTTTACATACTGGCAACTACAACCGGTTTGGGTGCATTTGAGCGATGTTATTCAAGGTAATACTTATGTTCATGAGCATTTTCATGTTCGAAGATTGCTGCCTTGAAAGCCTTGTCACATCCTTCCTTGGCTCTTGTTTATTTACTGCCTTGCAACGCCTGCTTATCGTACAATACCTTTCACAGTAATTTTCAGTATTGTACGTCTGTGAACCTCTCGCTCTCGGGTTCGGGTTCGGGTGGGGCGGAAGTATCTATCTAGATCTAGACATCAACCAGTTTCTGCGTATCAATCCAACATGAAAGCTTCTCCACTATAAACTATAACACCAGCGTTTCACAGGCCGAACTCTTGGCTTCTTTCATCCCCTTCGTGGCAATGGTGTGACAAGATTTAGGGAGATATAGAGCTCTTGCAAACAAATGGGGGAATGTTGAACGCATCTTGCCATTTCATTAAGTTCATTAATAATATTGCAATGTAGTCAAGACTATATGATGTATCTACTATGAACTTATCCTCTTCTGAAGTCTGGCTGAGCTTGCCAGGGGAAGGAGAGATTACTCTCATTGCTCATGCATTCTGCTGCTTGGCATCAAACTCAGCGATTTGTGCAGCCTTCGCGTCACATTCAGGCTTGTGTTGTGACCAATTAGCTTTCTGGCATTCAGGGGAGCAATAGGTTACACATCGGCATCGACTACAATACATCGTTTTGAAGCGCTCCACTCGAGGGAGATTGCACTGCAGATTGAAGCACAGGCCCATCTTTGCAGCAGCTTTCACCTCTTCGTATTTGGCATCCAAGCAGGAGCAGAAAACGCGTTTCCTGAAGAATTTCACCAGCGTGTGTAAATCGGGTGGATGCGTGCGAATGTCGAGGGAGTGCCTGCTATATATGTTTCGCAGATTTTTGGCCAATGCATTAGAGCTTGAGTTTGATGCAACACAACTGCGACGTGTTGCTCAAAATATCGGGCAAAAGTAGCCAAATCACGAGCGATAGCATATTTACCATCAAGAACATGTTGCGTTCCATTACACAACAACATTGATATTGCCGATTTCATCTTGGCAGAATCTTTCCACACGTCGGCAAATTTATACATCGTCGCATCTTCTGCTGCTACGAGGCAATCCAAAATATCTGCACCACCACCGTCTGCATCATGGAATGCTTCTCTAAATGCGACCACGAAATCAATGCACTTTTCGCCAATACTACACATATTGCCCAAATGGTCGCAGCCGTGCCTGCATTTTGTTGTGTCGGATGAAATCGGCGCGGCACCGATCTGCAACTGCTGCATTTGCGCTGCCAGCGGCTGTTGCCACTCATTCCTCCTCTGATTATTATTATCATTCCCCCTCTCTTCTTTCGCCTCCTCTCTAGCCTTAGCTTTGGCTGCCTTCCTCGCCTTTCCTTGGTTGCGCTTTCTTCCCATGATGCTAAAGATTTCTACATCAAGGTGCACGCCAAGAGAGGGGTTTTCGCTTTTCTCTCGTACGTAATTTTAAATTCTTGTGACGCTCGGAAGAACTTATGTTATGGTGATGGGGTAACTGACGTCTAACTACAGTCAGAGAATTTTAATCAAGTGGCATGGTATAAGATGCTTCCTAGGAAAGTCTTCCGCATCTTTCCTTGGCTCTGCTTTCTTGCGTTTCCCAGACCGAATTGCTGCAGTGCCAAACTCCTTTCTATTCCCATATTGAATTGTTGTTGAAGAGCTGTTTTGATGAGTGATCGTTTGTACAGAGGTGCAGCTAGAATTCACTTTGGAGAGGGAATAGAGACCACCTGTAAACAAGGATGGATGGATGGATGGAGGCCTTCGTGTGCGACTCTTCCAGAAAGATGAATTCATCTCTTCATGACCACTAATTTTATTCGTAATGCAATAAATGTATTCAAGACTACAATGTATCTACTACTATTAACGCATACTTTTCTGAAGTTATTTTGTCGCCATGTCATTGCTTATCAAAGATTCCAGGCCGTCAAAGTCTTGTTGTGTGGTCAAAGATCCAGCATGGAGAGGAATCAAGCATGATCCCAGTTCTCGAGCTACTTGGAAATGCTGTCAGAGTCAGAATCAGAACGTCTATGTGTAGAGCAATAATATATTTTTCGTCTGTGTGTGTCATATGTGTATCCAATCATGAAGAATGAAGAAGTTTGCCTGAGCTTGCATGGGAAGAGGAGAGTATGGGAGATACTCTCAGTGCTTATGTATTCTAATGCTCGGCATCAAACTTGGCCTTTATGGCAGCGTTCTTGTCACAGACAGCCTTGTGTAATTTCCAATTAGCTTTCTGGCATTCAGGTGAGCAGTAGGTTGCACAGCGGCATCGACTGCAATACATTGTTTTGCTGCGTTCCACTATTCCATTAGGGATAGGACACTCTGGGTTGTAGCAAATACCCATCTTTGTGATGGACTTTACTTCATCGTACTTGGAATCCAAACATGAACAGGGGATACGTTTCCTGAAGAATTTGACGAGCGTGTGTACGTCGGATGGGTGGTATATTTCGTTCAGTTTTGGAAAATGTACTAGAGCTTGAGTTTGATGCAACTCAACTGCGATGTATTGCTCAAGATACCTGGCATAGATAGCACATTCAATGGCAACCTCGTTGCTCCCCTCTAGGATATTTCGAGTTCCAATATACAAAAAGTATGACATGGCGACTTCCATCTTGGCAGAATCATTCCACACGCCGGCAAATTTATCTTTTGTTGCATATTCAGCTTCTTCCAGGCAACTCAAAATACCTGCACCTCCGTCTTCAGCACTTTGATAAAATGCTTCCCTAAATTCAGTCGCGAATTGAAGGGAAACACCACTGTCGAATATTTTGAAGCCGTGCCTGCATGTCATTTTTATGGTGTCATTTCCTGCGGTCGGCGCGTTATTATTATTACTCATTTGCGCAGTCAGTGATTGCTGCCAATTGATCGCCTGATAATTATCATTTCCCCTTTTTTCTTCCGCCTCCTCCCTAGCCTTGACCTTGGCAGCCTTCCTCGCCTTTCCTTGATTGCGCTTCCTTCCCATGCTAAAGATATTCTGTCATGGTGCATGTCAAAAAATGAAATGCGTGCTGCGTGAAAAGGAGCCAACTCTCCTCTACGTACGTAAAGGTGAAGCATACAGGTACATCTGCCTACCTATCTGTTTCCATACTGGCAACTACACCTTAAGTAATTGGGTGAATGAGTGAATGTTATTTGGGTATGCTGTGTTCAAGAGCGTTTTCATTTGCATCTTCCTCGTAAAGCCTTGCCGCATCTTTTCTTGGCTATTTTGCTTGCTGCGCCTTGCAACGCCTGCTTACCTCGTATACCTTTCACAGTAATGTTCAGTACATCTGGTGAACCTCTCGGGTAGGAGTTGTCTATCCCCCTAGTCATCAACCAATGTCTGTCTATCCAACCAACACGTCAGCTATTCTATTATGATAGCAGTATTTTCCAGACCGAACTCCCGCTTTCTTTCCTCCACCTCGTGGCAATAGTGTGACAAGATATTATGAATGGTACACATTCAACTTTGGAGAGGGGGATAGAGATCTCTCTGCAAGCAAAAGAATGCGGATAGAGGCGTGTGCATCTCTCTCAGAGTATTGAATGCATCTAGTCATTTTACGTCATTTTACATTGCAATATGCAAGACTCTATGTATTATGAAATTATCATTTTCTGAAGTCTACAATAGCTTGCCTGGAAGAAGAGAGTATGGGAGATTACCTCAATGCTCAAGTGTTCTGGTGCTTGGCATCAAACTTGGCCTTTATGGCAGAGTTCGTTTTACAACCAGTCTTGTGCAATTTCCAATCAGCTTTCTGGCACTCCGGGGAGCAGTAGGTTACACATCGGCATCGACTACAATACATTGTTTTGCTGCGTTCTACTTTTCTATGAGGGATACTACACTCTGGGTTGTAGCACGTGCCCATCTTTGTGATGGACTTCACTTCTTCGTACTTGGAATCCAAACACTTGCATGGAATACGCTTCCTAAAGAATTTCACCAGCGTGTGCATGTCGAAATAATGGTTTTGTGCTTCACATATTTTGGGGGAATTAAATAGAGCTTGTGTTTGTTTCAAGTTGATTGCGTTGTATTGTTCAAGATACCTGGCAATAACAGCACAATCACTGGCAACATCGTTGCTCCCCTCTAGGATAGCACTAGTTCCAATGGAGAAAAGGAATGACATAGCGGTTTCCATCTTGGTAGAATTATTCCACACGCCGGCAAATTGAATCTTTGTCGCATGTTCAGCTGCTAGGAGGCAACGCATAATGCCTTCACCTCTGTCACTAGCAAATTGATAAAACGTTCTAAATTCCCTCGTGAATTCAAGGCAAACACTGTCGAACATTTCGAAGCCGTGCTTGCATTTTGGTGTATCGGATGATATCGGCGCGGCACCGATCTGCAACTGCTGCATTTGCGCTGCCAGTGACTGTTGCTGCTCATTCGTCACCTGATTCTTCTCTTCTTTCGCCTCCTCCCTAGCCTTGGCTTTGGCCGCCTTCCTCGCCTTTCCTTGGTTGCGCTTCCTTCCCATAATGCTAAAGATAATATTCTACTCTTCTTGGTGCTTGGTGCACGTTGACGAAAAATGACCGAGGGTATGCGAGGCAGGAGGGAGTTTGTTCTCGGCTCCTTTTTGCGCTTTTCTCTCCGTACATACGATCTAGAGAGATACGATCTCTAGAGAGAGAGATACTTTTACAGTCAACTTTTTTCGTCCATTTTTCGTCGGGTAGATAGTAATACCCAATACGGGCAGAAGGGACGAGAAGAAGCCCAATTCATCCCATTTCGCTAAGACAAAAAATAGTTGGCGAAGACAACAAGAGTCATAATTATTTGAGTAGAACGAAGTGAAGTAGGCAATTAATATCTATGTTAAGTACTATTCTTCGGCAGAAACTGCAGTATAGACTGCCACTTCAAGTTGGTAATATCTCTTGGTCTGCCTTAGGGAGTTTGAAGTGACACCTCTATGCCCTGTACATGTCGGTACCTTCCTCCATGAACCAATCATTCATATCCAGATAAAGAGGCCACGGTAGTGCTCGCGTCCCGTCGTGGATATTCCCCTATGATAACACATGAATGATGCACGTAATCACATATTGTGTAGTGTTCATCAATAATGAATCCTCACAAATCTAACAATACGCACTTACCTCTTCAGCTGCTCGGGCTTCATTTGCAATCCTCTTCACCCCATCCATGTACTCCTTCAGCTCCACGCTGTAACCTGCCCGAGGAATATACCTGTAACGATTGAATAGGAACATCAGATTGGATTTGTAACCACCATAAACACCCGGCTTCTTTAGTTCCCATGTGTCCTGTACCCTTGTTGTGATGAAACTTAGGAAGTGCTCAGGATCGTCCGTGAATGCGTCCAAATCGATAGTTTGCCTTGTAGCCCTTGTGCCAGCTTCACCTAGGACAGTACAGATGTGAGTTCTTAGGAAGTGCTCACGGTGCTTTGCAATCCTTTCCTCCTCCGTCCAATTTCCGTTGTAGCAACGTCGGGGGTGGGTGATGTGGTAGTAGTTGATGATACCGTCAACCTGCTGAAGCTCTCGATAGAACTGATCATATATAACTGATGATTGTTCTCATACAAGTAAAAGATAAGCTTCGTGTTCTCACGTTGGTGGTTGCTGAACGTGGAAACTCCTCTTGATGAAAGCAGAATTTCCCGAGGGACACTAAATCTCTGGCGGATGGCTTCGAGGTTGAGATTTATTAATGGGACAGCTGCAGCAGCAGGGGGAGCAGCGGCGGCTACTTGTGGTATAGGATCTCTTTCCACCTCTTCACGGGCATCATCATTGTCGACATCAATTGGTGCTGCTGCCCCGTCATCATAGTTGTGTTATTCTTCTCCGGCATAATTACTATTCTCTTCTACGGCCATGGGAGCTTGCACCGCTGGTGCAGGCTCTGGGAATTGTGCCGCAAATTCATCTCCTGTGGTGTCGAGGGCCGCCGCTAGTCGCTGTCGCCGTCGTTCTTGTCTTGATCTAAGCCTCGTGTAGTTGTTCTTGTGAGAGCTTTTTGCTGTCATGGTGTGGTGCGATGAGCGTTGAGCAGGCGTTGAGCGTTGTTGTGGTGGCTATGGACGAAAAGTGAGGGGAATCCCCCCTATCCCGTCTAAATTTGGGTATAGCGCCCTTAGTTCGTCCATTATGGACGAAGATCGTTGGACTGATTTCATATGTGCAGCAACATATTGATTCCGTTGTAGGTCCCCCCGTAGTAGCCTTGTGCATGTCTGACGATCTTCGTCCATTTTTTCGCCGAGCCCTCGCGTAAAGCGCCCTTTTGGACGAAAAAAGTTTGACATACAAGCTAGTGGCGCCGCGAACTGACCCATTTGGGCAGCTTTCGGGTGGTTTTTATTGGGTTTTATTAACCATAATATCGGAATCCAATTCTGCGGCCCGCGGGCCGGAGCCAAATTCAGGCCCGCGACACAGTTATTGACACATATGCGTGCCCTTATGTGTACGAAGTTACAGAAGAAGAATCGCTAAATTTGGCGACTCGAACACGGATTTACCCTAACCCCCCTGCGTTGTCAAGCCCTAGGCTGGTTGGTACGGCCATAAAACTCACCCTAATATGGTTACGAACGATATCCGACCCTATTTGACCCTCCTTAGTCAAGCCCTAGGCTGGTTGGTACGGGTGTGTGTGATTTGTGTGGTTTTGTGTGTGATGGTTGCGGGCCTGAATTTGGCTCTGGCCCGCGGGCCGCAGAATTGGATTCCCATAATATCCATAGTGAGTTTTTGAGGGGCTATTTTGCCGACGATGGAACCTAGGTTCCATCGTCAAAAATACTAGTGTACAGCGTATAAGAAAACAGTACATGTATTGCACGTCTACGGAGGACACTAGTTTTCCGCCCAAAACTACTGTGCCGCTACCGAAAGCACAATGGCTTTAACACCAGCCAGCTTATGTCTATAAACCCTCAAATATAGCCACTAGACCCATTTTCAACGTAGAATCGAATGGTGCAGTCGTTATGTCCCGATATTCAGTGCGTGACGACGTATCGGTCATTAAAGCGAACTTTGCCATATTTCAAACGAGCGTCAGAGGGTCAATGAGAGTCAATTACTCCATGTTATCATCCATGCCATGGTAGAATGCCATCCCATATCTTTCATATAACCATCCTAAGCGAGTTATAACTGTTGTTGGTGAGGAGCCATCCATATCACTCCCATTGACTAGCTACTGAGCACCATCACGAAGATCACATTTTGTTCCAAGCAACTTAGATGTCCTCAAATAGAATGATACCAAGGACTACACAACAATATCTTATTCTAGACTCCTACAATATCAGTTACATATGGAAGGGAAACTGTGGTGATGCTGATTTGAGGTGATGCATGCCAACAAAGTAAAGCTGAGGAGGTTAACTACAGAGTAAGGATGAATAGGTGATAACATTTGTACTCTTTATGAGCCATTGCGGCCAACATAACATAGTGAAATGATACATATTGCGGATTAGTGCTTGTGATGATTGGTACTATTATT
Organism: Skeletonema marinoi; assembly: GCA_030544225.1. NCBI lineage: Eukaryota > Bacillariophyta > Thalassiosirophyceae > Thalassiosirales > Thalassiosiraceae > Skeletonema > Skeletonema marinoi. Next base: position 274,629 of record CM060506.1, read on the forward strand.
TAGATTGCCATTATAATGAAATAAGTCGACATTTTGTGCAAGTTGTTTGGATTATTGCAATGATAAATTCCAACAGTAATGAGCTGACTTCTCAGTGTAGAGATGCAGGACACCAAACTGTAGCCCCCTCCCTCTTATAGTATATAGCGGCAAAGATGAATGCCCGATATATTGTCTCTTTCCATTTTATTGCGTCTCTAACCTCCCAACAGAAGTTGTGGATGGCATGTTCAACTCTTCCAAAATAGGTAGGTATCAAGGATAACTTCGTAGTCGCAGTTTATGAATACCCAGTCCCCACGGCAAATGGAAGCTTATTATTGTATTGATCATTGAGAGTGGTGGTATCAGGAACAGATCAGCGAAACACCTTCATATATAACAATAACATCGTCGGCAGCGTGGTCCGTGCACATCTAGTCGGCCATAATAACGTATCAAATAGCACCTTACGACCACCCAACAGGTGCAAAATATTGCGGATATCCTCCTTAGTTATCATGTCACGATTACACCATGGGATTCATTGGTTTGTTGCATTACTCGCCCCATCATTTAAATTGCATAAATAATTACGTGCAGCGATCGACATCAACCTATTTCTACACTGCACACTATTTCTTGGAGAATACACAGCCTACAACACCGACCGGCGGCTCTAACGGGAGCTCATGACATGCGCTAACATGCTATGAACGGTGGTGGTGGTGGAAGGTCGGCCATGGGGTGTAGAAGCGCCATGATGTAAGGGCATAGGGGGTGTTCGGTAGATGGGTGTTTAGGCAAAACGTAGAATTATGTGAAGAAAACTAGTGTCCTAAATACAATCCCATAGTAATTGCTACAGTCTGGTCGATAGACTCCGGTAAAATTGATGATGGAACCTAGGTTCCATCGTCGGCGACGATGGAACCTAGGTTCCATCATAAGCCCTGGCCCTGGCCGAGTTTGCGATCGCCCATCAATTTCTCAAAAAAAGTTGCACAAATCGCCGATCGCCACAAGACCAATCCGCATCCCTAGCAGAACGACGGCAACAATTACAACCAAAGCAGTAAGTGCAATAATATAATAAAACACTCTCTAGCCCAGAATTTCATGCTGAATCCAATGGTGCACTCGGCAAGGCGCTATCTTCAACACCTACGAACGTATTTACAGAGACACCAGCGGCAGCAATTTTTGTGCCAAAACGAGGGAACATGTCGTCGGCAGTCTAATAATGGCATTGATAACTGACATGTGGCGTCCCCCAAACACTCGCCGCACCGTATGGGTGTTGTGTATCGATGTATTGGGCCGATATGCCATGTGGACAACCATGGATACACAGTAATGCCTGTCGGAGCTGGCACCTTTTTTATGAGATTTTATGTCTTCTTTCACTAAATCACCTCCCTCTCCAATTTTATGTTGCAGGAGACAATAATTGTTATCACACAGTTGCATCACCATCATACTATTGAACAATAATAATGGGAGTCAAGAAGGCGACGAAAACCTTTTCAACAAAGAGTTTAAAGAAGACAACTCTGGCAAAGTTGCGGCAGGACATCATAAAAGAGAAGGGTGCGGATAGTGACTACAAAGTAATTGTTGCTGTGGATGTATCTATCCATATGCGCCAATCCTTGGCAAATAAACGACAAAACAGTAAGGTTCAAGGCCAGTACCATGCTTACCCAAGGGTTCCAGTCACAGCTGTTTCTAAAGCTGTGCAGAGCAAGATTGCTATTCTCATACGCAACAACTATTTTCCCATACTTGTTGCTGATGGAGTTCACCACCCACTAAAAGCAGGTGAGCATGCTAAAAGGACGAACCCGCAAGATGTAGAAGCGAAATGGAAGCGTTTGAAAAACATGTATTTGAACCCTGACAATTATTCCGAGAGTGAGGTTGGTAAGCTTGAGATCGAATTGTTACGCCCACGTGAGGACATTACAGCGGAGATTTTCAGGAGTGCAAGCGCCAATAAGAAATGCATGATGATCCAGAGTCCTTTTGAAGCAGATACACAACTTGTTGCGCTACAGAATCAAGGGATTGCTGATGTGGTGTTATCAACTGATACTGATATTGTCGGACTGGGTGTGAAATGGGTGATTTCTACTGTGGCAAAAGATGGTAAAATAGGAGTGATGTCATACAAAAAACTGACTGAGAAAGTTCTACCTAATGAATTCAAAAGACCCAACACAATCATCACACATGACGAACTTACTTTGTATTGTAACATGCTTGGAAATGATATGCTGGTCAACGGGAAGAAGGGTGATGGCCAAGTGCGAACGGCCGCAAAAATGATAGAGTATCTGTCGAAGACACCCGAGGAGAGGATCGAATTCATCAAAGAGTACCAAACAGATCACGACACCCCACAACAATTCGCGAAGGCCCTATTCTATTGGAAGAATGCGCCCGCCTACGTAGTTGTTCCAACTGATCCGGCTGCTTCTCCGAAGGATGCACTAATGATGGGCGAGTATGACATAAAGCTAGGTAGTATGACTGCAGACCCAGACACACAAAACGACGAGTTCTATATGCCAGAAGAGAATAATCCCAAGCTCGGATTCATCCCAGCAGCATTACTGAGGTCCAACCATAAACTGAGTGTGGACGACACAATAGCAACACACCGTGAATTCTTCCGAGTCGAAAAGAATGTGCGGACTGGAAAATCATTTGTGACATATGATGAACACTTCAACAGCAACAACCAGCCAGTGCATCCCGGTGCAATCATCAATTTCAAACCAACAGAAGAGAACAGCAATGAAGCTGTGCCACCGATAAAGTTTATTCAAACAAGGAGGCTGGAGTTTTGGTTATCATGTCGAGGTGTTACCACTTGTGACATGGATCGGCAACAGATGATCTCAATGGTTGAGAAGTGTCGGCGCAACTATGTATGTGCTCTGCCATCATTTGTCCTGAGAGGTGGTGGTGCCTACGTTGCCAACTGCGTGATGAAGATTTCTTTGAGGAGAGATTCAAAGATTGCCATGATTCCAAACGAATGCGGATTATGAAGCATACAAAGGGTGGAAGCTTTGATCTTCTTGCCATCAAGGTGTCATCTAATCTGATATCAAAACTCATGCCGGGCAGAAGTTCTTTGTGATTGAATTCTCCTGTGCACCATCGCAGAAGGGGATTGGAACAGAAGGCAAAGTTTATTCAATGCGGCTTGTTTTCCGTGAAACGGAAAATGGATGGGTGCTAATGGAAACTCCGTACTCCTTATGTGCGTGTGCAGTTGGAGTCCTCAATATCTGCGCACACAAGGGGTCTGCCCTTTGTCTTGTTTGGGCAATCAGGAATTGCTTCACTGAGTTGGACTTCGACACACTTCAGCTTGTCGTGCCTCCCAGCATTCATGCCGTGGCAAGTCAAATCCACTTGATGCACTACCTATATCCCGCTCCGTATGATGATGAGTATAAAATGGAGCAAAAAATAAAGAAGGAGGCGAAGGAAACAGCTGAAGCCGAAGCTGCTAATGATGCAGCTAACGAGGATCTTGAACTTGAAGATGAAAATGAGATGCAGTCGAACAACGCAATCCTACCAACAATCAATTTGCGCCAAGAAATCAAGAAATGGGTGGAGGAGCTCAAGTTGTCAATCGATAATCGCGGCATTGCACATAAATGTGACATACAGGAATCTATCGCTGCTAGTGTAACGGCCGCAGAACCAAATAAAGATGTCCTTTATGAGTTGCGCAAGAGAATCCGGCTCATCAACCAAGTAAAGTCATTGAGTGAGGGTACTGCACCAAAAACACTCTACGGATGCTACTGCAAGGAAAATGCACCTCAAGATTTAAGTTACACTGGGAGGCTTCAGGATTACTTCAAAGATCCGTACAAAGAAATATATGAAGGTCATGATAGTGATAATGATTCATTGGAGAGTAATCGCGTCGGATACGAAGTTGGTGGCGAGTTCTTGTGCATTGGCACCATGCACGACGAGAATGATGATTCCAGTTATGACGATGAAATGGCCAGTAAAGATGATGACACTTCAGAGACTTCTGACAATTAAATAATAACTTAGCTGCCTTCTTGGCTTCTTTTCGATTATCAATTGATGCATATTCCGCTGCGTTGCTCTTTCCAAGTCCAAGGTGATGGCAACAGCGTTCAACTTTGAATTGTTTCCGCTCTGGATTATTCGTCCCACCAATGGCTGGCATAGCCAATTTACACCCGCGGGCATCATTCAGAGCAGCAAACCACCGTGATAACTGGCCACAAGACGACTCCCCACAAATGCAAGCATTATTTTTGGTTTTGTTTGTGGACACACTAATGATTTCCCAGCCGATGTCTTCCATATTGTCCTGCAACATAAAATTGGAGAGGGAGGTGATTTAGTGAAAGAAGACATAAAATCTCATAAAAAAGGTGCCAGCTCCGACAGGCATTACTGTGTATCCATGGTTGTCCACATGGCATATCGGCCCAATACATCGATACACAACACCCATACGGTGCGGCGAGTGTTTGGGGGATGCCACATGTCAGTTATTAATGCCATTATTAGACTGCCGACGACATGTTCCCTCGTTTTGGCACAAAAATTGCTGCCGCTGGTGTCTCTGTAAATACGTCTGTAGGTGTTGAAGATAGCGCCTTGCCGAGTGCACCATTGGATTCAGCATGAAATTCTGGGCTAGAGAGTGTTTTATTATATTATTGCACTTACTGCTTTCGTTGTAATTGCTGCCGTCGTTCTGCTAGGGATGCGGATTGGTCTTGTGGTGATCGGCGATTTTTTTGAGAAATTGATGGGCGATCGCAAAGTGTCTGAAGGGCCAGGGCTTATGACTCACTATGGATATTGTATTTTCTACCTGACCCAAATCCAAAAAAAAATCAGAATTTTGAAGCTCCAAAGCTGTCTCGACAGCGATAGGTATATGGCGACAGGGCACTGCCCCGAAGGCCCGATTTGAGCCGATTTCTGGGGCACTCGAGCGCCCCGAAATTTTGTCGGGGCACTCGTACTTTTTAGGCTCTTACAAGATAGATTATCAAGGAATAAACGTAACTAAAGTAATTCCTACTCTTTCCTGCCCTCAAAGATATCACAATAGTCATCTAGATCACCATTGCACTGCAGAAGGAGCCGAACCTCACTGATGTCCTCCAGCATCTTACACCTACGGCATCACGAATTTCTTTCAGTTTTGAGAAGACTCTCTCCGCAGAGCAGCTTGACAGCTGAATAAGAACAATGAGACGCAAGGCAAGATAGTGCATGTGGTAATGCTTCTTTTTTACTCACCATTGTCAAATGTGCTCGGCGTACTCGCCTCCATCGACCTTCCAGTCCAGCTCCGACTCACCCTTACCAAGACGCTGAATTCTCCTCTGCAATCTCAGATCTTGTCTTGTACCGACGTGATGGTGCATACTTATCCAATCCATGGTCCCTTATTGCTGCATCCAAAACTTATGGCATTTTCATTTCCTCCTTCAGGTTCTCATGAATTCATCACTTTCGAATTGTTTTCAAGTCGGTAGGACACGTGACACGTCATCACATCTACGTGGGAACTTACTACAAAGGCTTAGATTCACCACCGGATCTTGAGTGCCCCGAAGACTGCCCCAGCCCAAAATCTGAGTGCCTTGTCGCCAGATACCTCTAGACAGCGACTACCTCAACAAATGGACACTTGCCATCTTCACTCTAATACTTCTAATGGCGACTAGTGTGACTCTGGCTGTCATATTTCCTTATCAGGGTGACGATTTGTATTTGAGGGTGGCAGATAGTGCTGTGGTGGTGGACATTGGTGATGGCGACAAGATGAGTGGTGTTGACGGTAGTAATGAGAAGAGCAATTTGTTGCTTGAAGAGAATGATGCAACGGCTGAACAAGTGTCAGCGCCTTTGCACACTAATAATGTAGGTGCATCAACCAAAGATGGGGGACACAACAATAATGGTCTATTCGATCCAATTGCAACTGCCACCGATGAACAAGAGTCACAGGCACAATCAACTGTTAGTAACAACGCATCATGTCAAATGAAACTACAGCAAGCTGATACAAACTTGGACAACATTATTGATTCTGTGGAATACATCACCTTCCTTCAGAGTACTAATGAGGGCGGAGACGACACAAGCAACAATAATATTCCTCTTTCAATGACACAATTTGAAGAATTACCAACTGAATATCAAGTAAACTTTGATCATTTGGCAACGTCCCACACTGCTAGTAACAATGATGATCTCGTTGGGATTCCAATATCTACAAAGGAAGAGATGCAAAAGGTATGTTTGTACATTTCAAAGAAGGGGAGTAGTGCGGTTGGAGAGTTTGATTGGGATCAGATTTAGTCGTTGCCGTGAGCTAGTTGAACTTGATGTGTTGGTGATATTTCTTATCATATGAATTGATTGGGGAGAAGTAAGATCGGTTGGGGAATGAATAAGTGTGTAGACTATAGTGATGTTAAGACTCTGTTAAATTATCAGCATATCCTCTCAATCCGCCATGACCAACTGCACCTTCATCGTACTCTTCTTTGCAGCACACTCCAAAGCATCCCTCACCCGACTCAACGGAAAACTCTCGGTAATGTACTTTTCCATTCGTAACGGTGCAGAAACCACCACCCCATTCTCCGCCACACCTTCAGTCGAGTTCCCTTCTAGCAATTCCAACGCTCTATCAATGGGTCCACATCTAGATCCCACCACATTCAATTCATCAATGACAATGGGAGCAGAGTTGAATCCCTTGACTCCAGCCGCACAAGTTGATTTGAGCACCAATCGACCCATGGGACGACATAGTGTCATTGCCAACGTCAAGCCATTGGGATTGCCAGTCGAATCAATCACAACATCGTATTGATTGGCATGATGAGGTGATACCTCCTCCTGTGTCATTTCATCCGTATAACACTCCTTGACAAGACGACGTTGTACACCACTATCCGATACCAAATCCAATTTGTGCTCATGTTTTCCAAACAGTATAGGTGCATGTGGAGCAATACCACCACTCCCATTCTGCTGTTGTTGTTTCTGCTGTGCCATTAAATACTCCCTCCCCAAAATCTCCGCAATACAAAGCCCCAACTTTCCATCCCCCAATATCGCCACTCGATCCCCACCACGACACTCTTCACCACCACCACTATTATAACGAAACTGGACCAATCCCTGTTCCACAACACGACAAGCAGCCGCCAATGGTTCCGCAAACACGGCAATCTCATCTGGAATCGACTCGTGTACCACATGTAGATTTGAGAGGGGTAACGTCATGTATTCGGCAAATGTACCATTTTGATTCAAGATTCCGATTACTGTACGATTGGGACAGTGATTTCGTGACATTTGGGAATTGCTTTGATTGTAGTTGAATTTGTTGTTGCAGACTCTGCAAGAAGATGATGTACTACTGGTATCATTATTGTTGGTATTGGATGTTTCAGTACTATCGTGGTCGGATGAAAAGTTGCAGCATCCAATGTTGATATCGCCACAGACACGTTGGCCTATCCATTGATCGTGGAGTGATTGTGAGGCGGTGGGATGGAGTTGGATTACTTTGCCTACGAATTCGTGTCCCTGTGGTGTTTGAGTTTTGCTGTGTGATGATGGCAATAATTATAAGCGGAGGTGTTCAGACAGATATTGTAGAGGTGACTCTATCCTACACTGGCCAATTAATTGTGATCACTGCCTCGACAAGGTCGTCGTGCTGCTATGAGTATCAGTGCTCATCTGACAACTCCCAAGCAGAGGACTAGATAGTCGTTTATGATTGCCCTGCGACGGACATCAAGATCACAGGTTGTAGGTTGTAGGTCAAGGTTTCTCTACTGATCCTCGGGTCTAGAGAGTAGCTACTAAAATAATCTATCTATCTATCTTCAAAGTGATGATGGAAGCAAAAGCGGTAAGTAGGTATGGCGCACTTTTTGAGACGGGCATCTTGATACTGCGACATCAATGCGGCACCAACAAATTCACTTCTAAACTAGAGAACCCACAGCTCAAAAACAAAGCAGCTCAAAAGACATTAGTGACCGTTACTACTCTCCTAGCCGGCCAATGAGGTCGATGAGTGGCGTTTTGGAAAGCCCTTGAGCTGCTCTATCGATTGGGCGTATAAGTAGCTTTATTGGACGACTTTTGCCAATCATCTCGGTCAAAAAGGGGGTTAGAAAGTGACCGGCAGCTTGAAAATGACAGCCGACGCCAGATTTTCAAAGCAGAGGTCCAATTTGACCAATATTGACGATATGACAACCATTAGAAAGCTCTTTCCACGCTGATTCGATTAGTACCATCTTTACGCAACAAATAAAAATGTGTGGACGAAGATCTCAAAAAGCGCCCGCCTTAAAATGCAGCGAGGACATGATAGGTCAACTGGCCGAAGATCCAAAAACACACTTCTCGCAATGCCACTAAAATCCACAATATAAACGCAGCTTCGCCCAAGGGGCTCGCCTAAGACCCCGACTAAGAACGCTTCGCTGAAGACACTGTGTATTAATGCAGCGAGAACATGAACTTCAGGCGCAGCGGGCTCTACAAACACACTTCACGTCGATCAGGTGCAACATGATGGGTTGGCATGTGTATCGTCCGTCTCACTACTTACCATCCATCATCATCATCATTATCCACTTGCTCACCTCCCTCCGGTCGGCTCGCTCCTAATCAACAGCAACAACAACCCAAACCCCACACCTCACCAACAGCAGCAGCAGCAACCTCGAACCTACACTCACTCTCCTACTCCTCCAACCCAAACTCCAACCTTGCTGCTGCTGTTGGAGGAGTAGGAGAGTGAGTGTGGAGTTTGGGTTGGAGGGGAGTGGGGAGAATGCAACAATCAACAACATGCCGAGCGCAGCCGAGGCAAGTTGATGGATGCAACAACAACCGCGAGTTCGACCAGAGGGAGAACAAAGCACCGTTTATACTTATTGGACGGTACATGTGCCAATCCAACATGGATCTCACCCGATTGTCGTCAAGTGTCTTCAGCGAAGCGTTTTTACCCACCCGTGCCAACTTCATTGATCATACAATCGTTTGCAAGTGTCTTCAGCGCAGCGTTTCTACATATTCGTGCCAACTGTCATTACATCGCTGATATTAATGCGGGCGCTTTTTGAGATCTTCGACGTAACAATCATCATGATGGCGCTGCATTAACGTTTAAGTGTGTTTGGCGAGGGCGACCGCAGGGAGGCCGAGCTGTGTTTATACCATTATGAATTGATAGAGCTTGAAAAAAGGATTCCAATGGTTGTCTTATTGTTACTCTCTCTCTCTCTTCTTGGAGATTTGGATTTGAATTTGAAATGTCCATTGTTATGAGGGGCGTCAAATCCGGATTGTAAGGGTCGATTTAGTTGAGTCTATTGGCAGAAGATCGATATTACGCCTCCAAACCACCACCAATCGATAGAGCGTGATGAGAGGATTCCAAATCACCACTTGTTGTTGTTGTTGGAACTCTACAAGCCAAGATATGAAGGATTGGGTGGAAGGAAGTATATTGTAATGTTAAGACTCTGTTAAATTATCAACATCATGTCCTCTCAATCCGCCATGACCAACTGCACCTTCATCGTACTCTTCTTTGCAGCACACTCCAAAGCATCCCTCACCCGACTCAACGGAAAACTCTCGGTAATGTACTTTTCCATTCGTAACGGTGCGGACACCACCACCCCATTCTCCGCCACACCTTCAGTCGAGTTCCCCTCTAACAATTCCAACGCTCTATCAATGGGTCCACAGCGACTTCCCACAACATTCAATTCATCAATGACAATGGGAGCAGAGTTGAATCCCTTGACTCCAGCCGCACAAGTTGATTTGAGTACCAATCGACCCATGGGACGACAGAGTGTCATTGCCAACGTCAAGCCATTGGGATTGCCAGTCGAATCAATCACAACATCGTATTGATTGGCATGATGAGGTGATACCTCCTCCTGTGTCATTTCATTGGTATAACACTCCTTGACAAGACGACGTTGTACACCACTATCCGAAACTAAATCCAATTTGTGCTCATGTTTTCCAAACAGTATAGGTGCATGTGGAGCTATACCACCACCACCATCATTCTGCTGTTCTTGTTGTTGCTGTTTCTGCTGTGCCAATAAATACTCCCTCCCCAAAATCTCCGCAATACAAAGCCCCAACTTTCCATCCCCCAATATCGCCACTCGATCCCCACCACGACACTCTTCACCAATTTCATCACTATAACGAAACTGGACCAATCCCTGTTCCACGACACGACAAGCAGCTGCCAATGGTTCCGCAAACACGGCAATCTCATCTGGAATCGACTCGTGTACCAAATGTAGATTTGAGAGGGGTAACGTCATGTATTCGGCAAATGTACCATTTTGATTCAAGATTCCGATTACTGTACGATTGGGACAGTGATTTCGTGACATTTGGGGATTGCTTTGATTGTAGTTGAATTTGTTGTTGCAGACTCTGCAAGAAGATGATGTACTATTGGTATCTTTATTATTGTTGCTGCTGCTGTTGGATGCTTCAGTACTATCGTGGTCGGATGAAAAGTTGCAGCATCCAATGTTGATATCGCCACAGACACGTTGGCCTATCCATTGATCGTGGAGTGATTGTGAGGCGGTTGGATGGAGTTGGATTACCTTGCCTACGAATTCGTGTCCCTGTGGTGTTTGAGTTTTGTTGTGTGATGATGGCAATAATTATAAATAAGCGGAGGCGTTCAGGCAGATTCTAGAGGTGACTCTATCCTACACTGGCCAAATAATTGTGATCACTGCCTCGACAAGGTCGTCGTGCTGGTATGAGTATCAGTGCACATCTGACAACTCCCGAGCAGAGGACTAGATAGTCGTTTATGATTGCCCTGCGACGGACATCACAGGTTGTAGGTCAAAGGTCAAAGTAGTGATGATGGCATGGAAGCAAAAGCGGTAGGTATGGCGCACTTTTTGAGACGGGCATCTTGATACTGCGACATCAATGCGGCACAACTTTTTCACTTCAGCAAAAACAAAGCAGCTCAAAAAAATGATCACTACTACTCTCCTAGCCGGCCAATGAGGTCGATCAGTGGCGTTTTGGAAAGCTCTCATCAAGCTCTATCGAATAGACGTATAGACGACCTGATTGGACGACTTTTACCAGGTTTTCCCGGTCAAAAACGAGGCTAGAAAGTCGTCGGCAGTTTGAAAATCGGGCCGACAGCCCGGATTTCAACAATAGATCCAAATTTTGAGTAAAATGGACGATATGACAACCATTGGAAAGCTCTCTTCAAGCCCTATCGTTTAGTATCAACTCGACAATCAACAATATAAACGGTGCTTCGTTCTCCCTGCGGTCGAACTCGCAAAAATTGTCAACTTGGAGAAGAAAGATCCATTCTAGGTTGGCACGTCATAAAATCCAAAAAAGCACCCACCTTAATGCTGTAAGAACATGACAATAGTTACGAGCGAATCCACCCCGACTAAGAACGCTTCGCTGAAGACACTTCCATTAATGCAGCGAAGAAGATGAACTTCAGGTGCAGCGGGCTCTACAAACACACTTCACGTCGATCAGGTGCAACATGATGGGTTGGCACGTGTATCGTCCGTCCAATAGTCAGATGCACCATCATCATCATCATCATTATCCACTTGCTCACCTCCCTCCGGTCGGCTCGCTCCTAATCAACAGCAACAACAACCCAAACCCCACACCTCACCAACAGCAGCAGCAGCAGCAACCTACACTCACTCTCCTACTCCTCCAACCCAAACTCCAACCTTGCTGCTGCTGCTGTTGTTGTTGCTGTTGGAGGAGTAGGAGAGTGAGTGTGGAGTTTGGGTTGGAGGGGATTGGGGAGAATGCAACAATCAACAACATGCCGAGCGCAGCCGAGGCAAGTTGATGGATGCAACAACAACCGCGAGTTCGACCAGAGGGAGAACGAAGCACCGTTTATACTTATTGGACGGTACATGTGCCAATCCAACATGGATCTCACCCGATTGTCGTCAAGTGTCTTCAGCGAAGCGTTTTTACCCACCCGTGCCAACTTCATTGATCATATGCGCTCGTGCCAACTGTCATTGATCACGCCGCATTAAGGGAAGTGTCTTCAGCGCAGCGTTTCTACATATTCGTGCCAACTGTCATTACATCGCTGATATTAATGCGGGCGCTTTTTGAGATCTTTGACGTAACAATCATCATGATGGCGCTGATCGTCGTTAAGTGTGTTTGGCGAGGGCGACCGCAGGGAGGCCGAGCTGTGTTTATACACTGGTTGGATTGTGCTTGAAATGAGGATTCCAATGGTTGTCTTATTGTTATTATTCTGTCTCTCTCTCTCTCTTCTTGGAGATTTGATTTGGAATGTCGATTGTTGATGTGGGGCGTCAAATCCGGATTGTAGGGGTCGATTTAGTTGAGACTATTGGCAAAAGATCGATATTATGCCTCCAAACCACCACCAATCGATAGAGCGTGACGAGAGGATTCCAAATCACCACTTGTTGTCTTGATTGGAACTCTACAAGCCAAGATATGAAGGATTGGGTGGAAGGAAGTATATTGTAACGTCAAAAGACTCTGTTAAATTACCAACACGTCCTCTCAATCCGCCATAACCAACTGCACCTTCATCGTACTCTTCTTTGCAGCACACTCCAAAGCATCCCTCACCCGACTCAACGGAAAACTCTCAGTAATGTACTTTTCCATTCGTAACGGGGCAGAAATCACCACCCCATTCTCCGCCACACCTTCAGTCGAATTACCCTCTAACAATTCCAACGCTCTATCAATGGGTCCACAGCGACTTCCCACAACATTCAATTCATCAATGACAATGGGAGCAGAGTTGAATCCCTTGACTCCAGCCGCACAAGTTGATTTGAGTACCAATCGACCCATGGGACGACAGAGTGACATTGCCAACGTCAAGCCATTGGGATTGCCAGTCGAATCAATCACAACATCGTATTGATTGGCATGATGAGGTGATACCTCCTCCTGTGTCATTTCATCGGTATAACACTCCTTGACAAGACGACGTTGTACACCACTATCCGAAACTAAATCCAATTTGTGCTCATGTTTTCCAAACAGTATAGGTGCATGTGGAGCTATACCACCATTCTTTTCTTGTTGCTCTTGCTGTTTCTGCTGTGCCAATAAATACTCCCTCCCCAAAATCTCCGCAATACAAAGCCCCAACTTTCCATCCCCCAATATCGCCACTCGATCCCCACCACGACACTCTTCACCACTATCACCACTATAACGAAACTGGACCAATCCCTGTTCCACAACACGACAAGCAGCTGCCAATGGCTCCGCAAACACGGCAATCTCATCTGGAATCGACTCGTGTACCACATGTAGATTTGAGAGGGGTAACGTCATGTATTCGGCAAATGTACCATTTTGATTCAAGATTCCAATGACTGTACGATTGGGACAGTGATTTCGTGACATTTGGGAATTGCTTTGATTGTAGTTGAATTTGTTGTTGCAGACTCTGCAAGAAGATGATGTACTATTAGCATCGTTATTATTGCTGCTGCTGCTGCTGTTGGATGATTCAGTAGTATTGTGGTCGGATGAAAAGTTGCAGCATCCAATGTTGATATCGCCACAGACACGTTGGCCTATCCATTGATCGTGCAGTGATTGTGAGGCGGTGGGATGGAGTTGGATTACTTTGCCTACGAATTCGTGTCCCTGTGGTGTTTGAGTTTTGTTGTGTGATGATGGCAATAATTATAAGCGGAGGTGTTCGTGCAGATTCTAGAGGTGACTCTATCCTCACTGGCCAAATAATTGTGATCACTGCCTCGACAAGGTCGTCGTGCTGCTATGAGTATCAGTGCTGCACATCTGACAACTCCCGAGCAGAGGACTAGATAGTCGTTTATGATTGCCCTGCGACGGACATCACAGGTCAAAGTAGCGATGGCATGGAAGCAAAAGCGGTAGGTATGGCGCACTTTTTGAGACGGGCATCTTGATACTACGACATCATGCGGCACAACTTTTTCACTTCAGCAAAAACAAAGGCAGCTCAAAATGCATAATGACCGTTACTACTCTCCTAGTCGGCCAATGAAGGCGATCAGTGGCGTTTTGGAAAGCCCTTGAGCAGCTCTATCGATTGGGCGTATAATCAGCCTCATCGGATGACTTTTTACCAATCATTTCTGTCAGAAAGGGGGTTAGAAAGCCGTCGGCGGCTTGCAAATCCAGCCGCAACCAGAATTTCACCATGATGGTCCACTTTTGACAAAAATACAATATGACCACCGTTGGAATCGTCTCTTCAAGCTGAATCGATTAATGGTATTATTGACGCAACAAAAAGATTCGCAGCTTCGTTCTCCCTGCGTTCGAACTCGCGAAAGACACTTCTTGACGAGCAGCGATAAATGACAATCAGGTGCACCTAAATCCAAAAAAGCGCCCACCTTAATGCTGTAAGATCCATGACAATAGTTACGAGCACATCCACCCCGACTAAGAACGCTTCGCTGAAGACACTTCCTTTAATGCAGCAAAGAACATGAACTTCAGGCGCAGCGGGCTCTACAAACACACTTCACGTCGATCAGGTGCAACATGATGGGTTGGCACGTGTATCGTCCGTCCAATAGTCAGATGCACCATCATCATCATCATCATTATCCACTTGCTCACCTCCCTCCGGTCGGCTCGCTCATCCTCATCAACAGCAACAACAACCCAAACCCCACACCTCACCAACAGCAGCAGCAGCAACCTACACTCACTCTCCTACTCCTCCAGCCCAAACTCCAACCTTGCTGCTGCTGCTGTTGTTGTTGCTGTTGGAGGAGTAGGAGAGTGAGTGTGGAGTTTGGGTTGGAGAATGCAACAATCAACAACAACGTGCCGAGCGCAGCAACAATAGCAACAACAACCGCGAGTTCGACCGCAGGGAGAACGAAGCACCGTTTATTATAATGGACGGTACATGTGCCAATCCAACATGGATCTCACCCGATTGTCGTCAAGTGTCTTCTTGGATGCGCTCGTGTCAACTGTCATTGATCACGCCGCATTAAGGGAAGTGTCTTCAGCGCAGCGTTTCTACATATTCGTGCCAACTGTCATTACATCGCTGATATTAATGCGGGCGCTTTTTGAGATCTTTGACGTAACAATCATCATGATGGCGCTGCATTAACGTTTAAGTGTGTTTTGCGAGGGCGACCGCAGGGAGGCCGAGCTGTGTTTATACACTGGTTGGATTGTGCTTGAAATGAGGATTCCAATGGTTGTCTTATTGTTAATATTACTGTCTCTCTCTCTTCTTGGAGATTTGGATTTGAATTTGGAATGTCGATTGTTATGAGGGGCGTCAAATCCGGATTGTAGGGGTCGATTTAGTTGAGACTATTGGCAAAAGATCGGTATTATGCCTCCAAACCACCACCAATCGATAGAGCGTGACGAGAGGATTCCAAATCACCACTTGTTGTCTTGATTGGACCACTACAAGCCAAGATATGAATAAGTGTGTAGACTATAGAGATGAAGAAGTTAAGACTCTGTTAAATTATCAACATGTCCTCTATCTCAATCCGCCATGACCAACTGCACCTTCATCGTACTCTTCTTCGCAGCACACTCCAAAGCATCCCTCACCCGACTCAACGGAAAACTCTCGGTAATGTACTTTTCCATTCGTAACGGTGCAGACACCACCACACCATTCTCCGCCACACCTTCAGTCGAATTTCCCTCTAACAATTCCAACGCTCTATCAATGGGTCCACATCTACTCCCCACCACATTCAATTCATCAATGACAATGGGAGCAGAGTTGAATCCCTTGACTCCAGCCGCACAAGTTGATTTGAGCACCAATCGACCCATGGGACGACAGAGTGTCATTGCCAACGTCAAGCCATTGGGATTGCCAGTCGAATCAATCACAACATCGTATTGATTGGCATGATGAGGTGACACTACCTCCTCCTGTGTCATTTCATTGGTATAACACTCCTTGACAAGACGACGTTGTACACCACTATCCGAAACCAAATCCAATTTGTGCTCATGTTTTCCAAATAGTATAGGTGCATGTGGAGCTATACCACCATTCTTTTCTTGCTGCTGTTGTTGTTTCTGCTGTGCCAATAAATACTCCCTCCCCAAAATCTCCGCAATACAAAGCCCCAACTTTCCATCCCCCAATATCGCCACACGATCCCCACCACGACACTCTTCACCACCACTATCACCACTATAACAAAACTGGACCAATCCCTGTTCCACAACACGACAAGCAGCTGCCAATGGTTCCGCAAACACGGCAATCTCATCTGGAATCGACTCGTGTACGACATGTAGATTTGAGAGGGGTAACGTCATGTATTCGGCAAATGTACCATTTTGATTCAAGATTCCAATGACTGTACGATTGGGACAGTGATTTCGTGACATTTGGGGATTGCTTTGATTGTAGTTGAATTTGTTGTTGCAGACTCTGCAAGAAGATGATGTACTACTAGCATCATTATTGTTGTTGCTGCTGTTGGATGATTCAGTACTATCGTTGTCGGATGAAAAGTTGCAGCATCCAATGTTGATATCGCCACAGACACGTTGGCCTATCCATTGATCTTGAGGTGATTGTGAGGCGGTGGGATGGAGTTGGATTACTTTGCCTACGAATTCGTGTCCCTTTTGATGTTTGAGTTTTGTTGTGTGATGATGGCAATAATTATATATATGCGGAGGCGTTCAGACAGATATTCTAGAGGTGACTCTATCCTCACTGGCCAAATAATTGTGATCACTGCCTCGACAAGGTCGTCGTGCTGCTATGAGTATCAGTGCTGCACATCTGACAACTCCCAAGCAGAGGACTAGATAGTCGTTTATGATTGCCCTGCGACGGACATCACAGGTTGTAGGTCAAAGGTGAAAGAGTGATGATGGAAGAAAGCGGTAGGTATGGCGCACTTTTTGAGACGGGCATCTTGATACTACGACATCATGCGGCACAACTTTTTCACTTCAGCAAAAACAAAGCAGCTCAACTCATATCATGGCCGTTAGTACTCTCCTAGTCGGCCAATGAGGTCGATAAGTGGCGTTTCGGAAAGCCCTTGAGCCGCTCTATCAATTGGGCGTATCGTTGGCCTCATTGGACGACTTTTTGCCAATCAATCCAGTTAAAAAGGGGGTTAGAAAGCCGTCGGCAGCTTGCAAATCCAGCCGACAGCCCGAATTTCACATCCGAGGTCCAAAAATTGACCAAAATACGATATAACCACCATTAGAAAGCTCTTTTCAAGCTGAATCGATTAGTGGTATTATTGACGCAACAATAATGACGGGTTGACTGGCCGAAGATCTCAAAAAGCGCCCGCCTTAATGCAGGGGAGAACATGAAAATTGGTACACCTAAAATCTCAAAAAGCGCCCGCCTTAATGCAGGGGAGAACATGAAAATTGGTACACCTAAAATCTCAAAAAGCGCCCACCTTAATGCGGCGGGCTCAATGATAGGTTCACTGCAGTAAGATCCACCCCGACTAAGAACGCTTCGCTGAAGACACTTAACGAGGAGCAGTGGACTCTTCAACTGGCCTCGGCTGCGCTTGGCAAGATACGACAATCAACATAACACTACGTGTACCGTCCAATGATAGTCAGGTGCACCGTCCATCAAACTATCATTCATTACAACATCGAGTTGCCGAGCGTAGCGAAGGCTACCTAGGTTGTGTTTAGCTGGATATAAACACTTTCCCAAAAAGGTTTGATTACTATTTACCAACAGCAACATCACCACCCACCACCGCCACAACCAACAAGAGGAGCGAGCCGCAAGGCGAAGTTGTTGTTCTTGATGCTGGTGGATGTCGTGGCGGTGGTGGATGGTGATGATGATGTTGGTGGAGAAGGATGGAGACTATTACAACGTAACAATCCACCAACATCACAACATCCACCGCCAACAACAACAACACCTTCCTCCTCCACCAACAAGAGGAGCGAGCCGTAAGGCGAAGTGACACTTTGGCAATGATGTGATGTTGGCATGATGATGTCATGTTGGTGGAGGAGGAAGGTGGTAGTGGAGGAGGAGGAATGTTATGGCCGAGCGCAGCCGAGGCTAGTCGATGGATCTTACTGCATTAAAGTTTAACTGTCTTCAGCGAAGCGTTTGGATGCGCTCGTAACTAAGTTCATGTTCTTACCTGCTCGGCGTGGTCGCTTTTTCGGATCTTATGACGTAACAATCTTCATGATGGCGCTGATTGTCTTTAAGTGTGTTTTGCGAGGGCGACCGGAGGGAGGCCGAGCTGTGATTATAGTGGATTTCGACGGTGGTGGTGGTGGTGGTGGAGTTGGACTTGCAGTTGTTGTTATTGGTATCAATGGCAATTATGGATACTCTTCTTCGGATATTTCGAAAATTGAATGATGACTTTGGCCGAGCTGCTCGCTTTCTAACCCCTTCTCGAGTTGAGTTGATTGGCAAAAGATTGATGTAACACCC
The DNA here is from genome assembly GCA_030544225.1 of Skeletonema marinoi. NCBI lineage: Eukaryota > Bacillariophyta > Thalassiosirophyceae > Thalassiosirales > Thalassiosiraceae > Skeletonema > Skeletonema marinoi. Next base: position 293,206 of record CM060506.1, read on the forward strand.
CCAAACCACAACCATTCGATAGAGCTGCTCAAGGGCTTTCAAATGGTGGTCTAATCGCTTCCATCCGATGGGCAGGAGTGGAGTTATGGATGGATAACTGAATTGCAACAAGGACCGTGAGTGAGAGGAAGGGGAGAGGGCGTCAAATCCGGATTGTAGGGGTCGATTTAGTTGAGTCTATTGGCAAAAGATCAATATTACGCCTCCGAACCACCACCAATCGATAGAGCGTGACGAGAGGATTCCAAATCACCACTTGTTGTCTTGATTGCAACTCTACAAGCCAAGATATGAAGGATTGGGTGGAAGGAAGTATATTGTAATGTTAAAAGACTCTTGTTAAATTATCAACGTGTCCTCTCAATCCGCCATGACCAACTGCACCTTCATCGTACTCTTCTTTGCAGCACACTCCAAAGCATCCCTCACCCGACTCAACGGAAAACTCTCGGTAATGTACTTTTCCATTCGCAACGGTGCAGAAATCACCACCCCATTCTCCGCCACACCTTCAGTCGAATTTCCCTCTAACAATTCCAACGCTCTATCAATGGGTCCACATCTACTCCCCACCACATTCAATTCATCAATGACAATGGGAGCAGAGTTGAATCCCTTGACTCCAGCCGCACAAGTTGATTTGAGTACCAATCGACCCATGGGACGACAGAGTGTCATTGCCAACGTCAAGCCATTGGGATTGCCAGTCGAATCAATCACAACATCGTATTGATTGGCATGATGAGGTGATACCTCCTCCTCCTGTGTCATTTCATTGGTATAACACTCCTTGACAAGACGACGTTGTACACCACTATCCGAAACCAAATTCAATTTGTGCTCATGTTTTCCAAACAGTATAGGTGCATGTGGAGCTATGCCACCACCACCACTCCCATTCTGCTCTTGTTGTTGTTGTTTCTGCTGTGCCAGTAAATACTCCCTCCCCAAAATCTCCGCAATACAAAGCCCCAACTTTCCATCCCCCAATATCGCCACTCGATCCCCACCACGACACTCTTCACCACCACCATCACTATAACGAAACTGGACCAATCCCTGTTCCACAACACGACAAGCAGCTGCCAATGGTTCCGCAAACACGGCAATCTCATCTGGAATCGACTCGTGTACCACATGTAGATTTGAGAGGGGTAACGTCATGTATTCGGCAAATGTACCATTTTGATTCAAGATTCCGATTACTGTACGATTGGGACAGTGATTTCGTGACATTTGGGAATTGCTTTGATTGTAGTTGAATTTGTTTTTGCAGACTCTGCAAGAAGATGATGTACTATTAGCATCATTATCGTTGCTGCTGCTGTTGGATGATTCAGTACTATCGTTGTCGGATGAAAAGTTGCAGCATCCAATGTTGATATCGCCACAGACACGCTGGCCTATCCATTGATCGTGGAGTGATTGTGAGGCGGTGGGATGGAGTTGGATTACTTTGCCTACGAATTCGTGCCCCTGCGGTGTTTGAGTTTTGTTGCATGATGGCAATATATGCGGAGGCGTTCAGACAGATATGTAGAGGTGACTCTATCCTACACTGGCCAAATAATTGTGATCACTGCCTCGACAAGGTCGTCGTGCTGCTATGAGTATCAGTGCACATCTGAGTTCCCGAGCAGAGGACTAGATGTAGTCGTTCATGATTGCCCTGCGACGACATCACAGGTTGTAGGTCAAGGTCAAAGGTCAAAGTAAGAGTGAGAAGCAAAAGCGGTAGGTATGGCGCACTTTTTGAGACGGGCATCTTGATACTGCGACATGCTGCGGCACAACTTTTTCACTTCAGCAAAAACAAAGCGCAGCTCAAAATGATCACTACTACTCTCCTAGCCGGCCAATGAGGTCGATCAGTGGCGTTTTGGAAAGCTCTCATCAAGCTCTATCGAATAGACGTATAGACGACCTGATTGGACGACTTTTACCAGGTTTTCCCGGTCAAAAACGAGGCTAGAAAGTCGTCGGCAGTTTGAAAATCGGGCCGACAGCCCGGATTTCAACAATAGATCCAAATTTTGAGTACAATGAACAATATGACAACCATTGGAAAGCTCTCTTCAATCTCTATCGATTAGTACCATTATTGACGCAACAAAAAGATTCGCAGCTTGGCCTCCCTGCGGTCGCCCTCGCAAAAATTGACCACTTGGAGAGGCGATAACACGACAGTTGGCACGTCATAAGATCTCAAAAAGCGTCCACCTTAATGCAGCGAAGAACATGACAATTGGCACGATGTAAGATCTCCTCAACAATTACAGGCCACGCCAATCGGGTGAGATCTAGGAAGATTGGCACGAGCGCAGTAATGGATATAAACACTGCTCGGCCTCCCTACCGGTCGCCCTCGCCAAACACACTCAACGACAATGAGGTATCGTCCAATCTTAGTTGGCACGATGTAAGATCCATCAATACACTTAAACGTTAATGCGGTGGGATCTATGTTAGGTTGGCACACCAACACCAACATCCCGACCAAGAACGCTTCGCTGAAGACACTTAAACATTAATGCAGCGCCGTCAATGATGGGTTGGCACAGCACACAACAATCCACCAACCAACAACAAATCGATCAACAACAACAACCCAATCATCATCAACACCTCCCCACCAACAACCAACCCAATCTACAAACCAGCCAACCAATCACCATCCACCACCTCCCCACAATAACCAACAACAAAGCGAGCCGACCGAAGGGAGGAGAGCCGACCCAACAACTACCATCATCCGATTGTTGGGGAGGTGGTGGATGATGGTAACAACAATGGATGCCCAGCGCAGTCGATGACTCCACTGCTACAACAGCAGTGTCTTTCGCGAGTTCGACCGATAGGGAGAACGAAGCACCGTCTATCAATACTTCACGCCCGTGCCAATACCAAATAGAGCACATCGCCTCTAGTCGGACGCTTTTTGAGATCTTATGACGTAACAATAATCATTGACGGTGCCGTACCAACTGTCATGACATCGCTGCATTAAGGCAACTGTCTTTTGCGAGGGCGACCGCAGGGAGGCCGAGCTGTGTTTATAGTGGATTTTGGTGGCGGAGTTGGAGTTATCGTTATTGGCAATGATGGCAATTATGGATACTCTTCTTTCTTTTCGAAAATTGGATGTTGGCTTTGAACGAGCTGCTCACTTTCTAACCCTTGCTTGAGTTGAGTTGATTGGCAAAAGATCGATATTATGCCCTGAAACTACAACCAATCGATAGAGCACAATGAGAGGATTCCAAATCACCACTCATCGCCTTGATACAACCACTACAAGCAAAGATAAAAAGGATTAGGTGAATTTGGAGGAAATTGTAGTGCAAGAGCGCCTCCAAACCACCACCAATCGATAGAGCACAATGAGAGGATTCCAAATCACCACTTGTTGTCTTGATTGGACCACTACAAGCCAAGACATGAAGGATTGGGTGGAAGGAAGTATATTGTAATGTTAAGACTCTGTTAAATTATCAACGTGTCCTCTGTTTCAATCCGACATGACCAACTGCACCTTCATCGTACTCTTCTTTGCAGCACACTCCAAAGCATCCCTCACCCGACTCAACGGAAAACTCTCGGTAATGTACTTTTCCATTCGTAACGGGGCAGAAACCACCACCCCATTCTCCGCCACACCTTCAGTCGAGTTCCCCTCTAACAATTCCAACGCTCTATCAATGGGTCCACATCTACTGCCCACCACATTCAATTCATCAATGACAATGGGAGCAGAGTTGAATCCCTTGACTCCAGCCGCACAAGTTGATTTGAGTACCAATCGACCCATGGGACGACAGAGTGTCATTGCCAACGTCAAGCCATTGGGATTGCCAGTCGAATCAATCACGACATCGTATTGATTGGCATGATGAGGTGATACCTCCTCCTCCTGTGTCATTTCATTGGTATAACACTCCTTGACAAGACGACGTTGTACACCACTATCCGAAACCAAATTCAATTTGTGCTCATGTTTTCCAAACAGTATAGGTGCATGTGGAGCTATACCACCACCACCACCATTCTGTTGTTGTTGTTGTTTCTGCTGTGCCAATAAATACTCCCTCCCCAAAATCTCCGCAATACAAAGCCCCAACTTTCCATCCCCCAATATCGCCACTCGATCCCCACCACGACACTCTTCACCACTATCACCACTATAACGAAACTGGACCAACCCCTGTTCCACAACACGACAAGCAGCTGCCAATGGTTCCGCAAACACGGCAATCTCATCTGGAATCGACTCGTGTACCACATGTAGATTTGAGAGGGGTAACGTCATGTATTCGGCAAATGTACCATTTTGATTCAAGATTCCGATTACTGTACGATTGGGACAGTGATTTCGTGACATTTGGGAATTGCTTTGATTGTAGTTGAATTTGTTTTTGCAGACTCTGCAAGAAGATGATGTACTATTAGCATCATTATCGTTGCTGCTGCTGTTGGATGATTCAGTACTATCGTTGTCGGATGAAAAGTTGCAGCATCCAATGTTGATATCGCCACAGACACGCTGGCCTATCCATTGATCGTGGAGTGATTGTGAGGCGGTGGGATGGAGTTGGATTACTTTGCCTACGAATTCGTGCCCCTGCGGTGTTTGAGTTTTGTTGCATGATGGCAATATATGCGGAGGCGTTCAGACAGATATGTAGAGGTGACTCTATCCTACACTGGCCAAATAATTGTGATCACTGCCTCGACAAGGTCGTCGTGCTGCTATGAGTATCAGTGCACATCTGAGTTCCCGAGCAGAGGACTAGATGTAGTCGTTCATGATTGCCCTGCGACGACATCACAGGTTGTAGGTCAAGGTCAAAGGTCAAAGTAAGAGTGAGAAGCAAAAGCGGTAGGTATGGCGCACTTTTTGAGACGGGCATCTTGATACTGCGACATGCTGCGGCACAACTTTTTCACTTCAGCAAAAACAAAGCGCAGCTCAAAATGATCACTACTACTCTCCTAGCCGGCCAATGAGGTCGATCAGTGGCGTTTTGGAAAGCTCTCATCAAGCTCTATCGAATAGACGTATAGACGACCTGATTGGACGACTTTTACCAGGTTTTCCCGGTCAAAAACGAGGCTAGAAAGTCGTCGGCAGTTTGAAAATCGGGCCGACAGCCCGGATTTCAACAATAGATCCAAATTTTGAGTACAATGAACAATATGACAACCATTGGAAAGCTCTCTTCAATCTCTATCGATTAGTACCATTATTGACGCAACAAAAAGATTCGCAGCTTGGCCTCCCTGCGGTCGCCCTCGCAAAAATTGACCACTTGGAGAGGCGATAACACGACAGTTGGCACGTCATAAGATCTCAAAAAGCGTCCACCTTAATGCAGCGAAGAACATGACAATTGGCACGATGTAAGATCTCCTCAACAATTACAGGCCACGCCAATCGGGTGAGATCTAGGAAGATTGGCACGAGCGCAGTAATGGATATAAACACTGCTCGGCCTCCCTACCGGTCGCCCTCGCCAAACACACTCAACGACAATGAGGTATCGTCCAATCTTAGTTGGCACGATGTAAGATCCATCAATACACTTAAACGTTAATGCGGTGGGATCTATGTTAGGTTGGCACACCAACACCAACATCCCGACCAAGAACGCTTCGCTGAAGACACTTAAACATTAATGCAGCGCCGTCAATGATGGGTTGGCACAGCACACAACAATCCACCAACCAACAACAAATCGATCAACAACAACAACCCAATCATCATCAACACCTCCCCACCAACAACCAACCCAATCTACAAACCAGCCAACCAATCACCATCCACCACCTCCCCACAATAACCAACAACAAAGCGAGCCGACCGAAGGGAGGAGAGCCGACCCAACAACTACCATCATCCGATTGTTGGGGAGGTGGTGGATGATGGTAACAACAATGGATGCCCAGCGCAGTCGATGACTCCACTGCTACAACAGCAGTGTCTTTCGCGAGTTCGACCGATAGGGAGAACGAAGCACCGTCTATCAATACTTCACGCCCGTGCCAATACCAAATAGAGCACATCGCCTCTAGTCGGACGCTTTTTGAGATCTTATGACGTAACAATAATCATTGACGGTGCCGTACCAACTGTCATGACATCGCTGCATTAAGGCAACTGTCTTTTGCGAGGGCGACCGCAGGGAGGCCGAGCTGTGTTTATAGTGGATTTTGGTGGCGGAGTTGGAGTTATCGTTATTGGCAATGATGGCAATTATGGATACTCTTCTTTCTTTTCGAAAATTGGATGTTGGCTTTGAACGAGCTGCTCACTTTCTAACCCTTGCTTGAGTTGAGTTGATTGGCAAAAGATCGATATTATGCCCTGAAACTACAACCAATCGATAGAGCACAATGAGAGGATTCCAAATCACCACTCATCGCCTTGATACAACCACTACAAGCAAAGATAAAAAGGATTAGGTGAATTTGGAGGAAATTGTAGTGCAAGAGCGCCTCCAAACCACCACCAATCGATAGAGCACAATGAGAGGATTCCAAATCACCACTTGTTGTCTTGATTGGACCACTACAAGCCAAGACATGAAGGATTGGGTGGAAGGAAGTATATTGTAATGTTAAGACTCTGTTAAATTATCAACGTGTCCTCTGTTTCAATCCGACATGACCAACTGCACCTTCATCGTACTCTTCTTTGCAGCACACTCCAAAGCATCCCTCACCCGACTCAACGGAAAACTCTCGGTAATGTACTTTTCCATTCGTAACGGGGCAGAAACCACCACCCCATTCTCCGCCACACCTTCAGTCGAGTTCCCCTCTAACAATTCCAACGCTCTATCAATGGGTCCACATCTACTGCCCACCACATTCAATTCATCAATGACAATGGGAGCAGAGTTGAATCCCTTGACTCCAGCCGCACAAGTTGATTTGAGTACCAATCGACCCATGGGACGACAGAGTGTCATTGCCAACGTCAAGCCATTGGGATTGCCAGTCGAATCAATCACGACATCGTATTGATTGGCATGATGAGGTGATACCTCCTCCTCCTGTGTCATTTCATTGGTATAACACTCCTTGACAAGACGACGTTGTACACCACTATCCGAAACCAAATTCAATTTGTGCTCATGTTTTCCAAACAGTATAGGTGCATGTGGAGCTATACCACCACCACCACCATTCTGTTGTTGTTGTTGTTTCTGCTGTGCCAATAAATACTCCCTCCCCAAAATCTCCGCAATACAAAGCCCCAACTTTCCATCCCCCAATATCGCCACTCGATCCCCACCACGACACTCTTCACCACTATCACCACTATAACGAAACTGGACCAACCCCTGTTCCACAACACGACAAGCAGCTGCCAATGGTTCCGCAAACACGGCAATCTCATCTGGAATCGACTCGTGTACCACATGTAGATTTGAGAGGGGTAACGTCATGTATTCGGCAAATGTACCATTTTGATTCAAGATTCCGATTACTGTACGATTGGGACAGTGATTTCGTGACATTTGGGAATTGCTTTGATTGTAGTTGAATTTGTTTTTGCAGACTCTGCAAGAAGATGATGTACTATTAGCATCATTATCGTTGCTGCTGCTGTTGGATGATTCAGTACTATCGTTGTCGGATGAAAAGTTGCAGCATCCAATGTTGATATCGCCACAGACACGCTGGCCTATCCATTGATCGTGGAGTGATTGTGAGGCGGTGGGATGGAGTTGGATTACTTTGCCTACGAATTCGTGCCCCTGCGGTGTTTGAGTTTTGTTGCATGATGGCAATATATGCGGAGGCGTTCAGACAGATATGTAGAGGTGACTCTATCCTACACTGGCCAAATAATTGTGATCACTGCCTCGACAAGGTCGTCGTGCTGCTATGAGTATCAGTGCACATCTGAGTTCCCGAGCAGAGGACTAGATGTAGTCGTTCATGATTGCCCTGCGACGACATCACAGGTTGTAGGTCAAGGTCAAAGGTCAAAGTAAGAGTGAGAAGCAAAAGCGGTAGGTATGGCGCACTTTTTGAGACGGGCATCTTGATACTGCGACATGCTGCGGCACAACTTTTTCACTTCAGCAAAAACAAAGCGCAGCTCAAAATGATCACTACTACTCTCCTAGCCGGCCAATGAGGTCGATCAGTGGCGTTTTGGAAAGCTCTCATCAAGCTCTATCGAATAGACGTATAGACGACCTGATTGGACGACTTTTACCAGGTTTTCCCGGTCAAAAACGAGGCTAGAAAGTCGTCGGCAGTTTGAAAATCGGGCCGACAGCCCGGATTTCAACAATAGATCCAAATTTTGAGTACAATGAACAATATGACAACCATTGGAAAGCTCTCTTCAATCTCTATCGATTAGTACCATTATTGACGCAACAAAAAGATTCGCAGCTTGGCCTCCCTGCGGTCGCCCTCGCAAAAATTGACCACTTGGAGAGGCGATAACACGACAGTTGGCACGTCATAAGATCTCAAAAAGCGTCCACCTTAATGCAGCGAAGAACATGACAATTGGCACGATGTAAGATCTCCTCAACAATTACAGGCCACGCCAATCGGGTGAGATCTAGGAAGATTGGCACGAGCGCAGTAATGGATATAAACACTGCTCGGCCTCCCTACCGGTCGCCCTCGCCAAACACACTCAACGACAATGAGGTATCGTCCAATCTTAGTTGGCACGATGTAAGATCCATCAATACACTTAAACGTTAATGCGGTGGGATCTATGTTAGGTTGGCACACCAACACCAACATCCCGACCAAGAACGCTTCGCTGAAGACACTTAAACATTAATGCAGCGCCGTCAATGATGGGTTGGCACAGCACACAACAATCCACCAACCAACAACAAATCGATCAACAACAACAACCCAATCATCATCAACACCTCCCCACCAACAACCAACCCAATCTACAAACCAGCCAACCAATCACCATCCACCACCTCCCCACAATAACCAACAACAAAGCGAGCCGACCGAAGGGAGGAGAGCCGACCCAACAACTACCATCATCCGATTGTTGGGGAGGTGGTGGATGATGGTAACAACAATGGATGCCCAGCGCAGTCGATGACTCCACTGCTACAACAGCAGTGTCTTTCGCGAGTTCGACCGATAGGGAGAACGAAGCACCGTCTATCAATACTTCACGCCCGTGCCAATACCAAATAGAGCACATCGCCTCTAGTCGGACGCTTTTTGAGATCTTATGACGTAACAATAATCATTGACGGTGCCGTACCAACTGTCATGACATCGCTGCATTAAGGCAACTGTCTTTTGCGAGGGCGACCGCAGGGAGGCCGAGCTGTGTTTATAGTGGATTTTGGTGGCGGAGTTGGAGTTATCGTTATTGGCAATGATGGCAATTATGGATACTCTTCTTTCTTTTCGAAAATTGGATGTTGGCTTTGAACGAGCTGCTCACTTTCTAACCCTTGCTTGAGTTGAGTTGATTGGCAAAAGATCGATATTATGCCCTGAAACTACAACCAATCGATAGAGCACAATGAGAGGATTCCAAATCACCACTCATCGCCTTGATACAACCACTACAAGCAAAGATAAAAAGGATTAGGTGAATTTGGAGGAAATTGTAGTGCAAGAGCGCCTCCAAACCACCACCAATCGATAGAGCACAATGAGAGGATTCCAAATCACCACTTGTTGTCTTGATTGGACCACTACAAGCCAAGACATGAAGGATTGGGTGGAAGGAAGTATATTGTAATGTTAAGACTCTGTTAAATTATCAACGTGTCCTCTGTTTCAATCCGACATGACCAACTGCACCTTCATCGTACTCTTCTTTGCAGCACACTCCAAAGCATCCCTCACCCGACTCAACGGAAAACTCTCGGTAATGTACTTTTCCATTCGTAACGGGGCAGAAACCACCACCCCATTCTCCGCCACACCTTCAGTCGAGTTCCCCTCTAACAATTCCAACGCTCTATCAATGGGTCCACATCTACTGCCCACCACATTCAATTCATCAATGACAATGGGAGCAGAGTTGAATCCCTTGACTCCAGCCGCACAAGTTGATTTGAGTACCAATCGACCCATGGGACGACAGAGTGTCATTGCCAACGTCAAGCCATTGGGATTGCCAGTCGAATCAATCACGACATCGTATTGATTGGCATGATGAGGTGATACCTCCTCCTCCTGTGTCATTTCATTGGTATAACACTCCTTGACAAGACGACGTTGTACACCACTATCCGAAACCAAATTCAATTTGTGCTCATGTTTTCCAAACAGTATAGGTGCATGTGGAGCTATACCACCACCACCACCATTCTGTTGTTGTTGTTGTTTCTGCTGTGCCAATAAATACTCCCTCCCCAAAATCTCCGCAATACAAAGCCCCAACTTTCCATCCCCCAATATCGCCACTCGATCCCCACCACGACACTCTTCACCACTATCACCACTATAACGAAACTGGACCAATCCCTGTTCCACAACACGACAAGCAGCTGCCAATGGTTCCGCAAACACGGCAATCTCATCTGGAATCGACTCGTGTACCACATGTAGATTTGAGAGGGGTAACGTCATGTATTCGGCAAATGTACCATTTTGATTCAAGATTCCGATTACTGTACGATTGGGACAGTGATTTCGTGACATTTGGGAATTGCTTTGATTGTAGTTGAATTTGTTTTTGCAGACTCTGCAAGAAGATGATGTACTATTAGCATCATTATCGTTGCTGCTGCTGTTGGATGATTCAGTACTATCGTTGTCGGATGAAAAGTTGCAGCATCCAATGTTGATATCGCCACAGACACGCTGGCCTATCCATTGATCGTGGAGTGATTGTGAGGCGGTGGGATGGAGTTGGATTACTTTGCCTACGAATTCGTGCCCCTGCGGTGTTTGAGTTTTGTTGCATGATGGCAATATATGCGGAGGCGTTCAGACAGATATGTAGAGGTGACTCTATCCTACACTGGCCAAATAATTGTGATCACTGCCTCGACAAGGTCGTCGTGCTGCTATGAGTATCAGTGCACATCTGAGTTCCCGAGCAGAGGACTAGATGTAGTCGTTCATGATTGCCCTGCGACGACATCACAGGTTGTAGGTCAAGGTCAAAGGTCAAAGTAAGAGTGAGAAGCAAAAGCGGTAGGTATGGCGCACTTTTTGAGACGGGCATCTTGATACTGCGACATGCTGCGGCACAACTTTTTCACTTCAGCAAAAACAAAGCGCAGCTCAAAATGATCACTACTACTCTCCTAGCCGGCCAATGAGGTCGATCAGTGGCGTTTTGGAAAGCTCTCATCAAGCTCTATCGAATAGACGTATAGACGACCTGATTGGACGACTTTTACCAGGTTTTCCCGGTCAAAAACGAGGCTAGAAAGTCGTCGGCAGTTTGAAAATCGGGCCGACAGCCCGGATTTCAACAATAGATCCAAATTTTGAGTACAATGAACAATATGACAACCATTGGAAAGCTCTCTTCAATCTCTATCGATTAGTACCATTATTGACGCAACAAAAAGATTCGCAGCTTGGCCTCCCTGCGGTCGCCCTCGCAAAAATTGACCACTTGGAGAGGCGATAACACGACAGTTGGCACGTCATAAGATCTCAAAAAGCGTCCACCTTAATGCAGCGAAGAACATGACAATTGGCACGATGTAAGATCTCCTCAACAATTACAGGCCACGCCAATCGGGTGAGATCTAGGAAGATTGGCACGAGCGCAGTAATGGATATAAACACTGCTCGGCCTCCCTACCGGTCGCCCTCGCCAAACACACTCAACGACAATGAGGTATCGTCCAATCTTAGTTGGCACGATGTAAGATCCATCAATACACTTAAACGTTAATGCGGTGGGATCTATGTTAGGTTGGCACACCAACACCAACATCCCGACCAAGAACGCTTCGCTGAAGACACTTAAACATTAATGCAGCGCCGTCAATGATGGGTTGGCACAGCACACAACAATCCACCAACCAACAACAAATCGATCAACAACAACAACCCAATCATCATCAACACCTCCCCACCAACAACCAACCCAATCTACAAACCAGCCAACCAATCACCATCCACCACCTCCCCACAATAACCAACAACAAAGCGAGCCGACCGAAGGGAGGAGAGCCGACCCAACAACTACCATCATCCGATTGTTGGGGAGGTGGTGGATGATGGTAACAACAATGGATGCCCAGCGCAGTCGATGACTCCACTGCTACAACAGCAGTGTCTTTCGCGAGTTCGACCGATAGGGAGAACGAAGCACCGTCTATCAATACTTCACGCCCGTGCCAATACCAAATAGAGCACATCGCCTCTAGTCGGACGCTTTTTGAGATCTTATGACGTAACAATAATCATTGACGGTGCCGTACCAACTGTCATGACATCGCTGCATTAAGGCAACTGTCTTTTGCGAGGGCGACCGCAGGGAGGCCGAGCTGTGTTTATAGTGGATTTTGGTGGCGGAGTTGGAGTTATCGTTATTGGCAATGATGGCAATTATGGATACTCTTCTTTCTTTTCGAAAATTGGATGTTGGCTTTGAACGAGCTGCTCACTTTCTAACCCTTGCTTGAGTTGAGTTGATTGGCAAAAGATCGATATTATGCCCTGAAACTACAACCAATCGATAGAGCACAATGAGAGGATTCCAAATCACCACTCATCGCCTTGATACAACCACTACAAGCAAAGATAAAAAGGATTAGGTGAATTTGGAGGAAATTGTAGTGCAAGAGCGCCTCCAAACCACCACCAATCGATAGAGCACAATGAGAGGATTCCAAATCACCACTTGTTGTCTTGATTGGACCACTACAAGCCAAGACATGAAGGATTGGGTGGAAGGAAGTATATTGTAATGTTAAGACTCTGTTAAATTATCAACGTGTCCTCTGTTTCAATCCGACATGACCAACTGCACCTTCATCGTACTCTTCTTTGCAGCACACTCCAAAGCATCCCTCACCCGACTCAACGGAAAACTCTCGGTAATGTACTTTTCCATTCGTAACGGGGCAGAAACCACCACCCCATTCTCCGCCACACCTTCAGTCGAGTTCCCCTCTAACAATTCCAACGCTCTATCAATGGGTCCACATCTACTGCCCACCACATTCAATTCATCAATGACAATGGGAGCAGAGTTGAATCCCTTGACTCCAGCCGCACAAGTTGATTTGAGTACCAATCGACCCATGGGACGACAGAGTGTCATTGCCAACGTCAAGCCATTGGGATTGCCAGTCGAATCAATCACGACATCGTATTGATTGGCATGATGAGGTGATACCTCCTCCTCCTGTGTCATTTCATTGGTATAACACTCCTTGACAAGACGACGTTGTACACCACTATCCGAAACCAAATTCAATTTGTGCTCATGTTTTCCAAACAGTATAGGTGCATGTGGAGCTATACCACCACCACCACCATTCTGTTGTTGTTGTTGTTTCTGCTGTGCCAATAAATACTCCCTCCCCAAAATCTCCGCAATACAAAGCCCCAACTTTCCATCCCCCAATATCGCCACTCGATCCCCACCACGACACTCTTCACCACTATCACCACTATAACGAAACTGGACCAATCCCTGTTCCACAACACGACAAGCAGCTGCCAATGGTTCCGCAAACACGGCAATCTCATCTGGAATCGACTCGTGTACCACATGTAGATTTGAGAGGGGTAACGTCATGTATTCGGCAAATGTACCATTTTGATTCAAGATTCCGATTACTGTACGATTGGGACAGTGATTTCGTGACATTTGGGGATTGCTTTGATTGTAGTTGAATTTGTTGTTGCAGACTCTGCAACAAGAAGATTTACGACTGGTATCATTATTATTGTTGTTGTTGCTGTTGGATGATTCAGTGCTATCGTGGTCGGATGAAAAGTTGCAGCATCCAATGTTGATATCGCCACAGACACGCTGGCCTATCCATTGATCGTGGAGTGATTGTGAGGCGGTGGGATGGAGTTGGATTACTTTGCCTACGAATTCGTGCCCCTGCGGTGTTTGAGTTTTGTTGCATGATGGCAATATATGCGGAGGCGTTCAGACAGATATGTAGAGGTGACTCTATCCTACACTGGCCAAATAATTGTGATCACTGCCTCGACAAGGTCGTCGTGCTGCTATGAGTATCAGTGCACATCTGAGTTCCCGAGCAGAGGACTAGATGTAGTCGTTCATGATTGCCCTGCGACGACATCACAGGTTGTAGGTCAAGGTCAAAGGTCAAAGTAAGAGTGAGAAGCAAAAGCGGTAGGTATGGCGCACTTTTTGAGACGGGCATCTTGATACTGCGACATGCTGCGGCACAACTTTTTCACTTCAGCAAAAACAAAGCGCAGCTCAAAATGATCACTACTACTCTCCTAGCCGGCCAATGAGGTCGATCAGTGGCGTTTTGGAAAGCTCTCATCAAGCTCTATCGAATAGACGTATAGACGACCTGATTGGACGACTTTTACCAGGTTTTCCCGGTCAAAAACGAGGCTAGAAAGTCGTCGGCAGTTTGAAAATCGGGCCGACAGCCCGGATTTCAACAATAGATCCAAATTTTGAGTACAATGAACAATATGACAACCATTGGAAAGCTCTCTTCAATCTCTATCGATTAGTACCATTATTGACGCAACAAAAAGATTCGCAGCTTGGCCTCCCTGCGGTCGCCCTCGCAAAAATTGACCACTTGGAGAGGCGATAACACGACAGTTGGCACGTCATAAGATCTCAAAAAGCGTCCACCTTAATGCAGCGAAGAACATGACAATTGGCACGATGTAAGATCTCCTCAACAATTACAGGCCACGCCAATCGGGTGAGATCTAGGAAGATTGGCACGAGCGCAGTAATGGATATAAACACTGCTCGGCCTCCCTACCGGTCGCCCTCGCCAAACACACTCAACGACAATGAGGTATCGTCCAATCTTAGTTGGCACGATGTAAGATCCATCAATACACTTAAACGTTAATGCGGTGGGATCTATGTTAGGTTGGCACACCAACACCAACATCCCGACCAAGAACGCTTCGCTGAAGACACTTAAACATTAATGCAGCGCCGTCAATGATGGGTTGGCACAGCACACAACAATCCACCAACCAACAACAAATCGATCAACAACAACAACCCAATCATCATCAACACCTCCCCACCAACAACCAACCCAATCTACAAACCAGCCAACCAATCACCATCCACCACCTCCCCACAATAACCAACAACAAAGCGAGCCGACCGAAGGGAGGAGAGCCGACCCAACAACTACCATCATCCGATTGTTGGGGAGGTGGTGGATGATGGTAACAACAATGGATGCCCAGCGCAGTCGATGACTCCACTGCTACAACAGCAGTGTCTTTCGCGAGTTCGACCGATAGGGAGAACGAAGCACCGTCTATCAATACTTCACGCCCGTGCCAATACCAAATAGAGCACATCGCCTCTAGTCGGACGCTTTTTGAGATCTTATGACGTAACAATAATCATTGACGGTGCCGTACCAACTGTCATGACATCGCTGCATTAAGGCAACTGTCTTTTGCGAGGGCGACCGCAGGGAGGCCGAGCTGTGTTTATAGTGGATTTTGGTGGCGGAGTTGGAGTTATCGTTATTGGCAATGATGGCAATTATGGATACTCTTCTTTCTTTTCGAAAATTGGATGTTGGCTTTGAACGAGCTGCTCACTTTCTAACCCTTGCTTGAGTTGAGTTGATTGGCAAAAGATCGATATTATGCCCTGAAACTACAACCAATCGATAGAGCACAATGAGAGGATTCCAAATCACCACTCATCGCCTTGATACAACCACTACAAGCAAAGATAAAAAGGATTAGGTGAATTTGGAGGAAATTGTAGTGCAAGAGCGCCTCCAAACCACCACCAATCGATAGAGCACAATGAGAGGATTCCAAATCACCACTTGTTGTCTTGATTGGACCACTACAAGCCAAGACATGAAGGATTGGGTGGAAGGAAGTATATTGTAATGTTAAGACTCTGTTAAATTATCAACGTGTCCTCTGTTTCAATCCGACATGACCAACTGCACCTTCATCGTACTCTTCTTTGCAGCACACTCCAAAGCATCCCTCACCCGACTCAACGGAAAACTCTCGGTAATGTACTTTTCCATTCGTAACGGGGCAGAAACCACCACCCCATTCTCCGCCACACCTTCAGTCGAGTTCCCCTCTAACAATTCCAACGCTCTATCAATGGGTCCACATCTACTGCCCACCACATTCAATTCATCAATGACAATGGGAGCAGAGTTGAATCCCTTGACTCCAGCCGCACAAGTTGATTTGAGTACCAATCGACCCATGGGACGACAGAGTGTCATTGCCAACGTCAAGCCATTGGGATTGCCAGTCGAATCAATCACGACATCGTATTGATTGGCATGATGAGGTGATACCTCCTCCTCCTGTGTCATTTCATTGGTATAACACTCCTTGACAAGACGACGTTGTACACCACTATCCGAAACCAAATTCAATTTGTGCTCATGTTTTCCAAACAGTATAGGTGCATGTGGAGCTATACCACCACCACCACCATTCTGTTGTTGTTGTTGTTTCTGCTGTGCCAATAAATACTCCCTCCCCAAAATCTCCGCAATACAAAGCCCCAACTTTCCATCCCCCAATATCGCCACTCGATCCCCACCACGACACTCTTCACCACTATCACCACTATAACGAAACTGGACCAACCCCTGTTCCACAACACGACAAGCAGCTGCCAATGGTTCCGCAAACACGGCAATCTCATCTGGAATCGACTCGTGTACCACATGTAGATTTGAGAGGGGTAACGTCATGTATTCGGCAAATGTACCATTTTGATTCAAGATTCCGATTACTGTACGATTGGGACAGTGATTTCGTGACATTTGGGAATTGCTTTGATTGTAGTTGAATTTGTTTTTGCAGACTCTGCAAGAAGATGATGTACTATTAGCATCATTATCGTTGCTGCTGCTGTTGGATGATTCAGTACTATCGTTGTCGGATGAAAAGTTGCAGCATCCAATGTTGATATCGCCACAGACACGCTGGCCTATCCATTGATCGTGGAGTGATTGTGAGGCGGTGGGATGGAGTTGGATTACTTTGCCTACGAATTCGTGCCCCTGCGGTGTTTGAGTTTTGTTGCATGATGGCAATATATGCGGAGGCGTTCAGACAGATATGTAGAGGTGACTCTATCCTACACTGGCCAAATAATTGTGATCACTGCCTCGACAAGGTCGTCGTGCTGCTATGAGTATCAGTGCACATCTGAGTTCCCGAGCAGAGGACTAGATGTAGTCGTTCATGATTGCCCTGCGACGACATCACAGGTTGTAGGTCAAGGTCAAAGGTCAAAGTAAGAGTGAGAAGCAAAAGCGGTAGGTATGGCGCACTTTTTGAGACGGGCATCTTGATACTGCGACATGCTGCGGCACAACTTTTTCACTTCAGCAAAAACAAAGCGCAGCTCAAAATGATCACTACTACTCTCCTAGCCGGCCAATGAGGTCGATCAGTGGCGTTTTGGAAAGCTCTCATCAAGCTCTATCGAATAGACGTATAGACGACCTGATTGGACGACTTTTACCAGGTTTTCCCGGTCAAAAACGAGGCTAGAAAGTCGTCGGCAGTTTGAAAATCGGGCCGACAGCCCGGATTTCAACAATAGATCCAAATTTTGAGTACAATGAACAATATGACAACCATTGGAAAGCTCTCTTCAATCTCTATCGATTAGTACCATTATTGACGCAACAAAAAGATTCGCAGCTTGGCCTCCCTGCGGTCGCCCTCGCAAAAATTGACCACTTGGAGAGGCGATAACACGACAGTTGGCACGTCATAAGATCTCAAAAAGCGTCCACCTTAATGCAGCGAAGAACATGACAATTGGCACGATGTAAGATCTCCTCAACAATTACAGGCCACGCCAATCGGGTGAGATCTAGGAAGATTGGCACGAGCGCAGTAATGGATATAAACACTGCTCGGCCTCCCTACCGGTCGCCCTCGCCAAACACACTCAACGACAATGAGGTATCGTCCAATCTTAGTTGGCACGATGTAAGATCCATCAATACACTTAAACGTTAATGCGGTGGGATCTATGTTAGGTTGGCACACCAACACCAACATCCCGACCAAGAACGCTTCGCTGAAGACACTTAAACATTAATGCAGCGCCGTCAATGATGGGTTGGCACAGCACACAACAATCCACCAACCAACAACAAATCGATCAACAACAACAACCCAATCATCATCAACACCTCCCCACCAACAACCAACCCAATCTACAAACCAGCCAACCAATCACCATCCACCACCTCCCCACAATAACCAACAACAAAGCGAGCCGACCGAAGGGAGGAGAGCCGACCCAACAACTACCATCATCCGATTGTTGGGGAGGTGGTGGATGATGGTAACAACAATGGATGCCCAGCGCAGTCGATGACTCCACTGCTACAACAGCAGTGTCTTTCGCGAGTTCGACCGATAGGGAGAACGAAGCACCGTCTATCAATACTTCACGCCCGTGCCAATACCAAATAGAGCACATCGCCTCTAGTCGGACGCTTTTTGAGATCTTATGACGTAACAATAATCATTGACGGTGCCGTACCAACTGTCATGACATCGCTGCATTAAGGCAACTGTCTTTTGCGAGGGCGACCGCAGGGAGGCCGAGCTGTGTTTATAGTGGATTTTGGTGGCGGAGTTGGAGTTATCGTTATTGGCAATGATGGCAATTATGGATACTCTTCTTTCTTTTCGAAAATTGGATGTTGGCTTTGAACGAGCTGCTCACTTTCTAACCCTTGCTTGAGTTGAGTTGATTGGCAAAAGATCGATATTATGCCCTGAAACTACAACCAATCGATAGAGCACAATGAGAGGATTCCAAATCACCACTCATCGCCTTGATACAACCACTACAAGCAAAGATAAAAAGGATTAGGTGAATTTGGAGGAAATTGTAGTGCAAGAGCGCCTCCAAACCACCACCAATCGATAGAGCACAATGAGAGGATTCCAAATCACCACTTGTTGTCTTGATTGGACCACTACAAGCCAAGACATGAAGGATTGGGTGGAAGGAAGTATATTGTAATGTTAAGACTCTGTTAAATTATCAACGTGTCCTCTGTTTCAATCCGACATGACCAACTGCACCTTCATCGTACTCTTCTTTGCAGCACACTCCAAAGCATCCCTCACCCGACTCAACGGAAAACTCTCGGTAATGTACTTTTCCATTCGTAACGGGGCAGAAACCACCACCCCATTCTCCGCCACACCTTCAGTCGAGTTCCCCTCTAACAATTCCAACGCTCTATCAATGGGTCCACATCTACTGCCCACCACATTCAATTCATCAATGACAATGGGAGCAGAGTTGAATCCCTTGACTCCAGCCGCACAAGTTGATTTGAGTACCAATCGACCCATGGGACGACAGAGTGTCATTGCCAACGTCAAGCCATTGGGATTGCCAGTCGAATCAATCACGACATCGTATTGATTGGCATGATGAGGTGATACCTCCTCCTCCTGTGTCATTTCATTGGTATAACACTCCTTGACAAGACGACGTTGTACACCACTATCCGAAACCAAATTCAATTTGTGCTCATGTTTTCCAAACAGTATAGGTGCATGTGGAGCTATACCACCACCACCACCATTCTGTTGTTGTTGTTGTTTCTGCTGTGCCAATAAATACTCCCTCCCCAAAATCTCCGCAATACAAAGCCCCAACTTTCCATCCCCCAATATCGCCACTCGATCCCCACCACGACACTCTTCACCACTATCACCACTATAACGAAACTGGACCAATCCCTGTTCCACAACACGACAAGCAGCTGCCAATGGTTCCGCAAACACGGCAATCTCATCTGGAATCGACTCGTGTACCACATGTAGATTTGAGAGGGGTAACGTCATGTATTCGGCAAATGTACCATTTTGATTCAAGATTCCGATTACTGTACGATTGGGACAGTGATTTCGTGACATTTGGGGATTGCTTTGATTGTAGTTGAATTTGTTGTTGCAGACTCTGCAACAAGAAGATTTACGACTGGTATCATTATTATTGTTGTTGTTGCTGTTGGATGATTCAGTGCTATCGTGGTCGGATGAAAAGTTGCAGCAGCCAATATTGATATCGCCGCAGACACGTTGGCCTATCCATTGATCGTGAAGTGATTGTGAGGCGGTGGGATGGAGTTGGATTACTTTGCCTACGAATTCGTGTCCCTTTGGTGTTTGAATAATGCTTGTTAGTATTGTAATCACGACGTTTCAAATATAGAGCGGTGGAGGCACATATTGTCGACCACAATAATTAAAGAAAGTACACATCATGTGTGTTTGGTAAGCTGCTATGAGTATCAGTGCACATCTGACAACTCCCGAGCAGAGGAGTCGTTAGTCGTTCTGATAGGTTCTGGTACTGCTACTGCCCAGCCGGCCCATGGTCGGTCAGATCATTCAGATGAAGTTTTTGACGAAATTGGTGAATGGCGCACTTTTAGAGATGGGCATCTTGATACTGCGACATCAATCGGCACAACTTCTTTTTCATTTCAGCAGAAACAAAGCAGCTCAAATGACATTAGTGACCGTTACTACTCTCCTAGCCTGCCAATGACGGCGATAAGTGGCGTTTTGGAAAGCCCTCATCAAGCTCTATCGATTAGGCGCATTATCAGCCTGATTGGACGACTTTTACCAGATTGTCCCGGTCAAAAACGAGGCTAGAAAGTCGTGGGCAGTTTGAAAATCCAGCCGACAGCCCGGATTTCAACAATAGCTAGATCCAAATTTTGATCAAAATTGACAATATGACAACCATTAGAAAGCTCTCTTCAAGCTCTATCGATTAGTACCATATTGACGCAACAATATAAACGGTGCTTCGGCCAAGGGCCTCGCGAAACACACTTCTTGACGAGCGGATGAGACAACATGATGGGTTGGTACCCCTCATATTTAAAAAGCGACAACCTTAATGCCACTAAAATCCACAATATAAACACTGCTCGCCCGGGGGGCTCGCCTAAGAACGCTTCGCTGAATACACTTCCCTTAATGCGGCGTGATCAATGATAGGTTGACTGCAGTGGAGTAGAAACGCTTCGCTGAAGACACTTGACGACAAGCAGTAAGATCTATGATGGGTTGACATCGGTATCGTCCACAACCGAGCGCTCGGCATGAACTTAGTTACCATCCTCCTCCCACAACTACTCTCCAAACATGACAATCAACTACTTCACCACCACACCATCCTCCTCCTCCAACCACACCATCCTCCTCCCAATCATCCTCCACCACGAAGTTGTAGTAGTTGATTGTCATGTTGTGGGAGGAGGATGGTGTGTGGTGGAGGATGATGGTGTTGGAGTGGGATAATAATGATGAATGACAATGTCTAGCCGAGCGCAGTCGAGGCCAGTGGATGATAATAGCGACGTCGACCGATAGGGAGACGGAGCTGTGTTTATGAGCACCATCACAACGTAACAACAACAACATCGTGCCAACCAATCATGATGGTGCTGCAGTAAAGGAAGTGTGTTTGCGAGCCCTTTGGGCGAAGCTGCGAATATCTTCTGATGCTCTGCAGTCAACCAATCATGGACGGCACCTCATTGAGTGAAGTGTCTTAATGGATGCGCTCGTGCCAACTGTCATGTTCTTACCTGCTTGGCGTGGTCGCTTTTTCGGATCTTATGACGTAACAATCCATCATGATGGCGCTGATTGTCTTTAAGTGTGTTTTGCGAGGGCGACCGGAGGGAGGCCGAGCTGTGATTATACCATTATTAATTGATAGAGCTTGAAACAGAAACAAGGATTCCAATGGTTGTGTTATTGTTAATACTGTCTCTCTTCTTGGAGATTTGGATTTGGAATGTCGATTGTTGATGTGGGGCGTCAAATCCATATTGTAGGGGTCGATTTAGTTGAGTCTATTGGCAAAAGATCGATAGTACGCCTCCAAACCACCACCAATCGATAGAGCGTGACGAGAGGATTCCAAATCACCACTTGTTGTCTTGATTGGACCTCTACAAGCCAAGATATGAAGGATTGGGTGGAAGGAAGTATATCGTAATGTCAAGACTCTGTCAAATTAATATTGTTATTGTTCTTGGTCTTCACATCTTCTTCAACTTCTTTCATCCAAAGACGATGCATGACGCCTAAATCATGACCAACTGCACCTTCATCGTACTCTTCTTTGCAGCACACTCCAAAGCATCCCTCACCCGACTCAACGGAAAACTCTCAGTAATGTACTTTTCCATTCGTAACGGTGCCGAAACCACCACCCCATTCTCCGCCACGCCTTCAGTCGAGTTACCCTCTAACAATTCCAACGCTCTATCAATGGGTCCACAGCGACTTCCCACCACATTCAATTCATCAATGACAATGGGAGCAGAGTTGAATCCCTTGACTCCAGCCGCACAAGTTGATTTGAGTACCAATCGACCCATGGGACGACAGAGTGTCATTGCCAACGTCAAGCCATTGGGATTGCCAGTCGAATCAATCACAACATCGTATTGATTGGCATGATGAGGTGATACCTCCTCCTGTGTCATTTCATTGGTATAACACTCCTTGACAAGACGACGTTGTACACCACTATCCGAAACTAAATCCAATTTGTGCTCATGTTTTCCAAACAGTATAGGTGCATGTGGAGCTATACCACCACCACCACTCCCATTCTGCTGTTGTTGTTGTTTCTGCTGAGCCAATAAATACTCCCTCCCCAAAATCTCCGCAATACAAAGCCCCAACTTTCCATCCCCCAATATCGCCACTCGATCCCCACCACGACACTCTTCCCCACTATCATCACTATAACGAAACTTTACCAATCCCTGTTCCACAACACGACAAGCAGCTGCCAATGGTTCCGCAAACACGGCAATCTCATCTGGAATCGACTCGTGTACCACATGTAGATTTGAGAGGGGAAGAGTCATGTATTCGGCAAATGTACCATTTTGATTCAAGATTCCGATTACTGTACGATTGGGACAGTGATTTCGTGACATTTTGGAATTGCTTTGATTGTAGTTGAATTTGTTGTTGCAGACTCTGCAAGAAGATGATGTACTATTAGCATCGTTATTATTGTTGCTGCTGCTGTTGGATGCTTCAGTACTATCGTTGTCGGATGAAAAGTTGCAGCATCCAATGTTGATATCGCCACAGACACGTTGGCCTATCCATTGATCGTGGAGTGATTGTGAGGCAGTGGGATGGAGTTGGATTACTTTGCCTACGAATTCGTGTCCCTGCGGTGTTTGAATACTAACATTGTTAGTTCTCACGACGTTTCAAATTAGAGCGGTCGAGGCGCATAATACCATCGACTACAATAATGAAAGAAAGTACACATCAAGTGTGCTGCACTTACCAAAATGCCCCCAAAGCCCATGTAGCCCTGCAATATCTCCAAATCAGTATTGCAAATCCCCGCTCGTAATATTTTCACCAGTGCATACTTTTCATTTTGAATGGTGGGGATAGGATGGTTGGTGACGAGGACGCCATTGTCCAGTGGATTATCCTCGTGTTTTTTGGGGTCGATGACGAATGCTTGCATTGTGGTGGGCAGAGGAGTGGTCATTTTTGATGGATGTTATTGTTGTTGTTGTTGAGGAAATACTTCAGTAGGGAGGGAGGCAACTAACTTCGTTGCTGCGCAAACGCACAGAATTGTTGTTATCTTCTTGATGTGTTCGTCCGGCATGCTGACTGCTGTGGACGCATGCTCCACAGTGTTGTAAAGGCCCCTCAAGTGAAGGAAGAAGGTTTTGAGATCCTCATAAGCGGGTGTCCTTTGGTACAAAATCTACGTAGGATCGCTCACCGTAGGAATTCAAATGTACCTGTAGGAATTCAACGCACCCCCGAATCTGAGCGGAAGGCCCTTTCCCGCCATTAGTTTTGTTAGTGGTCCATCCACTAGCTTTAAGCTAAAAGTGAAATTTTGGGGACTTGATATATATGCTTTTCCAGTAGCATAATCGTTTTTGTCGACCATATGCGGATTCTATACATATGTTAACTGGCCGAAAATTCCAAGTGGCTGCTGAGAAAATGCATGTGAGAGTCCACTAGTTATTTTGCCTAACAAATTTTGGCCATCAGCCATCACATCTAGCAAAAAAAGCTAGTGAAAAACACCTGGGTGCATTGGCTAGGTATTGCTTGCCTGGCAACGTCCGGTAAAGTGGTGGAGACCACTCACAGACCAAAAGCAAAAGGAGATGTGATAGTATCGCATTGATAGATGGATGATATTCACGACTCACGATAACAAGAGCACTCGATAGAAGTCGAGGAATAATTGTAGCTGAAGCTGAAGGCTGAAGTGGAGGATTAATTCTGGATGGCTGAGCGGTTTTAACCCTGTCCTTAAGAGGTACTCTTTTGGTACTCCTTTTGACTTTAGGCTGAGGGAGAACCCTGAGCCTGAGTCAAACCTAATGCAATGTTTACTTTTAATTTCCTGTGTGATATGATACATGTGTCTAAATGCTAATCCTGATGAAGCCTCACTGTCAGTGTCAGTCTCTCTTACTCTTCTTTCACTCCACAACAGCATTAGCTCATCTTT
This sequence comes from Skeletonema marinoi, assembly GCA_030544225.1. NCBI lineage: Eukaryota > Bacillariophyta > Thalassiosirophyceae > Thalassiosirales > Thalassiosiraceae > Skeletonema > Skeletonema marinoi. Next base: position 317,930 of record CM060506.1, read on the forward strand.
CGCTCTCATCAAGATATTCTGTGAGCGAACTTGCCTTTGCGACAGCGCCCCATTCGTTATACTTATCAAACGCCCGTATGAAGTAATGCACTGATTTGTTCCTCCTGCCCGTCTCAAGATAAAAATGACCGGCAAGTTCATTTGCTAATGCCTCTTCATTCACAAACTTATGCATCTTGGAACTTGATATTGCGTCATCATACAGTGTTTCTGCCCTCTCAAAGTTTCTACTGCAAAATTGCTCTTCGGCTTGTAGAAGATACAACTCTGTGAACGCAGTAGTAAAGATTAGAGGGTAAAGTATAAGATATGAAGATAGAGAAAGATAACAACATGGAAAATTCGACACCGACACTCACTATTCTCAAAATTCCATGTAGATGCTGAAACAGACAACTTCTCCATCTTATCCTTGCACTCAACCCCCCTTTTGATCCACTTCGTCAACTCCTTTCTGTCATCCGTCTCCCTGGCAACCCAAAATGATACAAGTCCAGAGTAGCTGTATGTGCAGACAAGCAGCAGATGAAACGCAAACAAAATATTAGTGCTGTTGAAGATGCAAGCTAAATGAACAGGCACTCATAATAGCTATAGCCATAGACTCACAATTTCCCAAAGAACATGACTGGAGGCAAACCTACTAATCTATCGACGGAGAAATACTTCTCGGCAGCGTCTTCTGCTTCATTGAGCTCTCTGAACAGAAAAGCCTCAGAAAGCTTTGCGAAATACATAGTATGCAAGAGTGATGCGTACTTTCCTGCGTTGTCACCTTCATTGAAGGTTTCGCCAAAGGCATTCGTAAGATTGTCCTGCTGTGGTGCTGGTGCATCCGATTGACCAATCAATCGCAAGGCTACTCGAAACATTGGCATCATAAGCGTTAGCACGACAAAATTCTTGTGATATTTTGATTCCTTCATCGTGTCCTTCATCGAATCGACCACCGCATTCAATTCCTTGCCTGACCATAAACAGCAGTTATTATACACGGAGGCACTCGATACAGCGTATGTATTGCCACTTTTCATGGCAGCTTTATATGCATCAAGATAGCACTCGATGGAGCTCTGCATGGGCTCAACATGAATTCTTGTGTGGGTCGACCAAAACATGGTAGTGCTATCGTGAGCACGAGAGGGTATTTTCTTCATCAGAGATAATGCGAACTTCACGTAGCGGTAACCCTCTTCAAATTCGTCTTCAATGAGAGCAAGATAAGAGCCATATTGAGCAAATGCCGATGGAGAATGTGGGCTCATACCGTATGTCAAGGATAACTGTATTACCCTCAACGGGATGATTCGCTGAGTAGCGCTTTCGCCAATTAGAGTTAGAGAACCATATAGTTTGACTAACAACTCCACTGCCAAAATCTTCGAGGGATCAACCATTGCCAGGTAACTCAGCAAAGTGTCATCTGATAGAAGAGCGAGCTGTTTTTTCGTATTATCCAAATGTTTTTTGATGACAGTTGGTGTGACTGCCGAAGGAAGTTCTTCATCAAGGCTGGATAGGGTGGTCTTTATGAGTTCCACTGCTGCAGGTACATTTCCTGAAAAAGACAGCAAAGGAATTGTGACGGATATCGCCTGAAATTTATCTTCAAAGCATCTGGCGTTGTGCATGATTTGATCTGTAAGCATTTTGACAATACCATGCTCTGCATTCATCAAGGCACATTTCGCCGCTAAATTGAACAATTCCAAGCTCAAATCATAATGCTCGTTCCAATGTTCTCTCCGCAGGCGCAGGTACGAGATGCCATGTTCGAAAAATGAATGGGCCGAAAAGAAGTCTGACATGTTCATGGCTTTCTTCCCCGCATCTAAATTCAGATTCGCCATTACCAGAGCTTGCTCGTCATCAATGACTGCTTGCGGCCCGCCATGATTGATCTGCGTAACAGCAGTCAGTAGCAATCGGTCATCTCGTTCTCTCACTGCAACAAATCCCAATGCCAATCCATATCTGGAGTGAAGAGTGTTGTGAGCATTTGAGTGAAGCAATGACACGAACAATACAATGAGTGGATGACTTACCGATTGTGATGGAGACAGCGTTCTTCTGGCCTCATCTTACTGTACGCGGCTTCCTGCAGCTTATCGTGCATGAAGTACAATTTTCCATTTCGTTTCCCAAGCACACTGTGAGCGACAGCGTCATCAAGTGGAGCTATGAGCGGTTGCTCTATCTCTTTCTCCAGCACTTCTATCAACGAGATATCGGCACTTGCACCGAAGCAAGACAGAACGACCAAGGCAGAGACTACCTCGAAAGACAAACGATCGAACGTGTTCGTAATGAAAGTAGCGACGTTGTCCGGAATCTTCATATCAAGAATTTTGTTCGTCTCCCACACCCATCGACGACGGGACAGTGACGGATACAATAAACTTTGTTTGTACAGCTCTATCATCACTTGCTTCACAAAAAGTGGGCTCCCCTTCGTTTTGTGGTGTAGAATGTTAGCGAGAGGACGGGTAATGCGAGGCAGTAACGACAATTCAGTCGACACCATTTCATTCAAAGCCTCTTTACTCATAGATGTGAGTTGAATCTTGGTCGTCTTGGTTCCACACAAACTGTTCATAGAGGTGAGCATAATATTCAGAGGATGAGATTCACTCATTTCATCGTCACGGCATGCTCCAAAGAAGAAAAAGCGGTGGTCTTTGATAGCTGACCCCGATATCATCAATATCTGATTTAGAAGCGCAACAGACGCGTTGTCTATCCATTGACAATCGTCAAGGAAGAGTATCAGAGGTTCCTCGTGACATCTTGATATGACGTCAACAAATTGACAAAATAGATAACGAAGCCTCTTTTGTGCGTCTACTGCAGTGTCGGCGTTCTTGCTGCTCTGGTTAAAATTGAAGTCATCACCAAGAATATTCGCAAGGTTCGGCATTACAGTGACCAGACAAGCCATTTCCTCTCCCATATTCTGCTTCAACGCAGTAGACACCTTCTCCGCCGTCGACTGATCTTCCATTGTCACCCAGGCGCAATATTTATCAAACGCAGAGCTGATGGCATGAAGAGGCTGCGACTCAAGTCTATCGAAGCGACCCGATAGAAATATGCTTCTACCATCATCATTTACAGAGCAAGCGAATTCTCGAGAGAGCTTTGATTTGCCTATACCCGATGTCCCGCAAATCATTGCCACCTCGCACTCACTTGATATTGATCGCTGATAGCACTCTTTCAACGTTTGCAGTTCTGCCTCTCTGCCGTACAATGATCTTCCGAATTGTAGACCAACATTGACAGCCTTCGTTAAATCAACGCCTTAAAGATATGAGTTGGGACAATCAATCATTAGCTTCAAATCATCTCTCACTTCTGAAATTAATCCATAAGTTCCCCCGTCATCATGAGCATCTCCATCCACGCTATCTACTATCATGTTGCTGATCAGGTCGCAAAGAGCAGTGGGTAAGCCCAATAACTTCAGTGGCTCTACAGATGTCGATGCCATCGATGGTGATTTGACTTGTGACAAACTATCCAGGCTGGTGTTGCTTTGAAGTGATCTTCGTTTGGTCGGATTATTACCAAACAATTCATCGCCTTCCCCAACCTCTGATTCGGCAGCCGTGTGTCCCAATGTTTCCGCCCCTACTGTGAGGTGCCCACCCGAAAAGAGTTCATAAAAGGCAATACCCAATGAACGTATTTCCAGTTTTCCATTATCACTGAGAGGTCTTCCGTCCACTGCCCCCTCATTCAAAACAGCGCCTCGAACGTCCAAATAATCAATTGACTTTTGATTATTATCATTTTCAAGCAGTGTCGATAGCTGCTTTGACAAGTTATGCATCACCCCGGGGTCCAACTTATCATCATTGTTACCATTATGCGTGCTGATTCCATCCTTCGTCATACAGGAAATATAAATGTATTCTGACCACGACTTATCTGACCCCTCTATCATAGGCAGCGAATTATTCGTATTGCTCTTTTCTGTATGCGGCGCCCTCTCCTGTTCGACAGTGGACAGCTGATTTGCAAGGGAGTGTGCAATTTTTAATGCACATGACAGATATTCATGCGAGCAAACTATTTTGTCTACATTTTGTGTGCATCTTCTTGATCTCAGAGAGTCAACGGCACCGACCGTCCATTTTTTCATGGACACGGGCTCCGGCGATGACGCCGCCGCCGCCGCCGCCGGAGCAGTTGTCTGTTTTGAGCGGTGGTGATTGCTCATCTCAACGATCGGCTGCGGGGGTAAGTACAATATGCAGCAATTATGGCAGCAATTTTATCAATCATCTGTTTGAAGAGACTAATGAACATAAATGTCACGGTAAACATCTTTGTCATCCGGTTCGATCTTCTCACTCTTCTTTTACCAAATGATCCGCGTGGAGGAGAAGGAGTCGTATTTCGACTGTTCCGGAAGGGTTATCCTTCTTTTTTTGCCGCTGGTGCAAACGGTACTAATAAGATTTATGAAGAAAGAGAAAATCTTTTAAAAGTATGAACAGGCTTCCTTTTATTTTCAGACCTTCTCGAATAAATTAGTACCGGTTTGCACCAGAACGGCAAATAAAAGAAGGATAACCCTAACTCCTTCTCGCGCTGCCACGCGGACATAACATAGATGTTTTTGACGGGAAAAGCAAAGCAAAGATGAGGAGAGCTCCTTAAAGTATGTCTACCATGACTACTGTAGTCGTAGTTCGTGCGTAGTCTCTTCAAAACAGATGATTGATAAAATTGCTGCCTCATATCCGATCGTTGAGATGAGTGATCACCACCGCTCAAAACAGACAACTGCTCCGGCGGCGGCGGCGGCGTCATCGCCGGAGCCCGTGTCCATGAAAAAATGGACGGTCGGTGCCGTTGACTCTCTGAGATCAAAAGGCACACAAAATGAACACAAAATAGCTTGTTCGCATGAATATCTGTCATGTGCATTAAAAATTGCACACTCCCTTGCAAATCAGCTGTCCAGCGTCGAACGGGAGAGGGCGCACAAAGAAAAGAGCAATACAAATAATTCGCCGCCTGTGATAGAGGGGTCAGATAAGTCGTGGTCAGAATACATTTATATTTCCTGCATGACGAAGGATGGAATCAGCAAGCATAATGGTAACAATGATGATAAGTTGGACCCCGGGGAGTTGCATAACTTGGCACAGCAGCTATCGACATTGCTTGAAAATGATAATAATCAAAAGTTAATTGATTATTTGGACGTTCGAGGCGCTATTTTGAATGAGGGTGCAGTAGACGGACGACCTCTCAGCAATAATGGAAAACTGGAAATACGTTCATTGGGTATTGCCTTTTATGAACTCTTTTCGGGTGGGCAACTCACAGCAGGGACGGATACATTGGGACACACGGCTGCCGAATCAGAGGTTGGGGAAGGCGATAAACTGTTTGGTCATAATCCGACCAAACGAAGATCACTACAGAGCAACACCAGCCTGGATAGTTTGTCACAAGTCAAATCACCATCGATGGCATCGACATCTGTAGAGCCACTGAAGTTACTTGGCTTACCCACTGCTCTTTGCGACCTGATCAGCAACATGATAGATGGTGTGGTTGGAGATGCTCATGATAATGGGGGAACTTATGGATTAATTTCAGAAGTTAGAGATGATTTGAAGCTAATGATTGATTCTCCCAACTCATATCTCCAAGACGTTGATTTAGCGAAGGCTATCAATGTTGGTCTACAATTCGGAGGATCATTGTACGGCAGAGAGGCAGAACTGCAAACGTTGAAAGAGTGCTATCAGCGATCAATATCAAGTGAGTGCGAAGTAGCAATGATTTGCGGGACATCGGGTATAGGCAAATCAAAGCTCTCTCGAGAATTTGCTCGCTCTGTAAATGATGATGACGGAAGCATATTTCTATCGGGTCGCTTCGATAGACTTGAGTCGCAGCCTCTTCATGCCATCAGCTCTGCGTTTGATAAATACTGTGCTTGGGTCACAATGGAAGATCAGTCGATGGTTGAGAAGGTGTATACTGCGTTGAAGGAGAATATGGGAGAGGAAATGGCTTGTCTGGTCACTGTAATGCCGAACCTTGCGAATATTCTTGGTGATGACTTCAATTTGAACCAAAGCAGCAAGAACGCCGACACTGCAGTAGACGCACAAAAGAGGCTTCGTTATCTATTTTGTCAATTTGTTGACGTCATATCAAGATGTCACGAGGAACCTCTGATACTCTTCCTTGACGATTGTCAATGGATAGATCACGCGTCTGTTGCGCTTCTAAATCAAATATTGATGATGTCAGAGTCAGCTATCAAAGACCACCGCTTTTTCTTCTTTGGAGCATGCCGTGACGATGAAATGAGTGATTCTCATCCTCTGAATGTTATGCTCACCTCTATGAACAGTTTCGGAACGAAGACGACCAAGATTCAACTCACATCTATGAGTAAAGAGGCTTTGAATAAAATGGTGTCGACTGAATTGTCGTTACTGCCTCGCATTACCCGTCCTCTCGCTAACATTCTACACCACAAAACGAAGGGGAGCCCACTTTTTGTGAATCAAGTGATGATGGAGCTGTACAAACAAAGATTACTGTATCCTTCACTCTCCCGTCGTCGATGGGTGTGGGAGACGAACAAAATTCTTGATATGAAGATTCCAGACAACGTCGCTACTTTCATTACGAACACGTTCGATCGTTTGTCTTTCGAGGTAGTCTCTGCTTTGGTCGTTTTGTCTTGCTTCGGTGCAGGTGCCGATATCTCGTTGATAGAAGTGCTGGAGAAAGAGATAGAGCAGCCACTCATAGCTCCACTTGATGACGCTGTCGCTCACAGTGTGCTTGGGAAACGAAATGGAAAATTGTACTTCATGCACGATAAGCTACAGGAAGCCGCGTACAGCAAGATGAGGCCAGAAGAACGATGTCTCCATCACAATCGGTAAGTCAGTTAGTCACTCATTGTATTGTTCGTGTCATTGCTTCACTCAAATGCTCACAACACTCTTCACTCCAGATATGGATTGGCATTGGGATTTGTTGCAGTGAGAGAACGAGATGACCGATTGCTACTGACTGCTGTTACGCAGATCAATCACGGCGGGCCGCAAGCAGTCATTGATGACGAGCAAGCTGTGGTAGTGGCGAATCTGAATTTAGATGCGGGGAAGAAAGCCATGTACATGTCAGACTTCTTTGCGGCCCATTCATTTTTCGATCATGGCATCTCGTACCTGCGCCTGCGGAGAGAACATTGGAACGAGCATTATGATCTGAGCTTGGAATTGTTCAATTTAGCGGCGAAATGTGCCTTGATGAATGCAGAGCATGGTATTGTCAAAATGCTTACAGATCAAATCATGCACAACGCCAGATGCTTTGAAGATAAATTCCAGGCGATCTCTGCCACAGTGACGTTGCTGAATTGGTCAGGAAATGTGCCTGCAGCAGTGGAACTCATAAAGACTACCCTATCCAGCCTTAATGAAGAACTTCCTTCGGCAGTCACACCAACTGTCATCAAAAAACATTTGGATAATACGAAAAAACAGCTCGCTCTTCTATCAGATGACACTTTGCTGAGTTACCTGGCAATGGTTAATCCATCGAAGATTTTCGCAGTGGAGTTGTTAGTCAAACTGTATGATTCTCTAACTATAATTGGCGAAAGAGCTACTCAGCGAATCATCCCGTTGAGGGTAATACAGATATCCTTGACATACGGTATGAGCCCACATTCTCCTTCGGCGTTTGCTCAATATGGCTCTTATCTTGCTCTCATTGAAGACGAATTTGAAGAGGGTTACCGCTACGTGAAGTTCGCATTATCTCTGATGAAGAAAATACCCTCTCGCGCTCGCTATGGCAGTACCATGTTTTGGTCGACCCACACAAGAATTCATGTTGAACCCATGCAGAGCTCCATCGAGTGCTATCTTGATGCATATAAAGCTCATATGAAAAGTGGCAATACATACGCTATATCGAGTTCCTCCGTGTATAATAACTGCTGCTTATGGTCGGGCAAGGAATTGAATGCGGTGGTCGATTCGATGAAGGACACGATGAAGGAATCAAAATATCACAAGAATTTTGTCGTGCTAACGTTTATGATGCCAATGTTTCGAGTAGCCCTGCGATTGATTGGTCAATCGGATGCACCAGCACCACAGCAGGACAATCTTACGAATGCCTTTGGCGAAACCTTCAGTGAAGGAGACAACGCAGGAAAGTACGCATCACTCTTGCATACAATGTATTTCGCGAAGCTTTCTGAGGCTTTACTGTTCAGAGAGCTCAATGAAGCAGAAGACGCCGCCGAGAAATATTTCTCCGTCGACAGATTAGTAGGTTTACCTCCAGTCATGTTCTTTGGGAAATTGTGAGTCTATGGCTGTAGCTATTATGAGTGCCTGTTCATTTAGCTTGCATCTAATATTTGCGTTTCATCTGCTGCTTGTCTGCACATACAGCTACTCTGGACTTGTATCATTTTGGGTTGCTAGGGAGACGAATGACAATGACAGAAAGGAGTTGACGAAGTGGATCAAAAGGGGGGTTGAGTGCAAGGATAAGATGGAGAAGTTGTCTGTTTCAGCATCTACATGGAATTTTGAGAATAGTGAGTGTCGGTGTCGAATTTTCCATGTCGTTATCTTTCTCTATCTTCATATCTTATACTTTACCCTCTAACCTTTACTACTGCGTTCACAGAGTTGTTTCTTCTCCAAGCCGAAGAGCAATTTTGCAGTAGAAACTTTGAGGCGGCAGAAACACTGTATGATGCCGCAATATCAAGTTCCAAGATGCATAAGTTTGTGAATGAAGAGGCATTAGCAAATGAACTTGCCGGTCATTTTTATCTTGAGACGGGCAGGAGAAACAAATCAGTGCATTACTTCTCACGGGCGTTTGATAAGTATAACGAGTGGGGCGCTGTCGCAAAGGCAAGTTCGCTCACAGAATATTTCTAATGCTGTTGTGGAGTGAAAGAAGAGTAGAGAGACTGACACTGACAGTGAGGCTTCATCAGGATTAGCATTTTGATCATATCATCTCTCATAGGATAACAAGTCAACGTTGAATTGAATTGACTCTTGCTCTTGCATATGGTATCTTGGTTCGGTTCTACGTCAGCCCTCAGTAGTCCCCTTGCATTCGCTCGGAGTGCTGTCCGAGCAATTTTTTTGGCATGCATATTTATTATGCGCGCTTTCACGCTTTTTATGGGGTAAATCGAGACCCCTATGCATTTTAATGATTCTTCACACATTTCCCCGGTTTTCAAAAAAATGCATAAAATGCACGCGCGCGCACAAAGATGTAAAATCTGCAGAGCAAATCTGCATTGTGCACAAGCCACGCACGTTTTGCACACGTTTCTCACTGCTCGGACAGCGCTGCAACTTTTAGGCGGGCCTCCCCAAAAGACATGCACATGCACACACAAAAAATTGCTCGGACCGCCTCTTATGTGGCTGCTGCACATTCCTTCATCTCCGTTCTGAGTCTGAGCTTGGTTCGCTTAAGCTTTGCCCCGTGCTCCTCTCATATCTTAATTGGTGCATCATATCTTCTACTCTCCTCTCTGTAGCATGGTTGTGTGATACATTCCTCCTTTGACATTATCTTTTTGTGCTTGTGCACCCATCAGCGTCAGCCGAGAAAAGTACCTTTCCTCGCCATTTCTCTGGACATCTTCCTCTGGAGTGTGATCCTCTTCTTCTCGCTTCTATTTCCTAAGGACATCTTGCGATGAGGAGCATGTGGTGAGTTCTTCTTCTTATGGCCCCACCCCCACTGAAGCATACGGCTTCTTGTCCACAGCTACCGCTGCTGCCCGCTGGCCGGCCGCTCTGGCGCCTGCTATCTTGATAAACGAGGAAGGCATTTTGTAATCCTCCACTTCAGCTACTACTTCAGTTGTCGTCATGAATATCACCTACACATATCTCAAAATCATCATCCTGTAGCAATGAGTTCCAAAAGATCCCTGGCAAGAAAAGTCGCAGCGTTCTTTGACTTTGAGAAGACTGAGTTTTATGATAAACAACTGCGATCCATTCAAGCAAAGTGTTAGGGATGGGTCCAGCTCTACAAAGTGGCAAGCCTTAGCACAAGACCAAAGAAGAATACCCACCCAGACCCAGACAAAGACGTGAACCTTTAACGTGGTCAAGACCCCTCAAGATCAAGATATGCGATATGTTGTTGTTGTACTTGTACTTGCATTACCCTCACATAATTCAGTGGATATAGAAACAGAAAAGAAAAAATGGTAGACAATAACAATATTGCAGAAAATCACGATGGTGGCGGTGACATTGAGCAGGGAAGAATCATCATCTCTGCCTCTGAAAATAACGACGGCCCGCGCTCATCTCCTTCGTCTTGGGCAGCTGCTGCCATCACCGACAGCACGTCGTCGACACCCACCACGTCAACGGGGCAGCAACGTCTCTAGCTAGGCAGACTCGAACATGCAGCTCTGGTGCATGTGATTTAACAGAGAGCTGATATTGGTATGTACGGAGAGGAAGGATAAGTGGCAACGATTGAAGACGCTTCGACGGCACCACAACCGCCTACCGCCTACACATGGTGCGATGATGATGATGGAAATCGATGAAAATGATGCCGCAGCCCGTCCATTTAACTCTGCAGAGTTTGAGGATAAATCAAAATTGAAGATTGAGTTAGAAGATAAATCCACCGACGAAGATGACGGGCCTCTCCCTCAAGATATTTCTGGTGGAATGTTAGTCAAGTTACCGATATGAATCGAATGTTCTGGGGAGCATCATCATTCAACTAAAATTCATCTTCCTGGAACATGTCGTCGGTGACGAACGCAAGAGAAATGTTCAAAGGGACAACTTCGTTCAGCCAGAATCCGTGTGCAAGGGAAGATAACTTTCTTTCCAGCAATGCAACTGATATTTTTGTGGATTCGGGCTGTACTATCGATCCTTCGTCTGTACATCATTATCAAGGGCCACTGAATGCATCTTTTCCCGTCCGCTGCGGCCCAGTCGCCTCGGCTCCTGCTTCTGGCATGCTATCTTGAGATAGATCGCGGAGTGCTTCAGGAACTAAGTATGCTGCAGTCGATGCGGAGCTTCATAGGTACTTACGTATGTTGGCGAAGTTCCATAAGATCCCATGGAAAGAAGAGTCGCAGCGGCTCTGACGAAGAGCAATCCGGGATGATCCGGGATTCCGCACTTCCAAAAAAAATGCAATGAATGCAAGTGCAATCATTGTGAAGCAGCGCTGCCAAATACTATTCATAATCACAACATCCGTCTGTCAATACACCAGCAAATATATAATAATAACCACCATAATAATGTGCAAAGTAGGCATCCTCCTAATAGGCCTAGACCTCTACCACACCGCCTCCACCCTCTTCCAACGCCTCATCATCCACAAAACCGGCTCCCCCCTCGAACTCTTCGTCCACCTCATCGCCCTCCTAACCCTTCTATTAGCCTACCGCGGCCGAATCAAGCGGAGTATCGCCGGCAAGGTTGTACTACCCGTCATGATGGTCAATGGCTTTCAACAATTGCTCGCTGGACAATTTGTCACGTTTCGTACGGAAGGAGTGGAGGATAAGATGAAGTTGGAGTGGTCATTTTTTGATAATGCCAACACAACTGATTATGAACGGTTAATGGTGGTCAAGTCATTGTTGTTTTGTGGGGTGATGGCACGGTTGGCGTTTCAGGGGAATCATTCGTGTGTGGGGAAGGATGAGTGGTTTCCGTGGCAGATGGCGGGGGCGGGGTGTGGGTTTGAGGAGGGGGGTGAAGATGTGGTGGAGGGGAAGAAGGAGGAGTAGCTAATGATGATGGTATTGATATTGATGGAGTCATCGGGATGCACATGAATATTGTACAATTTTAATGGGAGGGGGATTTGTAATGAGGGGAGAATGACAATATGATGCGATAATGCTAATGCCATGACACGACACAAAAAGCAAACACATTGTGCGACAATTTTCAAGGAGAAGAGTGTTGATTGCAACATGGACCATTGATATTATCGTGTTGCAATAATTTTAACTACGTATTGCAGATGCTTTTGTTCGTTTGTGTATCTATCCGCTGCGCAAAATAGCCAATATGATTGACTGAGAAGGTGGAACGAAGAGGGGGTGTATCTAAATTTATGAGGCATTCTATCTTCTTCTGGCAACAAACTCAACCTTATCAGCAACATTTTCGTCGCAATGCTTCTTGCATAGAAATTCAATGCACTCAAGTCTTCAATATCATTATCTGCTAGGAAGCGAAGGGACAAGTGGAACGTAGAGGGGAAGTATCTAATTTATGGGGCACTATCAATGCTCCTCTTATTGGCATCAAACGCAGCCTTCCTCGCAACCATATCGCCGCAAACAGGCTTGTGCTCTGTCCAATCAGCTTTTTGGCATTCACGGGAACAATAGGTTACACTTCGGCATCGACTGCAATACATCGTTTTGCTGCGTTCCACCTCTCCGTAAGAGTTAGGGCACTGTAAATTGTAGCAAATGGCCATCTTTGTGATTGACTTCACCTCTTCGTATTTCTCATCAAGGCAAGAGCAGGGAATACGCCGTCGGTAGAATTTGACAAGCGAGTGTTCGTCCGACATTTCCTCAAATTTAGGAAAACAGATTAGTGCTTGAGTTTGATGCAGCTTAATTGCGACGTGTTGCTCAAAATACCTGGTAATAACAGCACTACGGCGGGCATCAGCATAACTACCGTGTAGGACACCTTGCGTTCCACAACACAGAAAGAAGGACATGGCGATTTCCATCTTGGTCGAATCATTCCACACATCGGCAAATTTATCCATAGTGGCATCTTCAGCTAATTTGAGTCTTTTCATAACACCATTTGAACCACATTGAAAGCATTTGATGAATGCATCCACGAAACCAGCGCAAAGATTGTCCATCATCAATTCGAGGCCGTGCACGCAATCGGCACCCGACTGTAACTGCTGTAATAGCGCCGGTAGTGATAGCTGCTGCCCATCAGTCGTAGTATGATTCCTCTCTTCTTCCGCCTCCTCCCTAGCCTTGGCTTTGGCCGCCTTCCTTGCCTTCCCTTGGTTGCGCTTCCTTCCCATTGCTAAAGTTTGTCACCCTACCTTTTTCTGGGTGCACTGAAAAGAAGGAGGTTTCAACCGAACTTCTTGTACGTACATAGGCACTTACTATATACCGTACTTACAATACTTTACACACAGGTGTACTGGGCAGGGAGACCACTTTTCTCTGGCTGCAAATGAAGGTGAGAGGTGAGAGGTTCTATCAACTCACCTTGGGAAAATTTGAGTGTGCTATCAAGGTATGTAATATCCGTTGAAGTAGTTCCATCTGATGCGGTTGTGAAAAAGCCACAGCTTTCCTTGGCTCTTGTTTACTTGTACTTGATCCCTTGCCTTCTTCCCTCCTAGGATATCTTCGTTAGCTTGCAATAATTTATCTAATCTGATTAACTTAGTATATATAACTTGGCAATAATTTTAGTCTACGTATAGCAGATGTATCCACGTCCTTCTTTGTATTTCTATATCATTTTCTGCAAAGCAGTCAGGAGCTAATAAGGTATGATTGACTGTACGACGATTGAAGTAAATGTATATATATTTATGGAGCATTATGAATTCTTCTTTTTGGTATCAAACTCAGCCCTCTCTGCAGCAACTTCGTCGCAATAAATCTTGTGTCTTGTCCAATCGGCTTTTTGGCATTCAGGGGAACAATAGGTTACATTTCGGCATCGACTACAATACATCGTTTTACTGCGTTTCACCCAATAAGGGTAAGGGAACTTGCACTGCAGGTTGCAGCAATAAGCTTTTTTGGGGGTAGCCTTCACTTCATCATATTTAGCATCCAAGCAAGAGCAGGGACAGCGAGTGCGGAAGAATTTAACAAGAGAGTGTTTGTCTGCACGGATCTCCAATTCGTGGATTTTCGGCTTACTCATTACTGCTTGAGTTTGATGCAACTCAACTGCGATGTATTGTTCGATGTACCTAGCAAAAATAGCTAATTCACGAGCATCATCGTTATTATTTCTGTCAAGAATATCTTGTGCTCCCATTGACAAAAAGTATGATACCATCAATTTCAACGCGGCAGAATCCTCCCACACGTCGGCAAATTCATCCTTGGTGGCATCTTCAGCAGCTAAGAGGTAATCCAAAAGATTGTTATTCTTGTCATCAGTAGAATCGCCGAATGCATCCCTGAAAGCGTCCGCAAATTGAGCGCAAATACTGTCAAACATATTGTCGAAGCCGTGCCTGCATTTTTGGGTCGGCGATGTACCGAATTGAAGCCGTCGCTGTTGCTCTATTAGCGACAGCCCATTGGTGGCGTGGCTGTTATCCCCCCTCTCTTCTTCCGCCGCCTCCCTAGCCTTGGCTTTGGCCGCCTTCCTCGCCTTTCCTTTATTGCGCTTCCTTCCCATGATGCTAAAGATATCCTAACTCATGGTGCATGTCAAAAAATGAAAAAAATGCTGAGGCTAGGAGGGTTTTGTTCTCGGCTCCCTTTTCCGCTTTTCTCTGTGGAACTTACTACATATCATATCGGCATCATCCAGAAGATAAGACAGAGCAGCCAGCTTGTCGAGCAGGCAAACCGCTGATGACATCACAAAGAAATGTTTTGCAACATATTTCCTCAGCTCTCATGCTTGCTCTCCTACATTCTTCTCTCCTCTTACAGGTGCTTGTGCTTCTTCGTCCTATCTACTCTAATACTTACCGCCTACTGAGGCTGTGTTGTTTACTTGCTGCCTTGCCCTCGCTCGCCTTCTTACCTATCATTCCAAAACATTTACAGGACGTTCCTAGCCGGGGAGCGTACTTATCTCTCCTCTATTTATCATATATACAATCAACAACCAACATATCGACTCAGCTCGTTCGTGTTCATGACCGGCTGTGTCCCATCGCACTCCTGCTCCTGCCTTCTTCTTCTTCTCTCCCCCTCGTGGCAGAAGTGTGACAAGATGAGAAGAAGTATAGCCCCTTCTCTACTCATTCATTGACTAGCCGATATTATTGACTGTATCCTTTTGCTGCAAAGTAGTGAACTTGATTTACTGAGAAGGAGGAACGCAGGGGGGAAGTATCTAAATTTATAGGGCATTAATGCTTCTTCTTGGCATCAAACTCAGCATTATCTTTCGTCGCAATACTTCTTTTATATACTGTACAAATAATGCATTCAAGTCTTTCTGTGGTGCATCCGTTTCTGCAAGTAGCGAACTTGATTGACGTGGAACGCAAAAAGAAAGTATCATGTATAAATTTATGGGGCATTATCAATGCTCCTCTTCTTGGCCTCAAACTCAGCGATGATGGAAGCACGATGGTTGCAAATTTCCTTGTGCATTAACCAATGAGCTTTTTGGCATTCATGGGAACAATATGTTACACTTCGGCATCGACTACAATACATTGTTTTGCTGCGTTCCACCTCTCCGCTAGGGTTCAATCTGCACTCTGGGTTGTAGCAAATTCCCATTTTTGTGATATGCTTGACTTCATCGTATTTCTCGTCCAGGCAATTGCAAGGAATGCGCCTTCTGAAAAATTTTACAAGCGAGTGAATATCAATATCACTTCTGCCATTTGATATCACGTCAATTTTCGGCCAATTCATTATTGCTTGAGATTGAAGCAGCTCAACTGCGATGTATTGCTCAAAAAATCTGGAAAATAGAGCACTAACACGAGCACCATCATAACTTCTCTTCAGAATTTGTTGCGTTCCATTGCACAACAAAATCGACATAACGCTTTCCATCTTGGCAGCATCATACCAGACCTCTGCGTATTTATCCATCGTAGCATCTTTAGCATCTGCGAGGCATTTCAAACTCTCTGCACCCTGCATCGCGGAGGCGCAAAATGCATCTCTAAATACCTCCACAAACATAACATAATCCACCTTGTCGAATCTTCCGTCGAGGCCATGCCAGCATTCCGTGGTGTCTCCAATCTGCATCCTCTGCATTTGCTCTGCCAGCGATTGCTGCTGGCCATCAGTCGCCTGGTTCCTCTCTTCCGCCGCGGCCCTAGCTTTGGCTTTGGCCGCCTTCCTCGCCTTACCTTGGTTGCGCTTTCTTCCCATGCTACAGATAATCTATCATCATGGTCACCCTATGAAAAAATGCTGAGCAGGAGCGAGGAGCGAGGAGCGAGGAGCGAGGAGCGAGGAGGCAAGGAGTTTGTTCTCAGCTCCCTTTTACGCTTCTCTCTCTCTTGTACCTAGTATCAACTTACAAGTATGGTATCATGTGAGTGGCATGATCGCACTGCTCACTGCTCACCCAACACTCTTCAATTCAAGCGACGACGAGATTGCATTGGAAAAGAGGTTAAATTGTTTTCAAGATCAATTTGACATAGAGCTAGGTTTTTTTTCAAGATTGTTTGCACCGGGCTTGGCACAAACCAGCGCAAGGTCAAGTTTGTTCTGTGTAGCTGTAGCTGTGCAGCAACTCGGCATCGGCATGAAGCATTACATTAGTTGGACGAGGAACCAGCTCATATTGTCTCTCTCTCATGTTCTTCTTTGTATCTCCATATCTATTGCTACAAAGTAGCCAGCGGCAGCGGCTATTGACTGTTCGGTGGAAGTAGTGTATATATTTATATAGTAATTTATGGTGCATTAGGACGCTTCTTTTTGGTTTTGGCATCAAACTCAGCCCTCTCTGCAGCATCTTTGTCACAATAGCTCTTATGGTTTGTCCAATCAGCTTTTTGGCATTCACGGGAGCAATAGGTTGCACATCGGCATCGGCTGCAGTACTTTGTTTTGCTGCGTTCCAGTCCGGACATTTTGAAATTGCATTCTGGGTTGAAGCAAAAACCCAACTTTGTTATAGCTTTCACTTCATCGTATTTACCATCCAAGCAAGAGCAGGGACATCGAGTGCGGAAGAATTTAACAAGTGTATGCATGTCGCCTCTTCCTGCCTCGAAAAGCTTTGGCCAATTCAGTATTGCTTGTGTTTGATCCAACTTAACGGCGATGTACTGCTCAAATATCTGGCAAAAAAAGCATAATGACGAGTATCATCGCGATGAGCTTCAAGAATATCTTCCAGATTATTTGTCCCTTCCAGTATATTTTGAGTTCCATGGTACAAAAAGTATGACATAGCCATTTCCATCTTGGACGAATCATTCCACACGTCGGCAAATTCATCTAGCGTAGCATTTCCAGCATCTACCAAGAGATCCGAAATATCTACATCGACACCGCCGCTTTCTTTAGCAGATGAATAAAATGCTTCCCTAAATGCGGTCGCGAATTCAATACACGTATTGTCAATAGATTCGAAGGAGCCGTGCCAGCATTTAGTTGTGTCGGATGATATCGGCGCAGTAACGAATTGAAGCTGTTTTTTTGCAAGTGCAATGGCTTCTTTGGCTGCCTTGTTGCGTAGTGCTAGTGCATCTTCTGCAGCTTGTTTGGATTTAGTGGTGGTGGAGGCAATTTGTAATGAGGATAGGTTGGCTGTGGCTGCTGCCCCTTCCACTCCTGCTGCATCTGTTGTTGTTGTGGTTGTAGCATCATTCTTTTTATCATCAGCGGTTGTAGTTTCCGCCTTTTGTAAAAGTTTTCCAGTAGTAAGGTCGATCACATTTCCCTCTCTATCTACAATTGTCAATGCCCTTTTAGCACGTGGAGCAGTAGCAGCAGACGGTACCTGTGGAGGCATACCCCGCAACTGCTGTTGCTGCTGAGGCGGCATTTCATTTTGATATCGTGGAACAAATTCCATGCCACCTTCTAATCCTCCCCCCTGTCCCATCATTTGTTGTTGTGGTGGTGGCATTATTCCATAGGCAGGTGCACGAGCAGGTTGTGGTTGTTGATTGTATCCTCCCCTTCCCACCCGTTGTGGTGGTGTCGGAGCGGCTCCGCTCTGCAACTGCTGCATTCGATGATCTGCAAGCGATTGTTGCCGCCCATTCGCTTTCGTCTGATCATTCGCCCTCCCTTCTTCTTCCCCTTCTCTAGCCATGGCTTTGGCCGCCTTCCTCGCCTTCCCTTGATTACGTTTCCTTCCCATTGTTGCTAATAGCACTATGAAAAGTGAAAAGGCAAGCGGCGGCGATCGAATGGAGCGAGGTTTATTCTCGGCTCCCTTTTACGCTTCGCTCTGTAGGAGTATGTAGAATGACTTACAAGTACCTATAACATGTGGCATCAAGATCAAGTAGCGATCATCGATCGATCGCACGCTCACCCAACTCTCTTCATTCAATGCGACGAGTATTGCATCATGGACGTTCCCTTGGACCGATCTATCTCACGATCAGCTGAGAGGTGTGAGCATTCTTGGCGCCACGGACACGGAATCGTTCCATTTTAAAATTATTTCGCCCTCCATCCACGGAGACATAACCGTTCTATGAATTCATACTACTAAGAGTTATAAATACGTATGATTCTAGTGAAATTCCACCTTCGTTGACCAGCAAACAGAAGCTCCCACAATCAAAATCGTTCTCTTGTAGTGGACATTTACTGATAAATCTTCAATAGCCCAAGACTGCAGCCATTCTGTTGTGTCCCCTTCTGGAAAAGCATTCTCGTGTTCATCCCCAAGATATCTCAATGCAGTATGGGTGTATAGAACATTCGTATGCTTCACGCCTTGTGAGTCCCAAAGAGAGATTCTGTTGTCGAGAAAGTTAATGCGCAAGGTGAGCCAATGCACAAGGACTTTTATCAATGACTTCAAGAGAATCGTTGAATGCATCCCTGAAAGCGACCGCGAATTTAGCACAAATACTGTCAAACATTTTGTCGAAGCCGTGCCTGCATTTTTGGGTCGGCGATGTACCGAATTGAAGCCGACGCTGCATTTGCTCTATTAGCGGATGCTGCAGCCCATCGGTGGTCTGGTTGTCATTCCCCCTCTCTTCTTTTGCCGCTTCTTCATCAGCCTTGGGCTTTGGCCGCCTTCCTCGCCTTCCCTTGGTTGCCTTCCTTCCCATGATGCTAAAGATATTCTATCTCATGGTGCATGTCAAAAAATGAAAAAAACGCTGAGCGAGGCGATCGAGGCAAGGAGGTTTTGTTCTCGGCTCCCTTTTACGCTTCTCTCTGTGGTAACACTTTGTACAAGTGTTGTAAGGAAGTACTCCTATGCGGCATCGATCTCCAGTAAGATAAGATCGAGGCAGCTTGTCGAGCAGGCAAACCGCTGATGATATCACAAATAGAATGCTCTGCAACATATTTCCTAGCACTCTCATGCTTGCTCTCTTACATTCTTCTCTCCTCTTGCAGGTGCTTGTCCTTCTTCCTCCGATCCAAGTCTAATACTTACCGCCTACTGACTGCTTACTGCTCTTTCTTTGGCGGTCTTGTTTACTTGCTGCCTTGCCCTCGCTCACCTTCTTACATATCATATCCAAAACATTAACAGGACGTTCCTAGCCGGTGAGCATACTTATCTCTCTATTCATCATACCGATGCCTGTCTACTTCAACCAACATAATATCGACTCAGCTCGTTCGTCGGCTGTGTCCCATCGCACTCCTGCTCCTGCCTTCTTCTTCTTCTCTCCCCCTCGTGGCATAAGTGTTTCAAGATGAGAAGGAGTATATCCCCTGCTCTACTCATTATTTGACTAGCCAATATTATTGACTGTATCCTTTTGCTTCAAAGTAGTGAACTTGATTTACTGAGAACGCAGGGGGAATGATCTAAATTTATAGGGCATTAATGCTTCTTCTTGGCATCAAACTCAGCATTATCTTTCGTCGCAATACTTCTTCCATAGAATGTACAAACAATGCATTCAAATTCAAGTCTTTCTGTGGTGCATCCGTTTCTGCAAGTAGCGAATTTGATTGACTGAGACAAGTGGAACGCAAAGAGAAAGTATCATGTATAAATTTATGGGGCATTATCAATGCTCCTCTTCTTGGCCTCAAACTCAGCAATTTGAGCAACACATTCATCACAAGACGGTCTGTGTATTGACCAATGAGCTTTTTGGCATTCATGTGAACAATAAGTTACACATCGGCATCGACTACAATACATTGTTTTGCTGCGGTCCACCTCTCCGCTAGGATTCAATCTGCACTCTGGGTTGTAGCAAAGTCCCATTTTTGTAATGCACTTCACCTCATTGTATTTCTCATCTAGACAGGAGCAGGGAATGCGCCTTCGGAATAATTTTACAAGCGAGTGAATATCAATATCACTTCTGCCATTTGATATCACGTCAATTTTCGGCCAATTCATTATTGCTTGAGATTGATGCAAAAATGTTGCGATATATTGTTCAAAATATCTGGAGAATAGAGCACTAACACGAGCATGATCGTAATCGTCATCAAGAACATGTTGCGTTCCATTACTCAACAAGAATGATACTACAATTCCCATCTTGATAGAATCATTCCACACCTCTGCGTATTTATCCATCGTAGCATCTCTAGCGTCTGCGAGGCTTTTCGAAGTAGCTGCACCCTGCATCACGGAGGCAGAAAAAGCATCCTCAAATGCCTTCAGAAACAAAATGTTGTCCGCCTTGTCGAATCTTCCGTCGAGGCCGTGCCAGCATTCTGTTATGTCTACAATCTGCATCCTCTGCATTTGCTCTGCCAGCGATTGCTGCTGGCCATCAGTCGCCTGGTTCCTCTCTTCCGCCTCCTTAGCTTTGGCTTTGGCCGCCTTCCTCGCCTTCCCTTGGTTGCGCTTTCTTCCCATGATGCTACAGATAATCTATCATCATGGTCACCCTATGAAAAATGCTGAGCGTGGAGCGAGGAGGCAAGGAGTTTGTTCTCAGCTCCCTTTTACGCTTCTCTCTCTCTTGTACCTCTAGTATCAACTTACAAGTATGTTACTCCGGTTTTGCAACCCAGGTTGCAGAAGTACAGAGGAATTAAGTATGAAAATTATACCCTAAAAGTTACTACAACATTTTGGGTAGTATCTGGTCGCTCTCAGTAGTACTTTACCCCCTTTTTGCAACCCAAGTTGCAAAACGGGTTGCAAAAAGAGGGTTAGTTTTGCAACTTTTGCAACTCACGTGTGACGTGTTTACCCGCCCGCTCCAAAAACACATCTCGGTAACCATGATGAGCCACTCGCTACCACCACTTTACGAGGCAGCCCAGCCAATGCAGTCGCCATAAAAACACATCGGCCGCTTCCTAACCGTGATTTCTCAGGCATGCCAGCTCTTGCCGCGGAAAATATCGTAAAGGAGGAGTCGAAGCAGCTCGAGGAAATAATGGCCACATCGAGTGACACATCAACGCACAGCTCGCAAGATATGTGAGGCTTGTTTTCACTTGAATGGATTTCATATGGCTGTTGATGGGCATGAGCGCCTGTTGCTGTAGTATCAGTTATAAATCACAATATGTGTCTTGTTGAAGGCTGCCGCATCGTGCTAGATGGATAGATATCATATTCAACATCAACAAAGTTCAAATAATACACAAACACTATCCTCTCTGCAAGTTAAGCAAACATTACATTGACATGACTTGTCTACACGATGGATGATAGACTGGCGACTTCCGACCATATGGAAATTGTTGTCGAATTAGGTGCATTGATGGTGTGCACATGTTGTTGGTGATGACGATGGAGATATGAAACGCGGCAGTGTAGGCAAGAGCCGCGGGTATGCCCGATTGTTCCACTTTCATGACAGCCTATGCTATCAGCGGCATTAACACGACCGTGCAAGGCGTACAGCCGAAAGATTTGTGCAATTCATCTCTTTGCATGAGCTTAGCAATCCGCTGGAAGTGAAAAGTATGTACCATCTGGAAACGCTAATATGTGTACATTTTCTTGGCCCCAGGACACAGAAAGGACAAAGGATTAACACCATTAATATAGTCTACTACTAAGGCAGTTATGATAGCAATATATTTGTCTCGAAACATAGCCATTAGACCAGATTATTGATTGCATTCGAATGCACGGAGAGTTTGTCTTAGAAAAATAAATGTGTGTGACATGCATGCCCGTCACGTAGCGTTGTGACACGTGTTTTGGTTGCAAAAATAGTTGCAAATCCGGAGGGTTCGGGCATGTTACTCCGGTTTTGCAACCCAGGTTGCAGAAGTACAGAGGAATTAAGTATGAAAATTATACCCTAAAAGTTACTACAACATTTTGGGTAGTATCTGGTCGCTCTCAGTAGTACTTTACCCCCTTTTTGCAACCCAAGTTGCAAAACGGGTTGCAAAAAGAGGGTTAGTTTTGCAACTTTTGCAACTCACGTGTGACGTGTTTACCCGCCCGCTCCAAAAACACATCTCGGTAACCATGATGAGCCACTCGCTACCACCACTTTACGAGGCAGCCCAGCCAATGCAGTCGCCATAAAAACACATCGGCCGCTTCCTAACCGTGATTTCTCAGGCATGCCAGCTCTTGCCGCGGAAAATATCGTAAAGGAGGAGTCGAAGCAGCTCGAGGAAATAATGGCCACATCGAGTGACACATCAACGCACAGCTCGCAAGATATGTGAGGCTTGTTTTCACTTGAATGGATTTCATATGGCTGTTGATGGGCATGAGCGCCTGTTGCTGTAGTATCAGTTATAAATCACAATATGTGTCTTGTTGAAGGCTGCCGCATCGTGCTAGATGGATAGATATCATATTCAACATCAACAAAGTTCAAATAATACACAAACACTATCCTCTCTGCAAGTTAAGCAAACATTACATTGACATGACTTGTCTACACGATGGATGATAGACTGGCGACTTCCGACCATATGGAAATTGTTGTCGAATTAGGTGCATTGATGGTGTGCACATGTTGTTGGTGATGACGATGGAGATATGAAACGCGGCAGTGTAGGCAAGAGCCGCGGGTATGCCCGATTGTTCCACTTTCATGACAGCCTATGCTATCAGCGGCATTAACACGACCGTGCAAGGCGTACAGCCGAAAGATTTGTGCAATTCATCTCTTTGCATGAGCTTAGCAATCCGCTGGAAGTGAAAAGTATGTACCATCTGGAAACGCTAATATGTGTACATTTTCTTGGCCCCAGGACACAGAAAGGACAAAGGATTAACACCATTAATATAGTCTACTACTAAGGCAGTTATGATAGCAATATATTTGTCTCGAAACATAGCCATTAGACCAGATTATTGATTGCATTCGAATGCACGGAGAGTTTGTCTTAGAAAAATAAATGTGTGTGACATGCATGCCCGTCACGTAGCGTTGTGACACGTGTTTTGGTTGCAAAAATAGTTGCAAATCCGGAGGGTTCGGGCATGTTACTCCGGTTTTGCAACCCAGGTTGCAGAAGTACAGAGGAATTAAGTATGAAAATTATACCCTAAAAGTTACTACAACATTTTGGGTAGTATCTGGTCGCTCTCAGTAGTACTTTACCCCCTTTTTGCAACCCAAGTTGCAAAACGGGTTGCAAAAAGAGGGTTAGTTTTGCAACTTTTGCAACTCACGTGTGACGTGTTTACCCGCCCGCTCCAAAAACACATCTCGGTAACCATGATGAGCCACTCGCTACCACCACTTTACGAGGCAGCCCAGCCAATGCAGTCGCCATAAAAACACATCGGCCGCTTCCTAACCGTGATTTCTCAGGCATGCCAGCTCTTGCCGCGGAAAATATCGTAAAGGAGGAGTCGAAGCAGCTCGAGGAAATAATGGCCACATCGAGTGACACATCAACGCACAGCTCGCAAGATATGTGAGGCTTGTTTTCACTTGAATGGATTTCATATGGCTGTTGATGGGCATGAGCGCCTGTTGCTGTAGTATCAGTTATAAATCACAATATGTGTCTTGTTGAAGGCTGCCGCATCGTGCTAGATGGATAGATATCATATTCAACATCAACAAAGTTCAAATAATACACAAACACTATCCTCTCTGCAAGTTAAGCAAACATTACATTGACATGACTTGTCTACACGATGGATGATAGACTGGCGACTTCCGACCATATGGAAATTGTTGTCGAATTAGGTGCATTGATGGTGTGCACATGTTGTTGGTGATGACGATGGAGATATGAAACGCGGCAGTGTAGGCAAGAGCCGCGGGTATGCCCGATTGTTCCACTTTCATGACAGCCTATGCTATCAGCGGCATTAACACGACCGTGCAAGGCGTACAGCCGAAAGATTTGTGCAATTCATCTCTTTGCATGAGCTTAGCAATCCGCTGGAAGTGAAAAGTATGTACCATCTGGAAACGCTAATATGTGTACATTTTCTTGGCCCCAGGACACAGAAAGGACAAAGGATTAACACCATTAATATAGTCTACTACTAAGGCAGTTATGATAGCAATATATTTGTCTCGAAACATAGCCATTAGACCAGATTATTGATTGCATTCGAATGCACGGAGAGTTTGTCTTAGAAAAATAAATGTGTGTGACATGCATGCCCGTCACGTAGCGTTGTGACACGTGTTTTGGTTGCAAAAATAGTTGCAAATCCGGAGGGTTCGGGCATGTTACTCCGGTTTTGCAACCCAGGTTGCAGAAGTACAGAGGAATTAAGTATGAAAATTATACCCTAAAAGTTACTACAACATTTTGGGTAGTATCTGGTCGCTCTCAGTAGTACTTTACCCCCTTTTTGCAACCCAAGTTGCAAAACGGGTTGCAAAAAGAGGGTTAGTTTTGCAACTTTTGCAACTCACGTGTGACGTGTTTACCCGCCCGCTCCAAAAACACATCTCGGTAACCATGATGAGCCACTCGCTACCACCACTTTACGAGGCAGCCCAGCCAATGCAGTCGCCATAAAAACACATCGGCCGCTTCCTAACCGTGATTTCTCAGGCATGCCAGCTCTTGCCGCGGAAAATATCGTAAAGGAGGAGTCGAAGCAGCTCGAGGAAATAATGGCCACATCGAGTGACACATCAACGCACAGCTCGCAAGATATGTGAGGCTTGTTTTCACTTGAATGGATTTCATATGGCTGTTGATGGGCATGAGCGCCTGTTGCTGTAGTATCAGTTATAAATCACAATATGTGTCTTGTTGAAGGCTGCCGCATCGTGCTAGATGGATAGATATCATATTCAACATCAACAAAGTTCAAATAATACACAAACACTATCCTCTCTGCAAGTTAAGCAAACATTACATTGACATGACTTGTCTACACGATGGATGATAGACTGGCGACTTCCGACCATATGGAAATTGTTGTCGAATTAGGTGCATTGATGGTGTGCACATGTTGTTGGTGATGACGATGGAGATATGAAACGCGGCAGTGTAGGCAAGAGCCGCGGGTATGCCCGATTGTTCCACTTTCATGACAGCCTATGCTATCAGCGGCATTAACACGACCGTGCAAGGCGTACAGCCGAAAGATTTGTGCAATTCATCTCTTTGCATGAGCTTAGCAATCCGCTGGAAGTGAAAAGTATGTACCATCTGGAAACGCTAATATGTGTACATTTTCTTGGCCCCAGGACACAGAAAGGACAAAGGATTAACACCATTAATATAGTCTACTACTAAGGCAGTTATGATAGCAATATATTTGTCTCGAAACATAGCCATTAGACCAGATTATTGATTGCATTCGAATGCACGGAGAGTTTGTCTTAGAAAAATAAATGTGTGTGACATGCATGCCCGTCACGTAGCGTTGTGACACGTGTTTTGGTTGCAAAAATAGTTGCAAATCCGGAGGGTTCGGGCATGTTACTCCGGTTTTGCAACCCAGGTTGCAGAAGTACAGAGGAATTAAGTATGAAAATTATACCCTAAAAGTTACTACAACATTTTGGGTAGTATCTGGTCGCTCTCAGTAGTACTTTACCCCCTTTTTGCAACCCAAGTTGCAAAACGGGTTGCAAAAAGAGGGTTAGTTTTGCAACTTTTGCAACTCACGTGTGACGTGTTTACCCGCCCGCTCCAAAAACACATCTCGGTAACCATGATGAGCCACTCGCTACCACCACTTTACGAGGCAGCCCAGCCAATGCAGTCGCCATAAAAACACATCGGCCGCTTCCTAACCGTGATTTCTCAGGCATGCCAGCTCTTGCCGCGGAAAATATCGTAAAGGAGGAGTCGAAGCAGCTCGAGGAAATAATGGCCACATCGAGTGACACATCAACGCACAGCTCGCAAGATATGTGAGGCTTGTTTTCACTTGAATGGATTTCATATGGCTGTTGATGGGCATGAGCGCCTGTTGCTGTAGTATCAGTTATAAATCACAATATGTGTCTTGTTGAAGGCTGCCGCATCGTGCTAGATGGATAGATATCATATTCAACATCAACAAAGTTCAAATAATACACAAACACTATCCTCTCTGCAAGTTAAGCAAACATTACATTGACATGACTTGTCTACACGATGGATGATAGACTGGCGACTTCCGACCATATGGAAATTGTTGTCGAATTAGGTGCATTGATGGTGTGCACATGTTGTTGGTGATGACGATGGAGATATGAAACGCGGCAGTGTAGGCAAGAGCCGCGGGTATGCCCGATTGTTCCACTTTCATGACAGCCTATGCTATCAGCGGCATTAACACGACCGTGCAAGGCGTACAGCCGAAAGATTTGTGCAATTCATCTCTTTGCATGAGCTTAGCAATCCGCTGGAAGTGAAAAGTATGTACCATCTGGAAACGCTAATATGTGTACATTTTCTTGGCCCCAGGACACAGAAAGGACAAAGGATTAACACCATTAATATAGTCTACTACTAAGGCAGTTATGATAGCAATATATTTGTCTCGAAACATAGCCATTAGACCAGATTATTGATTGCATTCGAATGCACGGAGAGTTTGTCTTAGAAAAATAAATGTGTGTGACATGCATGCCCGTCACGTAGCGTTGTGACACGTGTTTTGGTTGCAAAAATAGTTGCAAATCCGGAGGGTTCGGGCATGGTATCATGTGAGTGGCATGATCGCACTGCTCACTGCTCACTGCTCACCCAACACTCTTCGATTCAATACGACGATGAGATTGCATTGGAAAAGAGGTTAAATTTTTTTCAAGATCAATTTGGTATAGAGCTAGGTTTTCAAGATTGTTTGCACCGGGCTTGGCACAAACCAGCGCAAGGTTAAGTTTGTTCTGTGTAGCTGTAGCTGTGCAGCAACTCGGCATCGGCATGAAGCATTACATTAGTTGGACGAGGAACCAGCTCATATTCTCTCTCTCTCGTGTTCTTCTTTGTATCTCCATATCTATTGCTACAAAGTAGCCAGCGGCAGCGGCTATTGACTGTTCGGTGGAAGTAGTGTATATATTTACATAGTAATTTATGGAGCATTAGGACGCTTCTTTTTGGTTTTGGCATCAAACTCAGCCATCTCTTCAGCATCTTCGTCGCAATAAATCTTGTGTCTTGTCCAATCAGCTTTTTGGCACTCACGGGAGCAATAGGTTGCACATCGGCATCGGCTGCAGTACTTTGTTTTGCTGCGTTCCAGCTCTCCGGACATTTCGAAATCGAAATTGGAATTGCATTCTGGGTTGAAGCAAAAACCCAACTTTGTTATAGCTTTCACTTCATCGTATTTACCATCCAAGCAGGAGCAGGGACAGCGAGTGCGGAAGAATTTTACAAGCGTATGCATGTCGCCTCTGTCTGCCTCATAAAGCTTTGGCCAATGCATTATTGCTTGTGTTTGATCCAACTTAACGGCGATGTACTGCTCAAAATATCTGGCAAAAATAGCACAATGACGAGTATCATCGCGACTCAATTCAAGAATATCTTCCAGATTGTTTGTCCCCTCCAGTATATTTTGAGTTCCATAGTACAAAAAGTATGACATTGCCATTTCCATCTTGGACGAATCATTCCATACAGCGGCAAACTCATCCAGCGTAGCATTCCCAGCATCTACCAGGAGATCCGAAATATCTCCATCGATACCGCCGCTTTCTTTATCTTTAGCAGAAGAATAAAATGCTTCTCTAAATGCGATCACAAATTCAATACACATAACGTCAATAGATTCAATCGAGCCGTGCCAGCATTTTGTTGTGTCATGTCCTGATATAGATT
The DNA here is from genome assembly GCA_030544225.1 of Skeletonema marinoi. Lineage (NCBI taxonomy): Eukaryota > Bacillariophyta > Thalassiosirophyceae > Thalassiosirales > Thalassiosiraceae > Skeletonema > Skeletonema marinoi. Next base: position 345,993 of record CM060506.1, read on the forward strand.
GAAGCAGATTCTTTTGTGCGAATGCAATGACTTTTCTGTTTCTGGCTGCAGTGTTGCGTAGTGCATCTCCAGTAGCGTCGACATCGATCACATCTCCAATCACATTTCCATATTCATCTGCAAAGGAATACCTAATAGGCTCACCAAGATTTTGAGGAAGAAATCCCAGGCCATCTCCTAATCCTCCCCCCTGTCCTATCATTTGCTGCTGTGGTGGTGGCATCATTCCATAGGCAGGCGCACGAGGTTGCGGTTGTTGATTGTATCCTCCCCTCCCCACCCGTTGTGGTGGTTTCGGCGCTGCTCCGCTCTGCATCTGCAACTGCTGCATTTGCGCTCCCAGTGGTTGCTGCCGCCCATTCGCCGTATAATTATTATAATAATCTTCTTCCGCCGCCTCCTCTCTAGCCTTGGCTTTGGCCGCCTTCCTCGCCTTTCCTTTATTGCGCTTCCTTCCCATGATGCTACAGATATTCTACATCATGGTGCATGTCAAAAAAATGCTGGAGCTGGAGAAGGGCTGGAGGTTTTTTCTCGGCTCTCTTTTACTCCCTTCAAGGGTTTGTGCTTGTGCAAAAGTTGTTATTCATACTCATCATTATTGATTTCTGTTCAACTGATCCCATTCATTATTGATATCTTCTCCTTACATGTCATGCATGATACAGCTTGGGCGGTATTGCGTGGGAACAACTTTACTGGAGAAATGCCATTGAGTGTATGTGAGAATAGTGACAAGGCAAGTCCTCGTGGGAAGATTACACTCTTGTCTGCGGATTGTTTAGAGGATGGTCCGGTTGTTTGCTCGTGTTGTGATTATTGTGGCGAGGCGTTGTAGAAAGTGATAGATAGATTCACCACATAGAAAGAGAGAGGTATACATGTGGAGGGAATGAGCGTAAGGCTTAGATTTGTGACAGAAATGAGTAAGATGTATATTGTGAATGCCTGCAAAGGAATTCACTTCTGAAAGTTTCTTGTTAGTCGACATAAATGAATGATAATGATGTATAGAATGAATAGCTACAATGCACACTTCTCTTTTGCTCGGGCACAGCAGAATGCTTCCGAATGCCTTCGCCTCTGCTTGCACGTAAAGCATGGTCATCTCGCCTCAGTCACTCTTATAAGAGATCAAGGAAGTAAATGGATAGAGAGGAAAGCATACGATAATTCTTCCTGAGCACTGAATGTTACTTTATTCGTATCATATTGTATTGCCTTCAATCTACGACGTCTTCTGCAGCACAGAAGAGGAGTGGAGAAAGTGACTGTATTTCAACATGTTCATGTAAATGTGATGCATTATGACTCTTTCTCGGCCTCAAACTCTTCCCTTATCCTTGTTATGCGCTCCCAGTCTTCCCTGTGCATAGGCCAATGCGCTTTTTGGCATTCACGGGAACAATAGGCTACACATCGGCATCCACTGCAATACATTGTTTTGCTGCGTTCCACCAGCCCACTTTTGTCATTACACTGTGGGTTGTAGCAAATGCCCATCTTTGTGGTAGTCTTTACTTCATCGTATTTCTTATCCAAGCAAGCGCATGGAATACGCTTCCGAAATAATTTGACAAGTGTGTGAATGTCGCCTTCAATTGTCACTTCCTTAATTTTCTGCCAATGCATTATTGCTTGAGTTTGATGCAACTCGACTGCGATGTATTGTTCAAAGTACCTGGCATACATAGCAAACTCACGAGCAGCATGATAATTACCTTCAAGAATGTTGTCCGTTCCATGATACAAAAAGCATGACATAGCGCTTTCCATGTTGCGAGAATCATTCCACACGGCGGCAAATTCATCCTTCGTCGCATCTTCAGCATCTATGAGGCAATTCAAATTACTTTGACCCCTCTTGCTAGCTTCATGGACTGCACGAATGAACGCCATAGTGAGATCAATGCACATTTTCATTTCGTCAAGAAATTCGAAGCCGTGCCTGCATTCTGTTGTATCGGATGGTATCGGGGCGGCACCGATCTGCATCATTTGCATTTCAGACGCTTGTTGCTGCCCAATGGTCGTCTGATTATCCCCATTAGCCTGATTTCTTCCCCTCTCCTCCTCCTCATTCCTAGCCTTAGCTTTGGCTGCCTTCCTCGCCTTCCCTTGATTACGTTTCCTTCCCATGATGCTAAAGATATTCTACATCATGGTGCATGTCAAAAAAATGCTGGAGCGTGCGTGGGCGAGGGCTGGAGGTTTTTTCTCGGCTCTCTTTTACCTTTGACGCCATCTTTTACATCATACCATTTCATTCTGCTGCCGCTGTTGAGTTGCACTGCTGTTTATTTGGCAGCAAAGGATCGTCAGCCATGGCAGACCAGGCGGTTGTTGGTGCGCAGGATGGTGATGATGAGATTTTTGTCTACATGGGCGGCGATCAAGTTGTACCCCCAAATGTCATCCGGGTCAGAATTGATAAATCCGTCAAAAATATTATTGAGCGGGCGTTCGATAATCGTGAACAACTAATTTATGTGGAGTTTCACGACGGGATCGAAATAATTTGGGAGGATGCGTTCTATGGCTGTACCTCACTGACGAGTGTTAAATTGCTGGGCATTAAGGTCATCAAAGCTGGGGCTTTCTATTATTGTCATGACCTGGCAGAAGTAGAATTTGGTGATAAGCTGGAAACAATTGAAGAGGGGGCATTCCACCAATGCTTCTCGTTGAGAACCCTCACGATGCCCTCTGTCAGGATAATTGAAAGTTACGCATTCGCTAATTGTTATCATCTGACAGATTTGGAACTACCCGAAGCATCGGAGACAATACAAGAGAGTGCATTCAGTACCTGCTTTGCTCTGAGACGCATCACCATGCCAATGAAGAGTGATATGATTGGCAATTATGTATTCTCCAATTGCCCAGAGCTAATAACAGCGGACCTAGTTGGGGGGATCCTCAAAACTGTAGCCTCATTGCATCTGGAGAGATGGAGAAATGAGATGAAGGATGAAATCAATAGAATCAATCAAGTTCTTTCTGATCCTATTACACTAGAAAAGACCCTAGTAATAAGACAGTGGATGAGAGCAGTCATCCGCCGACTCGATCACTACAAAACTGAACACAAAGCATTATTACAGGAGGCTACCACATTGCTTGAACTTGCCCTTTGGAAGGCCAACCTTGATGACAATGAGGGAGGTGTACTGGAGAAGGAGGGAGTCCGAACTACGAGGGGACGACGAAAGAGGGCAAGGAAAGAGATTTGTATTACATCTGGTGCAAGTATTGTGATCAAGCATGTGTTGCCTTTTCTCACATTGTTAGAATGAGAGGAAGAGCTCTAAGTAAGCCGATCTATGTCTGGTCACCAAGTGCGAAGTATGCCTGATAGCTGTTTCTCAGCAGGAACCGCTAGATCGTTTACGCAGTTAATTCTTCATATGTAAGGATAAATCGACTTTCTCTTGCAACATAATGAATGATACGTTTCTATTTTTATCAGCATACACAATTTATGGCATCAATGCAAGAGGATGAGGTAGGGTCGCATTTCCTGTGGCTGCGGACAGCCACACCTTGAGGGAATATCATCAACGTCTCTACTTTTACGGCTGGAACGATCTTCATTTAGTAAATGCTTCATGTGTAAGGGAAATTGACTTTCTCTTCCATTTCCTCAGCTCTCATGTCTTGCTGTCTTACCTTTTACCTTTCTCCTCTTGCAGGTGCTTCTTCCTCCAATCTAAGACTTCCCACCTACTGCTCTCTCTATGGCTCTTGTTTACTTGCGGCATTGCCCTCGCTCACCTTCTCACAGATTATATGCGAACCATTTATAGGAGGCTAGAGGATTGATATTAACGTGTTGCAATAATTTAAGACTACGCATTGCAGATGCTTTCATATTCTTGTGTGTATCTATATATCTGCTGCGCAAAATAGCCAATGTGATTGACTGAGAAGGTGGAACAAAGAGGGGAAGTATCTAACTTTATGGGGCATTAGTTATGGATTATGGCTATTTCTTTTTGGCATCAAATTCGCCTTCGTAGCATCTACATCGCCACAAAAAGTCTTGTGCTCTGCCCAATGAATTTCTTGGCATCCCCGAGAACAATAGGTGACGCTTCGGCACCGACTGCAATACATTGTTTTGCTGCGCTCTACACATCCATTTGGGAAAGGGCATTCTTGGTTGAAGCAAAAGCCAATTTTAGTGATATGTTTCACCTCTTCGTATTTGGCATCCAAGCAGGAACAGAAAATGCGCTTTCGAAAGAATTTCACAAGCGTGTGCACGTCGGCATATTGTGCTGCAATTAATTTCGGCAGATGAAATAGAGATTGAGTTTGATGCAACTCAACTTCAATGCATTGTTCGAAATACCTGGCATAGATAGCACAATCACGAGCATCATCGTCATTACCGTCCAGAATACATTGCGCTCCCACAGACAAAAAGAACAATAACACCGATTTTAACTTGGAAGGATCGTTCCACACGTCGACGAATTCGTCTATCGTGGCATCAGCTGCTGCCATAAGGTTATTCAAAATACCGTTTGAACCGCGTTGAAGGCATGCTTGAAATGCTTCCACAAAATTAGGCGTGAAATCACGGCTAATTTTGTTCATCTTTTCCTTTTCGAAGCCGTGGTAGCATTTTGTAGAATTGCCATTACCGGTCTGCAACCGGTCTGCCAGCGACTGTCGCTGCTGATTCGTCACCTGATTATTGCTCTCTGTCGCCTCCTCTCTAGCCTTGGCTTTGGCCGCCTTCCTTGCCTTCCCTTGGTTGCGCTTCCTTCCCATTGTAAAGATAAAGATATTATTCTTGTGCAATTGTATGAAAATGAGGAGCGAGGGCGAGGAGGGTTTGTTCTCGGCTCCCTTTTACGCTTCTCTCTCACGTAAGAGTATGTAGCATCGACGTACAAGTATGGTACATACCTTGTGGCATCGAGCGATCGCACTTACTGCTCACCCAACACTCTTCAATTCATATGACGAGGATTGCATCGGAAAAGAAAGATGCTAAATTGTTTTCAAGATCAATTTGACATCGGAACGGTCGACAAGATTGTTTGCAGCTGCATTCAGGCTCGACACGAAAGCAGAGCAGGTCAAGGTTGTTCTGTAGCTGTAGCGACTCGGCATGAAACATTCGTTGGACGAGGAACCAGCTCTTCGCCTCTTACTACTACCCGTCGACCTCTCTTCCAACTACGGTTCAGATGATGAAACGGCTCCCAGTCGTATCAGAACAGCAGTTATTGTTCGATAATGTATAATCTGCAAGATCTGTAGGGTAAGTTTATGTATATAGTAAGCCCTGATGTAGCAAGCCTTACATATGCGGATGAAAGAAGCTTCATTGCCTTGTTTCCCCTTTCCACTTCAGTCACACTCTATGCAGGCATTCAGGCTCGGCACGAAAGCAGAGTTAGTAGGTCAAGGCAGAACAGCTGCAGCTGCAGCGACTCAGCATGAAACATTCGATGGACGAGGAAGCTGCTCATTGTCTCTTTCACTACAACCTGATGTCCTCCCTTACAACTCCGGTTCAGATGATGAAATGGATCTCTGTCGTCTCAGAACAGTTGTTATTGTTCGATAATGTAATCTGCAAGCTCTGTAGGGTGCTAGGTTTACGTATGTAGCAAGCTTCACATGTGCGGTTGAAAGAAGCTTCAATTGCCTTGTTTCCCCTTTCATGGCAATCACACTCTATACAGTGATCGTTGCCTTTGCCATAGCAACCTACCTCTGCAATGACGAAGATAGAAGACAAGAAAAGACTTCATTCCGCCTTTCTGACAAGATGAGATTATGAGCCCTTCATCGAAATTATCCATCCTTGAACAGAGATCTGACTGAGATCTTCGTCTATCTTCGTAACGACGATGGTGCAGAGAAGAAGCAACCAGCGATCCCAAAAAAGAAGCAATATCAACGATGGCAGCAGTATCATCCCTCCTTGGGAAAGGACGACGACAGCAGAATATAATCTTGCAATTTCAAACGAGGTTTCTCGCCGCCCCTCCAACTAGATGCTCACATCATGTGCCAAAAAACATCCATCGGCATTTCCGTCATTGCTGGCAAAGCAACGCTGCTCATAGAAGATCTCACTGCAGTTTGACGAGTCGCTACCATGACAGTCGAACATTTCCGTCGTCTGCTTTTGCTGTTGCTGCTCGATCAATACCATGCTACAATAATCAGCACAGTGTCAATTATTTTAGCACGATGAAATCCTCCATGGATCAAAGTGGCGAAATAATATCGTCATCTTCACCACCGATGCCACCACCACCAACTTCAACAGCAGTTGAGCAAGCAATAAATAACGTCAACAATACTACTACTGATGATTCAACTGTCAGCAATAACATCGAAGAAGCATCAAGCCTACTAGAACACTACGAAAAACTCATCGCCTCAGGCGAAGTAACACGAGATCCACATCAGATACGTGCTTTGCGTGAATTAGATCGATTGCGTGTCGATTGTTTGAGTTATGTGGCTTCTCCTTCGTTTCATTGTAATGATGATGATGATAACAGCAATGCTAGTGATGTCAATGGAGGTGGTGATGGGTGGAGTATAGCGAGTTTATTCTCTTCTTGGGGGGATAGCTCTGCTTCTTCTTCCGGCAATGCTGCTGCATCATCGTCATCGGGTGGTCATAGTGAACAATCATTGGCAACAGAAAAGCCAAAGGGTGTGTATCTACATGGAGGAGTTGGATGTGGTAAAACTTATTGTATGGATCTATTTTACAATTCATTGCCTGACAATCCGTTGAATGCTGATAACAATGATGTGAATGATCATACAACTACAACTACAGAAGCAACAGCAGCAAACCCATCATCATCTACACGCAACAAGAACAACAACATCAAACAAAAAGTACACTTTCACAAGTTCATGCTCAACATGCACAAATCAATCCACACCGCCAAAACCACCCACTCCCTCCAAGGCAACGACCTAATCAACCACGTCATTCAAACCACACTCTCCCACGGTAAAATCATTTGCTTTGATGAATTCCAAGTAACCGACATTGCCGATGCACTCTTACTCAAACGATTATTCACCGCTTTATTGGAACGGGGAGCAGTCATTGTTGCCACGAGTAATCGACCCCCGTGTGATTTGTACAAGGGGGGATTGCAACGTGATTTGTTTTTGCCGTTTATTGATTTGTTGGAGGAGGAGTGTCATGTTGTGAGTATGTGGGAGAGTGATATGGATTATCGGTTGGTGCAGAAGGATGAGGAGAATGATAGTTATGATGATAGTGGTAAGCAACGTGTGTATTTTGTGGGAAATGATGGGGCGACGAAACGACGGTTTGACAAGTTGTTCCACGTATTGACCAAAGGAGGTTCGGATATTAATTCCATGGTGTTGGATGTGCAGGGACGTGAGGTATTTGTTCCAAAGGCAAGTGAGGAGTATAACATTGCGAGATTTTCATTTGGTGATTTGTGTGCCAGGGCTGCTGGTGCTGCGGATTACTTGGCGATTGGAGAGCGGTTTCATACGGTGTTTATTGAGGATGTGCCCAAGTTGCAGTATCATGAGGTTAATTTGGTACGGCGGTGGATTACGTTGATTGATGCTTTGTATGAGAATCATGTCAAGTTGGTGATTCAGGCTGAGACCAAGCCGGAGGAGATGTTTCAGGTTGATTTGGAGAATGAGCATTGTGATGAGGTGTTTGCGTTTGATCGTACGCGAAGTCGAATGGAGGAGATGAGGAGTGAGAAGTACTTACGGAAGAAGTGGACTGGACATTTGCAGCTGAGAGATGATGTAGGTCGAGCGAGGCAGATTGATTACATGCAATAGAACTCTCATTGATGTGTGCAACGGTTGATCCATTGTATTGGAGGGAAGAAAGTGCAGCTTGTGTGTATCACCCGGCTTAGTATCGCCCAAAAATAGAAGCGTCATCATCCACTTACGCATGTGTCTTCTTCTTTTCGGCTGAGAAAAATTCACAGCTCAATCTACCAGCTATTCTTTGCCGGGGACGTGGCTGATCTAAATAGAGCTTTGATAGAGTGCAATCCAGAGTCACTCTACCAGATTTAACTTTGCCGGGAACGTGGCGTAGAGGGCGGCAGCATGCTTCAAGTTCACAGAAAATTCTCCGTTGGATGAACCTCATGAACTTTCATCGGCAGAGCACATAACGCATGTGTTCTCTGCAATTGATGACATTGGGTGCCCTCGGACCACTCTAAGACAGCAAATACAAACGATGCAATACTAGGCTTCTCTGAATAGCTCTTCGTCATCATGAGCAATACTTCTGACGATCGATCTTTCAATTGCGTCTTTCCTGAACGCAGCGAAGCGGAAGGATTCACTTGCGAGCCAAACTCCCAATCGAATCATTCCGCCTCGCTGCTTTCAGGAAAGACTCCCTTTCAAGGTCAATCTACAGAGGGCGGACAAGTCATGACAAGTGGGCAGAAGAGGAAGACTAATGAATTGGTCGGGAAGCCAAAGGGTAATAACAACGAGAGTAAACTGACACGCCACGAAATCCATGAGTTGACAGAAAGAGGCAATATCAGCTTCAAATACGACAAGGCGAAAATGGACAGGTCAGTCGCGGCAGCCGAAGATAAAATGGCAGAGAAACCAGATTGCGATCACTTGGAGTGCACTCAGTGCAAAGAATTGTTCCCGGGTGAGCCTGAGTTGAGAAAACACTTCGATAGCGAGCAACACCTTGCAAAAGTAAGAGAGAAGAGTGAAAAGAAGACATTGGGAGATCTGAACAAAACATTTACACCTGTGCGTCAACTTATTCTAGAAGAAATCCCGGGTCTTCTTCCTGCAAAGCAGGTGTCCTCACAAGGGCATACTGCAGCGGGTTTGCCTCCAGGCCAAACTGAAGTAAGTAAGAAACTATTCGAGAGATGAATAATCGACGTGCTACTTCTGACATCGTCTCTTACCCTTCATTACGCAGCTATCATTGGGAGGTTCCTTCGATGAATTGTCTGCTGATCCTTTTGCTCTTTTCGACCCCTTCACAAACGGGGAGGAGGAAATGTCTCCCGAGAGTCTGCAAAACATGGTTGTAGGACTAAAGAAGTACGAGACCAAGGGAGACTTTAAGAAGGACGATTTGGGTTACAAGTTTGGAAACAAAGAGTATTATAGGATCATGTCTGTGTTGAAAAATCCATACAGCTCAGTACAGGAACTTGTGGCAAACTTGGTGATATGCTCATTCACAACGAATCGTGGGAGCTATGGAGAAAGGCAATCTAATGGGGGAAGGAGTGAGGAGGAAAAGGAATCCAAAAAGATGAAGAAGGCACCCAAAAAGAGGAAGAAGGCGGATGAAAAAAAAACAATCGAAGAAGGGGAAGAAGTGAATGTGAATGGGTCGTTGAATCTGAACGTTGGGTAGGAGGGGGTTGCAGATGGGGAGTTGCGTAGGAGGGAGATAAACGTTCATGCAGGTTGTGTTGGATTATTATTGAGCAAACATAACGTATCAATTGTAACAAGAGAGATGTCTCTGTAGTTAAGATGATCATTATGTCTGCCCCCCAACAAACTGCAGTAGCACTAGTCTTTGGCTTCGATGACATCTTCAAATCAGGTGTGTCGACTAACTGAAGAATGGCACATAGCTTATGGGATAGTTCTGTGTCAATCTGAGTGGACTTATTCATGCTCTTGGCGATAGTCCCTACGTCCTGTGAGCACCGAGCTTCGACAAGAGAAAGAGGCGCCTCCATGAGAAATTGACAGATAATGCACACTGTTTCATTTGAGATAAATTGATGCACTTTGCCCAATCTTCTGCCAAAAACTGGATCAACCCGGGTACATTGTAAATCATAACAACGGCCATCTTCCTGCGAGCCTTGTGAAGAGGGCGCAATGAATACATTGCACCCAAGTGTGCTTGCCTTGGTGCTGACATATGCCTCGATAAATCTCGTATGGCATTGAAGCACTCTGGCCTTGACCACTGCATCATGAACAACATGATTGCATTTCCAGATCTATATTGTGTAACACTAGACTATCTCAAGAGTGTAAATCACGTGGTCTATCAGGCGAATTAGTAATAGTATAAAAGATGAAGAAGGTCCAACCTCCACACCCTTTCTATTCAGTCCAACTTAGGGCTTGCGCTTGCGAGGCAGCTTCCATTTGGTATCGTTGGGCTTGTGCAATCCGTCGAGAACGTTGTAATGATCTGTGCAGAAGCCCTCCTACCACCTTGTGCTACTTGTCAAAAATTGACACTATTACGATAATCAAATTTTCTACCCGCACACCTACCACACGCCTTAAAAGCACAGTACTTATTGATTACATCCTCCAATACTTCCAGTTGCTCTTGAGTGAAAAGCTTCTTTTGAGCCCCCCAGTTATCAGTGTGGATTCACTTGAACTCACTACATACTTACACGGTGATCGATGTGAGGGAGGAGGAAGAAAGTGCAGCTTGTGTGTATCACTCGGCTTAGTATCGCCCAAAAATAGAAGCGTCATCATCCACTTACTCCTATTTGGCTGAGAAAAATTCACAGCTCAATCTACCAGCTATTCTTTGCCGGGGACGTGGCTGATCTAAATAGAGCTTTGATAGAGTGCAACCTAAAGTCAATCTACCAGATTTAGCTTTGCCGGGAACGTGGCGTAGGCTACATTCGAGGAGGGCGGCAGCATGCTTCAAGTTCACAGAAAAGTCTCAGTTGATGATGAATCCTCATGAGCTTTCAACGGCAGTCGGCAGAGCACATAACGCTTGTGTTCTCTGCAATTGATAATACCACTATAAGGCAGCAGATACAAACGATGCAATGCTAGGATTCTCTGATTAAGTAGCTCTTTTCTGTACCATGGATGGATTACGTGCGGACACCTCGGCCAGTCATTCTTATACAGCGCTCATGGGAGCGGAACAAAACGGTCTACCTTCTTTTGAAGGATCTCCAAGAGATAAATCGAAAGGCAATGGTAAACCGTTTTGGTCCGCTCCGAAGGGAGTTGCTCTATCTGATCATGACCAGCCTGGGGCGTGTCCAAAGAAGATCCACGAGTGGACAGACAGAGCTAATATCAGCTTCGAATACACCAAGAAGAAAATCAACGATTTACTTACGAAAGCCAAAAAGAAAATGGCTGAGAAATTAGATTGCAATCAATTAGAGTGCACTCAATGCAGCAAGGATTCGTTCCCTGGCGAATCTGAGTTGAGAAAACACTACCATAGCGAGGAGCACCTTGCAAAAGTAAGAGAGAAGAGCGAAAGTAAGACATTGGGAGATCTGAAGACTTTTGCACGTGTGCGTCAATTTATTTTGTCCCGCATCTTTGGACCTTCTGCAAATCAGGTGCCACTACAAGGGCATACTGAGGCGAGTTTGCCCCCAGATCAGCCAAGTTCACCCGCAGCAACAACTGAAGTAAGTGAGAACTGTTCGAGAGATGAATAATTTACATGATATTGCTGACTTAGTCTCTTCCGCCTTTCTTGTGTATAGCAAGTGGTAAATCCCATTGACTTCGCTGATATTTTTGCTGACGATGGTAGTACAAAGTACCCTTTATCCCCTCTCGACCCCACATTGTTCCCTATGGGGAAGGAGACGGATTCAAAGAAGGACGACCCCAATGACATGAATATTGATTGGCTTCATGACAAAACAGACCAAGCAACCGATACTACCAAGCCTCACGTGAAAGTAGATCTGAAAGCAGAGCTGAGAGAGAACGGCGACTTGAAAGAGGAAAACAGGAAGTTGAAAGAAGAAAACAGGAAGATGAGGGAGCGGTTGGAGCAAATAGAAGTAGAAATGTCTCCCAAATGTCTGCAACAAATCGTCGTAGAAGTAAAGAAGAACGAGACCAAGGGAGACGGCTTGAAGGAGGGTGATTTGGGTTACGAGTTTGAAAACGACAAGTATTATAAGATCATGTCTGTGTTGGGTCGTCCCTACAGCTCAGTACGGGAGCTTGTGGCAAACTTGGTGACATGCTCCTTAAAACTTAAACGAAAGTGTGGGAGCTACGGAGAAAGGCAATCTAATGGGGGAGGGAATGAGGAGGGAAAGGCATCCAAAAAGAGGAAGAGGACGGATGAGGCGAAGGTGTGAAGGGACGAACGAGAGGGGGAGTAGAACATAAAAATTAAACAGAAGAGAATTTTATTTATCTCCCACATAACACGCCTACGCATAATAGTGAGGGGTACTAACTACATCCTCCAATGCTTCCAGTTGCTCTTGAGTAAACTGCTTCTTGTGGGCCTCCCAGTTGTCAGTATGGGTTCGCTTGAACTCACTACATACACGTTTAACTTCATCTCTCACACCCATGGATGCTCGCTGTTCAAAGGAATGTTTAGATAAGGCTGCCAACGCTTCAGGAATGTACGGCGGTGTATCGTATGGCCGTCCCATAACAACTGCACATAAAACAAACACCGATCTCTGCTGCCGCTTCGCCCTTTGCTTCTCTTTGACGGCCTTCTCCTCCGCTTCCTCCTGAGACATTTCGGTGTCTGCACTTTTCTTTTTCTTCTTCTTGATAGATTTGTTAGCAATTCTAATGTATTTCGCCACGAGATCCTCCAGTGCGGATTGTGGCATTGTTGCAAGTATACCGGTGAGAGCGGATGTTGCCGCATTTGAGACTGTCACGAGAAAGATTGTGTGAGTGTTTAGTTGAACATTTCAAGCAATCGAGGAAAAATGAGGTGAGTCCTTACCTTCACGACGATCATCTGACAAAAGGGAGATTGCAATCGATAGTGAACTTTCAGCCTGCTCTTGGGAGAACAAAAATTTGTGGACACCTTGGAAGCAACGTAAGAAGTGAGCAGATGCTTGTCTAATCTGCCAATTGTCGTGTTCAGACATCTCCTTTAGAATTGCGAGCACACGGGTAATATCATTTGACACCCCATACGATACGACACATGATGTACTGATATCAGCCTAGAGGGGTAAAAGCATAATGAACAAGATATGGGAGAAAATAAGAAGTCAGGATAATGAAATAGAAGATTCGTCAATACCCACACAAACGAAATACAAGCACTCACAATGGCGTATCTAAATCCTTTCACCAATTCAGCCTCAATACCACGATCTTCAACTGACACTTCTCCTTCGGTAGTTTGAAGTGCTTTGAATGCAAGAGGCAGGAGCGGCACGATGAACTGTGAATACTCGTGCTTGGCGTCTCCCCAATGAACACAATACGCGACGAACTTTCTCGCGGTGCCAAGCGCCCGATTCTTTTCCTTAAATGAATACGAAGTCGAATCTTGAATACCGACGAGATGATTCATAATTGTTATTCCTGGATCATTGCTGCGTGACCCCTTTCCATAACATAATGTATTGATGAACTTACGATGACAATAACACATACGAAATAGCAGTGAAGCGATGTGGTCTCTGCATTTGTCGTATGGATGTCCAATAGCATTGAGGAGCGATGGAATGAGAGCTTCAGAAACATGCGACCAGCATTGTCCCAACTCGATTTCTTCGTCATTAGATCCTTCTGAAGCTAGGACATTGTCATGAAGCAGACCCGCAGTGTACCATGGAAGTTTCGAAGTGGCCCCTACATCATCTTCGCCATCCAACTCAATCAAGACTGATTGAACGAAATAAAGCCACTTCGATTGCAGCGCAAATCGATCTGCCATTGCCGTTGCCACTCCAGTGCCTTGCTCGGTTTCCTCAACACCGTCGCGTTGCCACAACGTGGTTTGCACCTTCATCACCGTGAACTTCAAAAGAGGGAAGAAATGTTTGGGAGGGAAATGGTGAATGCCCCATCGACATGCATCGAAGTAGGCTCCAATAATGTATGTTGGAGTCTTTTGCACGGCGTCCTCGAGGAATGGAAGTAACAGCGTATCCCAAATAATATCTCTGTCTTCGGGAGTGGTGCTATACAGCAGCATTGCCCTGCACACACCTCCAAATATCTCAGCTGCTGTACACTGTTGATTCCTCTGATCTTCGGATGGAGGAGAAGCTACCAATTCTGTCGCTTGGGCAAGGAGATATCCCACTGCTACCTTAGCATTTTCGTAACCAATTGCCAACAAAGCACTGCATAGCAACTGCGAATGCTGAAGTTTGTAGATACTGGTTTTGACCGAGACTCTCTGGAATGGAAACAATGTCCTTGTCGAAAGATTTGCAGTGGCATCTCTAATGATCTCTTGAACTCCAGACGACCACTGAGCTCCATGGCCTCCACCAACGCTGGTATCTTCGCGGTGGTCATATACAAGGGCGTTCCCTAACGCCTTGCATGCCTGCTCACTCGTAAAGAAATCTCGAAGAAGACTAAAATCTGGTTGCCCCGCTACAATGCTTTCGGGTTGCGACATGTCAACTAATGCAAGAGAGACCAATCGTCCTAGTAACCCCAAAGACACTCGTTGTATGGGCTGTCCCACCTCCTCTTTGATAAGTGTGAAGCAAGTTGTCCATACTTTTGACATGAGCTGAGGCTTGGTAGTCACAAGATCCTTCTCATCGACAAATTGAAGAAGAAACCACGATGCAACAAGACGATCTCTCCAGTGCATCTCTCCAGCATCAGAGTCATCTGCCACCTCATCGCTCTTTTCATTTGGTGCTGTTGCCGATTTCGATCCGTCCTGAAGCATATCAATCAGGAATTCCAAGCAAGATTCGTGCGCCATTTGGTCGGCTTGAGAAACCCGAAGCAGCGAGAAATTCCTTGAACGAAATAGAAGGAAGATCGAATTGACGTAATATACAACTTTTGCGACATCTTCTGGTGGCAGCAGCGAAAGCAATCGCTGTGTACCACACACTGTTTTGACAAGCTCAAAGCGATCGACTTCGTTCCACATCATATGCTTCAAGATCTTAGGAAGAGAGACGAGCTTCAGCACACCTTTCACGACTTCTGCGAGACGAGTTCGTCTACCTTGTGCATTCACTTGAGTCACAAGCTCTTGCGAAGACGGAATACCATCAACTCCCTTGAGTTCATCGTCACGAAGTGATATAGCCGAGAGCAAACGTGATGTGCGGTGTTTCACGACCCAACCAAATCGAGTCATCAAGAAGTCAGTGATACTAAGAGCATTGCCTCGCACGTTGATATTTGGATGGCACGACAGATTGCACAAACCATCAATCACCGCTTCACACGCACGAAGGGAGGTGCAATTCTCGTCCTTGTAGGGTGATTCTTCACTGCTCAAGTGCGACTGGAGTGTCTCCATGTTCATCTCGAGAGTGAAAAGACTTGCTGGGATTGTGGCGTTCGTTCCAGCTCCATCTCGAAGCTTTTTCAACCGACGAGGTATTTGCGATGAAGCAGATGCAGTGAGAGTTTGATTGGCAATGTGAATCCTGTTCACAAGAAGGCACCGAGAGATATTCTTCCCAGACTCCTCTCCATCTTTGTATAGCGAATTTAAGCCTCTTTGGGATTCGTCATCCGCCCGGAGTAAGATATTTTGAATATAATCGCACTCAGACGTGAGAAAGAAATCCACTAAAATCTCCTTTTGACCCCTCCAAATAGTCTTCCCACTTCCCGATTGGTACTGGGCTCCTCTCCGAGTGAGTAAAAGCTCTGCAATCTCAATTACTTCATTGCATACTTTGGCGTCAGTACTGATTGATAGGCCACCCTCCTTCTTATCCGATTGATTTTCATCTGATTTCGATTCGCAGTCAACCGTACCTTTAGCAATAACACATGTAATGTCCATCAAGTTAAAGCAAAACCTTCGACGAAGATCACCGAGGATCTTTTGTGACTCTGGTGAAGAGGTTTTGATGAGAGAAGCTGTCGCCTTTTCTTTTGGACAAAGTTCCCCTTCTTGGGATAGAATTGTGTCAGCGCTATCATCCAAAAGAATGCCAAGGCAGCCTCTTAGTGTGTAACGAAGAACACGGAGTGATTGCCTCCATCGCTGTATGTTATTATCTCCGGTAGTATCCCCTAGGCTACGAAGACGTTTCAAACAGAATCGGCCGACCAAATCGACGGTAAAATCAATGGATTTGCCGGAAGGAACGCACCAGCGGACGCCGTCATACTTCAACTCAGCGCATGCACCAGGAACGAAATTATTACCACTCTTCATTGGATGCGACGACTGAGCAATGGGGTACTCTTCGCACTGAGAAGATAGTGTGTGACGAAGGAGCTTACAACCAGTCTTGAACAAAACCTTATCATCGGGTTGGGATAGAGCATATGTAATGGCAGCAACAATGCTATCGCGGTGCTTCAATACAGATGAGCCAGCATATCTGACAGCGCCAGCAAGGCATCTAAGACGGTAAATTGCCGACTTGGCTGACCTATGTTCGAGATCTTCCGTCAAGATTGGCGCAAGAGCATCAAGCCCGGGGCTTGCATCCGCAGAACTATCTTTCAGGTCAAATCTAGTCATGCACACCGCCTGACAAAGTAGTGATGCGTCCTTCACCGCAAAAGGCAGGGTTTCTTCTTCCATGAATTTCGAGACAGACCGCAACGCAGACCTGTAAGTCTCTGTGTCCATTGACGAAAAGAAGTAAGTCAACGTTTCCTTCATGATCCGGGATACATTTTTTGTGATAGCAATGTCCATCGATCCATGGGTCGCCGCGTAGCCACTATGGCCCTTTCCTAACTTTTCCTGCTCTCCAGTAGCTCTTAGCAATTCGTAGACGCGATCGAGAAATGCTAAAGACCAGTCGCTCATGGCCAACATTGCCTCCTCCATCACCGTATCGAAGTCAATATCCGTATCCAGCATAGCAGCATTCGTCTGGGCCAGAATAGAACTCTCAGGGAGAGATGCCAGTGCGCTTTTATACGAGGTAGAACCGACGATGCTGTTACGTTGATCCATCAAGCCTGCGCTAATCTGAACGGTTCCTTTCGTCTCCTTGTCATCCGGGGCAATGTTAAGAGCTCCTCCAACAGGGAGCCACATCACGAGATTTCGATAAAAGATTAAAGTTCTCATTGTTTTGTTTTGGTCGTTACTGTCAATTCCAGCCAAAGACAAACGCAACATCTCAGGAAGTCGAGAGAGGACCATGGTAGGGCACTGACGCAGAGCAGGCTGAAACAATCGTGTCAAAGCTGATAATGCAGATGGCGCTTGATGAGCCAAGTTGACGGAAGAAATATCCAATGCACGGAGACCAAAATCAATCATGGGTGGTGCCACTCTCACAGGATCTACTTGAGCAAGGTACAATAGCGCAGTTTCACCGGCGTGACTAACACTGGCGTTTTTGCTGTAAAGTGCCTGCTGACACAAAGGGAGGAGAGTGTCTAGGAAGGCAACAATCTCATGCCCTGGCAGCTCGATACAACTCAAATATGGCTCGTCATTGCAAAGCTGTTTGTAGGAGTTTGGGTGTGAAGATTTCAATACATTCAAACCAGCCATAATACCCATTCTGTGGCTCACTTCGTAGGATAGATAATGCAGAAATGCCCCCAGCGGGAATGTCCAAGAACCAGTGTTGGATGGGTTGAAGTATGGCTTCACAAAGTTCAAAAATGAAAGGAGCTCTGCAGTCCCCTCTGATAATGTAGGTTCCTCACTGCTCATACCAGCACCATTGGCTTCGGTTGTTGTGTGCGGTCCAGAACAAAACATCAGTAGCTTCGTAACCCTCCCCACGAAATCAATCCCCTCTTCATACTTCGATCCAGTTCCAACAAACGCCTTAAGACGGCTTGGGAACGATCGTTTTCCTGCTTGCGCTGCATGAGGGAATGATTTATCCGATGAAACACCCCCGAAAGGAATTTGAAGCCTAGAGGGAAAAGACGAGATGATAATGATGAGTACAGACAATCAACTAGTCACTCAACAAAGAACTCAACAACTTTCACTCTCTTACCAATATCCGCACTGTGTCAACAAATGCCGTCTCAATGCACCCCAATCATGATCTCTAGGGTGAATATACTTCCTCGTCCTACCAAACATAACCATCCACAAATAGTCATACTCCGGACAACGATCGACATTCCTCCAACTCTCCATCCATTTCGGCATAACCTCCAAATAATACGCAGAGGAACACTTCGAGGGGTGGAACAGATACAGCATTATTTGTGCACGAAAGCACGAGTTGCTATGTGTATGATACAACAAATCAGTTTCGGTCATTTTCCAGAGTGCACGGGCAGTAGCGTCAAGTTCTACGGGACCACTCCCCTTCCAACCGGGAGGGCGTACACCCTGATCGAAGAAACACCGACAGCTACGAATCAATGACACGGTGCTCTTGAGAATCTTACTCCTCATTGAGGAAGCCTCCATTGGCGGGGCTCCAGCCTTGTGCTCATCCAAATATGGGGCTGTGCGGAGGAGCATTGATAATAACGCACGCCAATTCAAAAGTAACATCCAACGATCGTTGTTACTTGGATCACCCTCAGGGAATAATGCTGCATTGGAAACTGATCGCCAGGTACCCTTCTTTGACAGTAGTAGCAATACAACAGACAACAACGCCTGTCGTGCTGGATTGGGGAGTGCAAATGGACGTGCTAAATCTTCTTCCAATTCTTCACTTGTTTGAGCAACAATAGTCGGTTCTTCCACTGACGTCGTTTCCATCACCTCCTTCTCCTTTAACCCACCAGCCAACCTCTCACCCAACTCATGCACATTATTCTCAAACCACTCACAACTCCCCAAAAACTCATTCACCTCCCCCTCTCCTTCTCCTCTAGTTAAAAACACCTGAGGGTAATTCCCCCGAACACCACTAATCCCAAATAATTCATTCCGTTTCTCCAATTGATCTGGATCCATCCCATCGATAGTCTTGTACGGTAGTCCAAAATCCGTGGCTAATTGCAATGTCGACCTTTGATTTGATGACTGGGTGTTGTTGAAGTTTCCTTCCGAGATTAATATAGTGAGATGTTGTTGTTTTTGTTTCGTGGTACTATCATCACCAGTGGCGTCCTTCATGGGAGCATCATTTTGTCCACCACTTGAATTTGACACTAAATTCTTGATAACCCTCCGTCCATCATTCAATCTAACCAACATGGAATCCTCTTCCTCCTCCTCACTAAATTTACCTCCAATAATACCCCCCATATCATCATAACAAATAGTCACCTTCCTCCCCTTCTTTTCTACATCATCATCATTAATCACCAATTTTTCCACTCCACCATTGATACTCCCATTACTATCAACCGCATCATCCTCTTCAATAACAACAGTGGCACTCAACAAAGTCAACACCTTGAGAACAATCTGCGCTAATTCAAATTGAGAAATTCCATTGTGTTTGAGGGAGTAGAGGGAGGTTAGTTGGGTGTGTAGTCGGATGCATTTCTTGGAAAGGGCGTGCTGTTGTATGTGTTATTTGTGTAGTCAATGTTGGGTATTTTTGAAAGAGTGGGAGTTAGAGATGGGTGTGAGCAAATGTGGTAAGTATCAGTTATAGTTCAATCAGTGAGAGGATGCCACTATAATTGGCTGGTGAAATGATTAATCACCACAATAACAACAGATTCACCACAAATCTGAACAAAGCCAAAATATATAGCAGCAAACACTCAAATCAAATTGCAAAAACTCACCAAAGACACCGATCCAGCACCCCCCTCAATCAACAACTCCTCCCCCTCATCATCCACTTCATCCTCACTATCGATATCATCTTCTTCGGTTGTTGCTTTGTTCACTTTTCCCGGACCATTATTCCCTCCATCACCATTGAATCCATTATCATTGTTACCATTTAACCCATTACCATTTAATCCATCACCATTATCATCAGCAGCAGAGTCCAAGAACAACCATTCCGTCAACTCAATCGAATGAACTAATTTCCAAATGGCGCGTGCTTTTCGTTGTGCGTGGATGGTTATGTACGGCACTCCGCTGTTGGATTATTAAAAAGTAGAGTTTTAGAAATGAAATGATGTATGATTGAGTGATGTTGTTAAGTGGGTGTTCATGGTACATTTTGATGTGTGAATTCAGTGCAGAGGACACGGAAATTTTATTGCAGCAGAGTTTGGTGAGACGTCAATCTATAAATATAAATAGCGGCATTCATCAATGGTGATGACATGTTGTCATCATAGTATATCTTCCATAGATCTTTGGGAAAGAATGACACGATGATTGCACCGCCATCACTTGCTCCACCGTACACAATGACCCCATGGCACCACTCAATCTGCCTTCGACTGCTTTCAAACAAACATCAACAGTATACATATAATTAAACACACAATGAGAAACTCACCTGGCAGTACGATGATGAGGGGGCAACTGCAAATGAAACGCATGCGGTTGTAGATCTAGACCTTCTTGTGCGAGTGTTGGCGCTGTGGCCTTGTCGCTGCTGCTCATCTTTTATTTGCGATTCTTTGTTGAATAATCTCTACACCACTATCTACGTTAGTGAATCAAGGGCGGGCTCTTCACTGTTTGCTTTGTGGTGATAGCTGTGGTGTTGTTGGTGACACCCACAAATCAAAGTGGCTTCCGAAGCCATCTTTGCTCTTCGAAAAAAGTGGCGCGACTGAATGACCAGGACAGTGAGTCGCTTTCTCTCAACCAAGAAAGATTGGTGCCGTCTGCTTGCCGATCAACTGCTGCCTCCTGCATGCTGCACTGTAAAAGTTGCTGATTTGGCAACCACGCAGTTGCATATATAGTGTGATGATTTGTTGCCCCAGGAGCTGAGTTAGAGGTCAAAAAAGAGTCATGACGCACCACAATATCATACAAATACAAATGTTTGGATACAGTCACTTTCTCTACTTCACTTCTCTGCTTCAGTAGACGTCTATGTATGTAGATATTGACGATGATGCATGCACTGAGACATGAACATAACATGATAGGAATGAAGTAGCAGCATTCAATGTTCGCTAGACTATGCGTATTTGTGCAAAGCCAGGGCAGCCTCTATGAGTATGAGAAGTGTTATCTGATAGTAACGCCCGGAGGTCACTTGCACCTTTGCAATCAGAGATCGATCGCAGAGTCCGTCGATGTCACTCTCAAATACCTATAGACCTGTAATGAACCAAGCCCTTTCGCCTATTAATTCTTTAGATAAGCTTCCTTATGGAGGCTGGCTCGATCTGGAGAGGAGCGTGCCATGTGTCCATGGAGGAATTGAGGAGGCAATATGGTGAGTCCGGTCTGTTCGTAGACGATTGAATGATGATCAGGACTTGGACTTGGTCAGTTTTATCATGTCTGTGCAATGCAAGGACAAGGAACAAGCCGGTAAACAGTGGGTGAAAAGAATCAAAATGATTGGACGGCTGGGCGTCTTCGTCACAGTTGAGAAAGTCAGAGGAAAAAGAAGAAGCCCAGGAGCCGAGATGAGACGTTTGATTGAGAATTGAGATAGACGCATATTACTCCTCTTACTATAGGCTTCCAACTAATTATTAGAAGTCATGCTACGATTTAAACTAACAATAAAGGAGAGAGGGACCTCACTCGATGAGATTGAGTCTTCGGCTCTGGTGGCAGTTGGATCTGCGTTCTGCCACAGGCCAGCTGTGGTAAGATATTTTGAAGTTTAAGTAGAGTCAGCCTGAACAATAATACCAAGGTATTCTCTGGAGGCTGCGGGAAAGTACAGTATTGGTACATACGTACCTACGTACTTTGAAAACGAATCCACTTTACACATCCGTTGAAATGTGTAAAGTGGATTTTTTGGCAAAGTCGCCAGAAAATCCACTTTACACAAAGCAGTCGCCAGATAATCCACTTTCACATCCACTTTACACATCAACATAATCATCGTTGTGGAGGCAAAGAAACCATCGCCCCCATGTACTCCCTTCTTCAATATATTGACGCCGACCCTTAACTCGCTCTGCTCGCCGCCGCCGCCCATCGTTTATGGTGTGCCATCGTGACCGATGAAATGAACGGACCGGACCGGCCCCAAAAGTCTAGTCGACGCTGTGAATTGGATTCCAACCGCACCATCGTGCTTTCATTCAACAATATAAATCGACGCCGGTTGAGTTTCTTTGGGATGATGTAGATCTTTGCTGTGTCATATGGAGAAAATTAGATGTACACAACTACTAAGACAGAGCCCATACAATCATCTCTCATCTCATGAGGGCACGGGAGGATAGCTCCGACATATCTTGATCACTTAAAGCAGCAATAAAACCAACAACATGAGTGACACCGAACGAAGATAATGATTGAAACGATTATGATGGAAGCTTCGATCACATAGATTTTGATTGCGGATGAGCCGCCTTCTAGAGTTGGGATGATGATGACATGAATATGTGAAGGAGAAGATGGTGATGTTGGAGGAGGACACGATATTGATACAACAACCAACTAACAACATAGTCATCAACAACACTCCACACTACTCGAACAGGATTGGACGCAAGTGTCTACAGCGGAGCGTATCACTAGGAGTACGAATCATTGATCACGCCCGCGCTTGCCCTCTGTCTTCATGGATCTGAGTGTAATCAACACATCACGTTGTTCACTGCTTAAAAGAAATGTATTTCGCGAGTTGGGAGAACGAAGCACCGCTTATGAACAGCTACATTGCGACCAACCCATCATGTCCTCGGTGCATTCTCAGCAGCGTCTTTTTGGATTTCACCAAGGGTGAATTCACACATCATGACAATTCTATGAGTTAGCGAGTGCAAACAGTAGCTGCGTGGTTGTGCTTTAAGAGATGATTCGAACGAAGCTGCGGGGTTGTGCTTCAAGAGATGATTCGAATGATAGACATCTTATTACTTCGTCATTATGGATTTGGAGTGTCACCTTGGGGCTTCAAATTGAGATTGTAGTGGTAAATTAAGCTGAGTAGAAGTTACAATGAGCTGCCTTTCTACGGCTGTACTTAGATGGTTATCACGAACGAAGACTCGACCTTCAAAATAAAGAGTGGTTGATCGTCATGGTGTACTATCTATCACTTTCTGCAAACTCCGTTTACTTTATCTTCTTCCCACACTGCTGCTCATCATAATCATCATCATTACCCAAACACACGCTGCTGATTTCGGAAAGGAAATAGCTTGTACGAAAATATGCCCTCTTTCCGCCCAATCCACCCGAATAATTCGAGTTATCTTCCTCCCTACCGTAAACCTTGAGAAAGTAAAGTGCCCTCATGAGATGAGAGATGATTGTATGGGCTCTGTCTTAGTAGTTGTGTACATCTAATTTTCTCCATATGACACAGCAAAGATCTACATCATCCCAAAGAAACTCAACCGGCGTCGATTTATATTGTTGAATGAAAGCACGATGGTGCGGTTGGAATCCAATTCACAGCGTCGACTAGACTTTTGGGGCCGGTCCGGTCCGTTCATTTCATCGGTCACGATGGCACACCATAAACGATGGGCGGCGGCGGCGAGCAGAGCGAGTTAAGGGTCGGCGTCAATATATTGAAGAAGGGAGTACATGGGGGCGATGGTTTCTTTGCCTCCACAACGATGATTATGTTGATGTGTAAAGTGGATGTGTAAAGTGGATTATCTGGCGACTGCTTTGTGTAAAGTGGATTTTCTGGCGACTTTGCCAAAAAATCCACTTTACACATTTCAACGGATGTGTAAAGTGGATTCGTTTTCAAAGTACGTAGGTACGTATGTACCAATACTGTACTTTCCCGCAGCCTCCTGAATGTAAAAGTAGGAGTACTTACCCCAGCCTTGTCTTTGTAGTAGTAGATAGGAGTAGAACAGTGTCTCACAAGACGCCATCTCAACTCCACTGTTGCTTAGATGCGAACCCTCCTTCCAAGAACTTCCAACTGGTCTTTAGTTTCTTCAGGTCGATGCGAACCATCCTTCCACAAATCACAAACCTTCGATATCATTATTATTTAGTTGTTAAATTCTCGTGAGAAGTGCGAATTCGTCCTATTTGCCGCACTTTTTTTCTCATATTTACCAACTGAGCTGCGAACCCAGCAGCAGCCAACAAGCGAAACTATGGTGCTATTGTACAGAATTCTCTGGCGAAAGTTAGTTGTGATAGAAGCAATCAGACAACACATCATCGACAAATTGACACGTTGAAGTGGACCGTGCGACACGTAGGTACAAACTTCTACACCTCTCAACTCAACTCCTCTCAATTATCTCTCCATTATAATATTATCATCATCAGCCAACATCAACATGTTCATCTCCGTCTGTGACGTCCTCCAGCTCCTCGCCCTCCAAGATTGGGAGACATTGCGGTCAACCGTCCTATCCGATCCAACTCTCTTCCGAATCATCACCAGCACCATATCGGCGTGCTCCGAGCTCAACGGGATGACCCTCCTCCACGCCACCGTTCGCTTCAATCCTCCATTGGACATGGTCGCTCAGATGATTCGATTAAGTCCACTAATGACAGCAGCCACAGATTGTCTTGGTCGGACACCTCTTCACGTAGCTGCCGGTTCAAAGGCCTCCGCCTCGTTAATCAAGCTGATTGCACTTGCATGCCCTGCAGCATGTGATGTCCAGGACGAAGAGGGAAAGACCCCACTGCACTTTGTGTGTGATAGCTCCTGCGTGCTCTTCTGCGAAGATCACAACCGCAACGATGACGAGAATGATGCTTCCACTTCTAATCAAGCTCCGAATCATGAATCTATCAGGGCTTTGCTATCGTACTCAACTCATGCAGCTACGCTAGAAGACGATGAAGAGATGACTCCACTAGAACATGCCATTATGAGTGATGCATCATTAAAGACTGTGAAGCTGCTTCAACATGCAACCAGCAAAGGTATGCAGTCGAAGAAAGAATCAAAGTCCTTCATGGCAGCTATGAAAATGAAAAGCTTACCGGTGCAGGATGATTTCACTTCGGGCAACTACATAAGCTGGAGGCCTCGTAAGATGGCCCGAAGTATGCCAACGGCCGCATAATTAAGTAGAACTCTGATAAATTGAGAAGAATTCCGGATAAGCCTCTAATAGTCCTCTTTAACGATGTTCGACGCTTCGAGGCAGGGGCAAATAAGTTTCAATAGGCATACTTCTGAGCACCTGCTCAGTGATATGAATATCAACATGATTCACAGGCATCCAAGCTCTCAAAACTCAAGAGGGGACGGAGAAGAAGAAGGTAGCAAGGCATCATACTGTACGTGCTTTAATATATTATCATATTTGCCTAACACTCTAGTCTAGACATTGCAAAAGTTAGTCCGAACTACTACAGGGGAGTACCTCGAACTGTACCCCCCGGGGGGTACAAAATTTTTGACTAGGCTGGGATCAAGGGGGGTACAAGTCGAAAATGTCAGCTTGCTTTGTGCTAGTAACCCCAGTAATTGAGGAGGGGGGTACAAAAATTTGACACTGAGGCTGAGGTTAAGAGGGGGGGTACAAGTGAAATTTGGGGGGTACAGTTCGAGGTACTCCCCTGTAATCTCTCAATCTCAAGGCAGGTGAGATATTTACCTGTAGCAGGAAGTACCTAGGTACCTACCTACTGGTATTGAGTAGAAAAGCGTAACAGGGAGCCGAGAACAAACTTGCCTTTTCTTTTGACCTGCATGCTGGATGCACCATGACAGAATATCTGTAGCAATGGGAAGGAAGCGCAACCAAGGGAAGGCAAGGAGGGCGGCCAAAGCCAGGGAGGAGGCGGAAGAAGAGATTAATAATCAGAGGACCAACGGGCAGCAACGGTTACTCGCAGAGCAAATGCAGCATTTGCAGATCGGCAACATCAATTTTTTGCCGACGTCAGGACGTGACACTACAAAATGCTACCATGGCTTCAAAGAAATGGACAATACGTGCATTGATTTCGTAAGTGCATTTAGAGATGCAGTTCGTGAAGCTGACAAGAGGGGTGAAAGTACTTCGCAGAGCCTTGTAGATGCTGAAGATGCGACGATGGATAAATTTGCCGTCGTGTGGAAAGATTTTGCCAAAATGGAAATCATTATGTCGTATTATTTGTATCATGGAACGGAAAGTATTCTTGACGGTAACGATAGTTATGCCCATGAATGTGCTATCTATGCCAGATACATTGAACAATACATCGCAGTTGAGTTGCATCAAACTCAAGCAATAATGAATTGGAGTAAAGTTGAAGCAATGTCAGCGGACGAACACACGCGTGTCAAATTCTACCGACGGCGTATTCCCTGCTCCTGCCTGGAGAAGAAATACGATGAAGTAAAGACTATCACAAAAATTGGCCTATGCTGGAACCAACAGTGCACTGATAGAAGAGTAGAACGCAGCAAAACAATGTATTGCAGTGGATGCCGATGTATAACCTATTGTTCCCCTGAATGCCAAAGAGCTGATTGGTCAGGACACAAGGAAATCTGCGCTGAATTTGCAGCCAAGAGGAAAGAGTTTGAGGCAGAGAAAGAGTCATAATGCACCACAATATCATAAACATATTTAGATAAAGTCACTTTCTACGCTGCTCTTCTCTGCTGTCAGTAGAGGTCTATGTAGATATTGAACGATGATGCACTGAGACTTGGGTACGATACAATATGAATAAAATAACTTTTCATGATCTGTAAGAATCGCATTTACTCCCCTATCCATTTACTAATTTCTTGATCTTTCTAAAGTAACAAGCAATGCTGTGGAAGAATTGTATATACTCCTCTCAATTTAATCCGTTTCTCAGCAAGAAGCAGTGGATCATTCGTGCACAGAGGCGTGATCTCTACCCCTCCTCCTAAAATATCAACTTTGCTGGTACCCTTGCCAAACAGAATCTCGCCTCACCAATGAATTTAGATCAAGAGTCTGCTGTATCTAACAGACACCTGTGATGCAGCGAGGAGGCATCATGGGCTAGATAGGTGTATGCAAAGTTATAGAAGGCAGCCTCTCTTCGTTATCTTAAAAGGCGCGTTATCTGATAGTACCGCCCTGAGCACTCACTTGCGTCGATCACAGAGGCGAGTTCATTGTCTTCATTTCGATGTCACATACAATAAGTACCTGTATGTAGAACTTATGTACATGAGAGAATAGCGCAAAAGGGAGCCGAGACACGAGACTCGCTCCCCAGCATTTTCATTGTTCTTTTTCATTTTGATTGCACTGTACGAGGATTATCTTTACCGTCATGGGAAGGAAGCGTAATCAAGGGAAGGCGAGGAAGGCAGCCAAAGCCAAGGCTAGGGAGGAGGAGGAGGAGAGGATAAGAAATAATAATCAGACTAACGGGGATAATCAGACGACCAGTGGGCAGCAACAAGCGTCCGAAATGCAAATGCAGCAGTTGTTAGAGCTCGGTGCCGCGGCGATATCATCAGGACATGACACTAAGAAATGCAGCCACGGCTTCGAAGAGATGGACAATATGTTTATTGATCTCGCTATGGCGTTCATTCGTGCAGTCCATGACGCCAATAAGATGGGTCAAAGTTATTTGAATTGCCTCATAGCGGCTGAAGATGCGACGAAGGTTGAATTTGCCGCCGTGTGGAATGATTCTGCCAAGATGGAAATCGTTATATCATTCTTTTTGTCGATGGGAACGGACAGTATTCTTGAAGGTAATTATCATGCTGCTCGTGAGTTTGCTATCTATGCCAGGTACTTTGAGCAACACATCGCAGTCGAGTTGCATCAATCTCAAGCAATAATGCATTGGCAGAAAATTAAGGAAGTGTCGATTAGAGGGGACATCCACACACTTGTCAAATTCCATCGCAAGCGTATTCCATGCGCTTGCTTGAATTCCAAGTACGAAGAGGTGAAAGCTACTACAAAGATGGGCATTTGCTACAACCCACAGTGTAATAACAAAGATGGGCTGGTGGAACGCAGCAAAACAATGTATTGCAGTCGATGCCGATGTGTAGCCTATTGTTCCCGTGAATGCCAAAAAGCGCATTGGCCTATGCACAGGGAAGACTGTGAGCGCATAGCAAGGATAAGGGCAGATTTTGAGGCCGAGAAAGAGTCATAATGCACCACATTTACATGAACATGTTCAAATACAGTCACTTTCTCCACTCCTCTTCTCTGTGCTGCAGTAGACGTCGTAGATATTGAAAGAAGATGCACTGAGACATAACAAATATGAATATAAATAAAGTAAGATTCAGTGCTCTGAAAGAATCGTACGTACTCCCCTATCCATATACCTTCGGAAGCAGTGACCCTTCAGCGTCTTGTCATCGTCTCGGCATAGACATGGCGGAGGGAAAGCAATGTCCCAGCAAAAGACAAGTGCACATTGTAGCTATTCATTCTATACATCATTATCATCTATTTGAGTCGACTAACAAGAAACTTTCAGAAGTGAATTCCTCTACAGGCATTCACAATATACATCTTTACTCGTTTCTGCCTCAAATCAAAGCCTTGCGCTCATTCCCTCCACATGTACACACCTCTATGTGGTGAATCTATCTATCTTTTTCTACAATGCCTCACCACAATAATCACAACACGAACAAGCAACCGGACCATCCTCTAAACAATCCGCAGACAAGAGTGTAATCTTCCCAGGAGGACTTGCCTTGTCACTATTCTCACAGACACTCAATGGCATTTCTCCTGTAAAGTTGTTCCCATGAAATACCGCCCAGGCTGTATCATACACGGCATGTAAAGAATGATAAATGTTGATCAGTTGAACAGAAATCAATAATGATGAGTGTGAATCAAACTCTTGCACAAATACATTGCACACACATGCCACTATGTACTCACCCAACTCAGTCAACCCACCAACCTCCACCGGAACACTCCCCCCAAACTCATTATTATCCACTTGCAAATACACCAACTCACTCAACCTTCCAATCCTCGTACTCAACGTTCCACTTAACCTATTATCATTCAAATCCAATTCACGTAATTCTACCAAATCATATAATTCATTTGGTAGAGTGCCTGTTAGTTTGTTGTAGTCCATGTCTAACACGCGTAGGTTGGAGAGTGAGCCGTAGGACGTAGGGATGGAGCCGGATAGGTTACCCTTTTCTAAAATGAGGAATTTTAATTGTTTCAGTGAGGATAGTTCGGGAAGGAGTGTTCCGGTTAGATTGTTGTCTTCAAATTCAATTTGATCAATGGCGTAGTAGTAGTGGTTGCTGCTGCTGTCGGAAGTAGTGGTGGAGGTGGTGTAAGAGCAGCCAAGTCCACCCCAGTCACAAGTGGGAGTGGACGTCAGCCATGAATTTGTACCAATCTTTCGACCATGTTGTGGTTGTGTATCAGCAAATGCTTGTTCGATGACAAATGAAAGTACCTCGGAACTTTGAGCGGTGATTGTTCTTGTGCACTTGTTGGTGATGGACGTCGTGGATAAAGCGTTGTTGTCGACATTATTTATTGGAGCTGAACATTCCTTCCAGTTGTCTCCGTTTGTAGCATGGTAGAAGGCTGTCATGATGTACCGTTCCAGCAGCGGTGTAGATGTTGCATCATCATCATCACTGTTCAACATAGGAGGACAAAGGGGTGGATCAATAGCATCATCATAAACCAACCACTGCAACGCTTTTGCCTGAGGAGAAGTTATATCATCAAGTACCTCTTGCGGTGTGATTGTAAGGATGAGTTGACGTAATGCCGCTTCGTGTTGTGAGGGTGACATGCTGCATTTACTGCTGTTTATTTCTTCATTGATTGTTGTTGCATCGTCATTGATTGCTGCTGGAGTCGATTCGTCCACTGATGACGCCAGAGTTGGAGGAGTAGGCGCCACAATAACAATTTGCATAACCTCCTCTTCCTGCGTAGATCCATCATCATGATGTATATAGTCACCATCATAACTAGCCTTGCTGTTACTATTGTGATGAAATGCAGCATGTTGTTGTTGCTTCTTTCCTGCCTTGGCGGATGATGATAGTCGTCGTCCTCCTCTGAGCCTCCGTGATGAGTGTGACGATGATGCTATAAAAGAAGCTGTGGTGGACATCCCTTTCGTCAAGAGGAGGGCGGCTAGTGCCACGCTGATGAGATGATGATGTTGCTTCATTGGCGGATATTTAGCTTGCAATGTACCATCTATACTGCGCCGAAGGAGGGTTGCTGGCCGGCTTGATTGTGAAGGTGATTGTGAGGATGAAGCTCGGTGCTCGGGCGGTTTTCTTTGGCGTCAAAAAATGAATCGCCCAAACAAAAAGTGACCGTTGCTGGTCTCACACACTTTCTCTTCTCCTTTCTTTGTTGGAAGAAAGATACGATTCATCTCTCTCCTTGGGCCGACGAAGTGTGCTTGGACCACGCTGCCGCTGCCGACTATGTTATCGTTATATTTAAAGGTGTCTTGTTGATCTCATAAGAAGCTTGATTTGTCATCGGGGTTGGCCGTTTTACTGCTACATTTCTACATCATTCTCATTTTCTCTGCCCCGTACCCGATGCACACTCTACGCCCTCAATCTCTCCTTGGTGCATGAGCAAGGTCGACTAATGTTCATCAGCTCGAGTGGTGCTGTATCGTAGATAAATTGGTTGAGGGACGGGATTCAATGTGACAGCGTTTATGTTATATCCAACCAAGAGAGTGGAAGTGGAAGCGCTGCATTGATATACTAAGTTGTGTTCAGCCTCCATCCCCATCATCTTCTAAAGAAAAAAGAAGATGAATGAGACAGAGCTCGTTCATGTATAAACTTCTCCTCCTCTCTCAAACACCTACGCTGTTCCTCACCGACTGTACGATCCTGCTAAGCCTCTCGTTCTCAATCTTAAGCCGCGCAATCTCTTCTTCAAGCTGTAAGTTATTTCTATCACGTTGCTCCAAAGCGATCTTGTTTTCTTCCTCAATCATCGCAATCTTTTTGTCGTACGCCGCAGCCAAAGCCAATCCACTACGACTTTTCATCACTTCCATTGGCATTCCACGAACAAATTCATACATAGCTGTCAACTTCCTGCTCTCAAATGATTCGTCCGATTCGTCTAGAATGCGCCTCCTCAAATCAGGATCTTCGTCATAAATCGTCAACGCAGTACACGGCTTTGCTCTTTCGAACCAAGCAACTGCCAGAGGAAGACATTTCAAACCCCAGTGCAAGAAAGGATACATGTCGAGATGTCGGTGGCTCATGAGGATTTTGCATCTAGCAGCATGTTGTGGATGTCGCCCATTCAGTTGGAGGTATAAGGAGATATCTTGAGGTGGAATAGGCCTTTCTTCGTCGTCTTCATTCCAAAAATCGCAGATAGTGTGGTTTGAGAGGTAGGTGTTGTTGACACTTGAAGTATCACACAGTGCTTTGGAGAAGGCGACCCACCCTGCTGAAGTAATCGAGACATCATCATGTAAATCGCTCAAATACAAACTTCTCACAGATTTGTTGTCAGCTAGCCCTTGAGCTAAGAATTCTAAACCATCGTCTCCAATTGTTATGTTTTGTAGATAGATAGTCTCTACACGACAGTTATCAGATCGAATTGAATCAGACAAATAACTCAACCCTGTACTTGTGATTGATGCATTTCCGTCAAGGTCGAGTACTTTAGAATGATTCGCTGCCCCCTCTGCCAACGCATGTAGCCCCTCATCACTGATTCTACAATCTTCAAGAAATAGATTCTTCAAATTCATTGGAGAATTCTGTAACCAATCAGATAAAGAACCCATTCCTGCTGCCGCAGAGGAAAAGTCATTATGAGAGAGGTCCAACGTCTTAAGGCCGGTACAAGACTGCACTGCTTGTACCACAGCCGACAACCCCTCATTGCTAATGGAATTATGGGACAGATCAAGTACTTTCAAGGATGACCCAATTCCTCTCAAACCATTTGACAAAACATCTACTCCTTCATTACCAATGTAATTATTCCTACACAGAAACAGCTCCTTCAGTTTACACACTCCCGATTCAAGCAAAAATCCTAGCTCAGACCAGCCATCTGGGCCAACATTGTTGTTTTGACCAATACATAGCTGTTCCAATTGAGATAGACTATGCAATGCTCTCATAATTGATGTGAATCCATCATTGTTGAGATTATCGATTTTGATGTAACGAATAGATTGATTGCGGGCGATACCTTCCACAATGGCATGTCCCTCTTCTCTTTGAGGCAAGTAATGAATACCGAGGCGCTGTATGCATTCGCTTCTGCCAATAAAATAACCCCACCAGCCCCAATCGTTGTCTTCGCTGACATTGATAGCGCCGAATGGTCCTCCCAAAGAAAGGCTGCAGAGTGTGTCATCGCCATCGCGAAGCTGCTGCAGAGTCTTAGCGTTTTCCACCGAGGACGTAATATCGCCGAGGTCGATACTGGCCGCATTCACCTCATAATAATTATAATCTCTACATTCCATGGTTATTGGTCGATAGTCTGCGTTATGATACAATAAGAGCGGCCGATAGAAGTTGTTGTTAGTACACCGAAAGATATTGATACACCACGACACAACACTGCTTGCGAGGAGGGTGAATATTTAGGGTGCTCTAGCGGCATTAAATACAATAATTCTGATACTCCCTACGGCATAATGATGATAATAGAAATAGGAGATGATCAGCATGCACTCACTGTCAAGTAATCACTCGCTCCTTCTTGATCAGAAGTGTGGTTGTTTGCTTCCTTGATGTAATGGAATGTGCGCTTTTTGCAGGAAAAAACCAAAAAGTGGTTTAGAGGGCACACGCTCGGTGTTTTCACATCATGTATAGTTAATTTCACCCACAGAGGGCCAAAAGAGGGGCAATGCCCTCCACAAGGAAGATCTTGCCCGAAAGCAAGATCCTCAATTCCTCCCTCCGTGCTCTCTTGCCTCTTGCCCTTCTCTCACTATTGCCATTCGCCACATCAAAATAAAGGTGACGGTGAGTGCTATGGCTACTTACTATCGTAGCGCATAATTGTGCTGAGAAGAATTAATTACTCATGCGGCATGCGCTGTTGTGGTGTTCAGTATGTGTTCAATATTATTTCTTCTTATGTGATCATTTTGTACTAACGTCATCATCTTTCATTCGCTGTTCTCCTTATCATAACGCAGTCACTATTGATCTATCGAACCATGGAGCATAGATATTATAATTATTACGGGGAAAATGCGGCCACTATCAATCTGGGGGAAATCACTTCCTCGGCTAGAAACGCAAAGATTCTCCGACGGCTTCGCGACGGCGATGCCGATCTAAGCCACCTAAGTTTGGACAGAGACAGAGAAGCATGTGACAATGTCTATATTGGTCAAGGCGACGATTTGGGCTGGCTGGGTTACTTCATTGGCAGAAGTGAACACTTGCAGCACCTCCAAATTTGTTGCTTGCCCGACGGAGAAGAGGGGCATGCCTCTTTTGCGGAAGGTATCGCCCGCAGTCAATCTATTCAATTCATCGGCGTCAATAATCTCAGCAATGATGGATTCACATCAATTGTGAGAGCATTAGGTAGTCTGCCTCAATTGGAAAAGCTGACTGTTTGGGCTCACAACAATATTGGCCCAGATGGCTGGTCTGAGCTAGGAACTTTGCTTGAATCAGGAGTTTGTAAATTGAAGGCGCTTTGTCTGTGTAGGAATAATTACATTGGTAATGAAGGAATGGGTGCTTTGTCAAATGGATTGAGAGGCATTGGATCGTCCTTGAAAGAACTTGTATTGACCAATAACTCCATTGGCAATGAGGGATTGTCTACTTTGGTAGATGCACTGCAGACTTGTACCGGGCTAGAGGGATTGATTTTCCTCCGCAGTGGCAGAATTGGAGTCTTTATCTGATTGGTTGCAGGGAGATGAAGTGAACTTGAAGCATTTGGGTCTTGCATGTTGTAGGATCAATGATGAAGGGCTGCAAGCTTTCACACAAGGGGCAGTGAATCATTGTACAGAACTCAACCTTGACGGAAATGATTCAATCACAGCTGTAGGGTTGAGTTATTTGTCCAATTTAATCCGATCCGATAGCTGTTCTGTGGAGACTCTTCACCTCCCTCCAACATTTACTTGGGAGATGATGGGATGGAAGTCTTAGCTCTTGGACTAGCTGGAAACAAATCTGTGAGAAGCTTGTATTTGGGGGATTTAGATATTGATATTTCGGTTAATTCAGAAGGGTGGCTGGCCTTCTCCAAAGCACTGTAGTGTCAACAGCACCTACCTCTCAAATCACACTATCTGCAAATTTAGGGTAGTCGGCAGAGGTGGCAGAGAGACTATTCTACCTCGAGATATTTCTCGATATCTCCGACTGCATGAGGAGCATCCACAATATGCTGCTAGATGCAAAATCCTCATGAAGCACCCACACCTCGATATGACGCCTTTCTTCGAATGGAAGTTGAAGTTTCTTCCTTTTGTAGTTTCTTGGTTCGAAAGAGCAAAGCGATGTACAGCGTTGACGATTTATGATGCCAATTCTGCTTCGAGGAGGCGCGTTCTAGAAGAATCGGAAGATGCTTTCCAGGGCAGGGTGTTGACAGCGATGTTTGAATTCGTTCGTGGAATGCCATTGGAAGTGATGAAAAGTCGTAGTGGATTGGCTTTGGCTGCGGCGTACGACAAAAAGATTGCAATGATTGAGGAAGAGAACAAGATAGCTTTGGAGCAACGTGATGAAAGATACCGTGAAGCTTTGGAGCAACGTGATAGAAAGATCGAGCAGCTTGAAAAAGAGATCATGATGCTTAGGGGATTGTAGAGTTTGTGTTTAGGTGGTTATGAGAGAGGATGGAGGAGTTTTCACATGAACGAGCTCAATATCAATATCATTCACCTTCTTTTATACTCGTTAGAAGCTGATGTGGATAGAGGATGAATACAAGAAGTTAGTATATCAATGCAGCGCTTCCACTCTTAATTGGATATAAAATAGACGCTTGTTACAGTTACAGTTACATATGCATTGAATGAAGAAGTCTCCTTTGTCAAACGTCCACGTGGCTTTGTTCCGATAGATGTTCGACTTGTTTTCGTGTCTACTTTTGTCTGACCGTGTCTCCATTTTATGTAGGAATTCAGTAGATTGAACGTAACAGCGACTCAATGCTCTCGCAAAGACACACATCTGAATCTGAGGATGCCCAAGACACTCTAGAGCTTCTATCTTGTTCTTTGTTCTTCTTTTATTCTCTATCTTTAGTCGGAGTTGTGAAGTGCGGTGAGTTCCGGTGAGTTCACTTGCTTCTCTTCCATATTATTGTACTCAGCACATAAATCACAAAAACGAAACAAATAAAAAACGAAATCACTCTTACATTTATTATTAAAGGTTGCAAAGTTCAAATGTTATTCAGCAAATCGACTCTACTCCTACCTCTACTGGTATTGGCC
The DNA here is from genome assembly GCA_030544225.1 of Skeletonema marinoi. Classification (NCBI taxonomy): domain Eukaryota; phylum Bacillariophyta; class Thalassiosirophyceae; order Thalassiosirales; family Thalassiosiraceae; genus Skeletonema; species Skeletonema marinoi. Next base: position 381,241 of record CM060506.1, read on the forward strand.
TCCATTTCTACGGCAACTGCTTTGAATTGTACTGAAGGTCATGCTTTGCTAGAGGTAAAGTATAATATGACGGAAGATACGTGGAACAGCACATATCCTACCGCTGATACAGAGAACGATCCCTTTCTGTATCTGCCGGGTTCTACTCAATTTACTCTTCAAAACTACCACAGCTTCGCAGATCTAGTGGACTTTGAGCAATGTCTTCCTAGAAATGAATGCTCTGAAGTCGTTGTGGCAAGTCTTCCGACCAATTCATATCAGATTCTTTTTGATGGAAATTCTCTAGATGGAGTTGAGATTCCATTCAATGGGAAAAACCCTGTCACTTCCACCGAAGTAGGTACTTGCACAAAGCCCACCTGCAAAGATTCAGAGGCCCTTGTAGACCTCCAATATTGGAATGGCGACCTCGTTTTCATCGGTAGCACATATCGTATTGAAGATCAAAATGGCAATTATATCATCAATGCCACTTCAACAAGCTTTGATTCTTTGACCAGAAATCGAGCTTGCGTCCCAAGAGACAATTCTTGCTACAGATTCCTCATTGGCAATTTGATTCAGTGGGATCCCACACTCTACGTTGACACGCCATCTTACAATCTCTTCTACGATGGGAAGCTTGTTAGCAAAGGTGATAGCTGGCTATTTGGCTCTACTCAGTTTGGTGATAGCTGCCAGCCACGCTGCAATCAAGACAATGAATCTATGGTTGAATTGTTCTTGTACGATGATGGCTCTTCTTCTGGTGCAGATTATGAATACGAATGGGATCTGACGTTAGTTACTGATGATGCTTCAGTACCATCCTCGAGCGGAGTAGTTCCAATTGGGCCCAGCAAATCTCCACTTTACCATGACACGATATGCACTCCAAAGGCCAGCTGCTCATCGTTCGTCATTTCTGCTCCAGAGAATGCGCCCATCATGGGTATGTCATATGCTTTGGCTATGGATAACACTACCTATCGAATGAAGCAATGGCACACCATAAATAAGACATCAAATCAGACTACCAATATGGGAAGTTGTACACTTCGTGGCTTGTGTGACGAGCACAGCCAAGACTTGTTTGAACTTGAGTTGCATACTCCAGAAAGGAACACCGAAGATATGGTGAATGGGAGAAGTTCTCCTGTGATCAGAACAGATGCTTCGGACGGTATCAGCTGGGTGTTTGATTATTCTGACGTCGTCAAACGGGATCAGCTTCCAATTCTGACAGAGTCGCAGTATATTGATGAGGCTTACGAGCTTGGTTCGAGTTACAGGACGGTCGAGTGCGTCCCGAAAGGTGAATGTGACCTTGCTTTCAACATTACAGCTGACTTGCATGGTACAAGTTACACAGTGAGAAAGAATGGCGTCAAGCTAGATGATAGCCGAGAGTTGCCAGACGAATTTTTTACCTCAAGAATGTGGATTATGACACCATTTGGCCAGAACTGCTTCCCAATAGAGCGCAGGTTATCAAGTGGTGCAATTGCTGGTATTATTATTGCTTGCCTTGTATTATTGAGTGTTACTATTGGTGTGATCATGGGGTGCTTGAATAGGCACAAGGAACGCCAAAATAAGCGCGACGAAGAGGATCCATTGAGCGAGAGTCTCCTGTAGAGAAGAGAGATCGTAGTAAAAGATTATCTGACACATTAATTTGTTATTTAGACCAACTAACCCTCCAGACCGAACATTATTCCGTGAGCTCCACGGCAGACGCGCAGCAGCTAATATCGTGGTAGCCGAACCCAGCCGCTTGGCATCTCTGCTCACAGTATTTGTTGTTAATCCAAATCTCGTCCTTATTGCACTTCTTATTAATTAGCCAGTTGGGAGCTGTAGGACATTCAAAATTCTTGGTTATCATCCAGGGAGTGGCTTCATCAGAACAAATCAAGCAGCTCGGTGTGGGTGCTGTAGTAGGAGCTCCAGATGTTGGCTCGACAGATGTAGGAGCCGCCGATGTCGGCGAAGGCGTTGGTGGTGGAGTTGAACAACCTTCTTGAAGAAGCTCACACGGTAGGCCACACTTGTCAATTGCAACCATAACCTGGCCATCTGGGCATCCCATTTCAGGAACAAGGAAGGATGGCTTTGTCTCACAGAAAGCCCCAGTGATATCGGTAGCGCAGTTAACCTTGACATTAATTTGAAGCTGATTCTTCGAAAGAGTTGCGGTGACATGCAGGCCTTCTCTTGAAAAGCCAGAGACGCCTTGAGCAGCTCGATCGATCCAACCATAGCTACCATCATTGTTGACATAGCCAGCAATAACACGCCAATACAAAGTATTCGTTGCTTCGTCATAATAATACTTGTCAATGTTGCTACGAACTTCTGGTAAAGAAGTTGCCGAAGTGAAGTAATATGTGCGCGATTTACTCTCAGCATAAATGGAAATATCACCACTGGATGTTCCAGGGGGCAATGTCATCGCTTGTATCATTGTTGTGTCATCATCCAGTTGAATCTTTTGTATCGAAAGATGTGTAGGAGTTCCCTGGTCGAAAGCGAGATACCATCCTCCGTACTGCTCGTGGTTGTAGGGGCCGGTTAGATCAGGATCCCAGCTCCTCGCCGTTGTCTCACCACAACTCTGCGGAGGGGTGCACGTCGTAACTGAACTATCACCCATTAATCCGAAATGAGTCATGCTTCCCTGCCTTGTATTCCTAGCATTGGCGTTGGGGTCGAGCATGGCTAAGACTGCACTACCCTGCTGATTCACTTGAGGCATAACGACGGTAAACATGCTTCCAAGATGACGATCATCTTTATCACAAAGAGTTTGCGGAAACTTCCATCCATCTCTAATCTCGCACTTGCCAGGTCGAGAATCGAGGTGCCACCAATATCCTGCTCTTGCAGGCCCCATGACTGTGGAAGTATTAGTAGCACTCACCCTATTTGTCCAGGACCCATCGGAATCCTCCCAGTTGGATTGATACTGAAATAGGTGGATGAAAAATTGAAGGTTAGTCAGGCTCAAGCACAAGACTGTATGTTACCTGGAGACATACAAACTTACCTGCATACTGTAAATACCGTCAGCCCCAGATGCAGCAAAGAATATGCTTTCATTAACGAATTCTTCACCTCCAAGCGAATCCCAGTCATACGTCATTCCTGATGAGACTAGCTGTACCTCGGGGGCAAGCCCATTGACAGGTATTGTCACAAATCCAGACTTGCCCGTATCTTCGTCGCCTCCTTCAACCCAGGGAGACAGACCACGTGCAACACCACCACAGTTGGAAACAGCCCAATTCGTGAGGATGTGCTTCATCAAATGATCATATGTGAAGAAGCCAGACCAAGATTTGCCATTGTTGAATAGTTTCTCGTTAGATCCGCTTCCTGGATCGGGGACATGATGCGCATTGCTGGATCTGCAATTGATAACCACACTGTTCATCCACACCTTGAAGAGGACAAATATTGCACGGTTCTGGAAATCACTGACCTCAAACCCGTTGATTTCAGCCCTCTTGCCCCATCCAGTGATTCCTATATTGGCGAGCCAGACCGTCGTGTTTGAAACACGGAAGAAATCATTGTTTCCATTATCATCCTTGGTGTAACGCGTATAACGCTCTGAAGACACCCTGCCTGCATTATAGATAAGAGTCTCCGACTCTAGGTCATCTTCCGCCCAATACAGCGAGCCACCCTCGTATACGGCACCGCTATTCTGGGCAAACCAGGATGACGAGTGAACACTATTTCCAGTGATAAGGAGAGCGGGCCTGTCTTTCGGCACTACACCGTTGAACCGTAACATCTTGTCCGCAGGCTCTGGAAGAACAGGGAATTGTATACCTGCCCATCCTCCGCTGGCTGCATTGCCAACTACATAGTTGTGTGCATTGGAAATGTAGAATCCAGAGGCGCTATGATCAGCTGGGACCAGAATCTTATCACTCTGCAGCGTGTTGCCCACCACATTACTTGGCATGATTTGAGCACCGTTGATTGGATGAACAAACGCAGCAAGATTATATTGCACGTAATTGTATTCCTCCACGCCAGATTCTGTTTCGATTTGAGAGATTCAACAGAAGTAAAAGTTAGAACAATTGCATCATCTTTCATATGCATATGCACCATTGTATGTAGCCTATCTTTTCCACTCACCTAAATAAAATGCGTGACCAGAGATATCAAATGCAGTGTTTCTTTCAACCTTGAGGTTGAAGGCATCATGGATGCTAATGGCACGGAAATAAGATCTATGAACACTACAGTCTGTCATCATGGAAACTGATCCAGATTCTGGATCATGATGATGGAAGTGCACGGGGTAACGCCCCATTATATTCGTCATACCCATGCGATGAAATTCAACACCCCGGAGACGTCCCTGTGCTTGACCGACGACGATTGTATGACCTCCCAAGCCTGTGAGGAAGGTATCAGGACATGGCATCTTCGTCCATCCGCTTGACGTGGAATCACATTCGAGAGGGGTGTCATCGATGGGGTCAGACTTATCGTTTCCCTGAATTACGATGTTTCTGGATAGCAAACCGACTTCACACTGATACTCTTTCTCGCCAGCATGATGGTAGTGTTCAAGAGGTGACGTTAGAGTGATTTTACCATATTCCCTTCCATCAACAACAACACATTGTACCCCAGAGTTAGCAATGGTGGCTTCTTCATTGAAGTTATACCCCCGGGTATCTTTGACGTGAGACGTCGTGACAATAATCTTTCCATTATCAGGCCAATTCACACAATCTTGGAGGAATAATTCACTGTTACGAACTGATGGGGCGGATGATACTGTGCCAGGCACTGCAGCGGCAAGCCTTGTCCACGTTGGGTGGTAAAGCTTGCCATGTATATCCATACGAGCACCTTCAACATTACTCACGAAAATGCCTTTGAGTCCCATATCAGTGGCAGCAGCATCAGAGAGATGACGATCGGAAACAGAGTTTGCGTTTCCATATTCCCCATGCAGGGTAATTTTGATATTGCCTTCAATTCGGCAAGTTGACGAGCCTGCTTCTAAAGCCCCTTCCACGGTGATACCCAATGTATCCAGCTCAATAGTCGGCCCGCCAGCTCCTGTATCATCAAAGATAAGACGCGAAGATTCTGGGATTGTAATGCGGCCGTAAGGGCTCTCGGGCGTTGATGTGAGCTGGCCAACTCGAATAATGACTGATGAGGAGGGAGGAATTAAGATATCACTCCCGTCGGCGGGAGGAGCAAAACTTGGGTCATTCCACTCGATTAATCCTGCTTCAAGATGAGGACAATCAACTGGCTCGTATCGCGCATCATGTGGTAACGGCATGGATGGCTGGTAGTTCATAATTGTAGAAATATCATGGTAGATTAAAGTTTCTTCCCCATCAGCATAAGAAGACATCCATTGATTTGTAAACTCGATAGGATCAAGACGGGGTACAGGCGAAGGTGTAGGCCCCGAAGTCACTGGAGATAGGGTGGGTGTGCGTGTCGGCCCGGGAGTTGGTGAAGACGTTACAGGCAGCCTCGTGGGGCTATTTGTAGGATTCTAGAGAGAAGTCAGTGGGCAAGAAAGCGAGTGCAAGAGTTAGTGAGAATCTGACATTATGTGCGTTCAACAGGCTTCGTGACGAAGGGCTAAGTACTCACCTTGGTGGGATTCAACGTTGGGGAGAGTGTACTAATATCCATGTAGAACTGAACATGGTCAATGGAACAAAGTTGACCAGGGTTTCTCGTTCGGCATCGAAACTCCAAGCTAGTGGAACCAGCTGGTATCTCAAGGCATGCTGAAAGAGCACACGTAGCGGGAAGTGGATCTGAACCGTATCCTTCTTGGTGTTGAATGGCACCATTCACCCTAAATCGACTTTGGAATACTTCCCCATCTCCAGTACTCAACCCTCCTGGATGACTGTAGTAGTAACTAACTTGCGTAGCCCCAGGAGGGACATCGATGGACAAGATAGAGTTTCTGTCGACACCATTGCCCCCCGCCCCAGCCGTAAGTTGACTGTTCGAACCGCCACATCCACCACTCGTATCAATAGCCCAAGGGTCGTTGGCGCCCCCCGAAAGTAAGAATGGGGATACAGTTAGATCAGAGGACTGGTCTTCGAAATCATACAACGTCATGGGAGAGGATCCACACACGGAAGTTGTTGTTGGAGCAAGTGTAGTAACCGATACAGTAGGTGCATGGGTACAAATTCCGCATGTTGCCCTACATGCCTCAGATGCCAACGTTCCATCAGAACTCTCGAATCTACATCTAACATCAGGGTCTTCACCAATGTATTCACAGGTATGTGCTGGATTAAATTTCCCAGCCCAGGTTGGATCATCCGAACATCCAATAGCAACAGGGGAACTGGATGGATTGGGAGTAGTCGGAGTAGGTGGTCCGCCCCCTCCTCCTCCACCTCCACCACTACCCCCCGCCTCAACACGTGAAATGAAATCATACGCCAAACCATAATTAATCCTAACACCATCCAATGTAGTTGAACCACCAATCGAGTGTCCAGCACCGTGAAGTACATAATGTTCCACAATAACCCCCTCATCACATCCTCCCGAATAGTCATAAAACGTTGCTGCCTGTCCATCCGTACCATATACACTACTAGCGGTAGTATACCCAGTACTACAACCATTATGCGCAGCCCACGTCGTCATACTATCCAAGGCACTCATCAAAACGAAGTTGGTGTTCCCACCGAATACACTGGAGGTACCACCTTCATATGGGATTAGCAAATCTTCATCACCCATTAGGTTCAACACAGATACTTGAGGCCCACCTGCACTTGGCTGATTATAATTCAAGTTACCCGGGCCACTCCTCGCCGGACTTGCTAGCAGTTGTGTCACCTTTGTAACAATCCCCTTGATTGGCAAATCATCCATGTTGGCATTGGATGCCAGTCGATGTGCCAGTGCTGCTCCATTCGAATTCCCTACTAGATATACATTGCCAAGTGCGCCTAATAAACGTAGTTCGTGAATGATGGAGGATATGAAGGCACCCTCATCGGGATCGGAGGTGCAAGAGTAATCATCCCATGTGCATGTGTTGGTGTTTTTTGGTCCGGTGTTCCACCCATTCTATAAATTAGAAGACGAAATAGAAGTTAGTGCACAAGTAAAACACACAAAACTATGCGCAAATACTCAAGAGAAAGCAGACTCCTTACCTCGCCCTGCGGATAAACTCCAATCACATTGTTAGCATGCACACCACTCTGCCGAGCGAACCCATTATTCGTCCCTCCAGCACCATGAAAGAAGAACACAACCGGACAATTACTACTCCCATCGATGATGCAAGATGCAGGTACGTCTAGTTCAACCTCACACGTTGCCGTACGACCCTGTGAGGCTGTGCAGACGGCTGTTGTGTCGGAGAGGCGTTGGGGCGATTCTTCTGGATTGGATTGTAGTGCTTGGATTGGGGTGCAGTTGGTGGAGAAGAGGAGGAGGGTGGAGGCCAAGCTGATGGCTGTAGGATGGAATCTCATCCTTTGAGATGATTATTGAATGTTGCGCTGGTGTTGTGTCTCTAATGAATACAATAGTAGTATGTTTCTGTGCAGATGGAGAGCCACCGGTAGAGATGTAAGTGATATGTATTATGACCGCAGTCATCATTGACATCGAAGCAAGTGCATCGGCGCCTTCTCTTTCCACAAGTGAATGAAATTGTGATTAGATTTGTCTTCTCAAGTGACTGAAACTGCGACTGCATTTGTCTTCAGTGTCACATGGCAAGGATAACCCTAAACTGCTCGGCAAGAAGAGAAGATGATCAAGCCAGCCAACAACATAGGTAGGTAGATGGGGCTGTTGCTGCGTGGTGGTGGCTAACAGGCAAGAAGAATTCTGATTCTGATGTTCACGAAGAGCAACGCGAAGAGGGGATTGTCGGAGATTCACTGCTCACTTGTTCGGAATCGGAAACTTCCAAGACGCTCTGTTGAACCTGAACTCGTTTCTCTTGAAGAATTTGATATACGGATACACAGCACTCTTCTTCTCGGGGCGATCCATCAATGCTACATGGTCTTGATCAGCAGAAGATCTCTTTCAAGTTGAGGCTCGCCGTCCTGCAGAAGAAGCATTCATCTTTTTCCTTCTCTCTGGCAGCCGCAGCCGCAGCACTTGCTTCGGTATCTTGCTATTGCTAGACTTGTACTTATAGATGAGCACAGCCTAAGTAGTCTTCTTCCTCGCCTGTTTTTGATTCAGATGCCTTCATGTGTTAGATACGTTTTAGATATAGATGTTGACATGTGCTCATGCTGCTTTGGGAGTTGATACGGACAAGTTGTCGAAGACTCAAACTCAGCCTTTGCAGCGCGCTGCCAGAACCAGAAAAGATTTGGGCCAATCATGTTTTCTTTTGTGTCAGGAAGAAGAAATAGTACGCTCGAGAAGACGTTTTCTATGGTAGATGTAAAATATTGTATACATGTATTTGGCAGGCCTCGCTCTGGCTTCTGCTTCTGCCGTCTTTGTCTTGCTAGACTTGTAAACAATCAAACCAAATATTCTTCCTCCCCCATCTTTGATGCAGAAGCCTTGATGTTTTAGATCACATTTGGCTGTGCTCAATGACTGCTGCTTTGACTCCCGAAAGATTCCTGTTTTCAAATGGATACTGGATACTGGTGGGTGTCGTTGCGACAATGACCATCTGTTCCATCATTTGCACTGAACACACAACAGATGCACAATCACCGCATGCCCCACCTCCCACCTCCCCCACCGCCGCCGCACCGCCGAGCAGCACTTCTTCAGCTCTAGCCATATTGTACATCAACAGACCTAAGGAAACAACATCACCATGATGTGGCCGGCGCTAGCATTGCTGCTGCTTCTTTATCTTACCACGGCACCGGCTGTAATCTCATTTGCGCCAAAGTTATTACCATCGCAATCACCGCCACCATCTTCATCATTACTACACTCTGCAACAACAAGCCACACCGACAGCCGCACTACCAACACTCGCAACATCCTAATCCTATCCCACAACGTCACCCAAGACGTCGCCGCCGGCTACTTCGACGTAAACACCCTCCTAACCGGTCGAATCGATGTCCTATCCCGCTGTGTCAATTCTGCATTGTGGATATCGAATGGTATTCGGAAAGATACGAATGTGTACTTGATGCTATTTCCGCATAACATGACGATTGAGGTGAGGGGAGGGAGTGTGAGGGGGTTGAATCCGGATGAGCGGACCATGGCGCTGTGTTTGCAAAGGACTTTGTTGGATGGTGGATGTGAGCATGTCGATAATTTGTATGATGCGGCTGATGGGTTGAAATCGGAATCTGTAGATGGCAATAACAACGTGAGTACTACCAACAGCAGCAGCAGAATGCAGGCAACAATCCAAGAAGAACGTCGGCAGTTTGGAACTAAACAACCTTCGTAAAAGAACCCTCAAACGACCTACATCCTACAACCCAAACAAACCAGGTTCCTATACAAAATCCGAAAGGATTAGAATGCGAACTGTTCGAAAGCAAAGAGAGGCCATGATACGTCGTATTCAACGTTCTTCCAAGGCTACTGCCGCGACTGCAGGAGGAGACGATGGTGATGATGAATCTGCACTACGAACTGCTATCAATGCTGGATTCCTACTGCATAGAAATGATTCACTTGAAAGACGGCTGCAGTTATTGCATGGGGATATTACATTCATGATGGATGAGGTTGGTGAGCCACTGAGTCAGTTCCTGGATGATAGTAGAAGCTGTAGCATTGATACAACTACAAAGACGGATACAACAGCAACGACTACCACCAACATTGTACTTGGGGATCAAATGGGATATGCTCCATGCGATGAAGAGTTTCTGTTGGATCAGTGTGATAATAATGATGAGACTACAACAGCAGCAGTGATGAAGAAGGTTTCATTGGGTCCGATTTCCTTGTTGACAAGCCAGTGTATCACGATTGTGCACAACTGTTTGGACATCAACGAAAGGATATTAGAATGAATAATGAAGGCTGGTCTTTTGTTCATGTATGTGTGCTTGACATCCAGTCTGTGTGTGGAGAGAGAAAGACGCTGGTGCTTGTATAGTCGAATAATTAAAGAGGGGGGAGATAGGGGAGAGAGAGTCTTGACTGTTACCGAGTAATGCACCATTATATAAATTAACTTCTTTATACATGGTACAATGTATTCATATGGATAAAGTAAATAACTCTTGTAGTTTACCCACTACTCTGCACTCTTTTTCAACAGCCACACCACACACGAATACACAAAAGAACCCCGATACCCCCCTTTCAAATCCAAATCCAGACGAACTTTCCACATAATATATCAACATAAACACATCATTCCTTAATAAGTTTAAATGCTCTGCTTCGGCATAAGCATAAGGTGTGAGAGATGGAAGTCTGATATCTTTCCGTATCATCGTTGAGATCTCACCTTTCTTATTAGTTGGGTGACCCAATCTGCTGGTAGGGTTAAAACCGTTGTTGCTGTTTAGCCCTTTTTCCCCCACCCTTTGACTTTAGCCACGCTTGGGTGATTTGGAGTTCTTTGAATTGACTTTCCAGCATTCCCCATTGTCAGCCCCGGAAGAACTCTTAATCTCACCAGTACCACCATTGCCATCTTCAGAAAAGAAGGCACCTTCACCAAAGCAAGGGCTTCCGCTACCTCCAGGGAATTCAGTGTTCTCAACGTAGCAACGACAAAATCCAATACTAACTGTATTTAACAAGAAGCCACGGAGCAATAACGTGTCACCGTTGCTATCAAATTGACCTCCCCCGGGGCAATCTAAGCATTCATTCGCACAAGCTTCGGCATCTGCCACGCCAACACCAACATATTCTACGGAATCATAAGGTTCACCAGCTCCATCTAGACAATCTCCATCGCCCACTTTAGTGAACCCGTCAATCGTAATCTCTTCAGAAGTGATAGCAACTTGCTTGCTACTGGTATTCCTCGTAGGGGGTCCAGCGAGATGAAAGGAGCCGACTCCAATAAGAGTCCCAAGAGCAGCGCAGGCCGTGACGACTCCGCATTTGCTGACAAATGTAGTCCCTTGTCTGGCTCTGGAACCATCGATTGCTTCAATGTCAATGTCTTCCTCTTCGGCCAGATCGGCTGCAGCAGCAATGGCAGAACGATCGATGTCGATGGCAACATCATCGGTGGTGTTGGTGTTGGTGTTGGTGGGCATGTTGGTGTTGATGATAAACGGTCAGCAATGCGCAAAATGAGGTCGCCAAGAGATGGACGGGATTGCTGCCGAGCTAACCGTAGGTCAGCCAAAAATGGGCATAGAAATGGGCATAAAAATGGCCATTTTCAGCGCAATAGTTTGGGGGGTTATGATGGACCCAGTGATAGTGTAGGCACATCAAAACTTGGCTAATACCGTTGCCTCAAATGTTTGAGTCGATATTCGGTCTCCGCAGTGTGTTAATTGCCTCTACTAGGACGTCGTATGGCCATGATCGAGGTGTTCCGTCAATCATCAAAATGGGCTCAAATTTTTACGCCCATTTTTATGCCCATTTTAACTTAGTTGATTCCTACGTGGCAATTCTACAGGGGCTCTTCGCTCTGGTCTCTTTTTCCTCCTCACCTCCAATTCTGAGCTCAAAAGGATCCTCTCCATGATGGTCTCTCCTCCTATGCTCCCAACACCACACACGAAATGAATACACCTATGATGTGATGATTATCTCGAAGTAGATATTATTGGCTGCGTGTCAGTGGTTGGGATTACTAGGAATCATCGTCTGTGAAGAGAAATAATACTCACCATTAGGGGCATAAAATCACCATATTTCACTCAATCTACATATACTTTGGCCAGTCAAGACCGCCTCACTGCAATATACACACGGCATTTACTCAATATATACCCATAATACCTTTGGGGCGTCTTGGGTGACTTGAAATGATTGATACCTCTCTATTTTATTGCTTATTTACCCTGTTGCTGATCGTTATGAACTTCCTTCTTTGACATAGCATTTGAGGGAGGTATCTGATATTTCCCACCCCAAATATCACCCCATTTGCCACTTACTATCATGTTGGGACGAGAGGTGACGTTTGGTGACTACAATGCATTGATAGCTGTCCCCCCTACAGCAGTGAAACTGGTGATCGGCATGCTCTTGTGACGCAAGCTGCTGCGTAGCGAATATGCGATGATCTTGACTTCTTGGCCAATACAGAGGCTACCAAGTCATCATTACTTCATCAAAGACATATACTATCGATTATTGTTGCGTGGAGGCATCGATGGTTCGTCGGTGTTCATATATGGGGTCGGCTCTGCTGATGTTGAGTGTGCCGATTTTACATGTATTGTGTTCACGTCGTTATACAGCCGTAACCGTAGAGAATCGGCCCCCGCCGACATCAAAAACGGGTTCAGCACAAAATTTTGGGTTGGAATACATGTTGGAGTTGTTGTTATTATTTATTTCATGGCGATAATGCCATGTGATGCATCATGGTGGAGGTGCTTTTTGTGAGTTGTGTGTTTTGTGATCCGAGATCGCCTCATTTGACGCCCATCAACGCCCGGGCAACCAATTTGACACCCCTAATATCTCGGCGAGTGGTTGGAATGCCATCAACCTATGTTGCAGATGCACTCTAAACTAACTGAATGGAATATTATTGGTCTTTGAACCGAGAGGATCGGCGTAGTATGGGTGTAGTAATGGCTAAACATCGTCGAGCGGATTTTTATGCCCAAATGGGCGTAAATTTTTTTTGAGCCCAGACCCGAGAGGGCCAAAATCGATTTTTACGCCCATTTGGGCGTAAAAATTGACCTACGGCTAAGTACGAGGCACATAACCACCGACTTCGCGAATCATTTTGAATAATTTTCAGTCTCGTGTTCTCACAAAAACGAAAGGGTTAGTATTAGGGGGCTCAATGGAATGCCCCCAAACGGGCCTGTGTGTTTATCTGATCATTTCTCTGTAACAAAAGAAGAGGGGGCATTCGGGGGGCAGTGCTCCTGAGAAGCCATCATCCTGCAGAAAGCCCGCCGTTTGAAAAGATTTGGGGACCCGCTCTCTCGTAAGTCGGATAGGAATTCGATTATGTGTCCGTTCAACCAAAACCCAACCGACCATCTAACTCATCACTCTTCCCTTCAGCTAAGTATTGGGAGGCTGGGGACGTAAGTATTGTACTTAGGATGAAGTAATGAAGCTTAATGAAGCATACAATTAACTGCTGCATGATATAAGGTATGATGGCAACGACATCGTTGACGCCATTATTGAGTACGCTATTGGCACATTGTCAGGATCAATCTGTGTTGACTTTGTTGGCACAGATTACATGAAGAAGAGAGGGGCAGAGACGAATGACAAGATGTAGGCATTAGAACCCCCATATTTTTGTCTGATGATGGGCGCTTTAGTTGCCACGAAGAGCGCAAAAGAAGAAGACTGGAATGCCACAGTTATCATTCCATCTCACGCTTGCAAATAGATATACTGCTTCTGTGGGAGACGGAGAACAACTTTGTAACAATGTGTATGTATATTTTGGATACATTCGCGATGCACCTTGAGTGGTTGATCATCCAGACGAGTACAACATGATGTAGTTTGGTGTTGTTTTGCTTTTTGCATTATTAATTCAGTCACTGCTTGGCTTCAAGAGAAGAGCTCCAGATAGAAAAGATATTATGTCTTCTGTTTGAGAGAAGCGAACGAATGAGGGCGGGTCTTGTGTGCTGTGGGCTGTGGCTTTTCTCGAGTTTAGGAAAGCAAAAGAAGTGATGCCGCCGATCGCTTTGTGGAACCGTTCCCCCCAGAAATGTTATTAATTCCTACGTAGCTCTAGAAACTCCCTAAAAGCTCCTTCAAGATTCAAGCAAGGTGAAGATGCGACCAAGCTGTAAGAGCTCCTCGTACTGCAACACACTGCCTTAATTTATTCACCACATATATATACGTGAAGGCACGGAATATCATCTTCATCATCACTTTCCTCTACTGCGCTCTCTTCATTCGTGCCCGACTGTTCTTCTCCAGGATATAACAAGCGGACATTAGACAGCTCGACGCAAACCATCACCTACTTCGTCATCCTCTCGTTCGTCAGCGCCGCCAACTTCCTCGTTGTTATCATTCTCATCATTTCCGTCGTTACCCGCGGAGGCAGGAACGTAACTCTCCAGAGTGTAGGTGTAATGCTCGTCGATCTTCTCAAAGGAGGCGAGACATGTCAATAAGCAGCAGACTCGGCAATCTCAGCAGATGAGTCTGAAATATCAACAACCCTCACAAAATCCACAAATTCAAGAAGATCGTCAACTTGCTCAAAGCTCCTATCCCTCTTTGGCACAATATTTTGAAGACTGCAATTGTTGCCATTACAAAAGTCACAAATAATGAGTCCACTTTGTCATCGAGCAAGCATTTGCTGATATATACACAACATCAACAACATGGTCGAAAGATTGGTACACATTTATGGCTGGTATCCACTCCCACTTGTTACAGGGGTGGACGTGACTGCTCTTAAACCACTATCAAAAGCATCAGCCTGGGAGGTATTCATGGGAACAACTTACTGAAGAAATGCCATTGAGTGTCTGTGAGAATAGTGACAAGGCAAGTCCTCCTGGGAAGATTACACTCTTGTCTGCGGATTCTTTAGAGGATGGTCCGGTTGTTTGTTCGTGTTGTGATTATTGTGGTGAGGCATTGCAGAAAGAGAAGCCGATTCACCAAGTAGAGAGACATGTGCATATGGAGGGTATGAGCGTAAGGCGTAGTTTTGTTGCAGAAGCGAGTACAGATGTATATTGTGAATGGGTCACTTCTGAAAGTTTGTTGTTGTTGTCAACATAAATGATAATGATGATGTATAGAATGAATAGCTACAATGCGCAATTCTCTTTTGCTCGGGCACAGCATCTGCTTCCGATAAACCTATGAGGCGGAAAGTATGGTCATCTCACCCCAGTCACTTGTATAATCAAGAGAGCAAATGTATGGGGGAGCACGTACGACTCTTCCAGATCACTGAATCTTATATACTTTATTCATATCATTTTCACCAATCGTTCTAACCTACATAGACGTCTACTGACAGCAGAGAAGAGAGGCGGAGAAAGTGACTGTGTATAATCAAACATGTTCATGTAAATGTGGTGCATTATGACTCTTTCTCGGCCTCAAACTCTGCCCTTATCCTTGTCATGCGCTCACACTCTTGTTTGTGTGCTGTCCAGTCGGCTTTTTGGCATTCACGGGAACAATAGGCTACACATCGGCATCCACTGCAATACATTGTTTTGCTGCGTTCCACCAGCCCACTATTGTTATTGCACTGTGGGTTGTAGCAAATGACCATCTTTGTGATAGACTTTACTTCATCGTATTTCTTCTCCAAGCAAGCGCAGGGGATTCGTTTCCGCAAGAATTTGACGAGCGTGTGAGTGTCCCCTTCAATCGACATTTCCTTAATTTTCTGCCAATGCATTATTGCTTCAGTTTGATGCAACTCAAATGCGATGTATTGCTCAAAATATCGGGCACACGCAGCACATTTACGGGCAAGACATCATTACCTCCAAGAATTCTGTCTGTTCCATAGTACAAAAAGTATGACATAGCTGATTTCATCTGGGCAGAATCTTTCCACACCTCCGCAAATTCATCCATCGTCGCATTTGTAGCATCTAGAAGGCATCCCGACTCATTTAGGCCCCTCTTACCAGCGTCTTGGACTGCACCACTAAATGCGATCACGAAATCAGTGCACATATTGTCCATTTCTTCGAAGCCGTGGCTGCATTTTGTTGTGTCGGATGATATCGGCGCGGCACCGAGCTCTAACTGCTGCATTCGATCTGCCAGCGACTGTTGTTGCCTCCAATCAGTCGTCTGATTATTACCCCTCTCTTCTTTTGCCTCTTCCTCAGCCTTGGCTTTGGCCGCCTTCCTCGCCTTCCCTCGTTTGCGCTTCCTTCCCATTGCCAAAGATACTTATTCTGTCATGGTGGATGTCAAAAATGAAAATAGCGAGGGAGAAAAATGCGCTGCGGTCCCATGTCCCTTTTCCGCTTTTCTCTCTGTACATAAAGGTCTGCATACAGGTACTTAATGTATGTGACATAGCGAGCGTAGACAGAATGAAGACTAATGAACTCTGCGATCGATGCAAGTGAGTGCTCAGGGCGGTACTATCAGATAACACATCTCATAATATGACGAAGAGAGGTGATTTCTGCAGCTTTGCATAAACTTATCAGCCCTTGTTGCCTCCTTGCTGCATCACAGTGTCTGTTGATAAGCAGACTCTTGATCTAAATATATTGGTGAGGCGAGTGTCTTCTTGCTGGGATACGGAGTAGAGCATTGAATGTTAACTAGCTCATGTGCTCTGTGTCAGTTCATCATCGTTCAATATCTACAGAAATTTGTATACTGACAGCAGAGAAGAGCAGCGGAGAAAGTGACTGGATCTACTACAATGTAGTTTTTTCTTGGCCTCGAAATCTGCCCTCATGGCTACAAGTCCATCGCAGACTACAATACCTTGTGGGTCGTCCAACTGGCTTTTTGGCATTCACGGGAACAATAGGCTACACATCGGCATCCACTGCAATACATTGTTTTGTTGCGTTCTACTGTTCTATCAAGGCACTGTCGGTTGAAGTAAATGCCCATCTTTGTGATAGTCTTTATTTCATCGTATTTCTCGTCAAGGCAACAACAGAAAATGCGCTTTATTATTATGATTATGCGGCAGAAGATGACATTCTTCGAGCCATCTTACGAGGCCTAGAGCTTATGTAGTTACATGGAGTGTCCTGCACCTGTAAGCTTTTCATAGCTGTCATGAAGGACTTTGATCCTTTCTTCAACTGTATACCTCTGCTAGTAGCAGTTTGAAGCAGTTTCACAGTCTTTAATGATGCATCACTCATAATGGCATGTTCTAGTGGAGTCATCTCTTCATCGTCTTCGAGCGTAGCTGCATGAATTGAGTACGATAGCAAAGCCCTGATAGATTCATGATTCGGTGGTGGATTGGGAGCATCATTCTCATCATCGTTGTGATCTTCGAAGAGCACGCAGGAGCTATCACACGCAAAGTGCAGTGGGGTCTTTCCCTCTTCGTCCTGTACCTCACATGCAGCAGGGCATGCAAGTGCAATCAGCTTGATTAATGATGCTGAGGCCTTTGAACCGGCAGCCACGTGAAGAGGTGTCCGGCCGAGACAATCTGTGGCTGCTGTCATTTGCGGACATAATCGAATCATCTGAGCGACCATGTCCAATGGAGGATTGAAGCGAACGGCGGCGTGAAGGAGGGTCATCCCGTTGAGCTCGGAGCACGCCGATATCGTGCTGGCAATGTTTCGGAAGAGAGATGGGTCGGATAGGATGGTTGACCGCAATGTCTCCCAATCTTGGAGGACGAGGAGCTGGAGGACGTCACAGACGGAGATGAACATGTTGGCTGATGATGATTATGCGAGGGAGAAGTAATAGTTGAGAGGAGTTGAGAGGTGTAGAAGTACAATACGTGTCGCACGTGCCGATCTCTGCTGTGTGTAGTTCGTTGGATTGTGAAAGGCCTAGCGCATTCTCATTACTCCCGTTCCCCAGCCAGAGAATTCTGTAGAGGAGGCTGCAGGTGTTGCGTTGCTTGGTCGTTTTCTGCTTGGTTCGCACAAAATCAGGGTAAAAAGGCCGTCCTCCCTTCTCACAAGAATTCAAACGACCTCAAATAGATGTGTCATTGCGATTCTTTGAGAGAGGGTTCGCATCCAACAGCAGATGAAGTAGGGTTCGCGTCTGATGAGACAAAGTTGTTGTCCAATGACGTATTCAAAAGTGCATCCAGTACCTATCGTCATCCGGGACGTCCTCATCCATCCACCCACATCTGAATCAAAAGAATAAAGTATTGAGTACTGCTTGTATCTACAGCTAAAGCCGCCCTTCTACATCAAAACTCGGTTCGACGTTCGACGTCCGGGCTGGAGGTTCCACTTTGCCGGCTCTTGTATGGTGTCACAGCACGCATCACATTTGTGAACCCCAAGAATAATTTTGAAGATTTGGAGATGTGATACAAGGTTACAAGTAGCAAGCAGCTGCGTCAAAGAGAGAAGGATACGACCGTGAGACTTGGACATTAGCTGAGCGCAGCGAAGCTAGTATATATTGCTGTTGTACTTAAAGAACATCGTCCCAGCTGGCCTGGCTGGAAAAAATTGAATACCAGCTTCAGAAGTTGAAGGCTCAATGAGTAAGGTCTACCTTATGTGTGTGTGTAGCATAACTTCTATACTTAATCAGTTGGAAAAAATTAGGAATAGGAGCGTCAATCCAACGTCTAATTTAATACACACAGTGACTTAATTTCCAGCAGCATTCTTCTCGGCTTCTATCCTTGCAGCAATGCGCTTTGCTCTCTGGGCTTCTTCCTCCGCCTTCCTCAACTGTGACGTAAGACGTCCAGCGGTCCAATTATTTTGATCCTTTTCACGCTCTGTATCAAATCGATTACCGGCTTGCTCCTTGCATTGCTCCGACATGATAACATCGACCAAGTCCTGATCATCATTGTAATCCTCCACGAACAGACCAGACGTACGGTATTGCCTCCTCAATTCCTCCATGACCAACACATACATGGGACACATGGCACGTTCCTCTCCAGATCGAGCCAACACCTCCTTGTAAGCTGGAAGCGTGTCCAAAGGATAAATAGGCGAAAGGACTCGATCCAACTGCATAAACGCAATATGTGATGCCCAAGAATCCGCCAAGTCAAAGATGTGTGTCGCATAAATGACTGAAGCACCCCGTTCCTCACACTCTCGAGACATGTAATCGAAGAAATTACTACGAGACAGAATATCCAAATCTGCCACAAACTCATCAATGATACAAACTTTGAAGGGCTTTAGCAGCTTGATCATAATCTGTACCTTCTTTCGTTGTCCATCACTGCATTCATTCATCCTCCAGTTCAAATTGATACCCAACACTTTCACGAGCTCATCACGACGTTCCACATGCTCTTCTTGCCACTTGACGAACATTTCACTTGCCGCACAATCAATGGTATAGGGGCAGATACCATTGAATCCAGTCTGTTGTCTCTTCCATGTGTTGCCTAGGTAGCACACACCATGTGCCTGATCATTGGGTGTCTTCTGTCCATTGATGGAGAATTCATCATATTGCATCCCCGTCCAGATCTGACCTGTTAGCATTCGAATCAATGTACTCTTCCCAGCACCGTTGGCACCGACCAATAGAACTTTGGAGTTGGGTGGAACGACTAGGTTCAAATTGGAAATTGTTGGTTTGCCCTTGATGTACGAAAAGTTGAGATTCTTGGCAATAATAAGTGGCTTGGGTTCCTCTTCTTCTTCATCTGCAACATCATCACTCTTTCCATTAAGAAGGACCTTCTTCATATCAATCCCCCCATGCTGCTTGTACTGCCGATCCATCTCCTCCAAAATCAACGTATACATTGGACACATGGCCCTATCCTTCCCACTCCTACCCAAAATCTCCTGATACGCCGGCAGACTCTTTATCCTATGCACATTACTCAACGTCCCATCCAACTGCATAAATGCCACATGAGTCGCCCACAAATCCACCTGATCAAAAATATGTGTGGCAAACACTACCGACGCATCCCGTTCCTCACACTCTTTGGTAAGATAATCAAAGAATCGCTTACGGCTAAAAATATCCAAATCGGCAGCAAACTCATCAATAATCGCAATCTTGAACGGTTTCAACAATTTGAACATGAGACGGACCTTCTTCCGCTGTCCATCACTACATTCATTCATCCTCCATTCCATATTCACTCCCAGCACCTTGATCAATTCATCTCTCCGTTCCGAATGGTCTTGTTGCCACTTGACAAACATTTCTTCGGGGGTGGTGTCAAGAGTGTAGGGACATACTCCCTCGAATCCCGTACGACGTCTCTTCCAACGTTCACCTAGGTAAGCGACCCCGTTGACTTGATCATTCACCTTGGTTTTACCATTCATGTCGAATTCGTCGTAGCTGACGTCATCGCCCCAAATCATGCCGGTTAGGACGCGGATTAGGGTTGATTTTCCGGCACCGTTGGCACCGACGAGGATTACTTTGGAGTTGGGTGGGATGATGCAGTTGAGGTTGACGAGGTCGGTGGATTTGGAGGGGGTGTAGGAGAAATTGAGATTTTTGACCGTGGCGACGTTGGTGTCGGTGTCGTCCATTTTCTTTTCTTCTTGCAGCATTTTGGAATCTTATATACTTTTTATTGTTGCTGCTATTGTTGTTGTGTATTGTTTGTCGGTGGTTGTGGTAAATGAGAATTGTTATGTACTTATGAGAGGCTGGTAGCACATCATGCAATTTAGAAACGTGGTGTAGATAGGAGCGAGAGAGGAAGCATTTTTTTGATCTGCGTCATTCGATGGCATGGCATGGCGGCACTTTAATTGTGAGACGATACTGAATTCCTACGCAGGTAGCCCACTTCAGAACGTGATTTTACATAGGGGCTGCTGTACCATCTAGATAGGGATCATTACATTTGCATAACATACCTGTACTCGTAGATACATATGGGGAGAAAAGGGCACGAAGAGCAAAGAGTCGAGAATAATTTATTCCTGCTCTCGCTTTTGTCTCGTCATTTTTTCATCGTTTTTGACCGCACCATGAAAGATAATCTGTAGCAATGGGAAGGAAGCGCAACCAAGGGAAGACAAGGAAGGCGGCCAAAGCCAAAGCTAGAGAGGAGGCGGAAGAGATTGATTAGCAGCAATGGCTGGCAGAACTTTTAGAGTCGGAGGAAGAGGATGAGAGGGGGAGTGATAATAATCAGCCGAATTATGAGCGGCAACAATCACTCGCAGGTTGCGGTGCGCCGATACCACCGTTAGAATTTTTCAACACAAAATGTAAGCATGGCCTCGATCTTCTTTCAAATGAGGACAACTCTTGCTTTCAATTCGTGCACGCATTTGAGGACGCATATTTTTATGAAGCTATTGGTGCAAATATTTCGGTTTGCCTCATAGCGGCTGAAGCTGAAGATGCCACGCTAGACAAATTTGCCGACGTGTGGGATGATTCTGCCAAGATGGAAATCGCAATATCATTTCTTTTGTGTACTGGAACGCAATTTTTTCTTGAAGGTAATTATGCTGATGCCCGCCATTGTGCTGTTATTACCAGGTATTTTGAGCAACGCATCGCGGTTGGGTTGAAACAAACTCAAGCTCTAGTCAATTGGCCGAAAATTAATGAAGTCTACGAAGGCGACGTTCACACGCTTGTGAAATTCTTCCGAAAGCGTATCCCCTGTTCATGCTTGAATAAGAAATATGATGAAGTGAAGTCCATCACAAAAATTGGTGTTTGCTACAACCCAAAGTGTAGTGTCCCTCTCGGAAAAGTAGAACGCAGCAAAACAATGTATTGTAGTCGATGCCGGTGTGCAACCTATTGTTCCCACGGATGCCAAAAAGCTCATTGGGCGCAACACAAGCCTGACTGTGACATGAACGCTGCCATAAAGGCCGAGTTTGATGCCAAGCAGCAGATTACATGAGCATTGAGAGTATCTCCCATAAGGTACTTTCCTCTTCATTGACCTGACTTGCCTTTCCAAGTAGCTCGAGGATTAATGCTTGATCTTTGAACCATACAATAAGACTTCTTTGATAAGCTATGACATGGCGACACAATATCCAGGCCATAAGAAAACATCAAATATCACGCATTCTCGTCAATCTTACGTTACGAATAACTGGGCATAAAACTCCTCTTATGCTTTAAACTGCGCAAACCGACTTTATGCAACAAACAACGACATTCATATTATATATATCAACTGTATCTTCATGCGGCATCACCAACATTCATTTCTATGGTCCGCCACTCCTGCCATCATTTCCTCCTCCACCAGCAGGTGGTGGCATAGCAAAGGATGAACCTGGTGGTGCAGCTGTTGAACCTCTCTCATTATAATGCTGCTGCGCCGGCACATATGGGTATCCACTCCCACCACCACCAGTACTAGCTCCTCCACTCCCACCACCACTTGTTCTACCAGCAACACTCGCCGCAGCCACCACAGCAGCCTGAGTCTTCACCAACAAAGCCTGCAGCAATTTATTCTGATTCATCAAACTTTGAAGCTCACTACTGGCACCGGCTGAAGTCTCATTGGGCGCTTGTCGTAATGCAGCTGCAGCCAATAGCTGAGGTGTGTTTTGTTGTCTGCTGCTACTGCTATTGTGGACTCCACTGCCAATGCTATCTGGACCACCAGCTGAACCATCAAACGACAAGGACATGGGACGACGATTCATCCCCATCATACCTGCTGTTGCACCACTTGCTCCTCCAGGTCCAGGAACACTCCATCCACCAGCAGCACCAAACGCCGATCCTCCCATCATGGGATTCGGAGGTGCCATTCCACCACCACCATATGCAGCAGCCATGCTGGGCGGATGCATTCCCATAGCTGCTCCAGGAACCATACCACCCATCCCACCAGCAGCAGCACCAAACGCACCCAAACTCGAATGACCACCACCACCACCTCCCATCCTACCACTCCCAACACCCCCATTATTCATCGCCTGTGGTCGATACTGCCACGTATTCTCCGGCAATGGACTCTGTTTCGAAATCTCATAAAAATCCAAACTCTTTTCTTGATGTAGCTGTTGTTGTCTCCTCCTATTCACCACTTGCTGCTGCTGCTGTGACTTTCTACCACCACCAGTACTATTATTCGGCAATCGCTTCATCCTCGAATACAAACTCGACTTACCCCTCAAAAACAATTCATGATAGTACGAATCACGATCTGGTCCAGAAATGATCCGACGGAATCCCCAGGCGTTGACGACACGGACGAAGGAGGAGTGGTTGGTGTGGCCAAAGTAGCGGGGGAGGGCGTAGGAGGAGAAGAGGTCGCGGTTGAGGATTTTCCAGGAGCGGCCGTGGGGTAGCCAGGTGATGCAGGTGATTAGATCTAAGAGAGAGAGAAGGTGGAGAGAGGTGGATGTGTTAGAGAGGAGTGATAACGTGGGCGGTGATACATGGACACACCGGCATGGCCATCTTCTTCTAAGCACACACAAGTTGTTGTTCTTGACAACTGAATCCTCACAACATATATATAACGGCTACACAATCAAACAACAACACTCACCAGGATCACTCAACATAGCCGCCAACTTGGCCGGCAACTTCTGACTCGCCAAACTCCTCGTAGTCTCATCCTCATGACTAATCAAACTCGAATGCCCAGCGTAGTTGGCGTTAATCCTTTCTGTGGGATCTTCCTCTTGGGCAAAGTCACGGTAGACGTATGCTGCGTCTTCGCTGTCATTGCTTCGTGTTGGACCGGTGATGCCTGATGATGCATCCACTTGACCCGTTTGAACCACCTGGTGTTGGGATGGTCGATTGACAACAGAGGCCTTTGGTTGGACGTTGTTGCTCTCCTCCTGCTCCTTTAACTCTACCTTGTGCATTTGACTATTCTTATTCTTATCAGTAGCTGCAGTAGCGTTATTACGAATCATAAAGATGGAAGCAGCAGCAAGTTCATCTAATTGATGAGGACTCGCGGGACCGTTGTTCTTGGAGTTGCCAGAAGAAGCGTGGATGTTGGCGAGGATGGAAGAGGAGTCGTGGAAGTTGTTTACTGGTGGAAAGGAGGCGATGGGATATCTATCACTCATAGTCGTCATTAAGTATGGCTTGGAAGGCGGCTTCTTGTTCGTCTCTTGTGTATTGACAACAATAAGAAGGCTTCAAGAAGGTGTGTATCAGCAAGAGAGTGTCCTCTTTATTTGTGTTGATACTGCATGCAGAGATGTGGTCAAGATGGGGTGCGTTGGATGGCATTCGATTTATTGGGCGAAGGCGTCTGCTGGCCCGGGTTCGCCGATTTGGCCCGTGCGGTTTGGAACGATTGACCATGATTCATTTGGAGTTTATCGTCTGTGTGTAGCTTTCAATACAATTCTAGTAACATACTACAGAAACAGACAGACTTCACATTCAATCATATAACATGAGAACCTCAAAGCGGTACTCAGATGGTTAGGCCTTTCCAATGACGTTTTTGCAAATTTCAAGTGAAGGGCCAACTCTTGATGCCGGTTCGCACCTTTGGTGTGTGGTTCGCAGACTCTCACGTTCTTTCGAAACGAGGACCCGCCATGAGGGCCATTCGGGCCATCATGGAAGAAAGAAACTCGTCGGTTCTCCCTAACCAAAATGACCATCAATTATCCAATTACTCTACCGACTACCCATATTTTCAAACTAAGTATCACCATCTGGCCTCCATCGATTACTTACCTGCATATGACCCCATCCAGACGTACGTGAAAATGAGAAGCCTATACCGGCCACCTATGGCCACCCCAGAAAACTCATGTCCCACACACGCCCCAAAATATCCACAATCACTACCAAACACCCAAAATCTACCCACCTTCGACGGTAGACGGCCCCCGCGCCAAGGTTTGAAAAATTGGGGCCGCGTCTCGCCAACACACACCCTTGCAACACACAGAGGAGGCATCCGTTCAGACAAGATACACAAACATTTAATTTCTCATTGCACATCTCGCTGCATTACTCATTCACACACTGATCTTGCTTACGTCCGGTACAATACATCATTAAAGAGATAGGGTCCGAAAGTTGGAGTCATTATTTACATCGCCCGCCTCCATCCAAGAACCACGAGCGGAAAGTTAGAGGCGTAAGTTGCCGTTGTTGCACACATAACATGCCAGCTTCTCTTTGTCTTTTTTGTGGATGGTCATCAAACATATTGGCAGCCACGACCCTTCACGTTTTTGGTGTGTGCTCTACACGATCCCTCACGATTCTGTTGATCCCGTTTTTACAGTACACTTGTCACTTGCATTCTCGAAGGAAGGAGATCGAATCAGCCTACACAACGGCCCTCATTCACACACGACCGTCATGGAGCCGAAACCAACGAAATCACGGCGGGAGGAATCATCCTCGGAGGATGTCAAGATCCCGGCATTGCCACCCCCCTCATCATCAAATGATGCTGCAGTGAGTGAGGCAGCGGCATCACGGCCTTATGTTTATAGAGACTTTGCACAGGATGATACGGATTATGGTGGTGAGGCGGAGATTAGTGTTGCGGATGGGAGGGGGTTGACGAATCAGAAATTACCGGCCAAGTTGAATGCCATGTTGAGTGATCCTGGTGAGTGATGAGATTGTATTGTTGGCAATGATTGTCGGCTGTAGTCGTCATGATGTACATCATTGCAGTCATGTGCATTAATTTAGATTTATACGCACCCTAACCACCAGCTAACGACCATCATTGCCTCCCCTCCGTCCCTCAATCCCTCAGATCTAGTCACCTGCATTACATGGATGCCACACGGTCGATCATGGAAGATACTCAACCGAGATGTATTCTCGAGGTATGCGTTGCCCAAGTATTTTGGGCATACGAATCATGCTAGTTTTATTCGGATTGTGAATGCTTGGTGAGTTGAGTTGGCGTCTTGATTGTGTATGGATGGCGGCGTTGTTTTGTATGGGAGAGAGTGTGTCATGGTTGTTTCATGTGGTGGTTGTTTCATGTGTTCATTGTTATCATATGCTGTCTCTCACACACACACTTTCATTAAAAATCATTTCATTGCTCTCTCTCTTTCGTTACAGGGGATTCCGAAGAGTAGTCACCACAGGACCAGACCGAGACACCTACTACCATGAACTCTTTCTTCGGGGCAAACACAACCTTCATGTCAAAATGAAACGATTGCCCACCACACATCGAAAGACACCCATGGATAAGAATGAATCTAGTCCGAATTTTTATGAAATGAGTGAAAAGAGTCCTTTGCCTGAGAATGTATGGTTATCTCAAGCGGGTGTAGCAAGTCGAGGGATGACTACTGCGGGTGCAGGTGGGATGGGCAGTGTTGGAAATCCTGCGGCTGGTTCCATGGGTATGGTGGATCCATCACAGGGATATGCTGGTATGATGGGTGCAGCTGGTATGGGAGGGGGGTTGGTGAATAGTATGAACAGTCGGATGCAATTGATGCAACAGCAGCAGCATCAACAACAGCAACATCTGATGGGTCATCATTCCATGTCAAGAATGATGCCTGGGATGGGAATGATGTCTGCTCCATTTGGTTATCCTCCTGTCAATCCTGCTGCTTCTTCTGCTGCTGTAGGAGGTGTGGGTGGGGTTGGTCCTGCTGGTACTTCACCTTCTGCAGCATCAATAGCAACTGCAGGGAAACATCTCAGTGATAATGAGACACTCACTCAACTCCAAAGAGAAAATGATACTCTTATGCGTCAACTCCTCCAACTGCAAAGTCAAATGAATCCACCGAGTTCCAATACGAACAATCCAGAGGATGGAAGTGCCGCTGCAGCAGTGACAGCGTTACAACGAGATAACGAGCGGTTGATTCGACAGGTTATGGAGCTGCAGGAGCAGTTACCACAGGAGTTGAGGATGCAGATACCTATGGAGTTGTTAATGCCTCCACAGCAGTCACAATTTCCGCAGCAGGAGGAGCAGAAGAAGAAGGGAAAGTCGGAGGAGACAGGTGGCTCTAATGCTGAAATCTAGGGGGACGACATGGCTCGGTTACGGGGGTATAGAGAGAGTGTGCCATGTTTCCATCATAATTCACACGGGAAATCTTGTATGTAATTCACACGATGATGAGCAATGTTTACGTTTTACGCATTGATATGGGGGGTAGAAGAGACGACAATTTTTGCATTTATTTCTTGGGGGAGAACAGTAATTTACTTAACTTTCATATTTGTTATCTAATACACTGACCCTTCTACTGTTGTTTCATTTGCATACTTATGCTATGAGAGTTTGCTCGCTAGTGCTAGTGTTGGCTGGTTGTGGATCTTCTGAGATAAGAAAAGGTGGAGCGGTACTTGGAGGGGAGATCTGATATATTTTAATCCCAAGGATCTGAAGAGTACAGGGGGGAGGGGGGAAGTGGAAACAATCGTATTATGAGCTGGACGGAAGGGGGAGTCCATCAGAACAACCCTTCCTCCCAAATTGTGAAGGGACTTAAACGCCCGAGACATCAGATAAGAAAATGTCAACAAGACCCCTTCGCTTGAGTCCCCCAGTTACTTGAGTCCCTTCGCTTGAGTCCCCCGGGCGGGGACCGGGAGTAAAATGTAAACGACACGAAACGCATCGGAATCGAGGGCCAAACCCTGCCAATGCGACGACAAGACTGGAGACTGCAGATAAGAAACTGTTACTCGAGTCCCTTCGTTTGGGTCCCTTTGGGTACTTGGGAGGCAAAAGTCTTTTGCTCATCACATTCCCACATCCACATGACTTATACAGTAGGAGATCTACTTAGTTTATTAAAGCACCTGCCTACTCAATAACTCCTTCCTAAGCAGCATGGCTACGATCAGGCTTGGCCCGGCGATAATAGCTGCTGATCGAGTCCCTCTTGGGTCCCTTAGGGCACTTAGAATGAACTTGCTGCACAAGTCATAACGATACTCCAGGGCTTAAAGCTTAGTTAATTAGGCAACCTAATCAATAACTCCTTCCCAGCAAGACTACATCTATCAGGCTTAACCTAAACAACATATTATTTTAGTACAATTACATGTGACTTAAGAAATAAGACCGGGGGCAAGAGTCAAACAGCGTCCAGTCGCACTCGCACCACAACCACAAGTTGCGAGAGGAGTGCAACCATGCACATCTGGCAAGAGGCCGGGGAGACTTTCAAGTAGTTACAACAACCCAACCGATTAAAACTTGGACTCCCCCTGATGATGACCCTCCCTCAACTGGTCATACCCAAAATACTGCTGATACCGTAACCTCTCCTGCTCATCAATCCCCAACTTCCCCCCATTCCCCCCATTACCAATCGGTCTCAACATTCCCGCCTGCCTTTTTTCCCTATATAATTGCGCTCGTTCCTCATAGGTTAATGTATGTTGAATTATTGGCAATTGTCTTGGATCCCCCTGGTGGTTCTGTTTGGTGGAGCCGCCGAGAAGGTGGGTCATTTCCATCATGAGTTTATCACGATGGATGAATATACCGCCGATGACGAATCCTACTGTTAGGAGGACTAGACCAAAGATTAAGTCTGCCTTTTTTGTTCTTGATTTGGTTGGTTGATGATTGCCACTTTGTCGATGTTGTTGGTCATTATCGGAAAGTAACAAAGTCTTGACTGGTGGACCATCTTGAGGAGGAGGAGAATGTTGACGTTTCGCCATCCACCACTCTTCATTAAGGGCAGATTGCATCTTGTTCACCAGAGAGTTGGTCGAGCGGAATGAGTCATCGAGCATGGAGCCACGTTTGGTAGGTGTGGCGTTCGAGATGGTATCATCTGCTGTAGCCAAGTTGGCTGCCATGGCAGCTGCGATTGCATTCTCGGCAGAGGTGGTCGAGTTGTCTTCGGGGACGGTAATCATGGAAGAGAACATGTTATTGGTTTGACGTTCGGCGCGTTTGCGAATAGAGGGGCGGTTTCGTTCTTCGTCGTCTTCTTCGGCAACAACACGAAGCATGATTATTGTAATGCAATAATGACTGAGTGGTCGGCGGTTTTAATCGTTGTCTCTGTAGCAATTTTAAAGCACACACAAGCTAGCCTACTCGCTGTTCTCTGCAGAAGTTGATTCACTGTTTATGGTCATACAGGTGGAAACCACACAGGAGACTACGTTTACACAACTCCGTGTTGGTCATTCATCTTGTGAGCACGATCAAAATGACCGGAGGCATTGGCGAGGTCAATTGTGAGTCCATTTAGAATTTACTTTCTCAATGTCTACATTGGAATTAGTACTTTGAGTGTCCAATACGACAGGTAGTGATGGATTTAGACGCCTCAATCACTAATGCCTCCGATCCGGGGGTTCTTTTGCACTCTCCAGCCTCTCTTCCTTGAAGTAGAACAGAATTCGTGAAACGTTTTACCATGTGTGAACCGACGTGTTGTGGATTGCTGGTGAACTGCCCGCTGAGTTCCAGCAAAGAATCGTGCAAATTACAATACCTGAGGACGGTCACAGCCAGCAGCCAGCAATTAAACATAACAGCAGCGACGATGATGATTAGATTAACGACGGTAGCGCTTGCTGCCCTCTTCAGCACGTCGACGGTGACGGCCACGATATCTTACAATGGTCCATCTTCGGCCTCGATAGATTCCGATGCAGCTTCTTCCACGAATTCCAATCTGCGAGGCATTCGGTCATCGGCACCGCAGCAACAAGAACAACAAGCAACATCAGTGACGCAGCAGACTCTTCCTCAACACCTCTCGATAGAACAAGAGGCTGATGATGGACAACATGATGCCAATTATTATCTAAGAGGCATTCGTTCCGAAGATTCGTCATCACAGCAGCAACAAGAAGAAGAACCACCAGCAGCAGCACCAGCCTCATCAATAGCAGCATCATCGCCACAACCACAACAAGTCCCACTTGGTGCCGACAAGCCCAAATTACGCAAAAAGAAGCATCGACAAGCATCATCCACTACCAACAATCCACTCCAAAAATTTGCACAAAACATGCTCACCAACCAAGGCTGTCCACCCACCCCCACCACCACCTGCGGCGACATATGCTACGTCCTAACCCCCTCGGCCGCAACCGACCTCCACTCCGTCGCAATCGGCACAACACTCACCCCCACACACCATTGGCACGACCCCACCACCTTTTGGTCCACTGGGGTATGTAATGCCAAATCACAATGTGTGTCGGTAAATCCATTTGATATGACACATGACTTTGATGATTTGAGTGAGACGTTGGTAGAGGTGGAAAGGGAGTGTGGGAGGAGTTTGGGGATGGCGACTATGTTTGTTTTGGCCAAGGCTATGGAGCCTCCTTCTTGGGTGAAGAGTCGAAAGTAGGTAGTGCGGTGGTGTGATGATGGTTTGAACATATTGGATATAGTTGGCATAGAACAGTTGTGTAATATTAGATGATTTAGTAGATGGATTACTTTTATTGATTGGTAGAGAGCGTAGATTATAGTATTGTCTTGTCAGCAGTGTGCATTGTGCTCTTAGTATTTGATGATGATTCACATTGATTATATTTGCAGAGGAGCAGACATCCATGTTGATATTGAGAGATGCTTAGAGATTGAAGAAGACATGATGATATGAATAAAGTTGATATTGCTTCAACACACAAGTTGCATAGCATATATTTACTTTCTCCTACCCAAATCTCAACTTTGTTGACGCATATCCTCTCATGAAAAGAACAGGAGTCCTCTGCAACAAGGACAAGGAGGGAAGACAAGAGTATCAAGAGCTAGACAGGTGTAAGCACAGCTAAACAAGGCAGCATATAGTATACTGCACTACACTTGCCTTGCTAAATACGTGTGCCGAGTAAACAGACTGCCCTCCAATCACTTAGTTGATCTGAAATTCACCACAATCAAGTGAAAGAAGTGTGTCTTGCATCTTGCTAACTATTCGAATTAGATAGAGATAGATAGATTATTTAGTACCTTTTGTTACATAACTGTATACGTACGTACATGGAATAGTCCGCGGTCGTCATTTTTCATCTTTTTAGTTTTGTTGGTGAGGGTGCACCATACCATGCTAAACCTAGCATGGGAAGGAAGCGCAATCAAGGGAAGGCGAGGAAGGCGGCCAAAGCCAAGGCCGAGGCGGAAGAGAGCAATAATCAGGCGACCAATGGGCGGCAGCAATCGCTGGCAGGTCAAATACAGCAACAGCAGTTGCAGGACACCACAATAACATGCTACCACGGCTTCGAACGGACGGACACCTCCAGGGCTCCTTGCTCAAAATTCGTCACGGCTTTTAGAGACGCAATTTCTGACGTTGTTAAATGCAGCGGCGGCAGTGCAGATGTATCGATTTGTCTTGTCGAAGCTGCAAAAGCTACGAAAGATGAATTTGCCGACGTGTGGCATGATTCTACATTCTACCAAGATGGATATCGTCATATCCTTCCTTTTGAGTATTGGAACGATGGCAATGCTGGAAGATAACAATGCTGCTTGGGATATTGCATATATGACCAGGTTCTTGGAGCAATACGCCGCAGTTAAGCTCAAGCAAACGCAGGCTCTCATCAATTGGAGTAAAATATTCCAATTGTAGGGGGGCATTTCATAAAATTCTGAGATTTTTCTAGTGCCCAAAACCTCTGACCCAGTGATTATATGAACTAATAAGGGTGAAGAGATTTTTAGGAAGTTTGGTGTTCATAGCACCCCTGGCAAAAGATACAAACTGGAGAAAATCGCATATGTGGTATTGGACATTTACACTACCTACGTAGGAATTACATATGATATGTGTAGGAGGATCCTACCCGGTATCACAAAAATTGCGCCAACCATCAAACTAGGGGGCACCGCTTGGCTAGGCTCCCTTTTGCAAATGAGACGAAGCATTGTGCAAAATTCTTTCGATCTTCATTCGTCGTTACGCAAAGAGTATGAATAGGTGGTGCCGTAGCTATCGCATATGAGGTGTTGCAGGATTGAATAGATACCGACCCCATGTCGCCGCAGTGGCAGGCGAATGGGGTCGACCAACATAGCTCTCTGTTCTCCTTAATTTGTGCTTGTGCGTAAATACATCGTGTTGCACTTAATAACTCTTTAATGCTCTTCCGTAAATTCTCTGTCAAATGAGTGTTTGGGTCGAACCGTATGTTTCGCACTTCTTCTACTATGTTCATACTTTCTGCATCTTCAAATCCAGCTCAAACTTGCCAGCACAAGCATTGAATGTTAAGATTCAGTTCAACTATTCATGTTCATGCTTTACTTAGCCAATATATAACTTCTGCCGCAGTCAAGGTTGGGGGTGCTGATTTTGTCAACTCAAGATATCTCAAAGAGAGAGAGGTTGCTGACCACACGAGTAGCTTGCAAGTCCTTGCTGAGAGAGAGAGAGAGAGCGAGGGATGCTCGACTTGCTTCTGTGTGCTGAAGGATGAAGGGCTGCTCGACTATAGGCCTTGTGATTGAGCTAGCTTCATTGAAAATAAAAACGAAGGCCTATAGACGTCTCCCGCAATTCTAATCCATCTTTCAATTTGAGCGAACAGGGGTCGATTTCTCAGTTATAAGTTTTGTTCCCTGAGCTCCATGGATCCCTCCCCATTCCGCAATATTGACGACGCCGAAGAAAAGAATCTGGGGGGTGTTTGGCAATCTTAACGAGCAAAAATTGCCTAAAACCATGGGATGTGTGCCCATATATCATCGCCTACCACGGATAATATCAGTCACATGATGGAAAATATACATGGACCTCATACAGGAGTACATATAAAATGGTAATTGACAATAGTTTGGTCTCTGCAGTCGTGCTGTTGCCCCATAATCATGTGCAGGTGAGCTGACAAGTGGCTGCTATAACATGCCAACACCATGAAATTGGAGCATTACAGCCCGCTCTAAACACTTTAGACCCAACCCAAGGCATGAACTACTTATATTGGTCGATAGGGGCGATGCGCAATGGCTGTAATGTTTGATAGGGTCTTTGTCGCGGAGTAATATCTTGTGATTGATGCATGACGTCCAAGTCGACTCTCATGCAATTTTGCTCATATCTTCTACAATACCATGATGGAATGATCATATATTAGCACCAAAACAACAATATCTCTCGACGCATATATAGATACGATGTTTGCGCGCAGCCATGTATTATGTATTGACTTTCCTTTTCAATAATTGCAAATATTGGTGCCAATTTTGGCTCTCCAAAATAATCGAAATTTTATGTTTTGGGACTACATTGCTTCCATTATAGTCTGAACACCGGCAATTGCTGCCTCACATCATTGTATATAACCTATAGAAGGATGGCCTGTGATTGATTGGGGTTATAGGACCCGTCATCATCCCAAAGTGCACGAAACTGTCGGCATGCGTTGAGTTCTCTTCCATGCTAGTGGAGAGGGTAGGATTGCCTATATCTCCTTCTTCCCTTTTACACCAATGATATAAAGACAATCCCCTCTAGTCAGAGCATATACAAAGCGGTTTTGCGCATTGAATTCCGGGTAGTGTTGTTCCTCTCTGCAAAACGAACGATGCCGCATGAAAATTGATGAATTTTTACTATTCCTCCAGCGATATATAACGAGCCGATGCCAAGGTTATTGCCCCTTATATCCATTACCAATCAAATACTACATCCATCATAGTCTATAGCATCAATATATGCGGCTCTTTCGGGTATTGTACGCCCCCCTTCACTACATTGTGCAATAATGTATGATTTTTGTGATTTTGTATTGAATATTTTTGTGAGAGATACTTCATTATCACGGCCGCTCTTTGCAATAACAACTCCAAACCGCACAGCTTTCAACGCCTATTACATATATATAGCGGATGATGCGAGGTTGATTGCTGTGTGCATATATTACATTCCAATAATTGAGTTCTCCCCCATAATGTTGTGCCGATCCGACCGACCCCGACATGGTGTCCGGAGCCGGAGTGTTATTTATTGAGTTCTGGGGCGATTCTGACTCCGACAACGGACACCAGCATTGTAAGCAACCTATAGAGGGGATCTGATCGGTTTATTAGGGGAGGGGTGTCGATAGTATTGTGTAGAGGGTCATCATTCCGTAGCAGCACAATTTTCATCATCGTGATGGCTGTTCTGTTCAACAAATTCTCGCACCTCCGGGGAATTTTCGAAAATCGGCCAACGTAGGGACATCCCACAAGGTATTTAGGATGTCCCTACGGTCTTGCTTTCGTTTCAAACGCTACTATTTTTCTGTATTAACTGCGCAGAAGGCCGGCTGACTTATTCCCGATGTGCTTGCCATCGACAACTTTGTCGAGCAGAGTGGGGATTTCGTCTGTCCATCGTCCTCCTCAAAAAAATTGAGAACCGATACGTCACACTCTGGCAATGACTATTCAACGTAGGAATCAGTACAACCAATTAACCCCAGATTAACCAATTTTATGAAATGCCCCCCTACCAATTGAATCCAATTCGAGGCGACGATCACACACTTGTCAATTTCTACCGACGGCGTATTCCCTGCTCTTGCCTTGATGATAAATACGAGCAAGTGAAGTCCATTACAAAGATGGGCATTTGCTACAATCTGCAATGCAATTTTCCCGATAGAGTGGTTGAACGCAGCAAGACGATGTATTGTAGCCGATGCCGAGGTGCAACGTATTGTTCCCGTGAATGTCAAAAAGCCGATTGGTCTGAGCACAAGGAAATTTGCAACCATCGTGATTCCATCATCGCTGAGTTTGAGGCCAAGAAACAAAAAATTGCACAATGATTCCTAATAATATTTATAGATACTTCACTTTTCTCCACTCCTCTTCTGGCTCTAGTCAAGTAGATGTCTATGTAGGTATTGAGTATTCTTGATTCATTTGATTCATGAGCACATTCCAAACACTTTCACTTTGGAAGGATCAGAATCATTTCTCCATTCATCGGGTCTTATTCTGCGTATTTGAGTGACAGAAACTGATATTGCCATACTTGATACTTGCCAATATCAATATTCCTAGCGTGCTGCGGCAATAGCTGCGCACTGTTGCACTGCGGACAAGGTATACATCATCACTCTCTTTGTCTTTGGTCTTTGAATCACAATACTTGACATCTACTTCATCAGAATCTTTTCGCGGGAGAAGTGTTCTGGGAGAAGGGGCAAAAATTCGTTGACCTCGCGCGCCTCCAGCTTCTTTGCTGCGTGGCCTTCGTGGCTTTTTGCCTCTTCCTTTTGCTTTGCCCTTTCTCTTCCGCTTCCGTCCGATTGAAGCATGGACGTGTGGTGTCAAATGATGGCAACTCAACAGATATGCAGCAGACGGAGTATTTATTCGATGAATTTGCTATGATTCCATCCAAGATTAGGCTGCACAATTTGTTCTATGAGCTTCTCAGGTCAATTTCTTCGTCTTGGGATACTCCGATGTTGCTTTTCCTGGATGACTTGCACTGGGCCGACTCCGCCTCGTTGGAATTGATAACATTCCTCATCGATGAAATGGGCGCAAGCATCGCAGAAGACTCTGTTCCTGCAGTTAGGAGCACAAACGTGTTTATTATTGGTACCGTACGAACCAATGAAGTTGATAACTCAAGTGACTTGGCTGATTTCCTCCAAAAGATACGAAGCTGCTACAACGTTACAGTCACCGATATGGCTCTGCAGGATTTGTCAACTGCTGATGTCAATGTGATGATATCAGAAGCGCTTTGGCTTTGCTACTCTCAGCGACTCACACGGTCTCTCGCGGGCATCGTGCACCAGAAGACTGAAGGCAATCCCTTCTTCATTAAAGAGTTCCTGAATGATTTGACCGTAGAAAATCTGTTGGTGTATAGGTTTTCGGAGAGGACGTGGGAATGGGACTGGGAATGGGACGAAGAGTTGATCGAGAGCAGGACAATCTCGGATGGTGTAGCTGAGATTCTCACACGGAAGATGTTGCGGCTGTCGAGAGACCAGCTGTCTGGATTATTAGTGATGTTGTCGTGCTTCGGGTCCGAGGTCTCTTTGGAGGTTTTGGCCTTGGTGAAAAGCTCCCGTGGCAACTCGGACATAATGAATACTTTGGATTATTTGGCACAAGCCAGGCTGGTTGAAAGAAGTGATGAAAAGTATCGCTTCGTTCATGATATGATTCTACATGCAGCTCAAGGAGCTGTCGATGAAAACGAACGCATGATCATCATGAAAGAGCTGCTGCAGGCTCTTTTACCACATGGGTATAGCGACGATACAATCTTATTCATCGTGGTTGATCTGATATCGAGAGTTGGTGCTAACAGAGTACACGATTCTGAGACTCGGTTGCTGTATGCCCAGCTGCTTCTAACCGCCGCTAAGAAAGCAACAAATACGACGGATTTTGCTTCTGCATCAACTTGTGTCAAGTGCGGAATATCTTTCCTGTCCGTGGGTCACTGGGAAAGCAGTTACATGTGAGTGCCAGCGCGTACTGTGTGAGATGATAAGTTGTATTCCGTGTTTGACCTGTTCACAATAATCTATTGCTTGTCTTGTTTCGTTAGGTTGAGTTTAGAACTGTTTACCCAATCCGCATTGGTTGAATGGGCGTTAGGAAATACAGAACAGATGATGAGGAGTTTAGATGAGGTGTTCAATAACGCCAATCGCTTCGAAGACACGCTTCGAGCAGCACGCGTCAAAGTTGCCTACTTGAGAATGACCGGAAATTGTGTGAGCGAGGCTTTCGCCTACGGATTTCAGGTTCTGGAACAACTTGGGGAAACCTTTCCAGCCACACCCGAAAATGGTATCATTGTTCAGGAGATGCTTAGCACGAAACAGCTTGTGACTGGCTCATTGAATGAATCAAAATTGAAAAGCCTCCCAGAAATGACTGATTGTACGAAAAAGGAGGCGATGGCATTCCTGGAACAGATGCTTGTATGTAGCTACCAAAGTCAATCCATTCATTTTCCTCTGATAGCATGTCGCATGGTCCGTATCAGTGTGCAGTTTGGTTGGACAAAGACGTCGTGTGTAGGTAAGATTTTTCTTCGGACATTCACATCCTTTGTTCATGTCTTTTACCATTAATCAGTGCACTCAAATGATGGATCTTTCTCTTCGTGTATATTGCAATATTGCTATGCAGGTCTCGCATCTCTAGCTCTTAGTTTAGTCACGGTATTCAGTGACTTTTCTGAGGGGTATTCCATGGCGAAAACAAGCATGAGTATAGCTGGGTCTGACAAGAGAGTGCTCTGTACCATTACGACTATTACGTATGGGATGATCAATATATGGAAAGAGCCTATCCAGGCCATTCTTCCGCAGTTGAAAGATGTTTACAATATCTCTCTCAAGTATGGACTGATTGACAATGCACTCTCCTCTGGGATGTTACATGCGTATAGGGCTTTTTTTACCGGATCATTACTGAAACCCTTTAGCAAAGAAGTTGCATTGTTCATGCGCAACAATTTAGAACGCCACAAGCGCAGGCTCATGCACTTGTGCGTGGCTCCAATATTCAATGGAATTTCGTGTTTACGAGGCAGCTCATCTAAATCTGGGGCTTACAATGTCGAAGAATTCATCACGGAAAAACATTTGGCTGAGGCACTTCGGAACAAGGAATCTACGTTTTGTGAGTGTATGCTCGCGATCAATATATTTAGGATGCTTGATGAAATAAAACCTACTGCGCGACAGTATCTCGAGCTGTTTGAGCGTCAAGGAAGTGCTTCGGCACAATTCATCAATATCTATTGTATTTTTTACGGTGGCCTACTTTCGTTGCATTACTATAGAGAAAGTCAAGATCAGTTTTGGAGGATAGAGCAGCACATGCCATCCAAAAGATGGAAGTCTGGACGGCAGAAAGTGTTTGGAACTTTGAGAATAAATTATTCTTGTTGCAAGCAGAAAGACACTATGCTTTTGGTGAAATGGACCGTGCAGCAGAAAAGTACAAGCTGGCCCAAGAGTCATCGAAAAAGCATCGCTTCGTTCATGAGGAGGCCTTGGCTTGCGAGCTTGCTGCTGCCTTTCACATAAAAGCAGGTAATGTGAAGTTTGTAGCAGAGTTGATCGATAGGGCAGTGAATTGTTACCAAACGTGGGGAGCGGAAGGGAAGGTCGAATCGCTTTTGCTCTCTCCTTGAACTGGTGAAATTTATTTGAGTTTGTTGGATGCATGTTGAAGTATTGACAGAAGCTATTAACGATAATAATATCAAGTCGACATGTTTTTTCTTAACGTCGCCTCAGATGATGTTCTTATTGTGTTTGTGCGGCGCGCGGGACTGTTGGGCATATACTTTGATAGCCATATCTCAAAAAGAAGTCGTGACGAAGAAGCTGCGGTTTCATCATCATGATCGAAAGATCGAAGATAGAAGCTCACTGCACTTCCTCGTTGTGGCAACAAGCAAGCAAGCAAGCAAAGACCAAATGAAAATGACGATGTAAGTAGTTATATTGTTTTATCTATTTGTGTCGTCCCGTACCGTTGCGACAGGAACGACCATACCACAGTGACAGCACCGCTTCCCGTTTGCTCAGCGAAGTTATGCACTGTCGGGCCAGGTTAGTACTACGGTGGGGGACCACGTTGGAATCCCTGGTGTTGTTCTTTTGCTCATTTTGGCTCTCATTGCTGATTTCAGATTTCAGCCCCGTCCCTCTACTCTTTTTGCTCAAACAGGTTGGTATGGTATGGTATGGTATGGCATGGTGGTAAAGCTTTGTTTCTTACTACTTACTTATGCGATGCGTACCATAGGTGCTGTGTCTCTTGAATGTTGGAATAATTATCTGCTGCCGAGAACTATCATGTATGTGAATGTGTGTAAGTATGCTACCAATCTCACCCGAAAGATGATGGAAGGAGGTTGTATCATGTTCCGCGAATGTAATCCGCACTTTTTCGGCAGTGTAAGTTGGTTACATTTCATCTATTCTGTTCAATTTGCCTTCCTCATACTCCATGAGATTCGACGCAAGCAATCATACAATACCTCCCTCCCAGCTTCTTGTTTCTTCTCTGAATGACTTCCGAACAAGGTGCGGTTCCAAAGGAGCGGTGAGGTTAGTCTGGAGAGTACAATACTGAGTCTCAGTTTATGAGAAATTTTGCTTGAGCTGGATGCCATCCCCGGTCACGAAGACGTCACAAGAGCTAAATCATTCTGATATTGGCTAAATTGATGATACTGCATGAAGTGCTGACGTGTCATCCACACTTCAGTCACGAAATCCTTTCACTCTGTAGCTTGATGAAGATGCTGAGCAGCATTCACAACGACCACGTAGGCAGAGCTTGTTCTTTTGCTTACGTCATGATACGGTCGTGCTTTCGTCACATAATTTCAGCACAAGTTGTGCTCATGATTTCTCAATCGACCAATCAAGAATAGCTCATTCTCATCTACAATCTACAATCATCAACTTACTTGCTACCAATCATGATTCATCACAATACAATGAACATGAACACTGCCTACCTCAATAACAAGCGCGTTTCAGACGACGATATCTCCCTCTGTACTCCTCCAGGGAACAACTCACTCGTAACCTTGGATGACTCCAAGCAAGAGCAAGAGAGCCAACACACTCAGGCTGCAGCCCCGACGATCTGCCCTCGTTGTTAGTTGTGCGCTGGCCTTACAATTGATTTCATCACCATCGGCAGATGCTTTTGCCATCACACACGCCTCAAGAAACAACCTCTCCACCACCCAGCTCAGCTACCGCTCCCTCCATCACGGCCCAGACGTGCAGCCTTTGACCGACATGGAGAAGCAAGGAGTTGACTTTACCAAGATCAAGATGCCCAAGGATAAGCTTGATCGGTTTGGACCAGGCAACTTTGATCAATTTGCCGAGGGGCACTCATATTAATTGTTATACACAAGTCGGAGGTGCTCTCGGCACCGTCGATGAAAGAAATTACCGTCAAAGCGTTGACACAATGTTAGACCTCATTGATATCCATCACTCTCGACGTCGCTGCAGATAATGCTCTCTAGCTCGCTCCATATCCAGTGAAACTTGGTATTTCTTGGACCCGATCGCTTCATGGATGTATTAGAGTCGATTTATTGTCCAAAATACCAAGTTTCATTGACTAGGGAAGTACCCTCGGCCTGCTGAAGTAGCGACATGATGCAGTGGTATTTTGTAGATTTTGTTGGTGGAGTATGTATGCTGTAACAAAAAATTTGTCCAGGTAGATGGATAGGGTACCTGTAGGTAACATAATGTAGATAATTGACGGGCGACGGCAAGACACCCAAAATGGAGGAGCCCCGACCGACCGCCGACGGCACCTAGTACATGTTATTTTAGTTAGGGGCTTGTTAGTTTCGCTCGACAGCGTGTCAAGAGCTACCACCACGAACTAAAGTTGGCCGAAAATGTAAAGGCCTTCGAGTCTTGTCCATGCTTCGAGGCCCTTTGAGAGACCTTTCTTCGGCAATTTTGAATTTAAAAGAAGGGAGCGAGAACGATGTCAACTCCTTCCAGCAATAAGTTTGAGTTTTCATGTAAAGTACTTAACAGAACTTTAAGTTTAAATGTTACAATACGGCGGAGGCTGATAGTTTCTCTGCTCAGAATAACTGCACTTCACTTCCCGCCTTCCATCCACGACAGAATTCCATGACCCACCACCAGAAAGGAGTTTGAGGTGATGTACACCACCAGAAAGGAGTTTGAAGTGATGTGCATACGCATCAAAGTGCATGTGCACACGTCGCTTTGTGTGGACCTCTTCAGCCATAAAACACAAATGAACCTTGCGAGAGCATCAGCACCCTCGTCACCATGAAGCAGCACCGCCAACCAAACAGTTCTAGCAGCCGAGTCGCCACGGTGCTACTCCTCACTGTCGCCCTGCCCTACCTCTTGTTCTCCCGCTGCTCTGCCGATGAGTCATCCAGTCTCATTATCGATCGCCATGCCGCCACAGGATTGAAGGAGAAGCAATTGCAGAGACGGCGTCTCAACAAGATTAACCAGAAGAGCATCCGTAAAAGGAGCCTCTCAAACCTATTCGAACCTGATGCTCCCCTAGCCGCCGCCGCTGCTCCTGGTTCCAAGAGTGCAAAAGCTGCACCTACTACTACTACGAGTCCAAGAGCGGCGACCCCTGCCCCTTCAACAGCTGATCCCTCATTGCAGCCGAGTTTGATACCGTCTGACTCAACTCAACCATCATGGCAGCCTAGTCTGGTTCCTTCCAATTCATCTGAGCCATCATCGAAGCCTAGTTTGGCTCCTTCTAACTCAGCTGAACCATCGTCTGAGCCGAGCATGGCTCCTTCTAACTCAGCTCAACCGTCGTCTAAGCCTAGTTTGGCTCCCTCCGTGTCAAGTGAGCCGTCTTCCAAACCTAGTTTGTCTCCCTCCGTGTCAAGTAAGCCGTCTTCGAAGCCTAGTTTGTCACCCTCTGTATCAGCTCAACCATCATCTAAGCCTAGTTTGGCTCCCTCCGTGTCAAGCGAGCCGTCTTCGAAGCCGAGTTTGGCTCCCTCTGTGTCGTCCCAACCATCATCTAAGCCTAGTTTGGCTCCCTCCGTATCAAGTGAGCCGTCTTCGAAGCCTAGTTTGGCTCCCTCCGTGTCAAGTGAGCCGTCTTCGAAGCCTAGTTTGACTCCCTCCGTGTCAAGTGAGCCGTCTTCGAAGCCTAGTTTGGCTCCCTCTGTGTCGTCTCAACCATCATTTGCTCCTTCCAAATCAGGCAAGTCGAGCCCCAGATCTCGCAGATATGATTGAATGAATGTGACAGTGAATCATGACACCTCAGCCTCAGGGAGCCTGTGTCAAAGCAGCGGCACTATGTATAGATTGAAGTTGGATGTCCCTCTTTACAAGCACAAGCGTCGGGGAGCTACTTGATAAAAATAGGGACTTGTAACAAATCCAGCGTATAAGAGATAGTTTATTTTATCATTACAATTACATATAGTTGAATGTATCCTGATCGCATAAAGAGCTATGGTAGGAGGCCTCTCTCTTGAGTCTTGAAAATGACTACGACTACAATGCTGTTTAGTTCTAGACTCTAGACTCTTTGACTTTGAGCCTCTTCGTTATATGCTGTTTACTTTACTAATCAGGCATGGATCTTCACAGCCGGATTTTGAGTCGTCTTTAAGCATGCTATGCAATTGTCCATGATTGAAGAGTGAATCTTGCAATTATGGGAAGGAAGCGCAATCAAGGAAAGGCAAGGAAAGCAGCCAAAGCCAAAGCCAGAGAGGAGGTGGGAGAGAGCAATAATGATCAGACTACGAATGAATCGTTATGCATTACATTGCCGAACCGAACACAAAGACTTTCCACCGTCAAATGCTTGCATGGCTTCGATAAGAAGGAGAAAATTTGTGTTGAATTCGTGAGCGCATTTTTAAGGACGCTAGGTGTGAAGCGGATAGAGTAGATAATGCAGATATTCCAAGTTGTCTTATGGCAGCTGAAAATGCTACGATGAATGAATATGCCGAAGTGTGGAATGATTCTGCCAAGATGGAAATCGCGATAAATTGTCTATTGTCTACTGGAGTGCACAATATTATGCTAGGTTATGATAATGGTGCTCTTAACGATGCTATGTATGCCAGATACTTGGAGCAGCATATCGCAGTTGCGTTGAAAGAAACTCAAGCAAATGTAAATTGGCCAAAGCTTTACGAACTTGGAGCTGATATTCACACATTGGTGAAGTTCCTCAGAAAGCGCATTCCATGCAAATGCTTAGACGAGAAGTACGAACAAGTGAAGTCAATCACAAAGATAGGGTTTTGTGACAGCCCAGAGTGCAGTTTCCTGTATGGACAGTTGGAACGCAAAAAGACTATGTATTGTAGTCGATGCCGAATTACAACCTATTGCTCCCGCAAATGCCAAGAATCAGATTGGAAAAGACACAGCGCTTCGTGTGATCAATGTGATGCAGTAATCGCTAAGTTTGATGCAAGGCAAAAGTCACAATGCACAGCGATTAGCAAAGCACAGATTGACCTCGGAAAGAAGGTATGAAACAGAAGCAAAGCTATGAGCATTATCACTGGATTTTGAATAAGTATCTGTATGTCGCTTTTATGAAGAAGGAGACGCTACTCAAGTATGTAACAAGTAACAAGCAGCTGCAATCGGAGAGAAGAACGTGAGACTTGCAGCGAAATACAATGTCTCGTGGTCATGCCCAGACTAGCACAACACTAACATACTCCGGCCCAGCTAGGTTGCTTTCTCCACTCCACTTCTCCGCTCATTAAATGACATCTATGCATGTATTGAATATGAATACAGTGCGATATGATGAATAGTAGCATTCAACGCTCGGGAGAAAGGTCGCACACTATACTCCATCTCCATCAATCTGCCTTTTGTAGGGTTTTGCCTTTGTCTGTATCTGTATCTGTATTCGTGTGCGCTGAAGCTTAGATTCCAAGAAGGTGGCAGTGCTGGCTGCTTCTTATCTAGGTTTTTCTGCAGAATACTTCAACAGAGCAACGAGACTACCACTTTGCATAAATAATATAACTGTAGATAACTGGCTGTGCTAAGGAGGAGCTTAGCGATGGTACTGATTTTTCTGGCCCACAATGTATGGATCCCTGCCCACGTACGCTTTTCCTGCATTATTTCCTTCATCGCTCTTTTTTCTTTCACAAAAAAATTCATCCCCTTGCTACGATCGACATCATGTCTGAGTGCCCTCACGAGGAGATAGCAACACAACATCTTGTACGATTGGAATTATACAGTTGGGTGACAATCTTTAGCAATGGGGAGGAAACGTAATCAAGGGAAGGCGAGGAAGGCGGCCAAAGCCATGGCTAGAGAGGAGGCGGAAGAAGTACAAAAGAGGGGCAATAATGAATCGATGACCAGCGGGCAGCAACAGTCACTGACATCGCAAATGTTGCAGTTGCAGGTTTGTGGTAATGCGTCGCTACATGATACCACCATAACATGCAGGCACGGCTTCGATCATCTTTCTGAGAAAGATATTTGCTTTCAATACGCGAAGGCATTTAGAGAAGCATATAATTACAAAAATCGTCAAGACGGTGATGCAAATCTTTCGTCTTGCCTCATTGCAGCTCATAAAGCTACTATATTAGATAAATTTGCCGAGGTGGGGAAAGATTCGGCCAAGATGGAAATCGTTATATCGTACTTTTTGAGTAATGGAACGCAATATATTCTGGAAGGCAATTATGATGCTGCTCGTACTTGTACTGTTTTTGCCCGGTGGTTTGAACAGTGTACCGCTGTCGGGCTGTACAAGACTCAAGCTCTAATAAATAGGGTGAAAGTTGATGACGCAAACAACCCGTCCGACATACACACGCTTGTGAAGTTCTTGCGGAAGCGTATTCCATGCAAATGCTTGGATAAGAAATACAACGAAGTGAAGGATACTGCAAAGTTGGGCTTTTGCTACAATCCAGAGTGCACTCTTCCTAACGGACAAGTAGAACGCAGCAAAACATTTTATTGTAGTCGATGCCGAAATGTAACCTATTGTTCCCGTGACTGCCAAAAAGCTGATAGTACAATACACAAACATGAGTGTGACAAATTTGTTGCTGAAATCGCTAAGTTTGAGGCCAAGAAACAATCACAATGCCCAACCATATCATGATAATTATTATAGACATTCACTTTTCTCACTCCTCTTCTGAACTCTTGTCAAGTAGGCGACTTGTAGGTTGTGATAATTCTTAGTATCATAGACTAGTCAGGGATGCCAGAACGCAGCAATACCAAATATGTAGTCGGTGCCAATGTATAAGTTATTGCTCACGTGAATGCCAAAAAGCTGGTTGGCCAACGCACAAGACTGCGTGCGACAATAATGTTGGCTTAAAGGCTGATTGAGGCCAAGCACAAAATACATTAGCACGGAGAGTATTCCATACTCTCCTTCCCCAGGCAACCTCAGGCGGACTTCTTTGCAGAAAAGGATAGGTACAATAGATAGTAGACTTGAGTATATTGCTATATGAATAAAGTCATGTAAAATGACGAGGAAATTCGACACTCAAATAGTTGCACGCGCCTCCATATCTTGTTCCCCTCCTTCTCAAAATGAACTCTAGCAGCACCTCTTCACAAACAAGCACTCTTCAAACGACAATCGATATTATCGGCTCACCCATCAACAAGCAGAACATAACTATTGCATAACATCTTGTGAAACTTTTACGAAGGGGAGGAAACAAGGCAGAATTTCGGTCTTGGAAACGCAAGAGCAAGAGGCAAGGCAAGGAAATGCGGCAAGGCTTCACAAGACAAAATTCTTGAGACATATTATCTTGAAC
The DNA here is from genome assembly GCA_030544225.1 of Skeletonema marinoi. Taxonomy (NCBI): domain Eukaryota; phylum Bacillariophyta; class Thalassiosirophyceae; order Thalassiosirales; family Thalassiosiraceae; genus Skeletonema; species Skeletonema marinoi. The sequence continues at coordinate 426,189 of CM060506.1, forward strand.
ACATTCGCTAGCTATGCCTAGGATGTATGGTGTAGACGCCAGTTGGAACCTTGCATATCAAATCACACTCATCTCGTTACTTTCACTGGTTGCTTTAGCTTGCACTTGCCGATCAATGCTACATAATCTTCATGTCCGAGAGAAAGCGTAAAAGGGAGCCGAGACAAACTCCTCCTTCGTCCGCATTTTTACGTCCATGAAGAATATTATGTGTTGTATTGAGCATTGAGCAATGGGAAGGAAGCGCAACCAAGGGAAGGCGAGGAAGGCGGCCAAAGCCAAGGCTAGGGAGGAGGCGGAACAGGCGATGACCAGTGGGCAGGAACAACCACTGGGAGCTGGGGAGGCGGCGGAAGACGAGAGGGGACATAATAATAATGATCTGATGACCAATGGGCAGCTGCAATCACTGGCAGCGCAAATACAGCAGTTGCAGGACACCACAATAACTTGCGACCATGGCTTCGAAGACACAGACATGAGAGCTCTTTGCTCAAAATTTGTTACAGCGTTTAAAGAAGCATTTTATGATGTTGTTGAAGACGGCGGCGGGGGAGCATCTGTTTCGGCTTGCCTTCTCGGAGCTACAAAAGCTACGACAGGTGAATTTGCCGAGGTGTGGAATGATTCTACCAAAATGGATTTCGTGATATCATTCCTTTTGTGTATTGGAACGCAATATGTGCTGGAAGAGAATCATAATTATGCCCGACATGGTGCTATTTTTGCAAGGTTCTTCGAGCAATACGCTGCAGTTCAGTTCAAGCAAACTCAAGCAATCATCAATTGGAGCAAGATTTTTGTATTAAACCCAGAAGTGGATGAACATACGCTTGTTAAATTATTTTGGAAGCGCATTCCATGCAAGTGCTTGGATAAGATATACGAACAAGTGAAGTCCGTCACAAAGATGGGCTTTTGCTGCAACCCACAGTGCAGTTATGAGGTGGAACGCAGCAACACAATGTATTGTAGTCGATGCCGATGTGCAACGTATTGTTCCCGTGAATGTCAAGAAGTCGATTGGTCTAGGCACAAGAAAAGTTGCAACGAAGATGCTGCAGAGAGGGCTGAGTTTGAGGCCAAGAAACATCAGTCAAATTAATGCACAGTGATTCCTAATAATATTTATAGATAATTCACTTTTCTCCACTCATCTTCTGGCTCTAGTCAAGTAGATGTCTATGTAGGGATGAGTATTATTGATTCATGAGTACATTCCAAACACTTTGCAAGAACATTCATCAGCATCAGCTCTTATTCTGCGTATTTGAGTGACAGAAACTGAGATGGCCATACTTGCCAAGATATGGCTTTCCGTGCCGCAGCAATAACAGTGTGCATTCTAGCCGCACTATATACACTGATACTGCGGGCAAGATATAGGAAAGGTATAAGTGGTCTGGGAAACGCAAGGGAACCAACGCAAGAGGCAAAGAAAAAATGCGGCGCAAGGCTTCACAAAGGGCAGCCGTCTTAGAACATGCTTGAGACATATTATCTTGAATACACTCGCTAGCTATATGCCTAGGAAGTAAGGAAAGGTCACACAGGGAAGAAGCAGGCACAGGCACGGGCACAGGTATTCTTCCGCCCTCTTTTCATCCGTGAGTGCTGAAGCTTACATTCCGTGCTTCCAAGCCACAAGAAGGAGGCAGTGTTGATTGTTACTACTTCGATTTTCCTGCAGATACTTCAACAGAGTGACCAGTCCTCTGCCCATATGGTAGATTGCATCATCTTGTATGATTTTCTCTTCTATCATTTTGCCTTTTCAACTCAAGAGGGGACGGCCGGAAAGGCATAAGTGTCGTGTGAAGTTGACTGATGCATTCCATCGCCACCTGCAGCTACAGTGTGGGTCTGAGTAAAGGTACATACCAAGGCACCCCCTCTCATCGTGATAGCTTAGTATGCGTTGTCAACCTGCGAAATGCTTCAACATACAGCTAACTATCCCCTTCATATCAGGGTGTTAGTTGTTAGTTACCTGTAGCAGGAAGTACCTAGGTAGAATATCGTAACAGGGAGCCGAGAACAAACTCCGCCTTCAGCATTTTTTGACCTGCACCATGACAGAATATCTTTAGCAATGGGAAGGAAGCGCAACCAAGGGAAGGCAAGGAAGGCGGCCAAAGCCAGAGCCAAAGCTAGGGAGGAGCTCTTCAACAATAATCCGGTGACGAATGAGCGGCAGCAATTGCTTGCAGAGCAAATGCAGCAGTTAGAGAACGGCAACAGCAATTTTTTGTCGACATCAGGAAGTGACACTACAAAATGCTACCACGGCTGCAAAGAAATGGACAATATGTGCATTGATTTCGTGAGCGCATTTGGAGATGCAGTTTATGAAGCTGACAAGAGGGGTGAAACTACTTCGCAGAGCCTTGTAGAGGCAAAAAATGCGACGATGGATGAATTTGCCGACGTGTGGAATGATTCTGCCAAAATGGAAATCGTTGTGTCGTATTATTTGTGTCATGGAACGGAAAGTATTCTTGAAGGTAATTATGGTTATGCCCGTGAATGTTCTGTATTTGCTAGGTACATGGAACAATGGACAGCAGTTTACTTGGACATGACTCAAGCAATAACGAATTGGAGTAAAGTGGAAACAATGTCGGCAGATTCTCACACGCGTGTCAAATTCTTGCGGAAGCGTATTCCATGCAAATGCTTGAATAAGAAATACGATGAAGTAAAGACTATTCCAAAGATGGGCCATTGCTTCAACCCACAGTGCCCTAATGGAAGAGTAGAACGCAACAAAACAATGTATTGCAGTCGATGCCGATGTGTAACCTATTGCTCCCGTGAATGCCAAAAAGCTAATTGGGCAAGGCACAAACAAGACTGTGACAAATGTGCTGCATTAATCGCTGAGTTTGAGGCCAAGAAACAATCATGATGCACTGCAACAATGTAATAATAGATTCGTTTGATTCTCCATTGTGATAGAATAAAGTAGCATATACACTCTGGAAGAATCAAAGCAAAGCAGAGCAATATCACTGGATTTTGAATATCTGTATGTCACTTTTATGAAGAAGGAGACGTAGTACTCGAGTAGCAAGCAACACGCAGCTGCATTGGAGAGAAGAACTCGTGAGTGTGTGAGACTTGCTCTTGCAGCGAAATACAATGTGTCGCACACAGACTAGCACAACACTAACAAACTCCGGTCTAGCCCCTTCTCCACTTATTAAATGACATTTTTGTATTGAATATGAATACAGTGTGTTATGAATGAAGAAGAAGCAGGGTTGAAAGGTCATACACTACTCCATCCATGTCCATCCGCCCTCTGTCTCTGTTTGTATCTGTATTCGTGATTGCTGAAGCATAGATTCCATGCTTCCAGACACGAGAAGGAGGCATTGGTATTATTGAAAGGTTTCCCGCAGAATATTCAACAGGTGACCACAATGCCATGACCGCTCACGCGCTTCGCTTCGTTGTACATACAGTACCTGTAGCGTCTGTTCTACGTAAATACCTAAGCAGGCAGAGCCAAGAAACACGCCACGCTTCAAATTTGACGTGCACCATGATAGAAAGCAATGGGAAGGAAACGTAATCAAGGGAAGGCAAGGAAGGCGGCCAAAGCAAAGGCTAAGGTGGAGGCGGAAGATGTACAGCAGAGGAGCAATAATAATGACCAGATGACCAACGGGCGACAGCAATCGCTGGCAGCGCAAACCCAGCAGTTGCAGGTCGGTAATGCGTCGCCACATGACACCACAAAATGCAGCCACATGTTCCACGGCTTCGATCCACTTTCCGTGGAAGATATTTGCTTTCAATACGCGAAGGCATTTAGCGATGCATATTATTATGAAGCTAGTATAGACGGTGGTGCAGATATTTTGGGTTGCCTCATTGCAGCTAAAAATGCCACTAAGGATAGATTTGCCGAGGTGTGGAATAATTCTGCCAAGATGGAAATCGTTACATCGTATTATTTGAGCAATGGAACGCAACATATTCTGGAAGGCAATTATGATGCTGCTCGTGCTCTTGCTATATTTGCTAGGTACCTGGAGCAGTGTACCGCTGTCGGGTTGAAACAGACTCAAGCTCTAGTAAATTTTCCAAAAATCGACGAGGTAAGCAACCCGTCCGACATCCACACGCTTGTGAAATTCTTGTGGAAGCGTATTCCATGCAAATGCTTGGATAAGAAATACAAAGAAGTGAAGGATACTACAAAACTTAGCTTTTGCTACAATCAAGAGTGCTCTATTCCTAACGGACAAGTAGAACGCGGCAAAACATTTTATTGTAGTCGATGTCGATGTGAAACTTATTGTTCCCGTGAATGCCAAAAAGCTGACTGGATAAACCACAAACAATACTGTGACGCATATGTTGCTGAAATCGCCAAGTTTGAGGCCAAGAAACAATCATAATGCACTACAACAATATAATAATAGATACGTTTGATTCTCCATTGTGAATAGAATAAAGTAGCATATACACTCTGGAAGAATCATACAATTCTCCATCCATCCACTCTCTTACAAACAGACCAATCAAGAATGCAACCTTCCCGGGTGGCCTTGAATCGGCATTCTCACAGACACTCAATGGCATTTTCCACTAAGATATCATTATTGTACACTTATTATAGCACCTGCTCGTGATATGAATATGATTCACAGGCATCAGGCATCCAAGCTCTCAAAACTCAAGAGGGGACGGAGAAGGAGAAGAAGTGAGTAAGGAAGGCATACTGTGCGTGCTTTAATATATTATCATATCTTTCTAAACCTCTAGCGTCTGTAGAGTAGACATTGCGTTGCAAAAGTCGGCAGTTTGCAGTTTGATGGAGAGGGAGAGAGAGAGGGAAACCAGAGAGAAGAAGCTTGATTGGAGATGAACGCACTACCACTACCAAAGCAGATAGAGGATTGCTAGTAGAACATGTTAACTATTCTTGCTTTTCTCTCTGATGGGGGTGGCTCATTGCGGACTGCGTAACATAGCTGGAAGACTACTCACGCTTCATGTCTCCTCAGAGTTTGTGGCTATGTTTGACGTCAAACGCAGCATCATCATTCATTGCTACACACAACCATGTCACAATAGCGACTCTAGTCAAGTCCTCCTGGAAGCTCACTCTTTTGACTGCGGATTGCTTGGAGAATGGGCCGATTGATTGTTCTTCCTGTGATAACTGTGGTGAGTTTAGAGAGTGAGAGCGCATGTGGGGATAGTGAGCGTCATGCAAAGTAGTAAAGATGCCCAAAGGAGATGCAGTTCTTTGTAAGGTCGACATGCATGATAATCATAACAATTAACTACGACACACAGCACAATAGCCAAGGGTATCTGATATCTTTGCCTTCTTGTACCTTGGAAATTACCTCCACGTAAATCGAGCATAGTGAATGGACGGAGAAGTATCCATACTCCCATAGCGTTGAGCACTCCTTTTTCATACAGAAATAGCACTGTAATCATGTCTCAAGAATTATTCCACAGCCTACCATACAAGTCGCCTACTTGAAGAAGAGGAGTGAGAAAAGTGAATGTGTATAATAATTATTATGATATTGTGGTCATAGTATTATTATGATTTTTGTAGCGCTAGTACATCATGTTGTTGCTTGGCCTCAAACTCAGCGATCTCTGCAGCATCTTCGTCACAATAACTCTTGTGCCTTGTCCAGCAGGCTTTTTGGCATTCACGGGAACAATATGTCACATTTCGGCATTGACTACAATAAAATGTTTTGCTGCGTTCCACATATCCACAAGGACACTCTGAATTGTAGCACATGCCCATTTTTGTGATGGACTTCACTTCTTCGTATTTCTCATCCAAGCACTTGCACAGAACACGCTTTCTGAAGAATTTTACAAGCGTGTGAACGTCGCCGCTCATTGTATCGCTGATTCGCCATAGGTCTTCAATTTTCACCCAATTCATGTTTGCTTGAGTTCGTTTCAACACGATAGCAATATGTTGCTCGAGATAGCGGGCAAAAACAGCTTTTTCACGAGCATTATCATATTCACCCTCCAGAATATGTTGCGCCCCCTCACTCAAAAAGCGTGATATTGCGATTTCCATTTTGTCAGAATCATTCCACACCTCCTCAAATCCATCCTTTGTAGCATCTTCAGCCTCTAGAAGGCAATCCGAAAGATCTGCACCACCGATGCGACCAGCAGCATCGTAAAATTCTTCCCTAAATGCGGTCACGAATTCGTGGCAAATACCTTCAAAACAAAGTGGACCGGCGCCGTGGAGGCATATATGAACTGTGCCATCTTCTAACATTTTTGCGTGACTGAGGCCTGTCCGCTGCAGTTTTGCCAATGCTTCCGCCTCCTTAGCTTTGGCTCTTGCCGCCTTCCTCGCCTTCCCTTGGTTGCGCTTCCTTCCCATGGTGTAAAGATATTCTATCTCATGGTGCATGTCAAAAAATGAAAAAAATGCTGAGCAAGGCGGGGCATGTCATGAAAGAGCTTGCGATGCGAGGAGCGAGGAGTTTGTCTCGGCTCCCTTTTACGCTTTTCTCTGGCTGTGTACATAAAAGGTATATACAGGTAAGTACTTGTTAAACAGCTCCTACCGCTAAGTACTTCGCTCTCTCTCTCGAGCACGTTCTCTCGATTCTCTGATTAGGTGTGTCTGTTGACATCATGATCAGGATGAGAGAGAGGAGAGAGGAGTTATCCCCTATAAGTCACTTGCCTTATTTTTCATTCCTTGCCTGCATGCCCCTTCCTTGCCTTCTTTTCCCCTCAATGACGACCCGGGTTTCGATGCATTTGACGAGTAGCTTGGATGCCTCGTGAATCATGTCATCTGAACAGATGCCCAAAAGTAAGTATGCTGATGCTGAAACTTGTTCATCACTCACTGCCTTGGATGATGAAGCGTTAAACATCGTTATAGGGGACTTTATCTACACATTCAGTAACAGCAACATTCTATGTGGCAGATGGCATCCTTCGAGCCATCCTAGGGTCTAGAGCTGAGGAAAGCAGAAGTTCTGTTGCTTGGGCTTGGAGTGAAATCATCCTTCACTTACAAAAAACGTTTCATTGCTGTAAAATAGTGAAGGACTTGACCTTTCTTCAACACTGCATCTTTACCATACTTGCTGGTTTATGAATCTGTGCTTCCTCTCTTTCTTTGGACTTCTACTCCGTGCGACGGGCAGCGTCTTCGCCTACCACCTTGCATCATCTTCCTCCTGCCTCCTTCTTGGCTTGAGCGGCGCCACTACAAAGGTACCTTCGTCATGAAAAGGCAAATGGGGGTAGGTGGTACGCTTTATCTACGTACGTTCACATGAATCTTCTTGATCAACATCTGTCTATCCGATCCCACAACCGATCACGATGGCGTGGTGACTGGGCCAATCTAATCATTGCCATCGAAATATACTGTAACCATCATAACGTCCTTATCCATAGACGTTGATTGCTCTTCTATACACGGCTTTATCGTTATTACTGAAAAAATCCAGCCAGAAAGCATCCTTCAAGAACACATGCACATAAAAAAGTATGAAGCGACAAAACTCCTCCACAAGCGATAACGATGATCACTCTCGAAATACTACATCATCTGATTCCAATAATACAATATATCCTCTAGAAATGTCATCACCAATACTAATGACACCACCATACAATCGAAATAGTGCATCTCACGGCCGACGGAGAAAAAAGTTGTACAGCGCTGCTGCAGAAAAACGAGATGATAATAAACCATCTTTGATAGTACCATCTTTGATAGCATCACCTGGTGGGTCTGCATTACCTGCTTCTGCTAGTGGTACCAATTCTCCACCAACTAGCAATCAAGACGCTACCAACGCTACTCAAATAATGACCATGCAAAATTCCCAAGAGGACGACAAAGACACCTCCAAAAAACTCAAAGCACCAAATCGCAATCGCAATCCATTCTTCCCTACCATGTACCACATGCTCACCAACAAATTGCAATACTACCGTAAGAAATTATCGAATTTGACCCCCCGTCAAAAGTTGGTTGTGTGTACGTTGTTGATTGTATGGAAGTTTATTCAGGCTTGGTTGATTGTCCGGGGTGTTGTTTGGCTTAGTGGTGGCTCTGCTGCTGCAAATCATCATCATCATGGAGGAGCCAATAGTGGTATTGGAGAGGGGGTAAGTGTCGTCCAAGTAGGGAGAAGTCTAGACCAACGAATGAAATTAGATGGAGAGTTGCAAGTGGAAATTGAATTGAGTAGGGTGGAGGAAGATCGATTGGAAGAACGATTGTGGATGGACAAGGATGGACATCAGTATGTTCGATTGGAGGAGGATGAACGAGGGGATGTTAGTAATGATGGAATGGTGGAAGGAATAGAAGAGAGTGGTGTGGATACAATGGCAGCAACAAAGATATTGTACATGTTGACTGTGACGTGTAGTACTCAACAACCACAATTTTCACCACATGCATCAAACGAATCGTCAACAACGCAGCAGCAACGACAGGACGGTACAACAAATGCGAACGACAGCAGCAAACTTAATAGCAGCGCAACGAACACCAACATTGACAGCATTCTATCCACCCTCTCCACCAACATACAAACAATGATTGCTCACCCCGAAGGCTATACAGTAGATGTCTATTGGATATTGGGATGCGCTTGGTCGGACTACAACTCTATGCTATCATCATCCTCTGCTAGCAAATTGACTAATAACGAGGAAGTATCCGAATATTGGAAAGAATATATAGCACAACGACTGCCAAATGGGGTTGGTTTGCAAATTTGGGAGGATGCCATGCCATTGGATTATTCTCCAGAAGCCGTTCCACCCGAAGAAAAGACTGCCGGACAACAACAGCAACCGCAAGGTCGACAAACTGCTCATTCAGATACACAAATTGACTCGAGTGCAAAGAAAGGGGAGGAAGACCACTATGCTGCTGCCACTCTTTCTCCATCAATAGACAAGTTCATGAAGCAACATCGATACGTCGTACGGGACAAATTAGACTATTACGACGTATTCCTCTCCTTTGGTGCGTCATTGCAACCACAACATCCCCAGCCAAGTAGTTCAAACAGTGGAATTGTGGAGTTATCCGGAGAACTTGTTCAAGTGAACGGAACCTTTGTTGAATTTTGCACCAAGAATCTATATCGAGATACCACGATTAGTTGCAATGATCGGTTGGAGTACTTGACGAAACGATATGGTATTTCGAAGAATGTGGCGATGGTTAGTTTGTTGAAGGAGAAGGAGTGCATTTGTACTGCTGGTGGGGGTGACTTGGAGGTTATATTATCCAGTCAGTCTTTGGAGAGGATAACGGGGGACCATATTTATACCTTTTTGAGCATGTCGTCAGAGTTGAATGAATTGCCAAATGGGCAGCATGTCATACCTGGATTCCTTGCGGTGGATGCTGTTCCTCCTACTGCTGGTAAGAGTACCAATGATTTTGGATCGCAACAATTTCATGTGGATGCATCGCCATGCTGTGATAGTGATTCAATGGAGCTAACTGTCCAGACGAAGGGAGGAGTGGCAATCAATGCAGATGAATGGCAGATGATGAAGGTTGAATCTGTAAACTCAGCCGATGTGAGCGAGGACAAGATCAAGGACGAAACACCATCACCATTATCCGAATGGATTGCCGTCGAAAGGAAGAGTAAGGGCGGTGAAGCAAAAACAAGCCCAACATTCAAGTTCTACGAAGACGGATGGATGCTCACCAAAGATCAACTTCTTCGCTTTGACTATGGAAGCAATCGAGGAAAGTTGTTACCTCCGTTCACAAGTGATAATTCTATTCACGACAGTAGTATGAGTAAGCACGGCTTGACCTGTCCACTATTTGAATCCAAAGATATTGGAGGCCTGGGTCTCCGTCGTGCAATCAGTTTAGATCCGAATGAATTCTCCAGACAATTGATTCATCCAGTTTCACCTCCCAGCAAGGTTTCAAAGAATGTGGCACTTGGAGCGAAAGAGTTGCTACGTCAATTCCACAATGCTAAGAAGAAAATGTAACGCCGTAAAATAATATAATAATTGTACAGTAATAATGATACATCTTAGTGGAAAATGCCATTGAGTGTCGTGAGAATGCAGATTCAAGGCCACCCGGGAAGGTTGCATTCTTGATTGGTTTGTTTGTATGAGAGTGGATGGATGGAGAATTGTATGATTCTTCCAGAGTGTTGAATGCTATTTTATCTTTATTCTACATCCCATTGGAGAATTGATTGGACACATACAATCATGTTGTAGTGCATTATGATTGTTTCATGGCCTCAAACTTAGCGATTTGGGCAGCATATGTGTCACAGTATTGTTTGTGAGCTGTCCAGTCAGCTTTTTGGCAGTCACGGGAACAATAGGTTCCAATTCGGCATCGACTACAATAAAATGTTTTGCTGCGTTCTACTTGTCCGTTAGAAATAGTGCACTCTGGATTGTAGCAAACGCCCAACTTTGCAGTATCCACCACTTCTTTGTATTTCTTATCTAAGCATTTGCATGGAATTCGCTTCCGCAAGAATTTCACAAGCGTGTGTATGTCCAATGGATTCGTTGCCTCGTTAATTTTTGACCAATTTACTAGTGCTTGAGTTTGTTTCAACTCAACTGCGGCACACTGTTCAAACCACCGGGCAAAAACAGTACAACTACGAGCATTATCACAATTACCTTCCAGAATATGTTGCGTTCCATTGCTCAAATAATACGATATAACGATTTCCATCTTGGCAGAATCATTCCACACCTCGGCAAACTCATCTGTCGTAGCTTTAGCAGCTGCCTGAAGGCAAGTCGAAACATCGGGACAACCGTCTTTAGCAGTTTCACACTCATATGCATCGCTAAATGTGTTGATGTATTGAAAGCACATATCATTCTCGGAAAGAGAAAGAAGACCGAAGCCATGCCTGCATTTTATGGTGGTGTCATGTGGCGACGCATTACCGACCTGCAACTGCTGGGTTTGCGCTGCCAGCGATTGCTGTCGCCCGTTGTTGTTGGTCATCTGGTCATTATTATTGCTCCTCTGCTTTACTTCGTCCACCTCCTCTCTAGCCTTGGCTTTGGCCGCCTTCCTTGCCTTCCCTTGATTACGTTTCCTTCCCATGCTAAAGATATTCTATCATGGTGCACGTCAAGAAATGAGAGCGTGGTGGGCGGGTGGCGGGTGGCGTGTTTGTCGGCTCTTGGTATTTACGTACAACAGACGATACAGGTACTGTATGTACAATGAAGCGAAACGCAAGAGCGCTCATGGCAGTAGGTCACCTGAAGTATTCTGCAGGAAAACTGTCAACGATACCAATGCCTCCTTCTCACGTCTTGGAAGTATGGAATCTATGCTTCAGCAATCACGAATACAGATACAAACAGAGACAGAGGGGGATGGATATGGATGGAGTCGTGTATGACCTTTCAACCCTGCTTCTTCTTCATTCATATCCCACTGTATTCATATTCAATATACATCCATATATGTCATTTAATAAGCGAAGAAGGGGTGTGGATAAAAGGACTCTAGCTCGGCCAGAGAGTGTGTTAGTGTTGTGCTAGTCTGTGTGTTACACATTGTATTTCGCTGCAAGTGCAAGTCTCACACACTCACGAGTTCTTCTCTCCAATTGCAGCTGCTTGTTGCTTGCTATTCGAGTACTTCGTCTCCTTCTTCATAAAAGTGACATACATATATTCAAAATCCAGTGATAATGCTCATAGCTTTGCTTCGATTCTTCCAGAGTGTATATGCTACTTTATTCTATCACAATGGAGAATCAAACGTATCTATAATATTTTATATTGTTGTAGTGCATTATGATTGTTTCTCGGCCTCAAACTTAGCAACACAATCGTTACACTCTTGTCTGTGTGCTTTCCAGTCAGCTTTCTGGCATGCGCGGGAACAATAGGTTATACATCGGCATCCACTACAATACATTGTTTTGTTGCGTTCCACTCTTCTATGAGGGCACTGTGGGTTGAAGCAAATGCCCATCTTTGTGATACTCTTTACTTCATCGTATTTCTTATTCAAGCATTTGCATGGAATGCGCTTTCTGAGGAATTTCACACGCGTGTGTTCGTCCGCTGACATTGCTTCCACTTTACTCCAATTAATTGTTGCTTGAGTCATATGAAACTCAGCTGCTAACCATTGTTCCATGTACCTAGCAAATACAGCACATTCATGGGCATATCTAAAATTGCCTTCGATGATGCTTTCCGTTCCATGACACAAATAATACGACATAACGATTTCCATGTTGGCAAAATCATTCCACACGTCCTCAAATTTATCTAGAGTAGCATTGTTCGCTGCCATGAGGCTCTGCAAAGTATTATTGCCCCTCTTGCTAGCTTCATCAACTGCTTCTCTAAATTCGATCACGAAATCAATGCACATATCGTCCATTTCTTTGAAGCCGTGGTAGCATTTTGTAGTGTCACTTCCTACTGCTGTCGACAAAAAATTGCTGCTGCCGATCTGCAACTGCTGCATTTGCTCTGCGAGTAACCGTTGCTGCCCGTTGGTCTTCTGATTATTACTCTCTTCTTCCGCCTCCTCCTTAGCTTCGGCTCTGGCTTTGGCCGCCTTCCTTGCCTTCCCTTGGTTGCGCTTCCTTCCCATAGCTAAAGATATTCTGTCATGGTGCAGGTCAAAAAATGCTGAAAGGAGCGGCAAGTTTGTTCTCGGCTCCCTGTTCCGCTTTTCTACTCAATACCAGTAGGTACGTAGGTACTTCCTGGTAAGGTAACTGAAACCCTGATGATAATATGGAGGCGGCCGCCGCTCAAGCTGAGAAGGAGGCAGGAGGAAGATGCAAGGACATAGACGAGGTGGCTGTCCGCCGCAAGGAGTAGAATGTCAAAACAAGAGAGGAAGTACAGCATCATCAGCCAGCAAGCTTGGTAAAGATGCAGTGTTAGTTGTTGAAGAAAGGATCGAGCCCTTCATTATTTTACAGCAATGAACGTAAAGTGAAGGACGATTTCACTCCAAGCCCAAGCAACAGAACTTCTAATTTACTCAGCTCTAGACCATATGATATCTCGAAGGATGTCATCTGCCGCATAGAAGGTTGCTGTTACCGTGATATGTAGATACAGTAAAAGTTTAACGCTTCATCATTCAAGGCAGTGAACGTGATGAATAAGTTTCAGTATCAGCAGGCTTACATTTGGGCATCTGTTCAGATGACATGATTCACAGGCATCCAAGCTACTCGTCAAATGTATCAAAACCTGGGTCTTCATCTGAGGGGATAATGAAGAAGGCAAGGAAGGGGCATGCAGGCAAGGAATACAAAACAAGTACAAGTGTTGAACAATTGAGGCAAACTTGAAGGAGACAACTTAACTCCTCTCTCTCTCTCTCTCTCTCTCTCTCTCTCTCTCTCTCTTGTCTGATCATAATATCAACAGACGCACCTAATCTGAGAACAGAGAGAGCGAGTACGATAGCGCGGGTTTGTAGCACTAACCCAAAGTACTTACTTGTATGTACCTTAATATGTACATAGGGAGAAAAGCGGAAAAGGGAGCCGAGACAAAATCCTCTTCGCTCACAGCACTCAGCATTTTTTTCTTGACTGCTAAGAACGAGGAGTAGAAATCTTTATCACCATGGGAAGGAAGCGCAACCAAGGGAAGGCGAGGAAGGCGGCAAGAGCCAAAGCTGAGGAGGCGGAAGCATTGGCAAAACTGCAACGGGCAGGCCTCAGTCACGCAAAAATGTCAGAAGATGGCACATTTTTCATATGCCTGCACGGCGCCGGTCCACTTTCTTTTCAAGGTATTTGCCACGAATTCGTGACAGCATTTAGGCAAGAATTTTACGATGCCGCTAAAAAAATGGGTGATAACCTTTCGCATTGCCTCATAGCGGCTGAAGATGCTACAAAGGATGAATTTGCGGAGGTGTGGAAAGATTTGGCCAAGATGGAAATCGCAATTTCTCGCTTTTTGAGTGAGGGGGCGCAACATATTCTGGGGGGTGAATATGATGATGCTCTTGAAAAGGCTGTTTTTGCCCGGTACCTCGAGCAACATATTGCTATCGTGTTGAAACAAACTCAAGCAAAAATGAATTGGGTAAAAATTGAAGACCTATGGCGAATCAGCGATACAATGAGCGGCGACGTTCACACGCTTGTAAAATTCTTCAGAAAGCGTGTTCTGTGCAAGTGCTTGGATGAGAAATACGAAGAAGTGAAGTCCATCACAAAAATGGGCATGTGCTACAATTTAGAGTGTCCTATTCCTTGTGGATATGTGGAACGCAGCAAAACATTGTATTGTAGTCGATGCCGAAATGTGACTTATTGTTCCCGTGAATGCCAAAAAGCCTGCTGGACAAGGCACAAGAGTTATTGTGACGAAGATGCTGCAGAGATCGCTGAGTTTGAGGCCATGCAACGACATGATGCACTACAATAATCATAATAATGCTATGACCACAACATCATAATAATAATTATAGAAATTCACTTTTCTCACTCCTCTTCTGAACTCTGGTCAAGTAGGCGACTTGCAGGTTGTGACAATTCTTCGCTTCAAATGAGCATCTGTTGGAATAGCAAAAGTCTGCACGAGTATTATAGACTTGTATTGTAGGCTGTGGGATAATTCTCGAGACATGATTACAGTGAATAAAAGAGTGCTCAACGCTATGGAAGTATGGATACTTCTCCATCCATCCACTATGTTCGAGCTTACGTGGCGGTAACTTCCAAAGTCAAGACGGCGCAGATATCAGATACCCTTGGCTAGTATGATGTGTGTCGTAGCTAATTGTTATATGATTATCATTCATGTTGACTTACAAGAAACTTTCAGGACTGCATCTCCTTTGGGCATCTTTACTACTTTGCATTAGGATTAGGCTCACTATCTTCACACTCTCATCTAAACTCTGTCCTCTTCCTACCACAAGTTGCATCACAATTATCACAGGAAGAACAACAATCGGCCCATTCTCCAAGCAATCCGCAGTCAAAAGAGTGAGCTTCCAGGAGGAATTGACTAGAGCCGATGTTGTGATATGTTTGTTTGTAGCAATGAATGCTGCGTTTGACTTCAAACATAGCCACAACTCTGAGGAGACATGAAGCGTGAGTATTCTTCCAGCTATGTTACGCAGTCCGCAATGAGCCACCCCCATCAGAGAGAAAAGCAAGAATAGTTAAGATGATCTGGTAGCAATCCTATCTGCTTTGGTAGTGGTAGTGCGTTCATCTCCAATCAAGCTTCTTCTCTCAGGTTTCACTCTCTCTCACCCTCTCCCTCTCCATCAAACTGCAAACTACTGCCGACTTTTGCAATGTCTACTCTACAGACGCTAGAGGTTTAGGAAGATATGATAATATATTAAAGCACGTACAGTATACCTTCCTTACCCACTTCTTCTCCGTCCCCTCTTGAGTTTTGAGAGCTTGGATGCCTGATGCCTGTGAATCATATTCATATCAGAGCAGGTGCTATAATAATTGTACAGTAATAATAACTTCAGTGGAGAAATGCCATTGAGTGTCGTGAAAATGCCGAGTCAAGGCCACCCGGGAAGGTTGCATTCTTGATTGGTTTGTTTGTAAGAGAGTGGATGGATGGAGAATTGTATGATTCTTCCAGAGCGTTGAATGCTATTTTATCTTTATTCTACATCACATTGGAGAATTGAACACATACAATACATGTTGTAGTGCATTATGATTGTTTCTTGGCCTCAAACTTAGCGATTTCAGCAACATATGTGTCGCACTCATGTTTGTGTATTGTCCAGTCAGCTTTTTGGCAGTCACGGGAACAATAGGTTACATTTCGGCATCGACTACAATAAAATGTGTTGCCGCGTTCTACTTGTCTGTTCGGAATAGTGCACTCTGGATTGTAGCAAAAGCCCAACTTTGCAGTATCCTTCACTTCGTTGTACTTCTTATCTAAGCATTTGCATGGAATGCGCTTCCGCAAGAATTTGACGAGCGTGTGTTTGTCGGACGAGTTGCTTGCCTCGTCAATTTTTAGAAAATTTATTAGAGCTTGAGTCTTGTGCAGCCCGACAGCGGTACACTGTTCAAACCACCGGGCAAAAACAGTACAAGTACGAGCAGCATCATAATTACCTTCCAGAATGTATTGCGCCCCCTCACTCAAATAAAAAGATATAACGATTTCCATCTTGGCAGAATCTTTCCACACGTCGCTATCCTTTGTAGCATTTTTAGCTGCAGTGAGGCAATCCGAAAGAATTGCATCACAGTCTATACTAACTTCATAATTATATGCATCGCTAAATGCGTTCACGTAGTGAAAGCAAATATCTTCCACGGAAAGTGGATCGAAGCCGTGGTTGCAATTTATGGTGTCATGTGGCGATTCGGCACCGACATGCAACTGCTGGGTTTGCGTTGCCAGCGATTGCTGTCGACCGCTGGTCATCGATTCATTATGCTGTACGTCTTCTGTCGCCTCCTCTCTAGCCTTGGCTTTGGCCGCCTTCCTTGCCTTCCCTTGATTACGTTTCCTTCCCATTGCCAAAGATACTTAATCTTTCATCATGGTGCATGTCAAGAAAAAATGAGAAAGAGAGCGTGGCGCGTGGCGTGTTTGTTGGCTCTTGGTACAATATTTACGTAAAACAGACGATACAGGTACTGTATGTAATGAAGCGAAACGCAAGAGCGCTCTGGCAGTATGGTCAGATTTGATCACTTGAAGTATTCTGCAGGAAAACTGTCAACGATATCAAGCCTCCTTCTCGTGTCTTGGAAGCATGGAATCTACGCTTCAGCAATCACGAATACAGATACAAACAGAGACAGAGGGCGGATTGATATGGATAGAGTCGTGTATGACCTTTCAACCCTGCTTCTTCTTCATTCATATCACTTACACTGTATTCATATTCAATACAAAGATGTCATTTAATAAGGCGGAGAAGCGACTGGGCCGGAGTGTGTTAGTGTTGTGCTAGTCTGTGTGTGACACATTGTATTTCGCCGCAAGTGCAAGTCTCACACACTCACGAGTTATTCTCTCCAATTGCAGCTTTTTGTTGCTTGCTACCCGAGTACTACGCCTCCTTCTTTATAAAAGTGACATACAGATATTCAAAATCCAGTGATATTGCTCTGCTTTGCTTTGATTCTTCCAGAGTTTATTTGCTACTTTATTCTATCACAATGGAGAATCAAACGAATCTATAATGTTATTATATTGTTGTAGTGCATCATGATTGTTTCTTGGCCTCAAACTCAGCGATTAATGCAGCACATTTGTTACACTCTTGTTTGTGCCTTGCCCAATTAGCTTTTTGGCATTCACGGGAACAATAGGTTGAACATCGGCATCGACTACAATAAAATGTTTTGTTGCGTTCTACTCTTCCATCAGGGCACTGTGGGTTGAAGCAACTGCCCATCTTTGGAATAGTCTTTACTTCATCGTATTTCTTATTCAAGCATTTGCATGGAATACGCTTCCGCAAGAATTTCACACGCGTGTGAGAATCTGCCGTCATTGCTTCCACTTTACTCCAATTCTCTAGAGCTTGAGTCATGTCCAAGTAAACTGCTGTCCATTGTTCCATGTACCTAGCAAATACAGCACATTCATGGGCATAACCATAATTACCTTCAAGAATACTTTCTGTTCCATGACACAAATAATACGATGTAACGATTTCCATGTTAGCAAAATCATACCACACGTCCTCAAATTTATCCATCGTCGCATTTTTCGCCTCTACAAGGCACTGCGAATTACTTTTGCCCCTCTTGCTAGCTTCATAAACTGCATCTCTAAATTCGATCACGAAATCAATGCACATATTGTCCATTTTTTTGAAGCCGTGGTAGCATTTTTTAGTGTCACTTCCTGATGTCGACGAAAACAAAAAATTGCTGTTGCCGATCTGCAACTGCTGCATTTGCTCTGAGAGTAACCGTGGCTGCCCGTTGGTCACCTGATTATCACTCTCTTCCGCCTCCTCCTCAGCTTCGGCTTTGGCTTTGGCCGCCTTCCTTGCCTTCCCTTGGTTGCGCTTCCTTCCCATTGCTAAAGATAATATGTATTCTGTCATTAGGTGCAGGTCAAAAAATGCTGAAGGCGGGGCGGTTTGTTCTTGGCTCCCTTTTACGCTTTTCTACTCAATACATTCACATGAGAGAAAAGCGTAAAAGGGAGCCGAGACAAATCCTCCGCATTTGTTTCTTCTTGTTGCTTGTTGCACCGAGGAGAATACTTTATCATCATGGGAAGGAAGCGCAACCAAGGGAGGGCAAGGAAGGCGGCCAAAGCCAAGGCTGAGGATGCGGAAGGGCTGAAAAAATTGCAGCAGTTAGGGCTCAGTCACGCAAAAATGTCAGAAGATGGCACAGTTTTCATATGCCTGCACGGCGCCGGTCCACTTTGTTTTGAAGGTATTTGCCACGAATTCGTGACCGCATTTAGGGAAGAATTTATTTATGCCGCTAATCATATCGGTGATATTCTTTCGAATAGCCTCATAGCGGCTGAAGATGCTACAGTTGATGAATTTGCGGAGGTGTGGAAAGATTTGGCCAAGATGGAAATCGCAATTTCTCGCTTTTTGAGTGAGGGGGCGCAACATATTCTCGAGGGTGAATATAATCATGCTCGTGAAAAAGCTGTTTTTGCCCGGTATCTCGAGCAAATCATCGCAATTGACTTGCTGAAGACTCAAGCAACACTGAATTGGCCAAAAATAAATGAACTATCGCGCTTCGTTTTAGATCCAACTATTAGAGGCGACGTTCACACGCTTGTAAAATTCTTCAGGAAGCGTATTCCCTGCTCCTGCCTGGATAAGAAATACGAAGAAGTGAAGTCCATCACAAAAATGGGCATGTGCTACAACCCAGAGTGTCCTATCCCTTGTGCATATGTGGAACGAAGCAAGACAATGTATTGTAGTCGATGCCGAAGTGTAACCTATTGTTCCCGTGAGTGCCAAAAAGCTAACTGGAAATTTCACAAACTTCATTGTGAAAAATGTGCTGCCCGAATTGCTGAGTTTGATGCCGTGCAACAACATGATGCAATACAACCATCATAACAATTCTGTACGACCACAGTAATGATTATAGACATTCACTTTTCTCACTCCTCTTCTTCAAGTAGGCGACTTGAATGGTAGCCTGTGGGATAATTCTTGAGGCATGATTAATTGCTATTTCTATATGAATAAAGTAGTGCTCAACGCTATGGGAGTATGGATACTTCTCCATCCATCACTATGCTCGGCTTACGTGGAGGTAATTTCCAAGGTACAAGAAGGCAAAGATATCAGTTACCCTTGGCGAGTATGCTGTGTATTGTAGCTGTTAGTTATATAATTATCACTCATGTCCACTAACAAGAAACTTTCAGAACTGCATCTCCTTTAAGACATATTTTTACTTTGCATTACGCTCACTCTCTCCACATACACTCACACTCTCTAAACTCTGTCCTCTTTCTACCAAGTTGCACCACAATTATCACAGGAAGAACAATCAACCTGCCCATTCTCCAAGCAATCCGCAGTCAAAAGAGTGAGCTTCCAGGAGGAATTGACTAGAGTCGATATTGTGATATGGTTGTTTGTAGCAACGAATGCTGCGTTTGACGTCAAACATAGTCACAACTTGAGACATGAAGTTTGTGTGTGCGTAGTCTTCCAGCTAGGTTACGCAGTCCGCAATGAGCCACTCCCATCAGAGAGAAACGCAAGAATAGTTAAGATGTTAATTCTACTAGCAACCCTGTCTGCTTTGGTAGTGGTAGTTCGCTTCATCTCAATTCAAGCATGCAAGGCAGGAGGTTTCCTATGTGTCATCGAGAGCGTCACATTTCACGACTCGAATAATGGCACAATCACCTGTTACAGCGCAGCTTTCCATATTTCGAACTAGAACGGACCGGCTTGTCGCGGTCCGCTAGCCCACATTGGATTTTTTGATAGTTGAAAATGACGAGGCTGCATGCTGCATGCAGTTTTAGAGGCGGGGTGAATTGTTTCGACAGGGGAATTCAGCTTCGACAGGGGGGTCTGGGAGTCACTAACTAATTTGTGCGTAGAGGTAAATAGTTTTTTTCTCAGTCAAAAATTGGTTTTATTTTCGACAACTCATACCCCAATCGACATCTACTCCTCGAGTTCTCTTCAAAAATGCAATAAAAACAAAGCATACCAAACTTATGGAAAAGCAAGGAGCAAAATGGTGCTTTTTTGGGCAAGGACGATCCAGAAGACACTGGCAATATCGTGACGAAACATGTGTTTCCTCCTTTTCAAGACATAAACGAGGAAGCAACGATGTATTGACCACTCAGTCTCACCATTTGATCACTTAGATCTCATCCAGCAACGTAGTTATCGCTTCGGTGCCCCGTCGGCAGTGGTTAGGCGCCGAGCCTCCGTAGAGACACACACGATCGCCATCTGAGAGCGACAAATGGGCCTTTATCGGCGTATAAAACGAACCGATGATGCAACAGAATACTGCAAAGATAACGTGAGGCCTCTAAGCAGCCTATTAATGCATTAAAAGCACCCATTTTGCATCGTAACAGCGTCTATGGCTGCTTTTGGCCTCAAAATAGTTTATTTTGGCGCGGCCCTCTTTAGCTAGTAGTTTGTTAGGTGACGAAATTGTCTCCCTTTGGAGTGGGAGGCTTGCCAAAATGAAATCAGTAATTGGTCAATATTCGGATTTTTTTCATAGTTGAAAATTCCTACGTACTCTACTGAAGTAGATCTATCCGAATCCGCACTAAAAAGGGTGATTTTGTGACATACCCATAAGGAAATATTTTTTGACTCATCACCTGTCGAAATAGTCACCCCGCCTCTACTCAACTCTGGATGATGGAGGAAATTCGAGTTGTTCTCTGAAATCAGTCGCAGCGGTGCTCATGTTTCCATATCCACGTCACTACATACGATTTTTTAACAACTGAATTAGTATTGCAACGTCAGAATCACTTCTACAACTCACATCGACCACAATGTACGATTCCCCAATCGGCCACTTTCTACGTGGTGGTCTACGTAGGAATTATACGCTACAATTCCACGGCGAAATTTTCTACGTGGTGGTCTACGTAGGAATCATACGCTACAATTCCATAATGCGGAATTTGCTTTTTATAGTAATTAGATTTTGAAGTTCGACCAAAGCCCAAAGCAGCGCGGCCGGCTTGGCACAATCACAAGGGATCAACTTGGGCGATGGTATCGAGGAAGCGCACTAAACGAAAGGCAAGGCAGGCTGCCAGAGCAAAGGCTAGGGAGGAGGAGAAGAAAGAAAATGGGGGTAATAATCAGACGATGACCAACAACAACAAGCAGCAGCAAACCGAAGCGCGATCGGAGCAGTTGCATATCTATCCAGGATCGCCTGGATGGAATGACCTAATTGAGGGTAAAGCCAGAATGGAGTTTGAAAAGAAAATCGGAAAGCCTTCAGTGGCCGATGGAGACGCAGCGTACTTGGAGTGGCTGCAGAAGACGGATCTTTATTCAAGCCATTTTGACAATCCCCCCTTTAAAAGTTTGGCGGAATTATGTTTCGATCGGCAGATGAAAGAAACTTTGTTTGGCAACAGAAATGGTGCTTCTGGGGGAAATGACATTCCCACACAATCCACGGGGGACAATGAGAAGAATGATGGGTGAATACCTGTCCGTGGGTGAATTGAAAGCAGCGAGGAGAACAGAATCATGATGATAGCGAAAGAGATATGGAAAGAATGAAACCAAGTATTTTGAAGCTTGCTGCGTACAATAGATGGTAGATCCTACTTTTTGGGAGCACTATATAGACTATGGGGTTATTGCAGTGACACATCCACACTCAAGGCCTGATGTTCTACTAGTATTCATTTTATCATTATGTTGCTTGTACTCCTCACACAACTGAACGTCGTCTGAGAACAAGCAGACGATAATCCTCGATCGACACATTATAATTCACGCCAGCTACGCCTTCGCGGGGTCTCGGTACATAATTCCCCTTCGGGGTCTTTTGGAGGATTGAATGTCACAAGTGAAAGTGCATTACTGCCAGGTTGTGGCAAATCTTCGATTTTGGGTCCTTCTGGCTCCAAAGTTAAACCTATTTGTTCATCACCGTAGACAACTAACGCATTCTCGTATTCAACAGGGGCAGGGGTATCTTTACCTCGGTTTTGGGTAGGGAATGAAGCTGGAAGCGGAAGGGCGGCCACTACTGCTACTGGCTCATCTTGTTTAGTCTCCGCTTCAATCCCTCCTTCAATAATATTCATTTCCGCCAGTGCAATTTCTTTATCCATCATTATGCTAAGTGACCTTTTTGCCATAGGCCTAGACCTAGATGGGCGAGGTCTATCACTTTGATAATAAATGATGTTAGAATCACTTCGTGTTCTTCTCCACTTTCCGATACCCCGCCTCCTCTCGCCATATCTCCTTCTTCCATTATCACCTCGCCCCCTCTCGTCATACTTTCTCATCACATCACTTCGCGTCCGTCTCGCATAGTATTGTCTCCTTCTCGCATAGTATTGTCTCCTGCTCTCAGTGACCGACTGTATTTGCCTTTCATAGTCTTCCCTAGTGTTTGTGTCACGCTTCCTCTTGAAGCAGCCTCCACCTCCACAATCTGTGCAACATAGGCACCAACCTGCCCTACACATACACAGAAGAAGGCAGATACCCAGCGGTATGCAGACTGTAGCTACAATTAACCACACCCAAAATGGTGTTCCAGTTGATGGAGCTTCCACTGATGTTTTTGTTTCCGTCGATCTGATAGTCTCTTTATTTGTAGATGTAGATTGAATGCCAACAGTTGGAGTTGGAGTTGGTCTCCCGGCTTCAACTTCGACAACATCAGCTAAATTCAACTCGTTCACACTCAATTGAAGACTACGGAATGCATTTGCATTGAGTGACTTGATGTACATCAAGAGAGTGTTCAACTTGCTACGCAAGGCCTGTAAAATGAAGAGCCGTGCCATGTCAGACATGTCTTCCCTCCCGCGCAAGGTGACTATGACGGGTATGTAAAGCGTCTTGTTCAACTGTCTTGTGTTCCCTCCTCGTAATGATGATGTTGTGAGTGTGAGGCGACGAGCGCTGTACTCACCTAGGGACTCAACACTAATGATCTCCCAAGAATCATCCAATTCTTCATCGAGTAGCGCCCTAATCTTGCTCAGAAATGTCGTCCGGTCTGATGATGAAAATATGTATTCCCCGTCTACATTCAGCAGCTGAAAAAGAATGGGAATCTCAGTTTGAATCCTCGGTGTAACCAGCCTTTTTGTCGGTGGTGGAGTCGCTGCCACAAATTCTATCGGGTTCGTACATTCATAGCTCGTGGCATGAAAGCACTGGCCGTAATCCTGTCTGTAGCATTGACTGGGACCACATCCTTGCCACTGCCATCCTCCGCCTCCACCGCCATTGGTTCCGGGGACATTGAAATTCCCCTGCGCTTTTCTGCGGTGATGTGGAGGAGCTGTAGACGGCATCGCTGCCGCCACACCTCCAATCCTCCACAAATTTGTGAGAAGGGTGAAGATGAAGATGAAGAAGAAAATCATCATCATCATTATCATTACTATGATCAAGAAGGAAGAGGAAGGGTCGTTCTATTACTGCACTTTGGACCTCTAGGTTAAAAGTAAAAGGATGATGCACTCGTTCTCGTTGGTCGTTGACAACACACCACATCACAAACAATAAAGCCTAGTATCTAAGTATGTACTACTTCTTGCAAGTTGCTAGAGCTGTGTCCGAGTGTGCTTTGCATGCCGGTAGCAACTCGAACGGCGGCGAACTTCAACTTGGCAGAATTACCCGGTAGATCTTAATGTAGCTTAACACAGGGCGGGGTTAACCCCTGACTTAACCGATGACGTACGTGTCTCTCTGCGACAAAAATACGGTATTGTAAAGTGTCATCGACACGAGTCAGTACCGCACACCCTCTCGCAAGTATGTACTGTATGTACGTTTCCCCAAGTCGACTCCAAACTCCGACCTAAGTAAGTACATAGTAGATGACGACAAACATTGTGAATTTAGGCAGATCACAAGCATCGAATAAGCTGCTCTCATACGCGTTGATTTCTATCGAACTTATCTTTACCCTTCATTCCACGACCACGACTATGACTATGAGATGAACCTTGCATGCTCTCAACGCCCCAGAATGTTTGGCACGCCGGCGCTCTACTCTAGACTGATGAGGAGGCACACAATTCATAATGATACATACCAATCGAGGTAATCCAAGCCATCAAAATAATACCAAAGGTCGTCCATCTTTGCCCACTGCAAGGCCACACTCCAACAAAAGTCTCTCTAAAACCAGCAGAATAACGCTTTGTCAATCCATTCCTCAATGATTCATCAATGCTCATCATCTCCATCTCTCAATCCCACCCACCTTCCAACTCTCTCTACCTCTAACTACAACACCATCATCACTCTTACAGCTCCAAAATCATATCACCACTCTTCAACTCCCTAACATCTCTCACAACCAACCGTTCCAATATCATCCAACCAGCACCCACCAAAAACACTGCATTACAAATACTATCAAATGCCAACCCACCTAATTCGAAATTACCAATGACTCCTCCCCCGAAATCATCATAGGCACCACTCGCTCCTGCCACTAACAACACTGCCAATCCGGCACGTAGACGTTGTTTCTCCCAATACCTCTGATGGTATTCTTCTGCTCTATAAAATGACGATGTTGGTTCAATCTCTACTAGTTCATATGGTAAATTATCACTTGTTCGTTTCACCTTTGTCTTGATTGCGGCATTCTTCCACTTGTTCACTTCTTCTTCTTCATTATTATCAGATACAAATACAATTGAGGCATATTGTCGTGACAGCCCTGGCTTTTGCACTTCAAAGAACTTATCTAATAAAGTTGTATAGTCTAGAATGGTATCATCGTATACCACACGGACAGCTTCGACGTAGTCATTGCCGAAGCATACGGTATCGTAGGAGGGTGGTGGTTTGTTGGGTGGGGCACCGGTGTAGCCGACTGTTGTGGCGAGTACTCCTGGTTGTTTTAGGAGGGATTCGGCTGGCTCCCAGAAGCATCTTTTGTGTTGTTGTTGTTGTTGTTGTCGTGTATGTTTATTGCGTTAATAATAACATGGTCATGTTGAGAGAGGAATAAAAGTTGGAGTGAATGCGTCGACGGAGGTGTTGGGTGAGCGCTGCACAATAATGTAATATGATGTGCACACAATAAAATGTGATTCAAGAAATTGATGACATTTCTACACACTACAAATCGAATAATAATAATAACGATGTACGATGTCCACTTACCCCATGCCAAAAGTAGCCTCTTTAATTGCATGCAACGATGACAGAGTGTTCCTCCGAGTCGCTGCGTCATTAATATTATTAGTTGTGTGTCGAGCTGTGCCCGTTGATCTTGAGAGCGCCGATGGAGAAGTGAATGCCATGATTGGCGCTGGTGCCGATAGCGCCAGCATTAGGAAGGTGGTCATGGTGGTGGTGGCAATCATGGTCACTGTATTAGAGGCGTAGGGAGCATCTTAGTGGTGGCGGTGGCGTGGCTTGTGAGGGCGGCCGGGCTTTGTGCTTCGTTTTGTTGGCTGATGACGTCAGCTATTTGCCGTTATTTACCGTTAGGTGTACCTTTCGCAATAATGCGAACAGTAACTTACCGCCGCGAACATCGCCGATTACTTACCACCAAGCAAGGTAACGGTTCCCCCACCACAGAGAAAGAGAACGCACGCATCTATCTACTTGCCACCGACCCATCACCTCACAAATTACGTACCATACACCGCGGCAGAGGCGACGCAGAGCAGTGCAATACCATCCGACGACGAAGAAGCAACGACGATTCATCAACATAAGTTTCCAGAACACCTCACCAAAGAATTCGATTGAGCAACAAGAGGTTCATCATCATACTATGTCGTCATCAACAGTAGCACCCAACAAGCATCATCATCAAGAGGTCGTCATGATGACGACCGAAGTCTCTCCTACAGGGATAGAAGCCTTTGACAGTCACTTCAATTTCTATAATTCCTCCTGCTCTACCTGCACCAACAACACTACCACCGAAGTCGAAGATGGTGTTATGAAGTCATCTGGCACAACCTCATCTAACCATCATCAATCATCAGCACAAAACATCAAATCAAGCCCACCCATCACCTCACCACTATTGGAAAAAGCATCGACCCAAATTCAAGTTGCCGCCGCTGAATTTATAGAGGAACCTACGACTGAACATTGGGAGAGGTTGGTTCATTTGTTTTGTGTGGAGAGGCTGCTGGGGCAGAAGCATCAGCAGCAGCCATTGGAGGAGGAGGGTCAGTGTGATGTAATGTGCGACGATGGAACTGTAATGCACACCGAAGTAGTTGTTGTTGCTGCTAAGAAAGACTCGGTACACGTTGTAACAAACGTGTCTAGTGTCGGGTGCAATGATGATGAACATGACGACAGCTTTTGTACAGCTCACGAGAACGAAGAAGAGTTGAATGAGGACAGCTTTCGCACAGCTAATGAGAGTGAGGAAGAGTCGTCAGTCGAGTATGAACACGAGGACAGTTTTCGTACGGCTAACGAGGAGAATGAGGAAGAGTCGTCAGATGAAGAAGAAGAAGACATTGTAGCAGTAGAACCAGAAGAAGATGACGAGCACGCTATGATTATCAAAGCAGCACAATCAATCCATCTAGAGGGATCAACATCGAGAAAAGCACTTGTCAGCAATCCTTGGATGGATGCATTCCGTCTAGCCTATCAACTTCTTTGACTTTTGAGGATGTGGGTGGAGTTGACGACATTGTAAATGTTTTTGTACTCATAGGCGATCGATGAAAGATGTGTGTGGGGAGGGCGGGGGCAGTCTAACTGCTTAGTAGGTGGAGGGAGGGGACAAAATGTTTTGTAATGTTGTGTTAGGTAGTTTGTAATCCTTAACTTTCAATATCCATCAGAGACTAACATCACCAAAGTATTGAGCTTTAGCCAGAGTATAGTTTAGATTTGGCCCACCGGCGCCTCGTTTCGTGTGAAATATAAAAAAGACCCGCCTCGAGCGTTACGACCACAGTTGCGATGCATTTTCTTGACTTGAGTACAGCGTTTTCTGTACCTGTAAGTTTCAATGATGGGATGGTGCCAATAGCTTCCCCAGAATCGGAAGAGTAAGGGCACCCGTTTGCCTCGATCTCGATAGGGGTATGTTGTCTACAGGCGGAGGATGGCGGAGAAGGGGAAGGAAGTGACTCAGTTGTTAACGACTTTGAAGTAATTGCATCGTTGGCAAGGCTAGGGAAGAAGCTAGAGAGTGATGTGCACATGCCGGTCATCGTCGGTGTAGGAATATTGCCAACTAACATTACGAATTGAAAATAAGTTTACTAGTGGTGATTGTTCGATGTCGTTCACTTCCGTCATGCTGCAGTAACACACATATAACACTATCTTTATCATCTAGAGGTTATCTGCGCTCATATCAGATATGTACGAGACATTGAGGACAAGAGAACAAGGCGGGCGTACACTACCATCATACTTTACTCAAGTCAGATTGGCTTCTAATCAGTTTGTAACGGCCAAAACTTCCTCTTAGTACTAATTCCTAAGCATGTACAAATTTTGAAATTACGGTTACTGAGAAAAGTTCGACAATTTATGGCTCTTGGTTGGATGATGGGCGGTGTCAAACCTGCCAATGGTTTTGGCGAGATCCTTTTGGAAGAATGATTGCTCTGCTTATAATAATATGCAGCCTGTATCCGTCTACTAACATTGCAACCATGAGATTCTCAATCTTACCACGAGTTTTCAGCTCTCGCCAGGCTGCAAAACAGAACACAAACAAGCCTGCCGACAACACATCAAACGAAGACGGAAGTGCCACCACCGATGATGAGAGTTCTACCTCTTCCAACACATCTACCAATGGTAACAAAAGCATCAGCACCAACAGTAGTAGTTCCAAATCACCCCCTCGAAAGAAGTACCCTCTACTCTCCTCAAGCTCAACTCCCTCCACAGTTCCATCAAAAGCCCTACCGGTACGAATCCAATTTGCATTAAGTATGTTCATGCAGAGACCAGTTCCACAGAATTGGAGTTATTTGGTGAGTTTGTTGCGCGGGGAAAATATGCAGCGTCGGTTGGAGGAGGCTCCGTGGCCGCGATCACAACGTAATGATGATGAAGGTGCGAAAAGAACTCTAGCACGTCTAGAGAAATCTTTGGCGGATGAGTTGACAGTGTATGAGGAAGAAGATGATGGTGAGGAAAGTTTGGAGGAAGAGAGAGAGGAATCGACCGTAGAAGGAGATGCAGTCATGGAATTGCTTGCGCCCAACGCACTACAGCACGTCAACAGCAGCGCTCCTACCCAGATGAAACGGGGAGGTCGTCAAGATTCAGACGAAGCTGAAATAGACGTTCCAGGCTCTGTTGCTAAAACATTCATCAAACGACCATCCGCAGAAAACTGGGATCTCTTGGTGCAACTATTCCGCAATGAAAATAGGCAGAGATGGGACAAGGATCAACCTCATGAGATAATGCGAGTTGAATCAGATCTTACCTGTGATGAGTCTTTGGACGCGATGGAAAGGAATAATCCCAAGGCTTTGAGTATTATTTATGAGAGTGATGAAGAAACTGATAATGATAATGAAGATGATGGAGAAGAAGAATCTATCGTAGGAATAGAATTATTACCTGAGATGTATAATGAATCAGACGAAAGTGAAGGAGTAGAAGTGGAAGATGAAGAGCAGAAGGATGAGCTCGTGAATGAGAAAGAAGAGGATGACAAAGATGATGATCTAGAGAGGGAAATACGAGCCACGGAGGAATCGCCCGAAGCATCTTCCGCATGTCAGGTAGATTGGCCTTGTTCAGAGGAAGAAGTGACCTTGGAAGCAGAAACAGCAGCAGCAGCAGTGCCATCACGAGCATTCCTCCGTCCAGCACCAAAGGCAACAACCCGAGTCCCACCCAGCTTCGCCAACACAAGAGCAAAGGCATACGTACTCCTATGGGAAAGGCGAATTCGAAGATTTGATCAAAGTCAAGTCAATGTTGTTCAAAAGTCGGTACAGCCTTCGACTGTCGTCCAATCCACCGACTTGTCGATGGCACCCAAAGCCAAATGTGCTGTTAAGACGACGAATAATGCAGTAGCCTCCAGGAAAAGGCTTGCTCACACCGCTGTCGCTGCTTCATCACCTATTCTGCCTAAGATAATGAACGCAGACACACGTGATGAAGTTAGCTACCATGAGGAGAAAACATTGCCTGCGAATAATAATCACACGCCCATCGTGATATCCACATCTTCTTCTTCTACAACACGATGCAACAATATTGTTCTTGATGAAGTCATAAATTGGGAGAACAAAATGACAAGTATCCACGAAGATGTTCAGCATGTATTGTTAGGGAGGTCAAAGGAAGATCAGGAGTTGTTTGTTTGTTGATGAGAGTGTGTGCTGGATGAAAGACTCTAATGTGCTGCTTCTGTTGAGCAATTGTAGCAGTGATATGTGTGTGTGCTCCTTCTTGGCATGCTGTAAGTCAATCCAGATGCAATCCCCACTCAATATATTGACAATAATGAAATGCTTTAGGAATACATTAGATGCTATACACAAACTAATTCCTATGAAACACAACAATGCCCGATGTTATCCAATCCACTACATATATCCCTTCAAGGGATACACTCCATGTCCATGGAACACCCCGACACTACATACTAACTCAATAGTCAATAGCACAAGCAACCCTCCAATCCTCACCCACAGTCAACTCATTATCCATCATCTCTTGTTCCATACGAGGAGTATTCTTGCGTTCCTGTCCAATGACATTGCTATATTCTCCTCCTTTGGGTGTGATTTCTCCAGACTTTTTTTTGGTAGACAACTTTTTGGAAGAGGAGGCATATTTTTGAGTAAAGTCCATGATGGAATCGGGACTACTGTCTACTGTTGTCATTTTGGATGGTTTCTTGGTGGATTTGCTTTTGGTGGTTGGGGCACGGGGAGGTTTGCCTCCTCCTCCTCCTCCTCGAGTGGCATTGCCTCTACTAGTTGAAGCGGTGGTGGCCTTCTTTTTGGTGGCAGGCTGCTTCTTCTTGGTTGCCTTTTTCTTGGGCACAACTTCTTCTTCTTCATAATCACTCTCTTCTTCTTCATCATCATCCTCACTCTCCTCTTCACTGCTGGGTGGATCTTGATAAATCTTGAGCGGTGCATTTTTCCCTCCTCGTGCTCGTGTGGAACGTCCACCACCACCACCGGCGGCAGTGTTGGTTTTAGTAGTAGTACGGGTGGTGCTTCCCTTCTTGACAACCTTCTTCTTCGTCTTCTTGGGCTCCTCATCCTCACTCTCCTCCTCGCTTTCATCCTCACTTTCA
This sequence comes from Skeletonema marinoi, assembly GCA_030544225.1. Lineage (NCBI taxonomy): Eukaryota > Bacillariophyta > Thalassiosirophyceae > Thalassiosirales > Thalassiosiraceae > Skeletonema > Skeletonema marinoi. The sequence continues at coordinate 456,662 of CM060506.1, forward strand.
TAATTCTTCTTGACGACACGGCCTAAATTCTTCTGGTTAGTATCCACACGAACCTCCATCGGCACCACCTCCTCCTTCGCCTCCAACAACAAATCGACACTTTCCTCATCGCTCTCTTCTTCATCCTTGTTGGAAATATTCTTCAATGCGCCACGATTGCTGCTGCTAGCGATGGAGGCAGAGTCATTTTTGGTGGTGGAGCGTTTGTTCGTGCCGCCGCCGCGAAGGGTTGGCTTTGCTCGACCGCCGCCGCCGCTGGAAGACGCCTTCTTGGTGACTGCATTGGATGACTTTTTGGTGGCCTTTTTGGCGACTGCTCCTCGGGACTTTGTTGCTCTTGCCATGGTTATTGTTGTTGTTGTTGGGGACGATACTGAGTGGTGTTGTGAGTGTGAGGGCTATGTTGTAGTGCTTGACTGCGATTCTTGGATCTCGGAATTTGAGATTTTGGCGGGGGGGTTTTAGGGGACGGGATGCCCCCTTTGTGTGTCACATCGTGCTGCTGTTGTCTCACTTCGGCGAGAAGTAATAAAGAGTAAAGTAGGTACGTCCCCATTTCAAGTTCAGGCCTGGAGCCTGGTCCGGTGTGATGAGCTTGGCGTAGCTGAACTGTTTCCTCTCGGCGCAATGAATTGTACGCAGCAGCTCAAGCTTCGTAAACACTTTTACTCTAGTTCTGAGATATCTGGTCCCAATCTCTCTTGGAGCTCTCTTGGTGCCCTTTCTTTATTGCGTTTCAACATGTTTGTACTCATACGACTGCGTACGAGCTCTTTTTTCATGCAGGCAGACAGTTCATCTTCCTCCTCTCTTTGAGATGCCTGTGCGTTGCATTGTAGATAGCGATATTTTTCTCTGCCTTGTTGCTTGATCTCTTTTGTCCCGCGCGCAGCGCAGCTGTCAATCTCTATCATAAGTTTGTGAGTTCGCGGATAATTTGAGTTGCTTTGCGCCACATTTGTGGAAGGTTTGATTTTTGTCCATGGACGGACGGACAGGAATTTCGGCGAAATGACGGGTAAGCTCTGCTTCGCTCGACTAAGTTGGTTTAAACAAGCTCAAGCTTGAATCGAAGCTTGGATAGATTATTCGCATCGACGTAGATGCCATTGACTGAGACTGAGACTGAGAGTGATTCTGATTGGCTAGAAATAGATATTCTCAATCTCAACATAAACACAGTCTACTAAATTACTTTTATGATGCTTTGCTATCTACTCCAATAATATTGCACCTTGGGCGTTTCTTCGAAAGCATTTCCAGGGGCAGCAAGACTGGGTACTTTCCTTCCACTTCTCTAAAAGCTGAGACTGATATGAATAAGTATCTTCCTCATAGTAGATACGATGCTGGATGCGTAAACTTTAAGTTGACTCCAAGAGGATCTTCCGTAAATCTGTCAGAACGTGACAGAGGGAATGCACTCAATAGATTAGATAATGTCAAAATAAAGGCCTTGACGATCAGATCTTGCAGAAGCAGAAGCAGAAGCAGAAGGAGCCCCACTGCCTTGTTCCTCTTGCCCTTGCTGATGGTCTCTGCTGAGAGGAGAGCTTGTCATTCTACTACTACTATTTGAAGTGGAAGCAGATGATAACTGCTGTGTCTGCTCGGCGGACCTTGCAAATGGAAGGGGGAGGATGCCACCACCACCTCCTCCTCCTCTAGATCTAGCTGAGGTTTTCTCGTGCAACACTGCACGGGAAAATAATGGCGACCGCTTTGGCATTACGATCCTATTCCTGTCCGTGGTCCTTTGCCTTTGATGCGATGGACCGTTCTGATGAGTTGGTTGTTGCTCATGCTCATGCTCATGCTCCTGCAATGTGAGTGATGATGAACGCAGGAAACTCACAGCAATTGAATCTATTGTTCCATCATCACCGTCACCGTCATCGGTACTGGTGCCACCACCACCACCGCCTTCATTATTGTTAGTATTTGTGAAGGTGTTGTGTATTCTTAGTGCTCTACCAGATGAAAGTGGGAGATCAGCAGGCGGATGTGGTGAGAAGGGTTGGAGAGGTCCCATAGCCATAGCAGTCTCGGTCTTGGTTTCAGCCACCGACGAAGGAGTCAGGAGATTACTCCAATCGGAAAGAAAGGCTGCCACGTTTTCTGCTTGCTTGATTTGGGAAGTGGTGTTACTGTTTCGATTTGGATTGCCATGGACATGGTTGCTCATTGTCATTGTTTGGTTGATTGTTTCTCTTACTGTTGCTGTTGCTGTTGCGTTGTTGTAATAACGATAACGACGCAACCAAACTATGAAATGGGAAGAAACTATGAAATGGGAAGATCTGTACCGAGTGTGAAAAGAATAGTCTGAGTGCCTCACGTCTGCTCAGATTTACGAATTGTTTAATCTAAAAGGCTAGTATTCGGACACATGCGTCAAAAGTGATACCGCTAAGACTGTCACAAAGACACTTGGAATAATGTGTTGGGAAGTAATTATGAGGGACTGTGGCGTGGCATGGCTCATCATACTAGTAGACAATAACCGAACCTCAGGCCTCTCTTGCGAACGACCGCCAGCCCGCCATGCATACAAGGACGAACAGCACCAGAAGCAGAAGGAAGGAACCACAGTCAAGAGCAAGAGACGGCAGTAAAACTAAAACACTAAAACAAATGAAAGCATGGGGGATGATGACAACTCGAAGGCGAAGGAGGCCGCTGCCCGTCTGAGTCTGAGGGAAGAGCACGACAAAGAGAAGGAGGAGGATGGATGTGCCCTGGAGATGATGATGGAACCCTCATCATCTTCAAGATTGGACGACTTCTTCTCATTATCACCAACGCCGCTATCATCGTCACTCTAACTCTACTCATTGATGCAGCTCCCGACTGCATGTCTAAACGAACACGACGGCTGCGATGAGGCTGAGCTAATTGCCCGTGCAAAGCGGTGCGAAGAAATCATGAAACTATCGCAGCAGGCAATAGACACTGAAGCTGCAAGAGTCAAGGCTGCCAACATCAAGCCCCTGGTATGGGCGAAGCCTACGTTTGAAATCGATTCTCCTGCGGCTGATACTAATACTGATGCCGCCGCCGCGCTGCCGCTGACGAGACACAAGCAGAAGAGTCACGTGAAGCAGACAAGCTGGGAAAGCGCAAGGGAAGTCCGACAAACACCACACAACACTATTCTTCGTTCTCACATCTAGATAGACTCTCCTACAAGCCAAGACGGAAGTCGACTCCTGAAGAGGTGCAAGTGTTTGTGGATTCCATCTGCGAAAAGAAGTTCTACTGGGAGTGGAAACGATGATGAAGAGGAGTCGGAATAGGAAGAATCGTCGGGCGATGGTGCTACTTCTGCCTCTTCTTAGCATAGCTGTAGAATACCTTGCTCTCTACAGAGAGTAGTATAATTGCTAATAAGCTAGTTTACGTGTACAAGCTTCTTCCCTTGTCTATACTTGAGTCAACATCTACACCTAGCAGCATGGACTACGGCATAGTTGTTCAGGGTCAGGGGTATTAGTATTAGATTTCAGCAGTGTTATTGTAACAAACTTTTAGACTGTCTACTTTCAATATGTGACTATAAAAGTTGGGTCTTCTTTTAGAAACCTTTTCCTACCCCAACTATGGTACCTGCGTTTGTTCGTGCCGCCGTGCTGGTTTCCACGTCCACGACCGCCGCCGCCGCTGCTGATGCTGAGGCTGGACACCTTCTTCTTGGTGACCACCGCATTAGATTACTTTTTGGTGGCCTTTTTGGCGACTGCTCCTCGGGACTTTGTTGCTCTTGCCATGGTTGTTGTTGTTGGGGACGTTACTGGGTGTTGTGTTGTGGTGCTACATATAGTCAGCTGATTCCTGGATCTCGGAATTTGGAGATTTTGAAGGGGGCTTTTTATTTTTAGGGGACGGGGTGCTCCTCTTTGTGTCACATCGTGATTGCTAATTGTCGCACTTCGGCGAGGTCCTGGGGCCGCTGGTCTGGTGTGATTGTGATGAGTTGGGTAGATGAATTTATTCCTCTCGTGATGAATAGATTATTTGTATCGACGTAGATGCCATTGACGAGACTGATTCTGATGGCTATTGCTATTTATTGGCTAGAAGTAGAGAATTCATTCAACATAAACACAGTCTACTCTACTAAATTACTTATAATGATTTTGCAATCTACTCCACCTTGGACAGGGTAATCAGCCTTCAGAGATCTGATATGAATAAGTATCTCCCTCATTCCTCACACTCATAGTAGATACGATGCGTAAGGCGAAAGTCTTAGTCTTCAGTTGAGGGATGAGATCTTGCAGAAGCAGAAGTAGCCCCACTGCCTTGTCCTTGTTCCTCTTTCCCTTGCTGATGATCCATGCTGAGAGGAGGACTTGTCATTCTACTACTACTACTGCTATTTGAAGCTGAAGTAGATGATAACTGCTGTGTCTGCTCGGCGGACCTTGCAAATGGAAGAGGGAAGATGCCACCTCCTCCTCTCTCTCCAAATCTAGCTGAGGTTTCCTCGTGCAACACTGCGCGTGTGCATAATGGCGACCGCTTCGGCATTTCCACCCCATTCCTGCCCGTGGTCCTTTGCCTATGATGCGATGGACCGTTCTGATGATGATGAGTCGGTTGTTGCTCATGCTCATGCAATGTGAGTGATAAGGAATGCAGAGAATTCATAGCAAGTGACTCTCTTGCTCCATCATCACCGTCACCGTCACCGTCATCGGTACTGGTACCACCGTCGCCGCCGCCGCCTTCATCATTACTGTTAGTATTTGTGAAGGTGCTGCGTCTTCTTAGTGTTCTCCCGGATGGAAGCGGGAGAGGAAGTGGAAGATCAGCAGGTGGATGTGGTGAGAAGGGTTGGCGTTGGCGAGGTCCCATTCCCATAGCAGTCTCGGTCTTGGTTTCGGCCGCCGATGAAGGAGTCAGGAGATTGCTCCAATCGGAAAGAAAGGCTGCCAAGTTTTCTGCTTGTTTGATTGGGGGAGTGGTGTCATGATTTGGATTGCCATGGTTGCTCATTGTTTGTCTTTAGCTGGCTGTGGTTGTTTCTCTTCCTGTATTGTAACAACGCAAAAAAAGAGGTCAAAGGTACGTGTCATTCACGTGTTCAGGGACAGGCAAGTAGCAAATGGTGAGGCAAAGCGTCATCAGAGTACCGTGAGTGTGAAAAAAATAGTCTGAGTGCCTCACGTCTGCTCAGATTTACGAATTGTTCAATCTAAAAGGCCCAGTATGATTCGTTGGATGACAGAAAGCGATACCGCTAAGACTATCACAAAGGGTCTAAAGTATATAGGATGTGTGTAGAAAACGCAACATCATAAAAAGATATGTACAAACACTTCATATGATGTAGGGTACAAGAAACAACACAAAAAGCCAAGCTACTTTACCAGGCAGTGTCAGTGTCACAGCAGACTATTCCAACTTCAATGCAAGTGTGCTGCGGCTGGTGTCTTCGTTCTTTGTTTGAGAGATTCGGAAGGGCAAATGATCATCCCCAAGCCCAAGAGTGGTGGCATTAACAGATATCTTGATGAATATCATGATTATCAGTACTCCTCTCTTCTCCCATCATCATCATTCGCTAAACTAGAGCTAGAGCGCCATGAACGAGTACTAGTACTGTTACTAGAGAGTATGGAGCCTGGTCCTGTGTGATGAGCTTGGCGTAGCTGAACTGTTTCCTCTCGGCGCAATGAATAGATTATTCGCATCGACGTAGATGCCATTGACTGAGACTGAGACTGAGACTGAGAGTGATTCTGATTGGCTAGAAAGGAATTCATTCTCAACATAAACATAGTCTACTGAATTACTTTTATGATGCTTTGCAATCTACTCCAATAATATTGCACCTTGGGCGTTTCTTCGAAAGCATTTCCAGGGGCAGCAAGACTGGGTATTTTCCTTCCACTTCTCTAAAAGCTGAGACTGATATGAATAAGTATCTTCCTCATAGTAGATACGATGCTGGATGCGTAAACTTTAAGTTGACTCCAAGAGGATCTTCCGTAAATCTGTCAGAACGTAACAGAGGGAATGCACTCAATAGATTAGATAATGTCAAAATAAAGGCCTTGACGATCAGTTCTTGCAGAAGGAGCCCCACTGCCTTGTTCCTCTTGCCCTTGCTGATGGTCTCTGCTGAGAGGAGAGCTTGTCATTCTACTACTACTATTTGAAGTGGAAGTGGAAGAAGATGATAACTGCTGTGTCTGCTCGGTTGACCTTGCAAATGGAAGGGGGAGGATGCCACCACCACCTCCTCCTCCTCTAGATCTAGCTGAGGTTTTCTCGTGCAACACTGCACGGGTACATAATGGCGACTGCTTTGGCATTTCGATCCTATTCCTGTCCGTGGTCCTTTGCCTTTGATGCGATGGACCGTTCTGATGAGTCGGTTGTTGCTCATGCTCATGCTCCTGCAATGTGAGTGATGACGAACGCAGGAAACTCACAGCAATTGAATCTATTGTTCCATCATCACCGTCACCGTCATCGGTACTGGTGCCACCACCACCACCGCCTTCATTATTGTTAGTATTTGTGAAGGTGTTGTGTATTCTTAGTGCTCTACCAGATGGAAGCGGAAGATCAGAAGGTGGATGTGGTGAGAAGGGTTGGCGAGGTCCCATCTCAGCCGCCGACGAAGGAGTCAGGAGATTGCTCCAGTCGGAAAGAAAGGCTGCCACGTTTTCTGCTTGTTTGATTTGGGAAGTGGTGTTACTGTTTCGATTTGGATTGCCATGGACATGGTTGCTCATTGTCATTGTTTGGTTGATTGTTTCTCTTACTGTTGCTGTTGCTGTTGCGTTGTTGTAATAACGATAACGACGCAACACAAACTATCTATGCGTTAAAGAGGCACACAATGGGAAAATCTGTACCTGAGTGTGAAAAGAATAGTCTGAGTGCCTCACGTCTGCTCAGATTTACGAATTGTTTAATCTAAAAGGCTAGTATTCGGACACATGCGTCAAAAGTGATACCGCTAAGACTGTCACAAAGACACTTGGAATAATGTGTTGGGAAGTACAATAATTATGAGGGACTGTGGCGTGGCATGGCTCATCATACTAGTAGACAATAACCGAACCTCAGGCCTCTCTTGCGAACGACCGCCAGCCCGCCATGCATACAAGGACGAACAGCACCAGAAGCAGAAGGAAGGAACCACAGTCAAGAGCAAGAGACGGCAGTAAAACTAAAACACTAAAACAAACGAAGGCATGGGGATGATGACAACTCGAAGGCGAAGGAGGCCGTTGCCCTTCTGAGGGAAGAGCACGACAAAGAGAAGGAGGAGGATGGATGTGCCCTGGAGATGATGATGGAACCCTCATCATCTTCAAGATTGGACGACTTCTTCTCATTATCACCAACGCCGCTATCATCGTCACTCTACTCATCGATGCAGCTCCCGACTGCATGTCTAAACGAACACGACGGCTGCGATGAGGCTGAGCTAATTGCCCGTGCAAAGCGGTGCGAAGAAATCATGAAACTATCGCAGCAGGCAATAGACACTGAAGCTGCAAGAGTCAAGGCTGCCAACATCAAGCCCCTGGTATGGGCGAAGCCTACGTTTGAAATCGATTCTCCTGCGGCTGATACTAATACTGATGATGCCGCCGCTGCCGCTGACGAGACACAAGCAGAAGAGTCACGTGAAGCAGACAAGCTGGGAAAGCGCAAGGGAAGTCCGACAAACACCACACAACACTATTCTTCGTTCTCACATCTAGATAGACTCTCCTACAAGCCAAGACGGAAGTCGACTCCTGAAGAGGTGCAAGTGTTTGTGGATTCCATCTGCGAAAAGAAGTTCTACTGGGAGTGGAAACGATGATGAAGAGGAGTCGGAATAGGAAGAATCGTCGGGCGATGGTGCTACTTCTGCCTCTTCTTAGCATAGCTGTAGAATACCTTGCTCTCTACAGAGAGTAGTATAATTGCTAATAAGCTAGTTTACGTGTACAAGCTTCTTCCCTTGTCTATACTTGAGTCAACATCTACACCTAGCAGCATGGACTACGGCATAGTTGTTCAGGGTCAGGGGTATTAGTATTAGATTTCAGCAGTGTTATTGTAACAAACTTTTAGACTGTCTACTTTCAATATGTGACTATAAAAGTTGGGTCTTCTTTTAGAAACCTTTTCCTACCCCAACTATGGTACCTGCGTTTGTTCGTGCCGCCGTGCTGGTTTCCACGTCCACGACCGCCGCCGCCGCTGCTGATGCTGAGGCTGGACACCTTCTTCTTGGTGACCACCGCATTAGATTACTTTTTGGTGGCCTTTTTGGCGACTGCTCCTCGGGACTTTGTTGCTCTTGCCATGGTTTTGTTGTTGTTGTTTTGGGGACGATACTGGGTGTTGTGAGGTGCTTTGTGTACAATAGCTTGACGCTGATTCTTGGATCTCGGAATTTGGAGATTTTGGCGGGGGCTTTTTAGGGGACGGGGTATTCCCTTTTGGTGTCACATCGTGACTGCTGATTGTCGCACTTCGGCGAGGTAAGTACCGTAAAGTGCAGTACAATAAAGTAAGTCGCTCATTCAAGTTTCCAGTGATGATGATGATGAGCTGGCGTAGATGAACTTTCTCGGCGCAATGAATATATTATTCGCATCGACATAGAGGAAGGAAGATGCCATTGACTGAGACTGAGACTGATTCTGATTAGCTAGAAATCATTCAAATTCAAACATAGTCTACTAAATTTTACTTGAGCTTGAGTTTTGCAATCTACTCCAATAATATTGCACCTTGCGCGTTTCTTCGAGAGCATTTCCAGGCAGCACGATAGGGCACTTTCCTTCCACTTCTATACAAGCTGAGACTGATATGAATAAGTATCTTCCTCATAGTAATAGTAGATACGATGCGTAAGCGTAAGTTAGGTAAGGCATATAAATATAAGTTTTTAAGTTGAGATTGAGAGATCAGATCTTGCAGAAGGAGTAACACTGCCTTGTTCCTCTAGCCGAAGCTAGGTAGAGAATTTGGCGCATATAGCGCCGGTACCCGGAAAGCTGTTAAGTTGAGGGACCAGATCCAGATCTTGCAGAAGCAGAAGCAGAAGGAGAAGGAGCCCCACTGCCTTGGTCCTCTTGCCCTTGCTGATGGTCTCCGCTGAGAGGAGGGCTTGCCATTCTACTACTACTACTACTATTTGAAGCTGAAGTAGATGATAACTGCTGTGTCTGCTCGACGGACCTTGCAAATGGAAGGGGGAGGATACCACTACCCACACCTCCTCCTCCTCCTCCTCTAGCTCTAGATCTAGCTCTAGCTGAAGCTGAGGTTTCCTCGTGCAACACTGCACGTGCACATAATGGCGACGACGACTTTGGCATTTCGATCCCGTTCCTGCCCGTGGTCCGTTGCCTTTGATACGATGGACCGTTCTGATGATGATGAGTCGCTTGTTGCTCATGCTCATGCAATGTGAGTGATGAGGAACGCAGAGAATTCATAGCAAGTGACTCTCGTGCTCCATCATCACCGTCTTCATTGGTACTCGTAGTACCACCACCGCCGCCGCCGCCTTCATCATTACTGTTATTATAGGTGTTGCGTCTTCTTAGTGTTCTCCCGGATGTAAGCGGAAGCGGAAGATCAGCAGGTGGATGTGGTGAGAAGGGCTGGCGTTGGCGAGGTCCCATAGCAGTCTCGGTCTTGGTTTCGGCCGCCGACGAAGGAGTCAGGAGATTACTCCAATCGGAAAGAAAGGCTGCCACGTTTTCTGCTTGACTGATTTGAGGAGTGGTGTTACTTTTACTAACAGTGTTACGATTTGGATTGCCATGGTTGCTCATTGTCTTTGTCTTTGGATGGTTGTGGTCCTTATTGTAACAACAACAACAAAAAGAGCTCACAAAGGAACTTATATACGTGTCATTCACGTGTTCAGGGACAGGCAAGCAAATGGTGGCAAAGTGTTATCAGAGTACCATGAGTGGAAAAGAATAGTCTGAGTGCCTCACGTTTGCTCAGATTTACGAATTGTTCAATCTAAAAGGCCAAGTTGATTCGTTGGATGACAGAAAGCGATACCGCTAAGACTATCATAAAGGTACTTGGATGGTGTTGCGACATATGTATTATGAAGTAGGTATGCGTGTAGAAAACGCAACATCATTCAAAGATGTGTACAAACACTTCATATGAGTAGGGTACAAGAAACAACATAAAAAGCCAAGCTATTTTACCAGAGTCAGTCACAGCAGACTATTCCAACTTCAATGCAAGTGTGCGATGTTGGGAGGCTCATTTCCATCCTACATCTACACATCTACATCTACATCTTCTCTTCGTTCATCGTTTGAGAGATCCGGAAGGGCAAATGATCATCCTCAAGCCCAAGAGTGGTGGCATAAAGAGATATCTTGATGAATATTATGATTATCAGTACTCCTCTCTTCTCCCATGTCATACTAAACTAGAGCTCACGCCACATGAACGAGTACTAGAGCTAGAGAGTACTCTTCTTCTCCCATCATCAATGCAACACCACTACTCTAGAGGGCCATGAACCAAGCAAATCCTATGCTATCCAGCCTACGGATCTTTTCAGCAGTCAACGAAGACTTTTCTCCTTTGCAAACTGTTTGTATTCAGCGCGTTGTGTTGATACCCATCTCCCAAGAGCAGTGTTTTCTTTGAACTTAGTAGGGACATGACAATTACCAAACTTGGCTGCATATTGAATGAGTTCATCCTGTGTGCAAAGTTATCGAAAGAAGGTAGAACGGTATGTTAGTCATCATCAACAAGTGATGATCAGATTCTCCCGTTTATCGGCATCGACTTACATATTTCTCATCCCATCTAACTTGCCCCCTGCGCTTAGCCCACCGGAATCCAATGCTCTGGAGTCGTTCCAGTCTTTCATCAGTCAGAGTCGAGATGTTTCCGTCTTCGCGGTTCTTATGTTCCATGCGTTGCTAGAGTATTAAAAGAGGTCAAACAGGGTTTGTCAGATCAGACTTGTGACAGATAAAAGTAATGTTAATGTATATAGAAGTATAATTTGAACAAAAGAAGAGACTGACCTTATTCACCCATAACCCAAGTTTGGAATTTGGCGCATAAGTCTGTGGTACATCACAATGGCCATGTTGCTGCTTAAAATCAAGCTGAAGAAGGGTATGAGAAATGAGCAAATGATGGAAGGAAATAATGTAACACTGCAATCTCGTATCTCAAGTCTCACGGTGCGTAAACTTACCAGCTCATTAACTTTCGATCCCATGCATTGCGTTGACTAGACGTACTAGTACAAACTCCTTTTACTGATAGATTTGGAAATGTTGGAGGGAGATCTGCATGTACCAAATCTTTCGTTCCATCATCTCGTGTTGCATTCATCTTCGCCTCTTCCGTGTCCGTGGCTACTGCATAAGGTGAATGCGCTGCCGCTGCTGGAGTCGGTCTTCCAGGAGACATATAATGCTCATTACCAAATTGACGCCTCACCGGTGAGTATGGTGCCGCCAAAGGCAACAGATTGTTGTCTGGATGCTCATGTTTTTGTGGTGGGTGGAAGTGACTGACTGGGCTAAGATGAAGCTGTGCATGCGAAGGAGAGAAAAATTGGAAATGAGGGTGATGTGGTGAGAAGGGTTGGCGAAGTCCCATCTCAGCCGCCGACGGAGGAGTCAGGAGATTACTCCAGTCGGGAAGAAAGGCTGCCACGTTTTCTGCTTGCTTGATTTGGGAAGTGGTGTTACTGTTTCGATTTGGATTGCCATGGTTGCTCATTGTCATTGTTTGGTTGATTGTTTCTCTTACTGTTGCTGTTGCGTTGTTGTAATAACGATAACGACGCAGCACAAACTATGAGTTAAAGAGGCACACGCTGAGCAATGGGAAGATCTGTACCGTGAGTGTGAAAAGAATAGTCTGAGTGCCTCACACATTGCTCAGATTTACGAATTGTTTAATCTAAAAGGCTAGATTCGGACACATGCGTCAAAAGTGATACCGCTAAGACTGTCACAAAGACATTTGGATGGTGTTGCGAAATTATGGGGAGTGGCGTGGCATGGCTACAATCATACTAGTAGTAGTAGAAAATAACCGAACCTCAGGCCTCTCTTGCGAACGACCGCCAGCCCGCCATGCATACAAGGACGAACAGCACCTGAAGCAGAAGGAAGGAACCACAGTCAATAGCAAGAGACGGCAGTAAAACTAAAACACTAAAACAAACGAAGGCATGGGGGATGATGACAACTCGAAGGCGAAGGAGGCCGTTGCCCTTCTGAGGGAAGAGCACGACAAAGAGAAGGAGGATGGATGTGCCCTGGAGATGATGATGGAACCCTCATCATCTTCAAGATTGGACGACTTCTTCTCATTATCACCAACGCCACTATCATCGTCACTCTACTCATCGATGCAGCTCCCGACTGCATGTCAGTTTATTAGGAGGGGGTCGAGTATCTTAGGAACAGTAGACAATGCTCAAACACTGTTAATTGATCAAACCATTATTGAATTAAAGCTTATTGATAATTGCAGAGCGGGAGGAAGCGATTTGTGTCCTTTCGGCCTTGGAATAGCCATCATCAGCCGTTACAACCTGTGCATGTAAGTGCGTACAACTTGAACCAAAAGCACTACAGCTCATCCTGAGTCAGCGGGTGTTTCCACGTCACCGACTGATTCGAAAAGATCAGGGTTAACCCGATGTAGATGTCCTCCTTCCCCCGAGGGAATCTTCTTTGGTGCTGGTGGAATGGTCGGAACAACAATGGTAAGTTGATGTACCCTCACCCACGTGGTTTTGCGGTTTGGGTTCCGCTTTAACAAAGTATGCTTGCATACACATCAACGAAATTGATCAGATCCATGCAGGTATTGTATTCAACGACTCGGGGTCCTTGCTGTTAGCCTCCCTGCGAGGAAAGGACAAATGGGCCCCTTTTATTTTTGAAGCGAACCGAAGCTGGCTCCGCCCGCTTTCTCGGTTCGCTTCCAAAAATAAAATTCTCTAATAAAAGAGAAGCAATGTTTGAAGATACGTATCTCTCTAAGATCGGGTTAACCCTGATCTTTTCGAATCAGTCGGTGACGTGGAAACACCCGCTGACTCAGGATGAGCTGTAGTGCTTTTGGTTCAAGTTGTACGCACTTACATGCACAGGTTGTAACGGCTGATGATGGCTATTCCAAGGCCGAAAGGACACAAATCGCTTCCTCCCGCTCTGCAATTATCAATAAGCTTTAATTCAATAATGGTTTGATCAATTAACAGTGTTTGAGCATTGTCTACTGTTCCTAAGATACTCGACCCCCTCCTAATAAACGAACACGACGGCTGCGATGAGGCTGAGCTAATTGCCCGTGCAAAGCGGTGTGAAGAAATCATGAAACTATCGCAGCAGGCAATAGACACTGAAGCTGCAAGAGTCAAGGCTGCCAACATCAAGCCCCTGGTATGGGCGAAGCCTACGTTTGAAATCGATTCTCCTGCGGCTGATACTAATACTGATGATTCCGCCGCTGCCGCTGACGAGACACAAGCAGAAGAGTTACGTGAAGCAGACAAGTTGGGAAAGCGCAAGGGAAGTCCGACAAACACCACACAACCACAACACTATTCTTCGTTCTCACATCTAGATAGACTCTCCTACTAGCCAAGACGGAAGTCGACTCCTGAAGAGGTGCAAGTGTTTGTCGAGTTTACTGATATAAATGGATTCTATCTGCGAAACGAAGATCTACTGGGAGTGGAAACGATGATGAAGAGGAGTCGGAATAGGAAGAATCGTCGGGCGATGGTGCTACTTCTGCCTCTTCTTAGCATAGCTGTAGAATACCTTGCTCTATACAGAGAATAGTATAATTGCTAATAAGCTAGTTTATGTGTACAAGTACAAGCTTCTTCCCTGGTCTATACTTCAGTCAACATCTACACCTAGCAGCATGGACTACGGCATAGTTGTCAGGGGTATTAGATTTCAGCAGTGTTATTGTAACAAACTTTTAGACTGTCTACTTTCAATATGTGACTATAAAAGTTGTGTCTTCTTTTTGACACCTTTTCCTACCCTGCGTTTGTTCGTGCCGCCGTGCTGGTTTCCACGTCCACGACCGCCGCCGCCGCCGCTGCTGAGGCTGGACACCTTCTTCTTGGTGACCACCGCATTAGATTACTTTTTGGTGGCCTTTTTGGCGACTGCTCCTCGGGACTTTATTGCTCTTGCCATGGTTTGTTGTTGGGGACGATACTGGGTGTTGTGTTGTGGTGCTACATAGAGCTGACTGCAGGCTGCAGGGTCAGCTGATTCTTGGATCTCGGAATTTGGTTTTGGCGGGGGCTTTTTCGGGGACAGGGTGCTCCTCTTCGTATCACATCATGATTGCTGATTGTCGCACTTCGGCGAGGTCCTGGATGGAGCCGCTGGTCTGGTGTGATTGTGATGAGTTGGGTAGATGAACTTTTTCCTCTCGGCGCAATGAATAGATTATTTGTATCGACGTAGATGCCATTGACTGAGACTAATTCTGATTCTGATTGGCTATTGCTATTGGCTAGAGCTAGAAATAGAAATAGAATTCATTCAACATCAACACAGTCTACTACATTACTTATAATGATGCTTTACAATCTACTCCACCTTGGACAGGGTAATTTCCTTGCACTTCTCTGAAGACTAGACTGAGACTGATATGAATAAGTATCTTCCTCATTCCTCATAGTAGACGATGTGTAAGGCGAAAGTCTTAAGTTGAGGGATGATGAGATCTTGGAGAAGCAGAAGTAGCCCCATTGCCACTGCCTCGTCCTTGTTCCTCTTGCCCTTGCTGATGATCCATGCTGAGAGGGGGGCATGTCATTCTACTACTACTACTACTACTATTTGAAGCTGAAGTAGATGATAACTGCTGTGTCTGCTCGGCGGACCTTGCAAATGGAAGAGGGAAGATGCCACCTCCTCCTCCAAATCTAACTGAGGTTTCCTCGTGCAACACTGCCACTGCGCGTGTACATAATGGCGACCGCTTTGGAATTGCGACCCCATTCCTGCCCGTGGTCCTTTGCCTTTTGTGCGATGGACCGTTCTGATGATGATGAGTCGGTTGTTGCTCATGCTCATGCAATGTGAGTGATGATGAACGCAGAAAATTCACAGCAAGTGACTCTCTTGCTCCATCATCACCGTCACCGTCATCGGTACTGGTACTGGTAGTACCACCGCCGCCGCCGCCTTCATCATTACTGTTAGCATTTGTGAAGGTGTTGCGTCTTCTTAGTGTTCTCCCGGATGGAAGCGGAAGTGGAAGATCAGCAGGTGGATGTGGTGAGAAGGGCTGGCGTTGGCGAGGTCCCATTCCCATAGCAGTCTCGGTCTTGGTTTCGGCCGCCGATGAAGGAGTCAGGAGATTGCTCCAATCGGAAAGAAAGGCTGCCACGTTTTCTGCCTGTTTGATTGGGGGAGTGGTGTCATGATTTGGATTGCCATGGTTGCTCATTGTTTGTCTTTAGCTGGCTGTGCCCTAGCTGTGGTTGTTTCTCTTCCTGATTGTAACCACGCAAAAACAGAGCTCAAGGTCAAAGGTATGTGTCATTCACGTGTTCAGGGAAGGAAGCAATGGTGGCAAAGTGGCATCAGAGTACCGTGAATGTGAAAAAAATAGTCTGAGTGCCTCACGTCTGCTCAGATTTACGAATTGTTCAATCTAAAAGGCCCAGGCCCAGTATGATTCGTTGGATGACAGAAAGCGATACCGCTAAGACTATCACAAAGGGTCTATGAAGTATATATAGGATATGTGTAGAAAACGCAACATCATAAAAAGATATGTACAAACACTTCATACATATGTGATGTAGGGTACAAGAAACAACACAAAAAGCCAAGCTACTTTACCAGGCAGTGTCAGGCGACAAATCGCCTTTGATGCGATGGACCGTTCTGATGAGTCGGTTGTTGCTCATGCTCATGCTCCTGCAATGTGAGTGATGACGAACGCAGGAAACTCACAGCAATTGAATCTATTGTTCCATCATCACCGTCACCGTCATCGGTACTGGTGCCACCACCACCACCGCCTTCATTATTGTTAGTATTTGCGAAGGTGTTGTGTAT
The DNA here is from genome assembly GCA_030544225.1 of Skeletonema marinoi. Lineage (NCBI taxonomy): Eukaryota > Bacillariophyta > Thalassiosirophyceae > Thalassiosirales > Thalassiosiraceae > Skeletonema > Skeletonema marinoi. The sequence goes on from CM060506.1 coordinate 472,747, forward strand.
TCTTAGTGCTCTACCAGATGAAAGCGGGAGATCAGCAGGCGGATGTGGTGAGAAGGGTTGGAGAGGTCCCATAGCCATAGCAGTCTCGGTCTTGGTTTCAGCCGCCGACGAAGGAGTCAGGAGATTACTCCAATCGGAAAGAAAGGCTGCCACGTTTTCTGCTTTCTTGATTTGGGAAGTGGTGTTACTGTTTCGATTTGGATTGCCATGGTTGCTCATTGTCATTGTTTGGTTGATTGTTTCTCTTACTGTTGCTGTTGCTGTTGCTGTTGCGTTGTTGTAATAACGATAACGACGCAACACAAACTATCTATGAGTTAAAGAGGCACACGCTGAGCAATGGGAAGATCTGTACCGTGAGTGTGAAAAGAATAGTCTGAGTGCCTCACACATTGCTCAGATTTACGAATTGTTTAATCTAAAAGGCTAGATTCGGACACATGCGTCAAAAGTGATACCGCTAAGACTGTCACAAAGACATTTGGATGGTGTTGCGAAATTATGAGGGACCATGGCGTGGCATGGCTACAATCATACTAGAGAAAATAACCGAACCTCAGGCCTCTCTTGCGAACGACCGCCAGCCCGCCATGCATACAAGGACGAACAGCACCAGAAGCAGAAGGAAGGAACCACAGTCAAGATCAAGAGCAAGAGACGGCAGTAAAACTAAAACACTAAAACAAACGAAAGCATGGGGGATGATGACAACTCGAAGGCGAAGGAGGCCGCTGCCCGTCTGAGGGAAGAGCACGACGAAGAGGAGGAGGAGGATGGATGTGCCCTGGAGATGATGATGGAACCCTCATCATCTTCAAGATTGGACGACTTCTTCTCATTATCACCAACGCCGCTATCATCGTCACTCTACTCATCGATGCAGCTCCCTACTGCATGTCTAAACGAACACGACGGCTGCGATGAGGCTGAGCTAATTGCCCGTGCAAAGCGGTGTGAAGAAATCATGAAACTATCGCAGCAGGCAATAGACACTGAAGCTGCAAGAGTCAAGGCTGCCAACATCAAGCCCCTGGTATGGGCGAAGCCTACGTTTGAAATCGATTCTCCTGCGGCTGATACTAATACTGATGATTCCGCCGCTGCCGCTGACGAGACACAAGCAGAAGAGTCACGTGAAGCAGACAAGCTGGGAAAGCGCAAGGGAAGTCCGACAAACACCACACAACACTATTCTTCGTATCTCATCTAGATAGACTCTCCTACAAGCCAAGATGGAAGTCGACTCCTGAAGAGGTATTCCACCTGCGAAACGAAGATCTACTGGGAGTGGAAACGATGATGAAGAGGAGTCGGAATAGGAAGAATCGTCGGGCGATGGTGCTACTTCTGCCTCTTCTTAGCATAGCTGTAGAATACCTTGCTCTATACAGAGAATAGTATAATTGCTAATAAGCTAGTTTATGTGTACAAGTACAAGCTTCTTCCCTGGTCTATACTTCAGTCAACATCTACACCTAGCAGCATGGACTACGGCATAGTTGTCAGGGGTATTAGATTTCAGCAGTGTTATTGTAACAAACTTTTAGACTGTCTACTTTCAATATGTGACTATAAAAGTTGGGTCTTCTTTTAGAAACCTTTTCCTACCCTGCGTTTGTTCGTGCCGCCGTGCTGGTTTCCACATTTCCACGTCCACGACCGCCGCCGCTGCTGAGGCTGGACACCTTCTTCTTGGTGACCACCGCATTAGATTACTTTTGGTGGCCTTTTTGGCGACTGCTCCTCGGGACTTTGTTGCTCTTGCCATGGTTGTTGTTGTTGGGGACGATACTGGGTGTTGTGTTGTGAGCGAGGTGCTACTTGTTGATTTGACTGTGATTCTTGATCTCGGAATTGGAGATTTTGAAGGGGGCTTTTTATTTTTAGGGGACGGGGTGCCCCCTTTTGGTGTCACATCGTGTGTGTCGCACTTCGGCAGGTAGGTACCGTAAAGTGCAGTACAATAAGTAAGTCGCTCATTCAAGTTTCCAGTGATGATGATGATGAGCTGGCGTAGATGAACTTTTTCTTCTCGGCGCAATGAATAGATCATTCGCATCGACATAGAGGAAGGAAGATGCCATTGACTGAGACTGAGACTGATTCTGATTAGCTAGAAATCATTCAAACTCAAACCAGTCTACTAAATTTTACTTGGTGTTTTGCAATCTTCCAATAATATTGCACCTTGCGCGTTTCTTCGAAAGCATTTCCAGGCAGCAAGACTGGGTACTTGTACTTTCCTTCCACTTCTATAAGCTGAGACTGAGACTGATATGAATAAGTATCTTCCTCATAGTCATAGTAGATACGATGCATAAGGCGAAAGTCTTTAATTTAAGTTGAGGGATCAGATCTTGCAGAAGGAGCCCCACTGCCTTGTTCCTCTTGCTTTTGCTGATGGTCTCTGCTGAGAGGAGGACTTGTCATTCTACTACTACTATTTGAATTTGAAGCTGAAGTAGATGATAACTGCTGTGTCTGCTCGGCGGACCTTGCAAATGGAAGGGGGAGGATACCACTACCTCCACCACCACCTCCTCCAGATCTAGCCGATGTTTCCTCGTGCAACACTGCGCGTGTACATAATGGCGACCGCTTTGGAATTGCGACCCCATTCCTGCCCGTGGTCCTTTGCCTTTGATGCGATGGACCGTTCTGATGATGATGAGTCGCTTGTTGCTCATCTCATGCAATGTGAGTGACGATGAACGCAGAGAATTCACAGCAAGTGAATCTATTGCTCCATCATCACCGTCGGTACCACCGCCGCCACCACCTTCATCATTACTGTTAGTATTTGTGAAGGTGTTGCGTCTTCTTAGTGTTCTCCCGGATGGAAGCGGGAGAGGAAGTGGATGTGGTGAGAAGGGTTGGCGAGGTCCCATCTCAGCTGCCGACGAAGGAGTCAGGAGATTACTCCAGCCGGAAAGAAAGGCTGCCAAGTTTTCTGCTTGTTTGATTTGGGAAGTGGTGTTACTGTTTCGATTTGGATTGCCATGATTGCGATTGCTCATTGTTTGTCTTTGTCTTTGGATGGTTGTGGTTGTGGTTGTGGTTGTGGTTGTATCTCTTCCTGTTTTATTGCAACACTACAAAAAAGAGCTCAAAGGCAGTACATATTCACGGTTCAGGGACAGGCAAGCAAATGGTGGCAAAGTGGCATCAGAGTACCGTGAATGTGAAAAAATAGTCTGAGTGCCTCCCGTTTGCTCAGATTTACGAATTGTTCAATCTAAAAGGCCAAGTTGATTCGTTGGGTGACAGAAAGCGATACCGCTAAGACTATCATAAAGGCACTTGGATGGTGTTGCGACATATTATGAAGTAGGTATGCATGTAGAAAACGCAACATCATTTCAAAGATGTGTACAAACACTTCATATGATGTAGGGTACAAGAAACAACATAAAAAGCCAAGCTATTTTACCAGAGTCAGTCACAGCAGACTATTCCAACTTCAATGCAAGTGTGCGATGTGGGGAGGCTCATTTCCATCCTACATCCTACATCTACATCTTCTCTTCGTTCATCGTTTGAGAGATCCGGAAGGGCAAATGATCATCCTCAAGCCCAAGAGTGGTGGCATAAAGAGATATCTTGATGAATATTATGATTATCAGTACTCCTCTCTTCTCCCATCATCCACTAAACTAGAGCTCACGCCACATGAACGAGTACTAGAGCTAGAGAGCACTCTTCTTCTCCCATCATCACTGCTACACCACTACTCTAGTAGAGGGCCATGAACCAAGCAAATCCTATGCTATCCAGCCTTTGTATCTTTTCAGCAGTCAACGAAGACTTTTCTCCTTTGCGAAACTTTTTGTATTCAGCGCGTTGTGTTGATACCCATCGCCCAAGAGCAGTGTTTTCTTTGAACTTAGTAGGGACATGGCAATTGCCAAACTTGACTGCATATTGAATGAGTTCATCCTGTGTGCAACGTTATCGAAAGAAGGTAGAACGGTATATTAGTCATCATCAACAAGTGAGGATCAGATTCTCCCGTTTATCGGCATCGACTTACATATTTCTCATCCCATCTAACTTGCCCCCTGCGCTTAGCCCACCGGAATCCAATGCTCTGGAGTCGTTCCAGTCTTTCATCAGTCAGAGTCGAGATGTTTCCGTCTTCGCGGTTCTTGTGTTCCATGCGTTGCTAGAGTATTCAAAGAGGGTTTGTCAGATCAGACTTGACAGATGAGAGTAATGTATAAAGAAGTATCATAATCATAATTGAAACAAAAGAAGAGACTGACCTTATTCACCCATACCCCAAGTTTGGGATTTGGCGCATAAGTCTGTGGTACATCACAATGGCCATGTTGCTGCTTAAAATCAAGCTGAAGAAGGGTATGAGAAATGAGCAAATGATGGAAGGAAATAATGTAACACTGCAATCTCGTATCTCAAGTCTCAAGGTGCGTAAACTTACCAGCTCATTAAACTTTCGATCCCATGCATTGCGTTGACTAGACGTACTAGTACAAACTCCTTTTACTGATAGATTTGGAAATGTTGGAGGGAGATCTGCATGTACCAAATCTTTCGTTCCATCATCTCGTGTTGCATTCATCTTCGCCTCTTCCTTGTCCGTGGCTACTGCATAAGGTGAATGCGCTGCCGCTGCTGGAGTCGGTCTTCCAGGAGACATATAATGCTCATTACCAAATTGACGCCTCACCGGTGAGTATGGTGCCGCCAAAGGCAACAGATTGTTGTCTGGATGCTCATGTTTTTGTGGTGGGTGGAAGTGACTGACTGGGCTAAGATGAAGCTGTGCATGCGAAGGAGAGAAAACTTGGAAATGAGGGTGGAGGTAGGGGGAGGGGTTGTTCCGAATGATGATCGTATCATTGATAGGATTAGGATCGCTTCCTTTTTGTGGATCTGGACCAGGCTTCTTTCCAGCTTCTTTATCTGCTGACGATGCTTCTTCTTTGTCTTTGTGCGTGTTCGGCATACTGGCGAAGGCGGAAGAGCGCTCCTCGTTCCACCCTTGAAAGAATGAGCTCTCCTGCTCCTGCATCTGCAACTGATATGGATATAGATGTGATTGAGCATAATTAGCGGACATACGTTGTTTCTTTGTAGCAGTCATGGTCAATGCAGTGTTGGATTCTGGATCTGGATCTGGAGACGTGGCGGCAGCAGCAGGAGGAACATCATCTCCAAAGCTGAAGGATTCGGTGTCCGGCGCTTCTGCCTCTGCTTCTGCCTCTGGCTGTGGTTTTGGTACGTAGATCATGTTCATGTTGCCTTCGCCTCTCTCTCCAAATCTAGCTGAGGTTTCCTCGTGCAACACTGCGCGTGTGCATAATGGCGACCGCTTCGGCATTTCCACCCCATTCCTGCCCGTGGTCCTTTGCCTATGATGCGATGGACCGTTCTGATGATGATGAGTCGCTTGTTGCTCATGCTCATGCAATGTGAGTGATGAGGAACGCAGAAAATTCACAGCAAGTGACTCTCTTGCTCCATCATCACCGTCACCGTCATCGGTACTGGTACTGGTAGTACCACCGCCGCCGCCGCCTTCATCATTACTGTTACTGTTAGCATTTGTGAAGGTGTTGCGTCTTCTTAGTGTTCTCCCGGATGGAAGCGGAAGTGGAAGATCAGCAGGTGGATGTGGTGAGAAGGGTTGGCGTTGGCGAGGTCCCATTCCCATAGCAGTCTCGGTCTTGGTTTCGGCCGCCGATGAAGGAGTCAGGAGATTGCTCCAATCGGAAAGAAAGGCTGCCAAGTTTTCTGCTTGTTTGATTGGGGGAGTGGTGTCATGATTTGGATTGCCATGGTTGCTCATTGTTTGTCTTTAGCTGGCTGTGGTTGTTTCTCTTCCTGTATTGTAACAATGCAAAAAAAGAGGTCAAAGTTACATGTCATTCACGTGTTCAGGGACAGGCAAGTAGCAAATGGTGAGGCAAAGCGTCATCAGAGTACCGTGAGTGTGAAAAAAATAGTCTGAGTGCCTCACGTCTGCTCAGATTTACGAATTGTTCAATCTAAAAGGCCCAGTATGATTCGTTGGATGACAGAAAGCGATACCGCTAAGACTATCACAAAGGCACTTGGATGGTGTTGCGACATATTATGAAGTAGGTATGCATGTAGAAAACGCAACTCGTTGATCTTTACGACCCGAGAGTGATGAGGATAACCCTATCCGTAGGCTGATTTGGTCCCTTTCGAGGGACCAAATCACTTTGTTCACTCTCGGAGTCACTTAGCTGCCACCTATGCTTATCCCTTTCGTGTCACATGTATTGCTGATTGTCGCACTTCGGCGAGGTACACAAAAGTTTGAAAGTAAGTACGCCCGCCCATTCAAGCGTAGATGAAATTTTCCTCTCGGCGCAATGAATAGATCATTCGCATCGACATAGAGGAAGGAAGATGCCATTGACTGAGACTGATTCTGATTAGCTAGAAATCATTCAAACTCAAACACAGTCTACTAAATTTTACTTGATGTTTTGCAATCTTCCAATAATATTGCACCTTGCGCGTTTCTTCGAAATTCGAAAGCATTTCCAGGCAGCAAGACTGGGTACTTGTACTTTCCTTCCACTTCTATAAGCTGAGACTGAGACTGATATGAATAAGTATCTTCCTCATAGTCATAGTAGATACGATGCATAAGGCGTCAGTCTTTAATTTAAGTTGAGGGATCAGATCTTGCAGAAGGAGCCCCACTGCCTTGTTCCTCTTGCTTTTGCTGATGGTCTCTGCTGAGAGGAGGACTTGTCATTCTACTACTACTATTTGAATTTGAAGCTGAAGTAGATGATAACTGCTGTGTCTGCACAGCGGACCTTGCAAATGGAAGGGGGAGGATACCACTACCTCCACCACCACCTCCTCCAAATCTAGCTGAGGTTTCCTCATGCAACACTGCGCGTGTACATAATGGCGACCGCTTTGGCATTTCGATCCCGTTCCTGCCCGTGGTCCTTTGCCTTTGATGCGATGGACCGTTCTGATGAGTCGGTTGTTGCTCATGCTCATGCTCATGCAATGTGAGTGATGATGAACGCAGAAAATTCAGAGCAAGTGAATCTATTGCTATTGCTCCATCATCACCGTCACCGTCATCGGTACTGGTAGTACCACCGCCGCCGCCTTCATCATTACTGTTAGCATTTGTGAAGGTGTTGCGTCTTCTTAGTGTTCTCCCGGACGGAAGCGGAAGATCAGAAGGTGGATGTGGCGAGAAGGGTTGGCGAGGTCCCATCTCAGCCGCCGACGAAGGAGTCAGGAGATTGCTCCAGTCGGAAAGAAAGGCTGCCAAGTTTTCTGCTTGTTTGATTTGGGAAGAAGTGGTGTTACTGTTACGATTTGGATTGCCATGGTTGCTCATTGTCATTGTTTGGTTGATTGTTTCTCTTGCTGTTGCTGTTGCTGTTGCTGTTGCGTTGTTGTAATAACGATAACGACGCAGCACAAACTATGAGTTAAAGAGGCACACGCTGAGCAATGGGAAGATCTGTACCGTGAGTGTGAAAAGAATAGTCTGAGTGCCTCACGTTTGCTCAGATTTACGAATTGTTCAATCTAAAAGGCCCAGTATGATTCGTTGGATGACAGAAAGCGATACCGCTAAGACTGTCATAAAGGCACTTGGATGGTGTTGCGACGGATAACTATATTTTTGATACGGATTTGTAAATGATACGGATTCAACGGTTACTAAAAGTTAATCTACAAGAAAGCACACTACCCCAACGGACGTCAACATGCCGATGTCATTTGCCGCCATTTCAACTTCGAAGAAAGCACACAGAATCACTTTCGCACAAATGACACCCATCCCCCCAAAACTCTGCCGACAAGGTCCACGAAAACCAATGACCACGTCATCGCCGAAAAGTTGCAAAAAAAGTCCCGCGTTGCTGACGTCTTCCCGCATTTTCATCTTAGCCATTCTGAATCAATTCGAATAAAGATCATGCACATCCATCGGACTCTTCGCCGCCTCCAGCCATCCCTACCATCGTCCTCCCCATCTATCTCTTCTTTGCAGTCCTCGTCCTGGTGCTCCTCCGACATTGCAGTTCGCTGGGCTTTGTGGTAAGACGAATAACTTCCGTGCTAGGTGCCTCAAAATCACTGTACTCATGAGGAATGTCGAGGAATTGAATTTCATTGTAGTCGATTGGATCTTCGTCGCCGCTCTGGAGGAAGGACAACTTTTGAACTAAGCGAGCAGTTTCGGTGGTAAGGTTGTCAATAAACTGCATCAAAGGAGGGTGGACGCCTTGTTTGCGATTAATGAAGTTGTTGTAGCTCTCTGTGACACAGTTGGTGCGGAACTTGGGTACAAGGTCTGGTTGTTCGCCAAAAGCCTCCTCATGTGCATCCCAACTCCATAGGGTGATGATATCCTTGTGGAGCCATGTGTCTCGAATGTAGATGTAGAACTCGGCAAGCCTTGTTTTCCCGTATACAGACTGAGTGAAGTTGTCGATGTCCTCGTCACCCGTAAGTTCATCGATTTTTGATGCGATGTAGAACCATCCGGTGCTGTCGATAGTTCGTATGTCTTCGAGAGGAAGAACAAATACAAGATCAATGAGGCCCTTGGGTTTGACAATCTTGGTCACCAGTGCTTCAGGGAATCCCAACTTGCTAATCAAATACTTTCTGATGGCTTGCTTGAAGTGGAAGAAGCAGCCGATAATGATAGCATTTGGCCAGTGCTTTTTAACCATATTGATGAAGGCCTTCTCAAAGTCAATACCAACCACAGATGGATTGAATTTACCACCGAGATCAGTGTTCAACATTTGAAAGGCTTGGTCGTAGCATGCCTCGGTCTTCCCAGTCATGAGGATCCAATAGACGGGCATGTAGGCTTCTCGCGTATCATCGTAAAGGATCACAATCATGCACTGCTCGAACTCGGGAGGGACACATTTGAATGTGCAGTCGACTTGGGCTTGAACCTATTATTAATAATAATAATAATAATTCAGATAATGAAGTGAGAATATCAGTTAGTACATAAGATGATAAATATGTATCGCAAATAATAATCATGTTGTGTTGTACTCACCATCTTTGCCTTCAACAACTGTAACAAAACGTGGTTGCTGAATGCCAGAAGTGTCTGCTTTTTCCCACCCTTTACGGACTTGCGATTTGGCTCAACGAAATTACTAACTCCTCGCAGCACCTGCCTGCCAACCGGTTCATCAGGCATGTATTCTTTCATGACTCTGGCCATAACATCACCTCCTGTATTCGCTTTCCTGGTGGCGTAAACACGAGACTCTATCTGTTGTACCTTCTGCCCATAGAACCCTTGTGGATAAAGATTTCTGAAGTGGTTCATGCAATCAGTTGCAATAGTCGATGCTGCCGTCTTTTCGGAAGCAACAGCCATGGCGTCGACGTACCTCATCATTGCAATCCTACAATCGGCCGGTCTTTTTGATAAGGAACCACGGTCATAGGTCAAGTCATTTCGGAGAAAACACTGCTCCAGGTGTTCTCCGCCTCTTTCGGTAACAACACCTGTGTCGCAATCCACAGAACACCTCGCCGGGCAGTAGGATTTCCCTTTCAATCGGTAGCAGAGACACCTATAAAACAATGAATTCTTGTTTATTTGGCCCAATGCGTACTGGAACTTGTTATATATCAGAATCTTGGGCATTGCGTCGAGGTCGTCATCGATGGCTTCCTCATCTCCACCTGAGGGGGCGTCATGAACATCTCCACCTGAGGTGTCGACATGAACTTGTTGAGCATCTTCAGAGGAGACTTCTTTGCATAGATCAATACATTGATCTTTTGCGTCTTCAGGCTGGAGATTCAATGAAGGAAAAGTCTTGACGGCAGCATCTTCATGGGAGACTACTTTGCATAGATCAACATCACGGTGGAGATTCGATGACGGAGACGTCTTGACAGCTGCTTGTTTTTTCGGTTGAACATGCCCCAGTGGCGCACCTTCTTCAACAGCAGCTCGCTTTTTGGACTGACCGTTACCAGGTGGAACATGACCAGGTGGAACATCTTCATCATACACAGAGTCGTCATCATCGTCTTTAAGGCCAATAGCGCGGACTTCTACAGGATTACTCGGCGGCTTGGGGCGGGATCGATTCGATGGAGGGGAAACCCACTGGTAAGCTTGCTTATTGCATTGCCTTCTGTTAGCAATAGTGTTGGCTTTCCTAAATAATGCCTCCCGGCGATTAACATCAATCATGTCGCGCTGCTGTTGAGTTAGCATCTCATTTGAGAGTTGCACATGCTGCTGCTGACGATTAGGAGGATTTGGTGGATGAGCATAATATCCAAGGTGTGATGGTTGACCTTGAAAGTGGTGAGGATGCACAATCGAAGGATTATTAATCGGAGGATGATGCGCATGAACTTGATGATGTAAATGACGGGCACCATAAGCATCATAATGATACGCGCCCGGACCAACACCACGCCTTGGCTGATTATGATGCATGCGAGGCGCGTTTGGCACAGTGTATGGAAATGGATGGTCATGATGATGTTGCCTATTGTCCCTATTTTGGTGATGATGCGGGTGATGATTTGGATGATAATGCGGCGGATCTCGCTTTGACATGATTAGCCTATCTCAGAATAAAAAAAGAGTTAGATCGTCCTGATATGCACAGATAAAAACAATACCACATCCAACAACTTACTTCTAGGTTAAGTATTTCAATGCCAGAGATGTAAACTATACTTCATGCCCGTCGAGTTTGATTTTATTGTTGCAATAATGGCTGCAACGAAATTGTGAGAAAATTGTGAAAATACTACTGATCACGTATTTGGTAAGTTACACAGACGTGTCATGTCAAATTTAATTCCAATCGTAGAAATCTACACACATCAGTACATGGCTTGAGTAAAAGGTATTTAATTCCATCGTAACTTCCTACACAAAATCAATAGCAGCAACATTTTTAGTAAAGGGTAAAAACGGGAAAAGCCGGTAGAAGAGAAACACAACATCCGATTGTCATTTTCTTCAAAAGATGAATTTTCTCCGAATAAGTAACCAAGACCCATCTGTCGAGTTCTCCCATTTTATTGCAACGAGCGTTGAATTTCGACAACGAGCGTTGAATTCGTGTAAATGAGAAAGACAAGACCGAAACTGTCCGTTGAATCCGTATCAACGGACAATCCGTATCATTTTTATAATCTCCCGTTGCGACCCATGAAGAATTGGTAATTGGCATGGCTACTTCTTGCTCATGCTCCTATTATCTTCTGATTACAGTAAGTATGATGCCATCATGAACAGCTTCTACACACCGCTTCTTCTTCTTCTTCTTCTTACCAGTAGCAGCGCCTGGCTCCTCGTCGCCGCAGCTTCCAATCTTCATCATTCATCATCTGCTTTCACATCTCTCCCTTCCACAGCACTCTTCCATCCACACAACATCATGTCATCCACCACTCACTTTGCCACCAAATCATCATCAATCCAATGGGGCATCATAGGCCTAGGCGACGTATGCACCATCAAATCCGGTCCGGCATTTTACAAATCTCACAACTCGAAATTAATTGCAGTGATGCGACGATCACCTGGTGCAGCACGGCGGTGGGTGGCTGAGAATCGAGAGGTTATTCAAAAGTACAATACCATCGACGAGGACAATAGTGAGATAAGAGGATATGACAATGTAAACGAAATGATTGCAGAAAATATAAATGAGTTGGATGCAATTTATATAGCTACTCCGCCAGGTGTGCATTTGGAGAATGTACGTCAGATCATTTCTGCATTGGATGATGCCACAACAACTAGAGTTGATGACGCCAACGACAGAAAGCAGCAATCATCGAGATTAAAGGCAATCTATGTCGAAAAACCATGTGGACGATGTGCATGGGAAACACGCATCATGATTGACGAATTACATCATCGCAATATACAATTCTTTCCGGCGTATGTGTCACGAGCCCATGAACGGACACAAGTAGTGTTGCACAAGTTGTTATCCAATCAGAGTATAATTGGGGATCAAGTAACTAGGGTGCAGTATGTACAACGGGGGAGCAGTTTTGCTAGAGGATTAGATGGTGAAGAAGGGATAATACCGTGGAGATTAGTGGCAGAATATTCGGGAGGGGGACTTGTTATGGATATGGGGTGTCATGTGTTGGATCGGATTGATTATTTGCTTGGTCCTGTTGTGGATGTCAAGAGTGAGGTGTTGCGAAAGGGTGGTGGTGATGGTGGTGAAGAAGGAGGGAGTTATCCGCTGGTGGAGAATTATGTATCAATGAATGGTAGGATTGGTCAATGTGATTGGGCAGTGATTTCATCGGAGGGGGCAATAGTGGAGTGTTTATGGGACTTTTCACCTCCAGATAAGAACAATGAGAAGAAGAATGACGAGGATGAATTGATCATTACAGGAACAAATGGATCATTGCGAATGGCGGGTATGGGAGCAGGACTTCCAATTGAAGTATTAGATGTTGATGGTAATGTGATTGAAACTATTGAATTCGAGGCACCTATGCATGCGGCTCAGCCGCTGATTCAATCCATTGTGAATGAGCTTCGAGGAGTTGATAGTGATGAGAAATACCTTGTCAAGTCACCCGCTAGAGCGGATAATGCAATACGTACATCGGAAGTTCTTGATGCAATATTGAATTCATATTACGGAGGACGACATGATGATTTCTGGACGCGTTCGGAATCTTGGCCTGGATTGAAATAGAAGATGTACAATATGATGATATATGAATAACAAGAATTATACTACCAGACCATTGTGCAATACCATGCATATGCTCTGTTAATTAAGTGGAGGTATGGTATGTAGCCGGTGACTGTAAGTAAGAAGAAGATGGACGACGACCTATCGATCGATAACGAGGAGCCTGACGACATCCCCACAACAAAATTAGGCCGACGTTCTATAACTGGAAGCTGAAGAAAGGCATCACGTCGCCATCAACTAAGTCAATAGAGATAAAGACTGCAACAAATCAAGAAAACCACGTCTGTTCCATCTCAAAACATGGATACCTTGATCTTCAAGAGATGGTAGAGGTAGAGGCAGCGGCCATTGCCTATGAGCAAGTTAAGACAATCATTTGCGTCAATTGAAATTGCCTTGCAGATGATGGCAGACTAGAATGCTACGTAGGGACGTCTATTTTTTTCGACACACTCTATGAATTCAAGAAGACGGGCGACATTGCTGGATGAAGATCGGCCCAAGCAAAAGGTTAAAGAGAAATACAGAAATGAATGCTTTGTCTATGGATGCACAAATCTAGCTCAGAAAGAAGGAGTTTGCATTCATGCATAGGGCAAAGATCATCAATCACAAACAGGTCCACGAATTTAGCTCACCTACAAATGCAGCAGCGAAGGATGCACAACTCAAGCTCAGAAAGGAGGACTTTGCATTATGCATGGTGCAAAAGTGAAGCGCAAAAAAATTGTCAGCAAGGAATGCGCAATTTGCTGTCGGCGGAGGATGGTGCGTCCGGCATGTATCAAAGTTCGAGGTCGAACTATGGACTTCCAATTCAGTCTCATTTTATCTGTTTGTGAGTGTGAGCTCCGTAGTACATCGGTTGGCCCACAGGACATTTATACAATACAAAAACAGCTCAACAAGTAGTCAATGGACTGTTAGTTGTTATTGTTTAAGCGAACATGAGACACACCTCATGGTTCCTTTGAATTGACCTCGCTTTGGATTGTAGTTCATGCTGTACGTGCCGTTGGATAGTTTGCGTGTAAATTAAGTTGTTCTGTGGAGTGACATACATAGAACTGATTGACGGCTTTGTTGAAGCAGAATTACTCATTGGTCATTGTAGTGTAGTTACGGTATCTTATTGTCATATGTATTCTCTCTAGCATAATTCAAAGCAATACCGCAAGGATATCTCAAAGTTGAATTAATATTACATCAAACACGATTTACGGCTCCCTAAGCTTAAGCTTTTGAGCTTCACGGAGGTGGGGTGAGAGGTGGTGTTGGTGCGGGACAGGGAACATTACTACCACAATAACGCCGATTGGGGTTAGGGTTAGGTACATTACAAATCGTGAAGGTGCCATCACAACAATTAGAATTACAATATGCAGCATTGTTGATGCTGCCACCGGTCAGAAAATTGCAAAGATCCCCAGTCGGAATGCACGGATTACACGAAGACGAAGACAAAGTACCACAAACACGATCATTATCCGGACCGCATCTGCTAAAAGTGCCAGAGCAACAATTTGCATTACAATTTGCAACGTTGCCACAACTCACTCCATCAGCAAGCTTTGGTGCAGCACAACTCGGCTGAGAAGACGGCTCGCTTGATGTTGAAGGCGATCCACTTGGCATAGACGATGGCTGACCGGAGGGGCTCAGCGATGGCCCGGATGATGGTTCTGCTGATTCAGATGGAGCCAAACTAGGGTGGGATGATGGCTGTAAAGATTCAGATGGAGCCAAACTGGGCTGAGAAGACGGCTCAATCGATGCCGAGGGTAGCGTTGTCGAGGGTGCAGCTGAAGTGGATGGCAAGAGAGATGGCATTGTCGAGGGAGTTACTGACATTGAAGGAAGTTCGCTCGGAGCATTCGTCAGCTTCCTATCGGATGGCGACGTTGTAACAGGGGAGCCTGTCCGCTGGAGCGTTGGTGCCGGTGTTTGCTTACCATTCCAGTGTCCATTCCATCCATCACCAGTCCATACATCGTGGCTGGCATCCTCGTTCCACCCCCAGCCGTTCCATACCCAATTTGTTGGACCATTATTGCCCCACGAGCTGCTGCCCCATGTCCATGTGTTGATTGATGGCGACGGGCGTCTCGTAGGTTTGTTGGTTGGTTTGCCACCGCTGCCCCAGCCCCAACTCCGTTCATTCTCGGAAGCAGAAGATGTATGGAAATGGGTCGCGAGGAAAGCTACAGCAACAACGAAATTCATGATTGAGATGGATTGGTATCGTTGTCTCCGTTGAGAAGTGTGAACCTGCTTATCATGTTGCGGAAGGTATGTTTGTGTGGTTTTGCCGCGCGCGCCTTCGCCTCAAAAAAGTTGGGCGGCCGGCTCTTTCTGCTGGCCAAAATAGGCCTTGCTATGAGAGTTGTGCAACTCAGAATCACATAATAGAGAGAGAGAGAGAGTAGTTAGAGAGAGAGAGTATGGCTCTTCTGGTTGAGCGAATGGAAAGAGGTGGAAGTTGCTTTTCGATTTGATGAACGAAGTGGAATTGACTCTCAAATCGCCGCTCAGCTGATCGTGAGATCGCTCCTGGCAAGACTACCAAGCAATGGAATGCACCAAATAGCATCCACAGTGAACTACGAAGTGATGTTTATGAAGATGATGAAGGTGAAGAGCTGTAGCGAACTTTCGGAAGGGGCTCGAGATGGGAATTTGAGCCAAACAAAGCATTCAATAATGATAATGGGCGATGTGATGTTTGGTAAGCTAGGTGAAGCGAATTTCATGATTGAGATTGTGAACGATTGCACAATCATTGATCGATCGTTCGATGTATCTCTCTGCTTCTGCTTACTTGAGATGATGCAGATAGGCCATGTTCAGTGGCCAAGTTACTAATTGGAAACGGGGCCAAACTCAATGCCAAGGATAATGACGGAGAGACGCCGTTCCTTTGGACATCCACGAGAATCAAGTTAATGTGGCCAAGTTGCTGATTGAAGAGAGGGCTGACGTCGATGCAAATATGGTTTCTGAATGGACGCCGACGCCGATGTGTTCTGGCAAAGCTGGAGAAGAAGTTTCGTGCTGGTGCGGCCAAGACCAAGAAGAAAGGCTGGTTCAAAAGTCTCCAAGCTGCGCTGAAAAGAAGATTAAAGATGATCCCATTTTGATGAGTGCTGCCAAACAATTCGGAACGGCAGCCGGAGAAGCAATCGCTGGTGCTACGCAGAATGATGAATGTGAAAGCCAAAGTCAAAACTTGTCGTATCAAAATCAAATGCACTATCAAAATGGACAGATCTATTACTGTGAAGGGGTTCGCTTGGGAGAGGTACAGCATACAGAATAGAACAAATAGGATATAATATTTATGTTTTAGGCTTGCAATCAAATCATATTTGTGCCTTCCTTTCTCTAATGTGCTCTTCTTGCTGCTAGTTCTTGTCGAAGATGCCATCTTCAATTTTAACAGGGAACGAAGAGACTTTCTATCTGGCATTCTAACACTTCTTTCTTACTTCCTCAGCTTCCCTTTCCATCACTAAATCACATACTTAGTCAAAGTAAAGCAAACACAACTCTACGCCAACATCATTACAATCGCAACCGCAGCAACGACATGTCCAACAACAACACTAATCGCCACACCTGCTGATGGAGCCGACTGCCCAAGCACCTTACTCTGGCTAGGATTAAACACCATCACCTTTTCAGTAGTACGAAAACACTCACACTCTGCCTCAAACCCAACCTGCCCTCCAAACACAAAGATAACTCCATCATCACTCCCCTCCTCAACCCATCCACTTGCACCAAATCGAAACAACGAAGCGGGCATATCCCCCTTTGTCACCCACTCCGCATCACCATCCGCAGTAATATCCAACACCTCAACCGTATCCAACACAATACTCCCCCCTGCAAGAACAACCAGCGGATCGTCTACAGTGATACCCGGCCCAGAATCCACCTTACCCTCGCCACCAATCGCATAGATCTTACCATTCAAATTAATCAACTGCTTATCCCCACGTTCTTCATTCAAAGCATCCACTGGTTCCCATGAGTCCGATCCAATCTCATATTGCTCTACCGAGTCTAATGGTTTGGCAAAGTCATTCAGATGAGTGAATCCACCGGATATCATAATGGTGGATTCATCGTCCACGGACACAGCGAAGATGTCTCCACGGGGAGTGTCAATAGGCACACCCTCCTCAAAGGTGATAGTATCCTCCATGTTGGACATGTCCATGACGACAACTTGACTCAAAGCCTCATATCCCTGATTATACCCCCCAATAATGTACACCTTGTCCTCCAACGTATACGACGCAAAGTCCGAAGTCATATACTTCTCTGGCAAACTCCCCACCTCTGTCCAAGCATTGGTAGTGGCATCATAACAATCAATTGCCGCAACGAGATTGTCGGCTGTATCACGTCCACCGACTACGCAGAGGTTGTTGTTGACTTGAAAGCTGCCGTGACGGTTACGTTCACGTGGCATGTCGGGGAGGGCGGCGAAGGTGCCGGTCCATGCTTGGAATTGTGTTTTGGGTGCGATGGGTTCGAATGAGAATGCCTGTAAGTATGGTGGTGTGATTGGAGACGTATCAAGTGATGAAATGAGTGATCAATATAAGTATGCTCATGGTAGAGACGATGATTGTAACAAACAAAGAGTATCGAATGCCAATCAACAGTGCAAAAGACATGACAATAGTACATAATCACATACCTTATTCGTCAACTCCAAACAAGCAAAATATTCCCCCAAATACTCATTTCCCTTCTCACTAACACATCCACCCGTCAAAATGATCTTCTTCTTGACATCCGACGCTGCTGCAGTGGTAGAATTCCCCCCATCGGTAGTATAAGTCATGGTGGTCACAGCCATGTCGGATAGAGCTACGGGGATATCGACTGAGAGGTACGACCATGGATCGGCTGCCGTGGCGAAGTGAGGGGTGATGGTTGTGGAGAGGAGGGTGGTTAGGGCGATGGAGTATCGAGTCATGATTTGATTTAGTTTTGGTGCTTTGATTTTGATGATCGTTCTTTGAGCTGTGGTGTTGATGTGTGGAGGACAAAAGATATGAGACATCATTGACATATGGTTGAGGCAAAAACAATAATGTGCACAAAAAATATCATCATGGTAATAATTGATTATGATTCATCACTGAGTTCGGCTGGCATTTTATTAATCTGGGCTACGGAGGCAGCCAAAAATGCTCACATAGGCGCCAATCAATATTCATCGCAAAGACATCAAATTAATCGCTCGGCAAAGACACACATCACTGAAAGCACTCAGAAGCTCACCTTGTGTAGATATTGATAACCTCGAGTTCTAGAGACTGGGTGATACACGTTTGAAAGAACCGAGGTGCGGAAGGAAACGTGCTGGCTCTATCGTGATGGGTTGTTCATGTATTGTCTATTAGTTGACAATAAATGAGACAGATTGAGTGAAGCAAGATTTGGATATTTTTGATTGATGGACGGTTGTCATCGATGTGACAGCAGATCTTTGCAGTCTCTCAAAATGTCTCAAAAATCTGTTTTTGGCTCTTCAGATCGCGGGTGTCTCAATCTCAAGTCCCGGGTATCTTGAAAGGTGTATCTCAAATCCCAGTTGTCTCAACATGCGAAAGTAGATGATATCCTTTTTCTTACTCAGTTCCAATGAGACACTTTCATTCATCTCTACCTCCTCAAGTTGGGTCAGCTGTAAGCGTAGCATTAGCATTCAGGAACGTTTGATGGTAAAGCATTTACGCCAATTCTTGCACCACGTCTAATATTATCGCAGGTCACTTGCACGAATTCGTGTGGCTTTCTCGTCAAAGTTCTCTGTAGGAAACTTCTTAACGCTGTAAACACCAGACTACTTCTTCTCAGACTCCAGAAATGAGCATGAGCGTGGTCGTGGTTGGATGGATAACAAATTTCTTGATTCTTTTGCGGCGGAAGCGGAGGAGGAAGAGGCGCAGAGGATCCAGATTCACGATGCAGCTGTGCAAATAATGATCTCAATGATGGCTACTGCTACTGCTACTGCTAGTGCTAGTGCTAGTGCTACTGCTGCTAGAGTGTCTCGGCGTAGAGAATGAGCAATAAGCTGGCTATGCGTCGGTTTGCTAAGCTCTAGAGTGGTAAAATTTTTCATTTTAAACTGGGACGATCATTGGGGCAAATCGCAAACGATAGCATTGAAGGAGAGAAAAGTAGAGACGAATATCGAACATTCAGCCGGCCCAACTTCTCTAGAGGGACTCTCTTTCTTTAGCCAGCCTCTGCGTCCAATCTAACAGAGTTATTGTTAATCTCTCCTGCCGTGATATGTTCGAATATCTTTAGCATGGGAAGGAAGCGAAATCAAGGGAAGGCGAGGAGGGCGGCCAAAGCCAAGGCTAGGGCTAGGGCTAGGGAGGCGGAGGAGGAGGAAGAGAGGAATTACCAGACGACGACTTATGATAATGAGCGGCAGGAGCAACAAGTGCCCGAGGCCGAGGCCGAGGCCGAGGTGCAAATGCAGCAGTTGCAGATTGGTAATGATGCGCCAATAGCAGATACAGATACAGATAATTATGTCCTAACATGCAGGCACGGCCTCATTCCTCTTTCAAATTCAACTTGCACTGACTTCATGCTTGCATTGAAAATGTCATATCGTAAAGCCATCACGAATGATCCTAGAACTGCGAGTTGCCTGATAGATGCTGAAAATTCCACTAAGGTAGAATTCGCCGAGGTGTGGAAAGATACTAACATGATGGAATTGGCTATATCATGTTTTTTGTGTCTTGGAACAGAAACAATGCTGAATGGCAAATATGATTGTGCCCGTGAAACTGCTACTTTGACTAGGTACTTGGAGCAACGCAATTCACTGCAAAAGACTCAAGCTGTTATGAATTTGGCCAAAATAGAGGAATTAGCACTTTGTTCATCCGATGATCACACTCTTGTAAAATTCTACCGACGGCGTATTCCCTGTTCCTGTTTGGATAAGAAGTACGAGGAAGTGAAATCTGTCGCAAAGATTGGCGTTTGCTTCAACGCACAATGTCCTTTCCCAGATGGATTGCTGGAACGAAGCTTAACAATGTATTGTAGTCGATGCCGAAGTGTAACGTATTGCTCTCTTGAATGTCAAAAAGATCAATGGACAAACCACAGGGATTATTGCGACAATTGTGTTGTCCTAAAAGCTGATTTTGAGGCAAAACAGCAGCAGCAACAACAACAACAACAATCATAATGATTTAGATTCAATTTCTTCTTCTCCGACACTCCACTTCTCCGCTTCTATGTAATGTGGACAACTTCAAGTGCTGCGAGTTAGCCAAAAGTACACAATTAGATATGTGTAGATACAAAGACATGCCCGTGAGATGGTACTTAGTCGTTTCAAATACCATGTTATTGTTGTACTCATTGTACCACAAAAGGCAAAACCCTCCCTCAGGGTGTGCTTAGCAGTTGAGAACTAATAATATTCATATGCTTTAGACGACGGATCCAATACGAATACACAAAAGTGCTTCCACTGATGTTTTGTTTCCGTCGAGCTGATAGTCTCTGTATGTAGATTGAATAACGCTTACCCTATCTGCTAAGACTCTACCATTTTGACGACGAGTTGGCATCATGTCATCGATGCCCCAGTTAACCTACGCGGATGAGATGAGACTCCAGAACGAAGTACAGTAGGGAGAGACGTGTTCTACAATAACATATATAATTATGAACAAACCTCTAACTTCAAGGAATCCACCTGTCATTTTGAGTTGGAACATAAAAATCGGAGCGTTCACTTCCACTTTCACTTATTCTTCTTCCACCGTTAAACTGTGGTAGCGTGGCAATGTCCTCATTTCTGCAAATTATCTGCTGAGATTGAGATAGTCCAAACTCTTGTCTCTTCGCGAAAATAGACGCACGCAGGGCTTCGCGGCTGTGCTTTGTTCGGAGACTTCCAGACGTGGGGCAATAATATCTTGCAATGAGATCTCCGCTGCGTGAATTGTCATCCAAGACCCGACCAAGTCTCTGCAATTGAGTGAGGTGACGGTAATGTTGTTGGGTCTCATGAATAGTTCTCTCATGCTCCTGCTGATGATGCGGGGATGCCATATACTCGGACAATTTGCATGCCAATTGTGCTTTCTTTGCGGCAACAACCATCCGCTTCTTCACCTTCATCAGAAGTTGTGCTTCAGTCATGTGCCTAAGCTGTTCAGAGATTGGAGCTTGATTATCTGTATATGTGTGGTCACGTCTACCAGCAGCAGCAGTTCTTGCAGCTAACGTGTCGGCTCGTGCAGCTCCTTGGTTGATTTCTTCAAGGAGGAGTTTCTGAGTGGTCTGTTGATTCATCAAATGATCAACTAATTCACCCACCTTCTGACGCGTGCCATCATCATGTTCAGGTGAGGAAGAGGAGGATCTCTCAACTTCTTGGGGATCTTCTTGAATATTACAACTGTCATCGGCCATCCTACCCGGCCCAGACTTGCAGCGCATGCGTAGACACAAGCCACTCTCATCTCGACGGAAGTACCTGTGCGAGAACTCAATCGATGGATCTCCACGACGGCGGACGTTATCCTTCTGAAAGCCCCATCTCTTCATCTTTCGAAGGAAGCTGTCAAAGTTGGACTGGAAGTACAATGGGAGGACTTTCTCTTTGAACTCATGTCTGCTTTTGATGACAAACGATTTTCCATCGTGCTTCCATGAGATGATGGACGCAAAACGCTGATTGTTATTCAACATGTCCATGAGGACCTCGGGGAAAAAGATCTTGGAAGACGGTGGGGCACGGACACGGGTTAGGTCGACTTCAGCTTCAGAGGAGAGAGAGCTAATGGTGCTCGCACAGTCGGTTACGGCACGGCCTGGTGCCTTGGGGTGTTGGCGTTGTGCGGCGGCGGCGGCAAAAAGCAAGTCCAACCCGCTCGAAGGAGGGCTGCTGCCATCTTTTGTCTCCACCACAGTGATGATAGTAGTAGCTTGTGGTGACATGATTATGAATAAGATACTATGTATGTCGTTATCGTGTCTTCGCCAGCAAAAATGCAGCAAGAAGCGCCAGTGAATTACAGTGTTGGTTGTAAATGTCGTTGTGTGGTAGAGCAAGCCAAGGAGCGAGCGAGCAAGGAAAGAATGCCGCTTGATTCTCCACGGAAGCCTGGGGTCATTTTGTCTGTGACCCGCTTTGTCTCGGATGACCGCCTGGACACGGGACTGCACTCCTTGGTGGGTCAAGTTGTTAGGGGTCGGTCTTTTCGGTCACTATGACCCGCTTGATTGACCGAAACAGACCCTGCTGGTCCGTTTTTGCACTGCTACTAGTATGACCCGCTTGAACCGACAATGCCGCTTCTCAACGTACGGGACTAGCAGCAGTCATTTGAAGGTGACCCGATGAGGGGTCATTTCGGTCATAAATCGTAAAGTTCCTACAAACCCCTCCTCAGTGTAATGTTTCAAGCTTTCTTCTTTGCAGAGGCACCCCCTATCAGCACGCAAGACCGGCAAGGTCAGATTCTATCAGCCATCAGGCAATTCACAGCCTCTTTTCCTTGTCTTTGTCGAGAGAAATCATCATCATCAGTCGCGAGATAGAGCTAATAGAGCGGTTCCCATTTGTTTTGTGGTTCATGACGATAACGATACTCGACAAAGTAAGAGTGAGCCGTGTGATAGTCACAGAGGTTGAGATAGTCTGATCGTCCATCATTTTATAAGTAAAGTATCAAGTTTGATATTCGAGAAGTTGAAGTAGTGGTAGTGGACACCAAATAGTTCGTGTCTCAAACACTCTCAAACCCCCAAAGCCATTATTTCTTCTTCACGGGAATTAGCCTCCTCTGCTTCAGAGTACTGTTGAAGCTGAACGTCATCAACTTCTTCGGAGTGGCATCGTCAGATGTAGTGCTCACTGTGCTGCTCACTGTTTTGCGGTTGCTGCCAATTGTGTTGGCAAAACTACGCTCATTCTTCCTCTTTAGTTTCTTCAAAAACTCGTGCTTGTTACTCAGCTGTAAAGCCTTTGCATGTGCACCCCAATCCTGATACAAAAAGTAGGAATCAGCTATGCACTGGTTGGAAGCCGCCTCGTCCTTCTCTTCTCTCAAAAATGCCGCGTATCTTTCATTTATCATTGCCTCCAGGTTTACGAACCCCCCTTCTGCACATGCTTCGATTGCTTTGAGAAAGGCATCCCGGCTGGGACTTTTCATCGACTTCAAGAACAAATACACAGGCCGAGCATTCACAGAGCCACTCTTGGATAAAAATTTGAAATGACCCAAGCACTTCTCTCCCAACGCTTTAAACGACGCACAGTCTTTTCTATGACACATGGCAAAGGCTGCCAAGCCGGTGAAAGCCAAGCGGTTGTGCAATCGTGCGACGAACTGATCTTGCAAGGGATAAGTCTCAAGGATCTTCAACAAGTCGATCATGTCCGCCTCATTCCAAAAGACAAATGCCAGCTGTACTCGTAGACTGCTCGAGTCACGAAGCGTCTGAAAATGAGCACTGCCTTCGAGCTCGCTCAATACTTGCTCCTCGTTGAACGCCTCACCTACCAGCTGGGATGGGTTATCACTAGGCTTGCGTAGATTCAGTGCGAACTGTCTGAACATCGAGAAGAGTACAAGGCTAGACTGTCGTCCCAAATTCCTACAGTAGTCCTCTACCACTAAAAGCTTGGACTCAAAGATAGGCCCGAGCTCGCAGCCTGCACCAAAGAAGCATTGAGCATAGCCGTTGAGTCCGTTGAGCGACATCTCGACCTCTCCCATAAGCTTGATGGAGGAGACATGCAAAGTGAGCTTTGATATCTATGACAACGAGAAATACACAACTCGCAACTCACCTTGAAGTCTTTGTAGCTTTGCAGAAAAGGATCTGTCAAACTTCTGAAGTTCTGCAATAAGCACATGGCTAAACACACGCACATCACAGCCGTTGCATAGTTCTTTTTGTCGTCACGAATTCGCAGGGTTAGGGCCTGAACAGTTGTAGCAAACTCGTTGGATCTCTTAACGTCATTCAGTCTCACATGCACTAAAGCACATCCCCCCAAAATAGATGCCAAATCTGAACTGATACTTCCCTTTTTCAGAACATACTGAATTATCTTCCAGTTCAACAACTTCATTACGTCCATCTTTCCAGAATCTGTTGCGACAAAAGAAGTAATAAAGAAGATGAGAATGAATCAGAGAATCATATGGTAATTCAAGAAGAGTATGAATCGACTCACACATAGCGCACATATTCAACTGTAGACACAATGCAAGTACTGAGTCGTCTTGGATTGGTAAAGTTGTGAGACAAGATATGGAACGGTTGCGCAGTGCCATTTTGTATTTCATCTCCTCTTTTGCCATCACTGCTTTAGTTGGAGATTGAGGGATATCAAAGCCATACTTGCTGAGTATTTTTAAGCCTATTTCTGCCCCTTTGCCATAATCGCTTGTCTCGCTCATTAGGCACATCACACGATGAGTGTATGCGTTCAACTTTTCATCCGGTGTTTTGGCGTTTTGAACAACTTCATCGATTGCAACCCTAGCCGCATCATACGCGCCTGTCAATGCAAAAGATTGTTTGTTAGATTGAGCCTGCTGAAAACAACAACAGAAATTGTTATCATCACTCACCAGAAGAATACTCCGATACCAACAAAGCATCGTAGAGCTGTCGTGTGAGCTCGTAGTAATCATCCGTCCAAGTCACACCCGCTGATTTCAAGCTCTCCAACCCTTTGTGCACCAACTCATTCTCCTTCCCCAGTGCTCCGCTATTCCTTGCGAGATGCGACACCTTCAAGTTCAGCTTCACCAACTCGTTGCAATCCGTCTTTTCAACTGGCAGTGAATTGAGAATATCCACCGCAACATACTGGCACCACTCCCTATCGGAACCTTCTGCCAACAGCACCGATGAAATGTGCAGCAATGTCTCGTCCGAATCAGACTTTTCGGACGCAAATTTGAGGGAAGCTTGGCGAATCCGATCGTGAGCGAAGATCCAGTTCGGATTCACTAGTAGCAACATTCCTTCATCAGATGATTGCTGAAGTAGATCCAACACCTGCCTCTCTTCATATGAAGTACCATCACGACACATCAGCGCCTTCAAAGTAGGAACATCCAATGCGTTGGGAATGTATGCCATGAGAGAGAGCAGCTCTTGTATCTCTTCCGGTAAGTCCCTGATTTTGCCAAGTACTGATTCCACTACATCGGCCGACATATTATTGGCCAGTTCAACTTTCGTGACCACCCATCGCCATTCAAAGCACATCATATCGTAAAACAGAATATTCTTACGCACGAGCTCCTCAATCGCCTGTTTGGTGAAGAAGATGTTCCCCATCGTAGTTTGGTAGACTGCACTCGATAGCTCCGTCACTTCCGTATCTTCTTCCTTCTTCACCGAGTCTGCAATGAACGATGTAATTGACGCCGGGGAGAGACTGAATAGCTCCATCGTTTCCACACTTTCGTCCCCCTTGGCAACATTATCCATCAACTTGCAAAATGGATGCTCCACATCCACCTCGTTCGATCGATACGCACAAATAAACATGAGATTCTTCAGTTCAGAACTTGTCAACAGCACATTCAGCATATCAATTGATGCCTCGTCCGCCCACTGCAAATCGTCCAGGAAGATGATCAAAGGATTGTCCAACGCTCTGCAAATGGCACACAACAGCTGTAACGTGCATTCCTTGATGGCTGACATGGTCGGGTGCACAGATAAGTCCTCACTTGCTCCCTTCTCATTGGCAACGACGATGCAGCTATCAAGAAGCGGCGTAAGCACTGGGAACGTCGCACGCAATATCAAATCACCCTCCTTCCCCGGTCCAATTAATTCCGATTGCCGGATGCTCTCCCTCACTTTTTCTCGCTGTTCAGTCGCTGTGTCACTACTGTCGTTTGTTTCGCTCAACTCGAGAGCCAGCGCTTCCAGCACCTCAATAATTGCAAAAAATGGGGACGATGCGCTGTTTTGCTCACTGTATTTGCCTGCCCCGTGTATTATTGGGGAGTTATTATTGGTATTATTAGTTCTGTCGGGTCGAGTTTTGGAGCTGCGTAGTTGCTTGACGAACTCTTTGATTAGAGCCGATTTACCCACGCCACTGAAATAGTTGATTGGGGTCATTTTAATGGACATTGGTGAGCGATGATTTATGGAAAGGAGAATATAATATGACTCATTCTTTGCATCTAAACTACTACGTCGTATGTCCACAAGATATGAGTGATGCAATAAAATATGTATAATCTTACCTATAACCCGAAAGAAAGACCACCTGAGAATTCAATACTTCATGATCATCACAATCGTCCCCTTCTTCAGCCAGAAGTCCAGCATACAGCCTCCCCAATCTATCCAACTCCTTCTCCCTCCCGTAAAGCCGCGTAGGGAACTTAATTTTGCCTTTCTCTTCGTCGTCACTTGCATCCGATCGATCGTCGTAAAATGCCTCGTCTTTTTGTTCGGCGATTGTGCCGTGACAGCCTTCGATGCGGAACTCGTCGGCCATTATTATTTGCATCTACTCTCTACCAGATTATTACGTTTACCAAAGAAGAAAGAATGAACAGCGAAGGCGAAGCGCAAGGTCAAGCGCAAAATTCTGCTTTTTGCAAACAAATTGCACAGACTTGTGTCACTCTGGTACCAGTTCCTTTGTAAGTAGGAATTGGTACTCAAATGTTGCTTAGATACCGTATGTAAGTGTCATAACGCAGATCAGAACCGTTACGACTGTAAACGGCAAACGGGAGCCAAGAATAAACCCCACATCGCACAGAGCAAAAATCATAACACCACAACCCACAACCACGATACCATCAACCATTTCATGCTGTTGGGAGTGAGGTGATTGCCGCCCCTAAGTGTTGACCTTATCTCATCAATGGTATCGAGGAAGAAGGCCGCAGGGAAGGCGAGGAAGGCGGCCAAAGCCAAAGCTGATGAGGAGGCGCAGCAGCAAGCGCCCGAAGCTCAAATGCAGCAGTTGGTTAGAAATGCGCCGATAGCAGGACGCCACACAACAATGAAATGCAGGCACGGCCTCGATGATTTTTACTCGAACGATTATTGGGATAGTTGCTCTGAACTCGTGATCTCATTCTTAAAAGAATTTGATTACGCTGCAAAAGACGGTGATTTAGATATTTCAGAGTGCCTTGCAATGGCTAAAAGTGCCACGATTGATAAATTTGCCGACGTATGGAAAGATTCTGCCAAGATGGAAATCGCCATGTCCTTCTTTCTGTTTGTTGGAACGCAAGATGTCCTACATGGTAGTTATGCTGATGCCCGCCGTAGTGCTGTTATTACCAGGTATTTCACCGATTACATTGCTGTCAATTTGAAACAGACTCAAGCTCTAATTAATTGGCCAAAGATACGAGAAGTGCATAAAGCAGAGTTACACACGCTTGTGAAATTCTATCGGAAGCGTATTTCCTGCTCCTGTCTGGAGAAGAAATACCAAGAGGTGAAGACTATAACAAAGATGGGTTACTGCTACAATCCGCAGTGTGAATTCCTAAATGGGCAAGTGGAACGCAGCAAAACAATGTATTGTAGTCGATGCCGTCTGGCAATATATTGTTCCCGTGACTGCCAAAAAGCTGATTGGACAACAGCACACAAACAAGAGTGTGACGGATGTGTTGCTCAAATCGCTAAGTTTGAGGCAAGACAACAGGATATATAAGTATTGAAGGAGCACCCCAATATTGTCGAGACGATCATGTGTCATGGAGATGGTAGAAGGTATTTGTCTTGTCGAATTTAGCTTGGTCCTCCTATGCCTAATACTTCACTTTGCGAAGGATAAACTATGTAAATCATCACTTTGACTCAATCAACTCATCTATAGAGTATTCAATTAATAAGATGTTGTCATACCATCGAGATACCGCTTGACGAGCTCTAAGATTCCTCTCACGGTGTTGTTGTGCCTCGAAATGAGAGGCAGCCGAGGGTGGCTTTTATCGTCATCTTCCTCATCCACTGACGAGATAAACGATTGGTCCTCCATCCGTATATATGCTTGATCCAACTCATGCACCAAATAGTTGACATGGTTCTGTAATACTGCAAGAGTTTGTGGAAAGTATTCGTCATGATAATTTTGCTTTGTTGCTCCGTCGCCAGTCATGTGCGCATGATAAAAGGCTTGCTGCTCCTCTGGGCTCTGTGAGGTTATGCAAAACACAAAGATGAAAGGAAACAGCAACGAATGTTAGCAAAGTCGAAATCAAATCAAATCAATCCTAGTAATCAATTAAGATGCCATGCCATCAAGATTCTGCTGAACAAGCTCAAAGATCCCCCTAACAAAGTTATTGTGCCTCAAAATTAGAGGTAGTCGAGGATGACGATGTTGATCTTTCCGAAATGTTTTCCTCCAACTACTCTCCGACAAATCGTCAAGTTCATTCACCAAATAGTCGACATGTGTTTGTAATACTGCCAGAGTTTGTGGAAAGTATTGTTCGTGATAGTATTGTTTTGTTGCTTCATCGCCACTCATGTGAGCTTGATAAAACGCTTGTTGTTCCTCTAGACTCGTTCCCTGAATAGTGTTTGTTGCACAGACACACAAACAAAGAGAGTATATCAGGCATACATGTTATCAAGATTCTGTCGAACATTGTCAAAAGTACCCTTGACAAACTCATTATGCCTCATGATAAGCGGTAACCTCGGATGCCGCTTCTTATCCTGCCCCTGCGCAATCTGCGTCTCCAACCCAATCCCCAACTCATCCAACTCATTGAGAATATAATCCACATGACTCGTTATCGATTTGTACGTCTGAGCAAAGTATTGATCATGATACGATGCCTTGGTCCCCTCATCCCCCGACATGTGAGCCTGATAAAAGTGTTGTTGTTCCTCGGGACTTACCTTCAATAACTCATAGAGAAGAACGTCCCACACTTCATTACTGATACCCCCATCATTATAAAAGTACATGGAATTCGGATAGCCCAAATTAAACATTTCAAACGTTGGATTCTCAATCACATACTTGCAAAATGTCGCAGCACTGCTCTCATCAAGAAAACCATACCGTGCCAACAAATTCGATGGATTGGTCGAATCCCCGTACGAAAACACCAATGGTTCACCTGCCCCCACTTCCGTCATTGAATACGCATAACAATTCCCCTCCTCATCATACGAAATATCCACATTCGGCTCGGCACCATGATTCAAATAATCTGCCATGGGAACCAATGCCACATCCCCCCCCGGCAACTCCATATACCGTGTAAAGACCACATTAAACGCCCACTTGGTCACCTCCTCACTCTGCTTACTCTCCTCACTCAAGAACGATATGTTACTCAACGCCTCGACATATTGCCTATACCGCTTCTTCTCCGCCAAAGCCAACCCAGCCGCATAGGGAGGCAAACACCCAAAACAAAAGTCCGTCATGCTTGCTCCATTGGAATAATATCTTGGTAGTGAATTCAACCAGTAGTACCATGGGGATTGATCCCCCAGTTCGTATTCGGCGAGTACCTTTAGAAATAGGTAGAATGGTTGATGGTCCGATAACATCAGAGAATCTTCCGCTCCAAATGTTTGAGAGCCGAGTTCTTGACGTGCCATTGAACCAGTGAGTATGACATTGGACGGGATGGATAGTATGGGAGTGGAGGGGGCAATGGGTTGAGATGTAATGGTGTATACATCATCGTGGATGGCATCGTCTTGTTGTGTGGCGGTGAGTTGGAAGGTGTCGCCGAGTCCTATTCCGTAGTTGATGGCCCAGTCGGTGAGTGTGATTGTGTCTCGGGGGGCATTTTCGGTAATGGAGATTGGATATTGGTGCAGGGTGCCTGATTGTGCTCGTTGTTGATGATGGTTGTGGTTGTTGGTGAGTGATGGCTGCCGATGGATGATGGTGGTGCTGGGCAAATGAAAGGCCAATGACGATCCGGTTAGCAGTGAGCTGATTAGGGCGAGGGCGAGGCGGTGACACGTCATGTTGTTGTTGGGTGATGGGTGATAGTAGACAGCAGCTAACAGCTAACAGCTAGCATGCAGCTACTACAATGACAACGTAAGTAGCAACGACTGCCTCTTATGATAACGATTCTGTTGAACAGCGCTTGCAACAACTTGGAAGAACACAACTCGTGCGTTGCAAGATGGACGATGGGCGGTGGAAAATTTTGCGGGATGGTCAAAAATTTGCGGGAAGAATAAAAATTTGCGGGAAGTCGACACTTCAAATGAAGACATATGTCGACCCCTCTCAAAATCTATCTCCTGCCCTTCTCCTGCCTATGCTAAGTATGCTATGATGGCGGCCAACTATTACATTGAAATGATGTTGGCGGCGGCCGACGAATATTACATTTTTACCGGCCAGAGAGTTGTTCCTCAACATGTCACTCGTGTCCGCATAGATGAATCCATCTCAGTCATTCCGGCACGGGCATTCTATTGCCATCCTAAAATCAAAGAAGTCCATTGTCATGATAAAGTGGAAAAAGTTGAAACGAATACATTCTTCATGTGCCGCTCTTTGAGACGAATAAACATGCCAGGCGTCAAAGAGGTTGAGCATGAGGCATTCTATGATTGCCCAGCTCTGACGGATGTTGAATGTGACAAATTGGAAATAATTGGAGAGGGTGCATTCGCTAGGTGCAAATCGTTGAGGAGCTTCAACCTGCCATCCGTCAAGATTGTTGAGGCATATGCATTCATTCGATGCAAGGCGCTGGTGAACGTCAAATTTGGTAAGAAGCTGGAATCAATAAGTGACAGGGCATTCCGTAATTGCACCTCTTTGGAGCGCATCACCCTCCCACTGAAAGATGGCATGATTAATGATAATATATTCACAGGGTGTATAAATTTGAAGCACGTTGATCTGGTTGAGGGAGCAATACTGCATAAAGCTATCGCCGCTTTCCAAATGAAGGAATGGAGAAATAACATGTACAGAGAAATTGATGCAATCAGTCAGATTCTCCCTACTACATCTGGTGGCACCAGTTTTTTGAATGATATGGGGGGAAAGGCCGAGGCGATACGAACGTGGATTACAAATGTTCTACGCAATATTATTCATTACAAAACAGAGCATCACCATTATTTGAAGGAGGCGACAATTACACTCGAGCTTGCTTTGTGGAAAACGAGACTCAGCGAGATCAATATACCTGAAGGAGATGAAGAGGGGAGAGCAAAGTGCCGCGTCAAGTGCGGTGCAGATATTGTGATGAAGAATGTTCTCCCTTTCCTTGAATTGCCACTATGCACGTTTAAAATGAAGGATTAAAGAGTGGGCTCTCTACTGCACAGGAGGACCGCTTGTTTATCTCGTCAGTGTATGAGGAAGATGACGATAATAGCCACCCTCGGCTGCCTCTTATTTCGAGGCACAATATGCGGCCTTCTTCCTCGATACCATTGAAGATGTGACGGTCATGAGATGAATGAGTTGATATCGAAAGAGATGTCTCCTGAACGCCTGAACTGTGAGCTTGTGCACATGCAATTCCGGTCACAATGAGAGCATGATGTTGGCACTTCGGCAACTTGATCTATCAGTCGCCGCATCGCTAGTCCACTGCAAAGCAACTTGCAGTTGTATTCATACTTCTATGCTGAATCTGTCTCTGAATGGCGAGGTTACATTTGCTGCAGTCTGGAGCACGGAAGCGCACATGTCATGAATGACTATTGAGCGTCGCTCAACATCAATCACAACAAATACGACGGACGGTGCCGTCATCTCTCACCACAAAGGCGCACGGAATAAGCATATTTGTCGAATTTATCAAGGGATGCTCCGATAAAGACAATGACACGCCTGTGTGTTGCATCGCACGTGTGTTGGTTGTGGGGCATAAAGAAGAGGACACATCTCCGTAGGAAAATGCATCTGCTCGCAACAATCTCCTATGAACACAACCATCAACAATGTGTCTAAATGAAAACAGTATCTAGTTGCTATTTGTATTTGGTGGCAAAATTTGGAGCATTGGCAGCGGCAGAGAAGGTTGAAGAGTGTGCTATGAACCAATATTACATAATATGAGAGGAGATGACAGCATTACCATCATACAACTACAACATACTATTCAAATCTTTACGGCCAGCTCCATTCAAGATTCAACAACAAACAAGCTCTCTATTCCATTCACTGCAATATATTAGAGAAGAGGATGCAAGCCAATTGCAGACGAGATTGATAGATTGAGACAGAGTTCAAGCCATACTACCCTGTAGTGTTTGATGAGGTGAAGCTGGAGGATGTAACAGCAGCAATGATTGATACGTAAAGCTGAAGGCAAATCAATCAACTACAATCACATCAATAGACGCTTTATGCTCGGTTGCATGAGAAATGAGACTCTGAGATATAATCGTCGATCAATGCGCAAAAAGTACAGAGCATCGTGGATGATTTAGTGCCTCTACGCTCTGAACTCGAGGTGGTGCTAAACGAGATTCGTATTCGATGTTTGTCTTATACGGTCGCAATCTGATGAATCAATGCCCCAAACAACATACAATGGATCCATCTACGACCCAAAGACATTGGAGAAACAGATCGTCGCTGTCATCATCTCGGATAAAGTATTCTAACATATTTCATATTTCTCATCATATACATACATCACATTTACGTGCCAATGAATAATATCATCCTATCCCATGTTTATGTGTTGTAAATCGTCTCATAGACAACCGAAACTCTCAAGTTATTATATCAAATGTTTGTTGCAGTTTGTTTGATCATGATCACAGTTATTTAGAGGTTATATTGTTGCATCTCTATTGGGGTACAAAATCGTGTTCACTGAAATACCTCCCCATCTGGAATTTATTATTTGCTTACGTTGAGACTGGCTGCGGCTCTTTCCCCTCAACCAAGTCGTTACATTCATATTGAATGTACAAGGGTCAGTACCATGTCTTCCTTATGTCGATAATTACTCCGAAACGGTCCAGCGAAATATCGACGAGTTTAGTGGCACCTCTCGACGTAGGTGGAAACCATCGCGACACCCTCCATCTCATATGTGCATTATAGTATTAGTTACTGATTAGACTTATGCAACACATTATAGTCGGTGTGTGTGTTGATCTATGGCTCCGGAACTGGTGGCATAAAAGTATCGGGTGCAGAGTGTGATGTCTTCATACTTACCAGTAAGTGCAGAAATTTGTATTTTGAGATGAGCTTTTACGTAAACGCAGCGGTACTCGCCTTTTTTGTATTTTGCACAGAGGGATCGTGTGAGACATATTGAGTACCTTTGAGTACCGAACACAGGCTTGGGCCAGCAAACAACACTACCAAGCAAGAAGTGGTCAACAACCACACACGCGCCCCCAAGATGATACGCTACCAGTGACTTTGAATGGTAGACAAAACAGTCGCCCTCGCATAATACACTTCTTGACGATCTACCCATCAATGATGATTGTTACGTCAAAGATCTCAAAGAGCGCCCGCATTAATCAGCGATGTCATGACAGTTAGCACGAGCGCATCCAACAACACACTTCCCGACAATCAGTGCAACAGATAGGTTGATTGCAGTGTAGTAATAATACAAACGCAGCTTCGCCAAAGGGCTCCCAAACACACTCTGGAATGCAGCGCCGTCAATGATGGGTTGGCACCAGGTGACGTGTGACAACTGTTCTTTCTGGACCGCGTTTGGAATGTGTCATACGGGTTTCAGCATCTTGAGCTTGCAATCCGTTCCCAGTGCGACAAGATCTAAAAAGATCATTATTTTGTACTAAATCGTTTTGGTGTTCGATTCCGACGTGGAGTTCTCGTAGAGAAAAAGGAGAAAGGAGGGTTGTTTTGATTATTTTTTTTCAAGACTCATGTATTCTGGAGTACTGAGTTCCTACTGATGTAGGTCAAAATTTGGGAAAGAACGCAAAAAAATCGGAGTGCAAATACAAATTTCACATTCTCCTACGACGGAACTCGATATACTTTAGGGTGCAATCACGTAGAAAAATATAAGAGAGGATGAGAAGTGCAAAATACAAATTTCTACACAGGAAGATCCCCGAATTTGAGTATGTACCCCTATATATACGTATGTTACGTACCTGATGGTAGGTAGGAGATATGGTACGTACGTATATAGGTAGGTTACATACGTATGACGTTATACTTACATAGACTTACATACGTACGTACCTAGT
Organism: Skeletonema marinoi; assembly: GCA_030544225.1. Taxonomy (NCBI): domain Eukaryota; phylum Bacillariophyta; class Thalassiosirophyceae; order Thalassiosirales; family Thalassiosiraceae; genus Skeletonema; species Skeletonema marinoi. The sequence continues at coordinate 506,709 of CM060506.1, forward strand.
ACCTGTATACCTAGGTAACACAATGAAACGCAACGCAATGCAATGAAACGCAATGAAACGCAATGAAATGCAACGCAATCTGAACTCTTGAAAAATACTCTATATGCAAATAATTCCATGGTATATATATATTATTTCACAGTTTCGTTGCATTGCGTTGCGTTGCATTTCATTGCGTTTCATTGCATTGCATTGCGTTTCATTGCGTTACCTAGGTATACAGGTACTTAGGTATGTACGTAAGTAGGTCTATGTAAGTATATTTACATATGTAAATAACCTACCTATATACGTACGTACCATATGTCCTACCTACCATCCGGTACGTAACATACGTATAAGTAGGGGTACATACTCAACTTCGGGGATCTTCCAGGAATGAATACATGAATACATATAGACACGCGACACTCTGTATTTGCACTCGTTGCGTACACACAGCACTCGTGCATACTCTCTCGGCCTCGTGCAGTATTCTGCCTACGTGGGAACCCTACCGGGCCCACGTGAACGGCAGAATACAGCACTCGGCACTCAAGAATACACACTTGTGCTCCGGTACGCAACACTCGTGCAAATACATCGGTGCACGTATATAGGATTTTTTAGGATTTGTGTTAGGAAAGAGTAGGTTCGCAACGAGGGGTTAATATTATTAACCCCTGGAACCTCAAACAGGGTTCGCTTCTCCCTTCAAACATCAACCTCGCTCAAACAGGGTTCGCTTCTCCCTTCAAACATCAACCTCGATCCGGAGAATCATCACCAAGGACAGATATGGGTCCCAGACACGACTGTTTTGGAGGGTCATTTGTCACATCAGACAATATTGTTTAGAAAGTCATTTGTCACTTCGGTTTCAAACAAAATCAACAGAGTCATTTTGGGTTCGCAAAGCAAACACACAGGGTCAGTGTGTAGAAAGCAAGCAAGCCCAACGAGCCGAACAAAGCCATCAACCGCCCCCTCTATTGATATACTCCTGCTGCTGCAGACCTATCCTTGCCGCAACAGTTGCTGCTGTCTTCCTCATTCACACCTGCATTATTTCACTGTTTGGCTGTTGCCCCAACCCCAAGGTAAATCTCTCTCACACTCACCACTACTTTTCCTTCTCACACCCTTATCATTATCATCACTCTCTTCATCTGATGCTGCACTTCTTACAGATAATCCTACTCTACCACTCCCACAGCCACAATGCACTTTACCAAACCAGCCTATGTTCTTCTCCTTCTTAATGTGTCCTCTCGAGCTCAAGCTTCTCGGCAATGCTTTGCTGCTGATGGTATTGATCTCAAGACTGCAGTTGACAAGTATGTTGCAGGCAATTGGGCTACTACTGACACTGATCATTTCTCAGGGGAGTATGGTCTTGTGACTTCTCATTCCATTGCACGGAATGATGACATGGAGTCTCAGTTGACTGCGACTCGTATCAAAGTGAGTACGATTCTCTTTTTTGGGATGTTGTTGGCATGCCTTTTTGTTTGCGCACGTTATGTTTCTGTGCTAAAGCCAAGTATGATAACCTGATCTCCTTTTGTTCATCGTGATGTAGTGGTGGGATCACCGTATGCTCCGCAGTCATCAACCCGTCAATTCAATGTGTCTATCATTTCCAAGGGACAATGTTAGTCTATTGTCTCCAGACGTGGAGAGATGGCTTGCTGGTTCATTTTGTGACTCCTCGAAGAATCAAGACCATACTGCCTGCACTCATTCGTCATTGCGTGAACTCTCCTCAGAGCAACCTCTCGATCGTACAAACTTTGGACTGTTTCAGGTGAACAGGCTTGTTGGGGCGAGAGACTCTAGCGATCGATTTGCTATTCATATGACGGTGTGTTCGCATGGAAATTATTCTAATCATGATCGCCATGACGAAGTGCTCATGGTTGATTCCTGTCGAGGCGAAATCACACAACAGATACGAAGAGCCAACCCTGGAGGATTGAGCCTTTGTATTTCGAGTTATCTAGATACAATGGCTTGTTTTACTACGAAAGCAGACGAGGAGCAATACGTATCCATCTATGATGTTTCTCGCCATAGGAGCGACGACAATGCTACCGGCAGGCACGATCCATTCGAATATCTCAGCGGGAAGAAGCGTCTACTCCGCAATGATGAAGTGAGCCATGATGATGAAACGTCCAATGAAGGTTTATTGCGTAGGCTGTTGCCTGAAGTCCAGGATAGGTATGGAATTGATTCATTCCTATCATGCATGGCGATTGATGAATATGGTGCCATGATAGCGTGTGGAACAAGTGATGGAGATATGTTCCTATTGAGCATTCCGATTTGGATGAAGTTGCCACTGAAAAGATGAGTGCATAACTTTCCACTGAAAATACATATAATAAATTGAGTTCTATTCATACATATATCCTCCACACATGTTCTTGTCTTACCCATCGCATTCTATATTCTATCCCCCATTTTTCAAGTAAATTGTCTGATTGATTGACCCAATCAGCAAACTGCAAACTTCGTGTACAAGCAGTGGAGTGCAATGCTAAAAGGCAACCAACTATGCCAAGCATGGCATAAGATTCCACGCCGAAGCTCCCAACTACAACCTCCCTCCTTCGATCTGCTCCCTTTACAACCTATCATCCAACTCATCATCCATCACGCTCCAACGCTTCCAACACGCCCTGCCCTCATCGAATTATCCCACCGATTTCCAAGTGACCAGCGCATCGAGCATCGACCACTTCCTCAACCGCACATCTATCAATAATGCCAGACACCGCCTCCGTCTCCACACCAACTGCACCACAACTTCCCTCATCTACAACGAGACACCCACTCACCTCTGCCATATCCTTCCGGGTGCACTATCTTCACACACACCCTACCCACTCATCCTTATGGCCCGTAACAACGTGTGGCATCGCCTTAGCAACTTCGACTTCATCATCATGCTGAAACGTAAAAGCTCGTCCTACCCCTGTACCACCCGGCTTCAGCTCCTTTTTGCAAATGCAGCACCACCCACAACATCTACGGTCACCATCACTTTTGCAGCATCCGCATCGCAGCAAGAAATTCGTCCACGACTGCATCAACACGCAAGCCCTTCAGACCGCCCTTCAACAAGTTCTCCATACAGCAGGAATCACCGGCATCTCATCCCCAGTCCAAACAGAAGTTCCCCATCACATCCCACAACAGGATAAACACCATTGACATGAAGTGATTCCTCGCATTTTGCAGATTGTACATAGAGTTGCCCGCATGCTTCAGTGACCTCATCCGGTTCTTGCTCTTGTTCTTGGTAAACCTCTTGCTGCTCTTGCTGGTACATTTGTCCATTTTTGTAATAGTACATTTCACCATCGGCATTATTTTCGTTGTTGTTGATATTATTTGCATCGTTAATCTCACTGGGTACCTTGCAAGACATGCACTTGGTTGTCTCGATAATGGAATCAGACGAATAAGGAAGATGCTGCCCATAATGCATCTTTTCGTAAGCCCCTTGGGGAGCTTTAATGGAGCAGGTCTCGTCAGTGAAGAGTCCAAGAATGATTTTACCATGGTTGCAGTGTGGTCCAACAAAGAATGCCATTTCTTGTTGCTCTGCTTGCTGCTGTTGTGCCTGTGCATTGTAGTTGTTATTGTAGTTATACATATTGTTGTTGTTTTGGTTGTTCATGTTTTGATCGTAACGATAGTATTCCATGGCTTGTTCGCTGACATCGAGTTGGGTGCAGTAGACAGCGGATTGAAGATTAATTAGCCCGAACTCATTCTCTCCTCCGTTACCTTCTCCGTCTTGTTGCTCACAGTACGACAATCCAGCTTGAGCGTAGCAATTCGAGTAGCACATCTTTAAGATGAACCATCACGACAATATAAAGAGTAGTGTTAGAAACTACATTAGAATAATACATCAACATTCACCCACCACGTCAACATATATATATACACAAAACTCACCTCATCATCATTTGCATTCTCACAATAACAAGCCTCCTTCACACTCTCACAAGCCGACGCCTCCATCGCAATCTTATTCTGAATATACATGGCCAAAAATTCACTCAAATCTGTAACATAATCATTACATCCACTATTGGACGATCCACACGTGTTAGAAGGACAAAGTTGAAAGTGAGCGAGGCGCTGCTTGTACACGAATCCACTGAATTGACCATTATCGTTATCATTCTCCTGATCATTATCGTTGTTGTCGTTGCCATAGTAATCACCAGTAGCGCACGAGTGGAATTTGATAGAGTAGCCTGCCAACCAAGTGCCCCCTTCAAAGTTGTTATCGTCGTTGCCGAGAGATCGGGCGTGTTTGAGGAGGGACGACCAAGACGTGAGTTGGCTGGGATGGCGGCATCGTCCAACGCGGCTGTGGCGGTGGTAACGAGGAGGGCGAGATGATGTAGCTTCATGATTGAGATTGGATAGTGTTGTCTTTGGGTGAGCTCAATGAGAGAACGAGTCTAAATGGTGCTGCAATTCATGGCAAATGAGAATCGTTGCAGCCCATCATGAGAAGTGGAGCGCAAAACTCGTTGAACAACTTCTTTTCGCTGCTTCATGGTGGATTGCTCGGCCGAATTTGGTGACTTTGTGGCCAAAATCGCATTCAGTGGCGAATATTCATCACCGGGTGTAAATTTGAGCTTGAATCTGTTGAAGGGGTACAGATTTGGTTGGCTCAATTGATTTTATATCAAGTAAATGAAAGGGGGAGCTACGATTTTCGATATTCATGTATTGAGGGGGGCAAATGGATACCTTCTTGTTTCGCCCGCGCCAACAAGCCAGGAAGGAACGATGGCAGAAAGAATTGATAGCGAGGAGGGAAGGGCGGAAGGATGATTTTAGAATTGATCGATATGGTGGAGCTGTAGCTATTGACGTTAGTGGTGATACTGAAATTGAGGCGGTGGCGTGAATACGGACTGTGACACATGCGTCTCTCTACAAAATGTTTTCGAAGGATGGACAGAAAATCGATGAAGCATGATGGAATAGAAGGCATGAAGCATAGCATAGCTCAAGATGACTGTGTGAAAGCCATTCAACATTCTGGGCTGATGTTTCTATCTGAAACGAAAGTGGAGGTCGCCAAATATTCAACCCATTAGTTTGTCCTATCATGCTACATGCTACATGCTACATCCATAAAGTTTGGACACAGCATGCAACAATATTATGATAATACTGCTGATATTATTAATGTTATATTGATCGTATTATTTGTTGTCAAATCCCTCCTTATCATCACTCAACCTCAAGGCAAGAAAAGACTGCACGATCCTCCGAAGCAAAAGTACAGTTACAGTTCTGCTCCTACGCCGTATGTGGGTTGTGCCCATCGAAGGGAGTACCATCATGGTGCTCAAGCAATCTTCTGTCGACACTTCTCCACTGTAGTATCTGATTCTGATGATTCAAGTGTCTTTGAGATCTAACACCTACCACTACCACTCTCATAATTGTTACATCAGCATCAAGTAGTAGGTCCATACGTTGATAGTCAACACCAGTCACTTGCGTTACCCCCAACTCACTGCAAACCTTCCAACGCAGTATTCAAAAAAATAGGATGATTCTTAACTGTTCGTGATTGCATCAAAGTGGTTGCCATCTCCACACATCTATCCCCACATACAGTGATTCTATCATGTGACTCTTCCGTCGTATATGATGGATGAGATTCATCGTCTTCCCTGATCAACAAATCACTTGTCCAACATATCAGAAGTTGTTGTATATTATCAGTGAATGCTCTTTGGTGATTTCTGAGAGAGTTGATTGTCATGTTGCATGTTGTACACCTCCCAAGGCTACCCTCCAAATAGTGTTGTTAGTTTGTGTCTTGTGTCTCTCGAGAGGCAGTGATGAACCTTCCGCTGCCGAAACAAACGCAATTTACCAACGGTTATCGTCTCCCGGAACCTCCAAGCAGCTCTCTAGACTATCATATACCGCACTTTGTTGCTGTTCCCCTCTGCAAAAGACTCTGTCGCATTGTGCGTGCGTGCAGAAAGAAATGAAAATCCCGCGTCTTGTTTGAAAATAGCAAATAGACGTGCGGTAGATTTGGGCTGCCGACAATTAATTACGCTCCCCTCTCACCAAATATTTACGCAGTATCGTCAATAATACAATTGGATTATAGTGTTAGCAGCAGCAGCGGGTTCACGAGTCAATATTTATGTAGCGGTTGGGTATGGTGTTATTTTGCACCATCAACACAAGATGTGTCAAGGACCCTGAAAGACAAATTGATGCACAAGAAAATCTATCTTCGCTCATCGTTGACATATCGACTCGGTTTGGGATCGGTTTGGGGTGTTAAATCCATCGGCAGTGGAGGGGTTGTAGGTTGTAGGAGCTTGTAGGTAGGAGGCATTCGGCCATCATCTTCTTCTTGATTGCCTGCCTCACATTTTTTGACATTTGATGAGAAGGGTCCACAGCCCACAGCCCACGCACGCGCTTTCATTTTTGGCGTGACCGCGTTTTTCCGAAATACAGCATCGCATTGCATGATGTCGCCGACGTCGCATTGTTTTTTACTGTTTGCCGCATATAAGACCCTATCAAGCAATTAGAAGAGAATCTCTTGGATAATATACTAGTAGTAGGTAAGATTCATATTCATATGGCGGTGTCGAGAGAGAGTTGAGTGGAGCAGTTTGCTCTGCTCGCAGCGAATTTGAATTTGGGATGTCTCATGTCTCGGCTCTCCGCAATTCGGCACTGCTGAAAATTAATATTCTGCTCGTTAATGAAGAAGAGGCAGGGGGGGCGAAGACACGTGATGATTTAATAGTCATATGTGGGAAGATCGCTGAGGGGGGAGCGTGGAGGTTGATTAACTGCGCTTTCTCTGCTGCTCACCTATATTGGAACACAAAATAATATTATTCAATGGGGGATACTTCGATGATATTGGTACTACTTTTCGTCGAAGTCGAAGAAGGAGATAACGATCAGCGGTTGCACTGTCGGTGGTATCGTGTTCTGGTTCATATTAATCTATGCAGCCTGTATTATCATGGGGGGTGTTTGTTTTGCAGAGGGGGGGAGCCATCATCATTATGTGGGAGAGGGGGGAGGGGCAGCACATACATCTCCACATATCAACATTGGGGGAGGGGATATTAATCAACACAACACATTTTTGGGGATGGGGGGAAGGGGGGAGGAGCTGGCAATTAATTTTGTTGTGTTTTCTCGTTGTCATGCACCACATTTATTTATCTTTATAAATCTCTCTCACCACCTCTACTGCTCTGCTACCTTTACCTTCCTCATTCACAACAGCGTTCACATCTCTCAGGGCCTCTCTGGATATATCTTGAAATCAAAATGCAAAGATCTCCAATCACCATTGCTAATCTCCTCATGCTACTGCTTGCAGTCATGGTCATGGTAGTATTGCTCCCTCAACAAGTATATGCCTCCTGTGGTTGCCAGTATGCTCATGCATGCTTTCCTGCTAATGGTGTTCTTCTCAAGCAAGCAGCTGACCTATTCATGGCAGGCACTTGGCTTGGCACTATTGGTGGTGTTGACTATGGATCAAACATTAGCCAATGGTGCACGGGCAATGTTGAGAAAATGTTAGACTTGTTTAAAGATGCTGAAGAATTCAATGAGAATATTACAGCATGGGATACTTCGTCTGTGATTAGCATGCAGGACATGTTCTATGAAGCTACTTCATTCAATCAGGATATCAGCGGATGGGATACTTCGAAAGTTGAAAGCATGTCTGGCATGTTCTACGATGCTAGTTCATTCAATCAGGATATCAGCAGATGGGATACTTCGTCAGTTGTAGACATGTCTGGCATGTTCGAAGAAGCTACTTCATTCAATCAGGATATCAGCGGATGGGATGTTTCGTCAGTTGAAGATATGTCTGATATGTTTGGTGGAGCTACTTCATTCAATCAGGATCTCAGTGATTGGGATACTTCCTCTGTGATTCACATGGATTACATGTTCTACGATGCTAGTTCATTCAATCAGGATATCAACGGATGGGATACTTCGTCAGTTGTAGACATGAAATCCATGTTCGGTGAAGCTTCTTTATTCAATCAGGATATCAGCGGATGGGATGTTTCGTCAGTTGAAGATATGTCTGATATGTTTGGTGGAGCTACTTCATTCAATCAGGATCTCAGTGATTGGGATACTTCCTCTGTGATTCACATGGATTACATGTTCTATGAAGCTAGTTCATTCAATCAGGATATCAGTGATTGGGATACTTCGAAAGTTAAGGATATGTATGGCATGTTCGAAGAAGCTACTTCATTCAATCAGGATATCAGCGGATGGGATGTCTCGTCAGTTGAAGACATGGAATACATGTTCGATGGAGCTACTTCATTCAACCAGAACCTCTGTGCCTGGAAAAACAACAACTTCCCTTACGATTCCGCTTTCGCAATCTTTGCTGGGTCAGCCTGTACCTTGAAAGATGATCCAGTTTCGGACAAACAAGGGCCATTTTGTAGTGATGACTGCAGTCCTTCCTCCAATCCATCAGGTGAGCCGTCTTCTCAGCCCAGTTTGGCTCCATCTGAATCAGCACAATCATCATCCGGGCCATCGTTGGATCCAAGTGCACCTCCTTCAATCTCAAGTGAGCCATCTTCCATGCCCTCACCCTCAAAATCAGGTAAAGGTAAAGGCAAAGCAGGTAAAAAAGCAGGTAAAGTGAGCAAAACATTGTGGGAGTAGTTCCATTAGCATGAACCCAATCTACAGCTACAGTATGCATTGTGTGCTAGCGTCTCTAGCCAATGTGAATCTCCGCTGAGTGTGGTAGTGGTAGATTGTATTTGTATAGATTGAGGAAGATGTGAAATAAAAGTGAGCTGCAATGAAACGCATCAGTCACAGTTTGCTATCACTTGAGGAGAGTATTTGATTTCACAGACATATGAGTCCACAGTAAATGGATACCAAAATAATTGTAGAAGAGATAATATTTCGTAGAATGAGTTATCAAAACAAACAATCGTACACTCCTCTAGGCTTGTAGGCAAATGCCCATGGCAATTGCATTGATGCCACCGCTACCAATGACCTCAGACCCATACAGGGATGCAACAAGTTTTATCACAGTTCTAGAAATGGAAATGTCAGCAAACGAAAGGAGCAAGAATATTCTATTTTTGGAGGGTAGAGCTTGATCTTCCTCTTTGCCGCCCACGATGCAGCCGGTTGTTTGCCTGTTGCTCTTCCTCCTCACCACCCATCGCTGCAGCGTTTGTTTCAGTAGGTTCTTTCGGACCGTCCGTCACGAAACCGACCATGGCAATATTTTGACCTCAGCGGCAGTAGTCATGTGTCTTTCATATAATATAGATATAGGAGTAAACATTTGGGACATGTTCAGAAGCTTTATCCTAATCATTTCTACACAGCTTGACTCCTTCACCTCGACGGCATCCTTACAAGATCGTACTCGTCATCAATCGTGCTATAAAGGAAGAATGTCAGTCTTCCGCGAGTCCTTCGAGAGATGCTGTCACACGCATACATCAACGTCCGAATAGTCTTCTTATGGCCTGGATATTTTGTCGCGATGTCATTGCTTATCAAAGATTCAAGACCGTCAAAGATCAAGCATGATCCCAGCTCTCGAACTACTCGGAAAGGCAAGTCAACTGCTATCACTGGAGCTGTAGAATCAAACAATTCATTGCCTAAATGGTCCATCATCTTTTGAGAGGTTGACTTCATCACTTTCTTCACCCTTTTCCACTGAGAGGTATTGATTCGGTTTGAGTCGTCAAAGTATTGGTCGTTATCTACATAGATGCATTCAATATCTAAGTTGCCGTTGTGAGATTGCGTAGGTTGTTGCATAGATGAGTCAATGGCGTTCGTTTGTTGACGCGTTGAAATATTTTCATCACTGACGTCGTTCACTGCACTTAATCGCTCAATGATCAATGACGATAATGCATTGAGAGCTACAATTTCTTCATTCCCATTGTAGTTGAAAAGTGGCCCCGTCCCGTGTGCGATCGTTGTCTGACGTAGCTTGACAGACGACTTTTTGCTCAGGAGATGAGGTTGAACAATGACAACAAATGGAATGTTCAGAATGGCAGCTATACCGCAGATCATATCAACGCTCCATTCATGTGATGTCACTTTGGAATCACTCATGAAATTTTCCAGCAAGCTCATTGTGTAGCAGAGGCTGTTTCGCAAGTATTCGCAAGGTATCCCAGCCGACCACAAGAGGGACGCAACAGATGCCCGTTCACCGCATGTGGCAAGATCAAAGCCATTCTCACCGGTAACGATGCACTGAATAGGGGTCTCAAGAAAAGGATGACCGATGCTGCGTCGTACACCTTCTAGGAAAGAACGGCCCTGTCGTTTAGAGAGCTGTTGCGATGCATCAATATAAGCATCTTTGTAGATTCGCTCAACCATTCTACCCACAAAGAAGCGGACGCCCATTGAAAACGGTACACTAGCTCCCGTATAAGAATCTAACTCGACACTTCCAAAGTTCCCAGGCGGTCTAAATTGTCGAACCAGATCGTCGTACCTCCCCCCTTCGGCGATTCTGCTACCTTTTCCTCCATATGCTTGCTTCCCCTTCGGCACTTCCTTTTTATCCTTCCCATCAAAGAAGTCATCTTGCAATAGAATGGCCTGAAAGAAAACACCCCCCGACACTGTATTGAAGTAAACAGATTAGAAGAGCATTAAATGGCAAGCAATGAACCGACCGGTTCCTCACAAAATTACTTACTGTGCCGTCTCTTTTGACGCAATCCTAGATCCAGAGATATGTAAGCTGGAGGAGATATGTGTTCGTCGCCACCAACCTTCTCATTCTGAATAGCAGGCAAAACGCCCAAAGCCTCCATTGCTTTCAGAAGTTGTTTCAGCTGATTGACACTTCTTTTGACTTCTTGGAAGCAGTTCTTTGAAAGCTCTTTCGCCTCGTCTCCACCCGAACTCATCACTTTGGAAGCAGCTTTGAGTATGACATCAAGTGCTTTGTTTGCATTCATGGGATACGGCAGACTTCCGTGAGAAACGAACATCCTCACACGCTCGGCGACGTTTGTGGGAAGATTATCATGGATAGAGAGTTGTCTATCAAGAAATTCTAAAAGGTTGGCCTTAATTTCACGAGCCTTCCGCTTATATTTGCCTGAATGGCGCTGTTGGTTGTTCAATTCAATCGGTGGACAAGCCGTACATGTTGTGAAGATATTCCGAATACTTTCCCGCATGCTTTCGGAGTTGGGTACAAACAATAAATCAAGAATTGCATCGGAGAGCCTCGAGTGGGATAATCTCTGAGAACAATAGAATCAGCTCGTTAGTTACCCGATCATAAAAACAAAATGTACCAGCTCTGTGTTATAAATAAAGCGATGAGTGAACTTACCAAGAACCAAAGTGGAGATCTCAATATGATGGGAGGGAGATTGAAAGTTCTATCTTCCACCGGAGCAAGAACTTTGATAACTCGACAAAGCACCAACACCGCCTCTGCTTCCAAGAATGGCTGGTTGACTGATGATGCGTCTTGCACAATATCAAACGATGCCTCGAGCATCTCTAAAAGACACGGAACACGTACAATACAGGTGAGCAGCATGCCATGCAAAGTTAATCGGTGCAAAAGAATAATCAAGAATTCAACACTCACCTTTGGGGTGCCCTCCAGCATCAGATTCAAGGAAACATTTTCCGATTTCATAGCGTTTGATGTTGTTTGTAGCTGCACCTCCTCTAGATATAGATCTCGCAAAGTTAACAGTAAGATCCTGCTTCAAGGTTAGAGCAGCACCTCTGCTATTGAGAACCTGAGCTGGCTCATTCAGAGTTGCAATCAGATCTAACGCATCGCGTGGCTTCAACAGCGGAGATGGAAGATGCACAGCTCCGTGAGATTGAAAGATTGTGCTCAACTTTGAGCAAACGTAGTCAATCACTCGGGGGTCAGGACCGATTATGCCGTCGGCACCAGTCACCGCTGCAGCTGTTGCCGAAGTCATGGCCGTTATAGTTGCCACTTGTTGAGGAGCACCACGCAACGCTTCGCCTTCTTTCCCACCACCCGTAACTACACCGACATGTTCAGCCCGTCTCAAAGAAGTTATTGCCCCAGAAACAGCACACGAGCTCATTGGTGATGTATAATTCATGCTATGACTTCCCCAATGAGACCCTTTGATGTTATCTAAAGTCGTTTTGAGAACATGAGCAGCAATTTCGCGAGTATTGTTTGCTTTCAGAGCCACATCATTATCATATGTTGTGATTACATGTGTTGGAGTGGGCCGCATGAAGATTTTGGAAAGTATTTGTTGATAACTCGTATCACTTTGTGGGTTGCTCAGAGTTTGTAACACCTCATTGAGATATTTTTGCTCAAGTTCCATCTTCCGTGGCATCAGACGACTGTTCAGAATCTGTTTTGCCGACGGTCTATTCTCCGGGGAACGCTCGGTGCACCAGAGTATCAGCTTCTGAGCATTTTCCGGCATGGAGGCACGGAATTCAGGAGGCAGTCTACGATCAGCGACCTCCTCCCAATCACCAATGATTGCTCCTTCTTTTGTGAACAGCGGGGCACTAGCTTCTTTTGATAGACTCTGAACCACATCGCGTGAATCTCCTCTAAGACGTGTAATATTCTCGGCACGTTCCATGTAGGTACCAAAGGGTTTTTGGTGGAACATCTCAAACGCCGATATTCCAAGGGAGAAAATGTCTACCCTACTATCATACGATCCACCACTATGCTTCGCCTTCAAGAACTGCTCAGGAGCCATGTACAAAGCCGTGCCGACGCCACCAGTGATCGTATCCGGGTCAGTGGAGGATGAACCGTTCCGTTCCAGTAATCCACCAATACTATCAATTGCTTCGTACAGTATATCCGTCTCACTAGCTTCTATCTCTTCCGCTGTCTTACCCGATGTTTGGGTAGCAAGGCCGAAATCTCCGAGTCTAATCTCCCCTTCTGAATCGACGAAGATATTAGCCGGCTTAAGATCCCGATGGATCAAATTCTGACCGTGAATATAAACCAGCCCCTCTAATATCTGTCTTAATGACTTCCACACAGCATCAAGGGACAGCTTTGATTCATCAATCATATCTCTCAAAGTAGTCTTACAATACTCCATCTGAATATACAGTATCTTTCTCTCATCACGACGACTCTTTTCCGTGATATTGTCAGTCCAATCAGAGTTGGAGTATTTCTTTTGTAGGGGCAGAGGAGATGGGAGCAATTCATTACTCCCCGCAAAGAATAGTGGATTGGCAAAGTCTAAGGCAGCGGCCTCGTGTTCCAAAAAGTTATCGAGTGAGTGAGAGCGAGAGTAGTCATTCAATGTTTTTGTTCTTGTGGTTGTCTTTTGTTGAATGCCTCCATCGTCATCGCTGTCGCTATCGCTAGATGAAGTAGATGATTCCGAAGATGACGACTCATCATCATCCCAAGACGTGGAAAAATCATCATCATCATTATCATTCCCCTTTTCAGTAGTCGCCTGACTCTTGCTCTCCATACTCTCACGTCGCTTCTTCTTCTCAACAGCACCCCCCTCCTCTTCCTCCTCCTCATCTATCCGTGGAGGATCCTCGACCCATGCCTGATAATATCTCACAATATTCTTATGCGTCATCCGACTAATTGTAACAACCTCTCTTCTCAATTTCTCATTCTGTATCATTGCCAATTTACTCTTGACACTATTGCCCCCACCTCCTCCTCCCCCCGGCACTTCTTCTTCTCGCTCCAAAAAGATCTTCTTGATTGCATATTCTCGTCGATCTAATCGATTAATTGCTTTTACCACCTCACCACCCCCACCTTTACCAAGGTGTTGAAGTTCTACAAAATCAGATTGATATCGTGATGTAGTTCCTCCCTGCTGATGGTGTTGTTGTTGTTGTTGTAAATCACCTCCAATTCCTGTATCAATGTCATCTAATAAATCAAATTGATCCAAGTCGAATATATCATCTGCATCGACCACCTCGTCATCGTCATCATTAACATTATCAGCAATGGATGGTAACCCTCCCAATCGTGCAACACCCTGTCGTTTCCTTCGACGTAGTTGTGCAGCTATATCCAATGCTTCCATTTGTCTTGCAATTTCTTTCTTGGTATCACTATCCATTGACGACTGTAGTTGCTGTTCCTGCAGTTGTTGTTTTTGATGCTCATTGTTGCTCAGCATACTCTCCCTCATCATCATCATCATTATCCAACAACATCAATTCATCTTCCTCCTCATCCTTCTTATTCTTACCCTTCCCACAATCCAACAATCTCAACATCTCCACCCGTTCCCTCTCACACTTCTCCTTTCGCTCCATAAACTCCATCAAGTACAATTCACACATCTGTCCCAATTCCCATCCCATGACCTCCCCCTTTTGTGCGCATTCTGTTGCCTTTTGTGACAATCGACTTAGTAGGTCGGAGAGGTTGGAATGGATGAGTCCAATGGAGTTGATGATTTGAAGTAGGGGGATGGAGTAGGGGTATTTTTGGGTTAGTTGGATTGAGAGGGTTAGTTCGCAGCATTGCTGCTGATTGTCATTGTTGTTGAACAGCGCAGTAGTAGTGTTGTTGGGATCAGTCACATCAGATGCAGGACGGATGCGCAACTTGTACACGGGGCAATTCCAAGCACCGGATTCTAATGTGAAATCATCTCCGTAGATTGCCGAGAGGACGGTTTCTTCGTCGTGACGTTGGAGTGAGAGATCTTCGCTTTCGAATGCAGCGGCAGCGGTAGAGGATGTGTTGTGTGAGGGCGCTGGTGTAGGTTGAGGCTGCTGGTCGATGCTGCCGCTTCGATTCTTCTTTTTGTTCTTTTTGCCCATGATTGATGTTTGGATCTCGCTCTATTATATATGGATATGTGGACGACGGAATTCCTATGGACTACCTTCACTTCTTGTAAGTTGTTTACTCAACTGCATATCATCATCATCATGATCTTTGGCTGAGTATTGGCTGCACACTGCGGTTTTACACACAAGGTTGACCTACTGTGAAGTGCCATCATCTTGCTTTTCACCTTCTTGTTCGTCGGCGGCATTTATGGCGGACTTTTTGAGATGGGCATCTGTGTCGCATCGAGCCTTTGCAAATCCCTTGGGCTAACTTTTGGCTCAAATCAAATCAACACTCAACACATCAGATGCACCATGTTGCCATTATCTTTTGATATCTTGCCTTCTAGTGGTCCAATGACGGCGATGAGTGGCGTTTTGGAAAGCTCTCGTCAAGCTCTATCGATTGGGCGTATCGTTGGCCTCATTGGACGACTTTTTGCCAATAAATCCAGTTAAAAAGGGGGTTAGAAAGCCGTCGGCGGCTTGCAAATCCAGCCGACAGCCCGAATTTCACATCCGAGGTCCAAATTTGACAAAAATACAATATGACAACCATTAGAAAGCTCTCTTCAAGCTGCATCGATTAGTGGTATTATTGGCGCAACAAAAAGATTCGCAGCTTCGTTCTTCCTGCGGTCGAACTCGCAAAAATTGACCATTTGAAGCAGGATGTGACATGATGGGTAGATTGCACTAAAATCCAAAAAAGCGCCCACCTTAATGCAGTGCCGTCCATGATGGGTTGATTGCAGTGCATCCAACGCTTCGCTGAAGACACTTCCATTAATGCAGTAGTAAGATCCATGAACTTCAGGTGCAGCGACATCCAACAATACAGTTAAACTTTAATGCAGCGGGCTCTATGTTAGGTTGGCACATGTACCGTCCAATAGTCATCATCCATCATACTATCATTCACTACATCGACAGCTCCCCTCCCTTCGGTCGGCGAGCGGTGGAGGAGTGTATTGCCAATCCACCAACAGCATCCTCCTCCAACTCACACTCCTCCTCCAAACGGTTGTTGTTGTTGCTGCTGTTGGTGGAGTTGGAGGAGTGTGATTTGGAGGATGAGTGTGGAGTTTGGGTTGGAGAATACAACAATCAACAACAACAACCACGAGCAACAGCAACACGCCGAGCGCAGCCGAGGCAAGTGGATGATGGAGAGCGAGTTCGACCAGAGGGAGAACGAAGCACCGTTTATTATTGGACGGTACATGTAACAACTATCATTGACGGCGCTGCATTAACGTTTAAGTGTCTTCAGCGAAGCGTTCTTACCCACCCGTAGTTACTATCATTGATCCCGCTACATTAAGGGAAGTGTCTTCAGCGCAGCGTTTCTACATATTCGTGCCAACTAATCATGCCATCGCAGCATTAAGGCGGGCGCTTTTTGAGATCTCACACGTAATAATCATCGTGATGGCGCTGATCGTCGTTAAGTGTGTTTCGCGAGGGCGACCGAAGGGAGGCCGAGCTGTGTTCATACACTGGTTGGATTGTGCTTGAAACGACGATTCGAATGGTTGTCTTATTATTACTTTGTCATTTTATTGGAAATTTGGATTCGAATTTGGATTTGGAATGTCACTTTGGGGCTTCAAATCCGGATTGTAGGGGTCGATTTAGTTGAGTCCATATCGATATTTGGCCTCGAAACTACAACCAATCGATAGAGCACAGTGAGAGGATTCCAAATCACCACTCATTGCCTTCCTACGACCACTACAAGCCAAGATACGAAGGATTGGGTGAATTCTGAGGGAATGAGTAATGCGTGTGATTGAATGATGGCCAAGCGACAGGGAGACGAGCTGATGCAAAGGGTCTATCGTATTCTACATTGAATCAGCTTTCCAATGAGACACTATTCATCTTCCAAAGACAACTACAAGCCAAGATATTAGGGGAGACGTGAATTTGGATCGTCGAGGTTATACAACGGGTAGTAGATACATTGGTTGTTTCCCCTCAGACGTGGAAAAATCATCATCATTATCATCATCATTATCATTCCCCTTTTCAGTAGTCGCCTGACTCTTGCTCTCCATACTCTCACGTCGCTTCTTCTTCTCAACAACAACACCCCCCTCCTCTTCCTCCTCCTCATCTATCCGTGGAGGATCCTCGACCCATGCCTGATAATATCTCACAATATTCTTATGCGTCATTCGACTAATTGTAACAACCTCTCTTCTCAATTTCTCATTCTGTATCATTGCCAATTTACTCTTGACATTATTGCCCCCTCCTCCTCCCCCCGGCACTTCTTCTTCTGGCTCCAAAAAGATCTTCTTGATGGCATATTCTCGTCGATCTAATCGATTAATTGCTTTTACGACCTCACCACCCCCACCTTTACCAAGGTGTTGAAGTTCTACAAAATCAGATTGATATCGTGATGTAGTTCCTCCCTGCTGATGGTGTTGTTGTTGTTGTTGTTGTAAATCACCTCCAATTCCTGTATCAATGTCGTCTAATAAATCAAATTGATCCAAGTCGAATATATCATCTGCATCGACCACCTCGTCATCGTCATCATTAACATTATCAGCAATGGATGGTAACCCTCCCAATCGTGCAACACCCTGTCGTTTCCTTCGACGTAGTTGTGCAGCTATATCCAATGCTTCCATTTGTCTTGCAATTTCTTTCTTGGTATCACTATCCATTGACGACTGTAGTTGCTGTTCCTGCAGTTGTTGTTTTTGATGCTCATTGTTGCTCAGCATACTCTCCCTCATCATCATCATCATTATCCAACAACATCAATTCATCTTCCTCCTCATCCTTCTTATTCTTACCCTTCCCACAATCCAACAATCTCAACATCTCCACCCGTTCCCTCTCACACTTCTCCTTTCGCTCCATAAACTCCATCAAGTACAATTCACACATCTGTCCCAATTCCCATCCCATGACCTCCCCCTTTTGTGCGCATTCTGTTGCCTTTTGTGACAATCGACTTAGTAGGTCGGAGAGGTTGGAATGGATGAGTCCAATGGAGTTGATGATTTGAAGTAGGGGGATGGAGTAGGGGTATTTTTGGGTTAGTTGGATTGAGAGGGTTAGTTCGCAGCATTGCTGCTGATTGTCATTGTTGTTGAACAGCGCAGTAGTAGTGTTGTTGGGATCAGTCACATCAGATGCAGGACGGATGCGCAACTTGTACACGGGGCAATTCCAAGCACCGGATTCTAATGTGAAATCATCTCCGTAGATTGCCGAGAGGACGGTTTCTTCGTCGTGACGTTGGAGTGAGAGATCTTCGCTTTCGAATGCAGCGGCAGCGGTAGAGGATGTGTTGTGTGAGGGCGCTGGTGTAGGTTGAGGCTGCTGGTCGATGCTGCCGCTTCGATTCTTCTTTTTGTTCTTTTTGCCCATGATTGATGTTTGGATCTCGCTCTATTATATATGGATATGTGGACGACGGAATTCCTATGGACTACCTTCACTTCTTGTAAGTTGTTTACTCAACTGCATATCATCATCATCATGATCTTTGGCTGAGTATTGGCTGCACACTGCGGTTTTACACACAAGGTTGACCTACTGTGAAGTGCCATCATCTTGCTTTTCACCTTCTTGTTCGTCGGCGGCATTTATGGCGGACTTTTTGAGATGGGCATCTGTGTCGCATCGAGCCTTTGCAAATCCCTTGGGCTAACTTTTGGCTCAAATCAAATCAACACTCAACACATCAGATGCACCATGTTGCCATTATCTTTTGATATCTTGCCTTCTAGTGGTCCAATGACGGCGATGAGTGGCGTTTTGGAAAGCTCTCGTCAAGCTCTATCGATTGGGCGTATCGTTGGCCTCATTGGACGACTTTTTGCCAATAAATCCAGTTAAAAAGGGGGTTAGAAAGCCGTCGGCGGCTTGCAAATCCAGCCGACAGCCCGAATTTCACATCCGAGGTCCAAATTTGACAAAAATACAATATGACAACCATTAGAAAGCTCTCTTCAAGCTGCATCGATTAGTGGTATTATTGGCGCAACAAAAAGATTCGCAGCTTCGTTCTTCCTGCGGTCGAACTCGCAAAAATTGACCATTTGAAGCAGGATGTGACATGATGGGTAGATTGCACTAAAATCCAAAAAAGCGCCCACCTTAATGCAGTGCCGTCCATGATGGGTTGATTGCAGTGCATCCAACGCTTCGCTGAAGACACTTCCATTAATGCAGTAGTAAGATCCATGAACTTCAGGTGCAGCGACATCCAACAATACAGTTAAACTTTAATGCAGCGGGCTCTATGTTAGGTTGGCACATGTACCGTCCAATAGTCATCATCCATCATACTATCATTCACTACATCGACAGCTCCCCTCCCTTCGGTCGGCGAGCGGTGGAGGAGTGTATTGCCAATCCACCAACAGCATCCTCCTCCAACTCACACTCCTCCTCCAAACGGTTGTTGTTGTTGCTGCTGTTGGTGGAGTTGGAGGAGTGTGATTTGGAGGATGAGTGTGGAGTTTGGGTTGGAGAATACAACAATCAACAACAACAACCACGAGCAACAGCAACACGCCGAGCGCAGCCGAGGCAAGTGGATGATGGAGAGCGAGTTCGACCAGAGGGAGAACGAAGCACCGTTTATTATTGGACGGTACATGTAACAACTATCATTGACGGCGCTGCATTAACGTTTAAGTGTCTTCAGCGAAGCGTTCTTACCCACCCGTAGTTACTATCATTGATCCCGCTACATTAAGGGAAGTGTCTTCAGCGCAGCGTTTCTACATATTCGTGCCAACTAATCATGCCATCGCAGCATTAAGGCGGGCGCTTTTTGAGATCTCACACGTAATAATCATCGTGATGGCGCTGATCGTCGTTAAGTGTGTTTCGCGAGGGCGACCGAAGGGAGGCCGAGCTGTGTTCATACACTGGTTGGATTGTGCTTGAAACGACGATTCGAATGGTTGTCTTATTATTACTTTGTCATTTTATTGGAAATTTGGATTCGAATTTGGATTTGGAATGTCACTTTGGGGCTTCAAATCCGGATTGTAGGGGTCGATTTAGTTGAGTCCATATCGATATTTGGCCTCGAAACTACAACCAATCGATAGAGCACAGTGAGAGGATTCCAAATCACCACTCATTGCCTTCCTACGACCACTACAAGCCAAGATACGAAGGATTGGGTGAATTCTGAGGGAATGAGTAATGCGTGTGATTGAATGATGGCCAAGCGACAGGGAGACGAGCTGATGCAAAGGGTCTATCGTATTCTACATTGAATCAGCTTTCCAATGAGACACTATTCATCTTCCAAAGACAACTACAAGCCAAGATATTAGGGGAGACGTGAATTTGGATCGTCGAGGTTATACAACGGGTAGTAGATACATTGGTTGTTTCCCCTCAGACGTGGAAAAATCATCATCATTATCATCATCATTATCATTCCCCTTTTCAGTAGTCGCCTGACTCTTGCTCTCCATACTCTCACGTCGCTTCTTCTTCTCAACAACAACACCCCCCTCCTCTTCCTCCTCCTCATCTATCCGTGGAGGATCCTCGACCCATGCCTGATAATATCTCACAATATTCTTATGCGTCATTCGACTAATTGTAACAACCTCTCTTCTCAATTTCTCATTCTGTATCATTGCCAATTTACTCTTGACATTATTGCCCCCTCCTCCTCCCCCCGGCACTTCTTCTTCTGGCTCCAAAAAGATCTTCTTGATGGCATATTCTCGTCGATCTAATCGATTAATTGCTTTTACGACCTCACCACCCCCACCTTTACCAAGGTGTTGAAGTTCTACAAAATCAGATTGATATCGTGATGTAGTTCCTCCCTGCTGATGGTGTTGTTGTTGTTGTTGTTGTAAATCACCTCCAATTCCTGTATCAATGTCGTCTAATAAATCAAATTGATCCAAGTCGAATATATCATCTGCATCGACCACCTCGTCATCGTCATCATTAACATTATCAGCAATGGATGGTAACCCTCCCAATCGTGCAACACCCTGTCGTTTCCTTCGACGTAGTTGTGCAGCTATATCCAATGCTTCCATTTGTCTTGCAATTTCTTTCTTGGTATCACTATCCATTGACGACTGTAGTTGCTGTTCCTGCAGTTGTTGTTTTTGATGCTCATTGTTGCTCAGCATACTCTCCCTCATCATCATCATCATTATCCAACAACATCAATTCATCTTCCTCCTCATCCTTCTTATTCTTACCCTTCCCACAATCCAACAATCTCAACATCTCCACCCGTTCCCTCTCACACTTCTCCTTTCGCTCCATAAACTCCATCAAGTACAATTCACACATCTGTCCCAATTCCCATCCCATGACCTCCCCCTTTTGTGCGCATTCTGTTGCCTTTTGTGACAATCGACTTAGTAGGTCGGAGAGGTTGGAATGGATGAGTCCAATGGAGTTGATGATTTGAAGTAGGGGGATGGAGTAGGGGTATTTTTGGGTTAGTTGGATTGAGAGGGTTAGTTCGCAGCATTGTTGCTGATGATTGTTATTGTTGTTGTTGTTGAACAGCGCAGTGGTAGTAGTGTTGGGATCAGTCACATCGGATGCAGGACGGATGCGCAACTTGTACACGGGACAATTCCAAGCACCGGATTCTAATGTGAAATCATCTCCGTAGATTGCCGAGAGGACGGTTTCTTCGTCGTGACGTTGGAGTGAGAGATCTTCGCTTTCGAATGCAGCGGCGGCGGTAGAGGATGTGTTGTGTGAGGGCGCTGGTGTAGGTTGAGGCTGCTGGTCGATGCTGCCGCTTCGATTCTTCTTTTTGTTCTTTTTGCCCATGTTTGGATCTCGCTCTATTATATATGGATGGAATTCCTATGGACTACCTTCACTTCTTGTAAGTTTACTCAACTGCATATCATCATCATCATGATCTTTGGCTGAGTATTGGCTGCACACTGCGGTTTTACACACAAGGTTGACCTACTGAAGTGCCATCATCTTGCTTTTCACCTTCGCTTCTTGTTCGTCGTCGGCATTTATGGCGGACTTTTTGAGATGGACATCTGTGTCGCATCAATTTCATTATTTACTGATTCTCACTCAACTCTCAACTCTCAAATCCATCATCAGATGCACCATGTTGCCATTATCTTTTGATATCTTGCCTTCTAGTGGTCCAATGACGGCGATGAGGGCGGACTTTTTGAGATGGGCATCTGTGTCGCATCGAGCCTTTGCAAATCCCTTGGGCTAACTTTTGGCTCAAATCAAATCAACACTCAACACATCAGATGCACCATGTTGCCATTATCTTTTGATATCTTGCCTCCTAGCCGTCCAATGACGACGATCAGTGGCGTTTTGGAAAGCCCTCGTCGAGCTCTATCGATTGGGCGTATCGTTGGCCTCATTGGACGACTTTTTGCCAATAAATCCAGTTAAAAAGGAGGTTAGAAAGCCGTCGGCGGCTTGCAAATCCAGCCGACAGCTGTAATTTCACATCCGAGGTCCAAAATGGACCAAAATACAATATGACCACCATTGGAATCGTCTCATCAAGCTGCATCGATTAGTACTATTATTATTATTGACGCAACAAAAAGATTCGCAGCTTCGTTCTCCCTGCGGTCGAACTCGCAAAATTTGACCACCTTGAGAAACGACAACATGATGGGTTGATTGCAATAAGATCCAAAAAGACACTTCCACTTAATGCAGTAAGATCCATGACAATAGTTACGGGTGCATCAAACGCTTCGCTGAAGACACTTAAACTTTAATGCAGTAAGATCCATCAACTGGCCTCGACTCCGCTCGGCATCCTCCGCTTCGCTACGGACTACAATATCATTCCACACATCCACCACCGCCACATCGTCGGTATCGTTCAATGTAACAATCATCAGCGGTGGTGGTGTGGGGTGGACTATCATTAGTTGCGGTGGTGGAATGGCATATTACCACCACCGCAATCAATACTAATCGTCCACCCCACACCACCACCGCAGCTAACAATACTCATTCACCACCACCTCCACCGCTGAATAATGACTACTTCGCCTTACGGCTCGCTTTTGATCAGAAGTAATCATTAATATCATTATCATTATTCGGCGGCGGTGGTGGTGGATGGAGGAGATAGCAACATAACAATCAACTACTCCATCCACCACCGCAACTACCATTACTTCTCCACCACCACCGCAACTAGCAACTACTCCAAAGTGAGCCGCAAGGCGAAGTAGAAAGTACAACAACATCATCGGTGGTGGTGATGGTGGGGAGAGTAGTTGCTAGTTGCGGTGGTGGGGATATTGTTTCATTCCACCACTGCCGATGATGAAATGTTATAACAATGGAAGAAACGAGAGAGCCGAAGGCGAGGGAGCAGTCAGTAGTAATGACATTCCACCACCACCACAACATCATCGGCGGTGGATGATAATAACAAAAAATGATACTGGCCGAGCGCAGCCGAGGCAAGTTGGTGATAATGATGGTGGTGGTGGAAGAAAAGCGAGTGAGCCGCTAGGCGAAGGAGCTGTAGTTGTTGTTGTTGACGGCGGCGGTAATGATGATGATTTTGGTAGTGGTGGTGGTCAATCTTTTCATTTACGTCTCTTTTTGTCAAAATACGAAGTTTGGGCTTGGATTTTGGGCATCAAAGTCAAATTGTAGGGGTCGATTTAGTTGACTTGATTGGGAAGGAATCGATATTTGGCCTTGAAACTACAACCAATCGATAGAGCGCAGTGAGAGGATTCCAAATCACCACTCATTGCCTTCCTACGACCACTACAAGCCAAGATACGAAGGATTGGGTGAATTCTGAGGGAATGAGTAATGCGTGTGATTGAATGATGGCCAAGCGACAGGGAGACGAGCTGATGCAAAGGGTCTATCGTATTCTACATTGAATCAGCTTTCCAATGAGACACTATTCATCTTCTAAAGACAACTACAAGCCAAGATATTAGGGGAGACGTGAATTTGGATCGTCGAGGTTATACAACGCGTAGTAGATACATTGGATTGTTTCCCCTCAGACGTGGAAAAATCATCATCATTATCATCATCATTATCATTTCCCTTTTCAGTAGTCGCCTGACTCTTGCTCTCCACACTCTCACGTCGCTTCTTCTCAACAACAACACCCCCCTCCTCTTCCTCCTCCTCATCTATCCGTGGAGGATCCTCGACCCATGCCTGATAATATCTCACAATATTCTTATGCGTCATCCGACTAATTGTAACAACCTCTCTTCTCAATTTCTCATTCTGTATCATTGCCAATTTACTCTTGACATTATTGCCCCCTCCTCCTCCCCCCGGCACTTCTTCTTCTGGCTCCAAAAAGATCTTCTTGATTGCATATTCTCGTCGATCTAATCGATTAATTGCTTTTACGACCTCACCACCCCCACCTTTACCAAGGTGTTGAAGTTCTACAAAATCAGATTGATATCGTGATGTAGTCCTTCCCTGCTGATGGTGTTGTTGTTGTTGTTGTAAATCACCTCCAATTCCTGCATCAATGTCGTCTAATAAATCAAATTGATCCAAGTCGAATATATCATCTGCATCGACCACCTCGTCATCGTCATCATTCACATTATCAGCAATGGATGGTAATGCTCCTAACCGTGCAACACCCTGTCGTTTCCTTCGACGTAGTTGTGCAGCTATATCCAATGCTTCCATTTGTCTTGCAATTTCTTTCTTGGTATCACTATCCATTGACGACTGTAGTTGCTGTTCCTGCAGTTGACGTTGTTTTTGTTGCTCATTGTTGTGGACAGCATACTCTCCCTCATCATCATCATCATCATTATCCAACAACATCAATTCTTCATCCTCATCCTTCCTATTCTTACCCTTCCCACAATCCAACAATCTCAACATCTCCACCCGTTCCCTCTCACACTTTTCCTTTCGCTCCATAAACTCCATCAAGTACAATTCACACACCTGTCCCAATTCCCATCCCATGACCTCCCCCTTTTGTGCGCATTCTGTTGCCTTTTGTGATAATCGACTTAGTAGGTCGGAGAGGTTGGAGTGGATGAGTCCAATGGAATTGATGATTTGAAGTAGGGGGATGGAGTAGGGGTATTTTTGGGTTAGTTGGATTGAGAGGGTTAGTTCGCAGCATTGCTGATGATGATTGTCAGTGTTGTTGTTGTTGAGCAGCGCAGTGTTAGTAGTGTTGGGATCAGTCACATCGGATGCAGGACGGATGCGCAACTTGTACACGGGACAATTCCAAGCACCGGATTCTAATGTGAAATCATCTCCGTAGATTGCCGAGAGGACGGTTTCTTCGTCGTGACGTTGGAGTGAGAGATCTTCACTTTCGAATGCAGCGGCGGCGGCGGCGGTAGAGGATGTGTTGTGTGAGGGCGGTGTAGGTTGAGGCTGGTCGATGCTGCCGCTTCGATTCTTCTTTTTGTTCTTTTTGCCCATGATTGATGTTTGGATCTCGCTCTAATATGGATATGTGGACGACGGAATTCCTATGGACTACCTTCACTTCTTGTAAGTTTACTCAACTGCATACCATCATCATCATGATCTTTTGGCTGATTATTGACTGCACACTGCGGTTTTACACACAAGGTTGACCTACTGAAGTGCCATCATCTTGCTTTTCACCTTCTTGTTCGTCGGCGGCATTTATGGCGGACTTTTTGAGATGGACATCTGTGTCGCATCAATTTCATTATTTACTGATTCTCACTCAACTCTCAAATCCATCATCAGATGCACCATGTTGCCATTATCTTTTGATATCTTGCCTTCTAGTGGTCCAATGACGACGATCAGTGGCGTTTTGGAAAGCCCTCGTCAAGCTCTATCGATTGGGCGTATCGTTGGCCTCATTGGACGACCTTTTGCCAATCATCCCGGTCAAAAAGGAGGTTGGAAAGCCGTCGGCGGCTTGCAAATCCAGCCGACAGCCCGAATTTCACATCCGAGGTCCAAAATTGGCCAAATACGATATGACAACCATTGGAAAGCTCTCTTCAAGCTCTATCGATTAGTACCATTATTGACGCAACAAAAAGATTCGCAGCTTCGTTCTCCCTGCGGTCGAACTCGCAAAAATTGACCATTTGAAGCAGGATGTGACATGATGATAGTTACGACGAAAATCCCCAAAAGCGCCCACCTTAATGCAGTGCCGTCATGACAATAATTACGAGCGCATCCAACGCTTCGCTGAAGACACTTAAACGTTAATCAGCGCCATCATGACAATGGTTACGGGTGAGATCCAACAATACAGTTAAACTTTAATGCAGCGGGCTCTATGTTAGGTTGGCACGTGTATCGTCATGAAGATTACTATCGAACTACAATAAGTATCATCCATCATTGGCTCCCCTCCCTTCGGTCGGCTCGCCTTCATCCTCATCATCAACAACAACAACCAACATCAACAGCAACCCAAACCCCACCAACAGCAGCAACCTCTCCTCCTCCAACTCACACTCCTCCTCCAAACGGTTGTTGTTGTTGCTGCTGTTGGTGGAGTTGGAGGAGTGTGATTTGGAGGATGAGTGTGGAGTTTGGGTTGGAGAATACAACAATCAACAACAACAACCACGAGCAACAGCAACATGCCGAGCGCAGCCGAGGCAAGTGGATGATGGAGAGCGAGTTCGACCAGAGGGAGAACGAAGCACCGTTTATTATAATGGACGGTACATGTAACAACTATCATTGACGGCGCTGCATTAACGTTTAAGTGTCTTCAGCGAAGCGTTCTTGGTCGGGATGGATCTTAACAACAATCAACCAATCTTAGATCCTACCGCATTAGTGTTTAAGTGTGTTGATGGATCTTCGCTCGTGCCAACTGTCTGGACATTCGTCGATTAATGCGGGCGCTTTTTGAGATCTTCGACCAACCAACTAATCATGATGGCGCTACATTAAGAGAAGTGTGTTTCGCGAGGGTGACCGAAGGGAGGCCGAGCTGTGTTTATACACTGGTTGGATTGTGCTTGAAACGACGATTCGAATGGTTGTCTTATTATTACTTTGTCATTTTATTGGAAATTTGGATTTGGAATGTCACTTTGGGGCTTCAAATCCGGATTGTAGGGGTCGATTTAGTTGAGTCCATATCGATATTTGGCCTCGAAACTACAACCAATCGATAGAGCGCAGTGAGAGGATTCCAAATCACCACTCATTGCCTTCCTACGACCACTACAAGCCAAGATACGAAGGATTGGGTGAATTCTGAGGGAATGAGTAATGCGTGTGATTGAATGATGGCCAAGCGACAGGGAGACGAGCTGATGCAAAGGGTCTATCGTATTCTACATTGAATCAGCTTTCCAATGAGACACTATTCATCTTCTAAAGACAACTACAAGCCAAGATATTAGGGGAGACGTGAATTTGGATCGTCGAGGTTATACAACGCGTAGTAGATACATTGGATTGTTTCCCCTCAGACGTGGAAAAATCATCATCATTATCATCATCATTATCATTTCCCTTTTCAGTAGTCGCCTGACTCTTGCTCTCCACACTCTCACGTCGCTTCTTCTCAACAACAACACCCCCCTCCTCTTCCTCCTCCTCATCTATCCGTGGAGGATCCTCGACCCATGCCTGATAATATCTCACAATATTCTTATGCGTCATCCGACTAATTGTAACAACCTCTCTTCTCAATTTCTCATTCTGTATCATTGCCAATTTACTCTTGACATTATTGCCCCCTCCTCCTCCCCCCGGCACTTCTTCTTCTGGCTCCAAAAAGATCTTCTTGATTGCATATTCTCGTCGATCTAATCGATTAATTGCTTTTACGACCTCACCACCCCCACCTTTACCAAGGTGTTGAAGTTCTACAAAATCAGATTGATATCGTGATGTAGTCCTTCCCTGCTGATGGTGTTGTTGTTGTTGTTGTAAATCACCTCCAATTCCTGCATCAATGTCGTCTAATAAATCAAATTGATCCAAGTCGAATATATCATCTGCATCGACCACCTCGTCATCGTCATCATCATTCACATTATCAGCAATGGATGGTAACCCTCCTAACCGTGCAACACCCTGTCGTTTCCTTCGACGTAGTTGTGCAGCTATATCCAATGCTTCCATTTGTCTTGCAATTTCTTTCTTGGTATCACTATCCATTGACGACTGTAGTTGCTGTTCCTGCAGTTGTTGACGTTGCTGCTCATTGTTGTGGACAGCATACTCTCCCTCATCATCATCATAATCATTATCCAACAACATCAATTCATCATCCTCATCTTTCCTATTCTTACCCTTCCCACAATCCAACAATCTCAACATCTCCACCCGTTCCCTCTCACACTTCTCCTTTCGCTCCATAAACTCCATCAAGTACAATTCACACACCTGTCCCAATTCCCATCCCATGACCTCCCCCTTTTGTGCGCATTCTGTTGCCTTTTGTGATAATCGACTTAGTAGGTCGGAGAGGTTGGAATGGATGAGTCCAATGGAATTGATGATTTGAAGTAGGGGGATGGAGTACGGGTATTTTTGGGTTAGTTGGATTGAGAGGGTTAGTTCGCAGCATTGCTGCTGATGATTGTCAGTGTTGTTGTTGTTGAGCAGCGCAGTAGTAGTGTTGTTGGGGTCAGTCACATCAGATGCAGGACGGATGCGCAACTTGTACACGGGACAATTCCAAGCACCGGATTCTAATGTGAAATCATCTCCGTAGATTGCGGAGAGGACGGTTTCTTCGTCGTGACGTTGGAGTGAGAGATCTTCACTTTCGAATGCAGCGGCGGCGGCGGCGGTAGAGGATGTGTTGTGTGAGGGCGGTGTAGGTTGAGGCTGCTGGTCGATGCTGCCGCTTCGATTCTTCTTTTTGTTCTTTTTGCCCATGTTTGATGCTCCCTCTAATATAGGATATGTGGACGGACGAAGGAATTCCTATGGATTACCTTCACTTCTTGTAAGTTGTTTACTCAACTGCATACCATCATCATCATGATCGTTGGCTGAGTATTGGCTGCACAACTGCGGTTTTACACACAAGGTTGACCTACTGAAGTGCCATCATCTTGCTTTTCACCTTCTTGTTCGTCGGCGGCATTTATGGCGGACTTTTTGAGATGGGCATCTGTGTCGCATCAATTTCATTATTTACTGATTCTCACTCAACTCTCAAATCCATCAGCAGATGCACCATGTTGCCGTTATCTGCTGATATCTTGCCTTCCAGCCGGCCAATGACGACGATCAGTGGCGTTTTGGAAAGCTCTCGTCGAGCTCTATCGATTGGGCGTATCGTTGGCCTCATTGGACGACTTTTTGCCAATAAATCCAGTTAAAAAGGGGGTTAAAAAGCCGTCGGCAGCTTGCAAATCCAGCCGACAGCCCGAATTTGACAGCAGATATCAAATTTGACCAAAATACAATTTGACAACCATTGGAAAGCTCTCTTCAAGCTGCAACGATTAGTAACATTATTGACTCAACAAAAAGAAACACAGCTCGGCCAAGGGCCTCGCGAAAAAGCGACTTTTAATGCAGTGATAACATGATGGGTTGATTGCAATAATATCCCAAAAAGCGCCCGCCCTAATGCTGTAAGAACATGACAATAGTTACGAGCGCAGTTGCCCACCACCCACCCTAATCGCAGCTTCGTTCTCCCTGCGGTCGAACTCGCGGTTGTCTACTACTATCAACTTGCCTCGACTGCGCTCGGCACACTAGTGGCATCCATCACTCTTCACCCATCAATGATACTCAGGTGTACCGTCTAATCATCATCATAACACCATCCATTCCATCAACTGGCTCACCTCCCTCCGGTCGGCTCGCTCTAACTAATACCACCAACAGCAGCAGCAGCAGCAACAGCAAGAACCCACTCCTCCAACATCCTCTTCCTCCAACTCATACTCCAAACGTTGTTGCTGTTGCTACTGCTGCTGTTGGTGTTGGTGGTATCGTTTGGAGTATGAGTTGGAGGAGGAGAAGGATGTGAATACAACAACCAACCACAACACTACTCCGCATCATCCAATGATCATGTTCTCCACCGCATTAACGTTTAAGTGTCTTCAGCGCAGCGTTCTTGGTCGGGGTTCTTGGTCGGGGTGGATCATAACAGCAGTCAACCCATCATGGACGGCATGGCATTAATGCGGGCGCTTTTTGAGATCTTCGACCAACCAACCAATCATGTTATGCATTGGATTAGAGCAAGTGTGTTTCGCGAGGGCGACCGGCAGGGAGGCCGAGCAGTGTTTATAGTTGTTGTCGTTCTTGATGGATCTCATCCGCAATCAACCCATCATGTTCATCGCTGATTAATGCGGGCGCTTTTGGGGATCTTCGTCGTAATAATTATCATTCATGGGTAGATCGTCAAGAAGTGTATTATGCGAGTTCGACCGCAGGAAGAACGAGCTGTGAATATAGTCAATTTTGGTGGTGATGGAGTTGGTGTTGTCGTTAATGGCAATTTTTTTGGATACTCTTTTCAATTTCGAAAATTGGATGTTGGCTTTGGCCGAGCAAACCGCTGTCTAACCCTTGCTTGAGTTGAGTTGATTGACAAAAGATCGATATTATGCCTTGAAACTACAACCAATCGATAGAGCACAGTGAGAGGATTCCAAAACGCCACTCATCGCCTTGATACGACCACTACTAGCCAAGATACGAAGGATTGGGTGAATTCGGAGGGAATGAGTAATGCGTGTGATTGAATGATGGCCAAGCGACAGGGAGACGAGCTGATGCAAAGGGTCTATCGTATTCTACATTGAATCAGCTTTCCAATGAGACACTATTCATCTTCCAAAGACAACTACAAGCCAAGATATTAGGGGAGACGTGAATTTGGATCGTCGAGGTTATACAACGGGTAGTAGATACATTGGATTGTTTCCCCTCAGACGTGGAAAAATCATCATCATCATTATCATTCCCCTTTTCAGTAGTCGCCTGACTCTTGCTCTCAATACTCTCACGTCGCTTCTTCTTCTCAACAACAACACCCCCCTCCTCTTCCTCCTCATCATCTATCCGTGGAGGATCCTCGACCCATGCCTGATAATATCTCACAATATTCTTATGCGTCATCCGACTAATTGTCACAACCTCTCTTCTCAATTTCTCATTCTGTATCATTGCCAATCAAGAGTCGCATTCGGGTAGATGAAATTGTCGAAAAACGTGGCGGGTTCGGGCCTCTTGACTTGCACAGTCCGTTCGCTTGGTGCAATCCCGTGTCTTCGAGGTACTTTCCCCCCCAGAACCTGCTCAATGCGGGCGTGCGTTCCGAAGCGCGCGTCCAGGGCACGCGACCCTTGGCAAAGGCGCCTGCGCTTGCCCCCGAAAGGGGGCTGCAATATAGTATCTGCCTAACCTTTCTTCCACTCTGGTGGGGCTGACCCCCTAGTAGCAGATGGGCATCTTGACTGGTCCAACCTCCTTTCGAGTCTCACTAGCTTGAGAGGAGTCTAAATCAGCCTGAAATAGAGCAGGGGTGTCTGTTGGGGCAGAGAGGCCGCTGGTGGCAGCAGCTAAGATCTGAAAAGGGGTTATCAAGGGTTAACATGTATCCCGTACACCCTTGAGAAACTCCCCAGTAGGAACATACCCCTGTAAGGGGGTATGGGCTTGCAGTAGCACTACCCTGTGGTCTTGATAGACACGTCGTGGGGAAGAACTGGAGCTCTGGAGCTCAGATGACAAACAAACAATTTACTCTTGACATTATTGCCCCCTCCTCCTCCCCCCGGCACTTCTTCTTCTGGCTCCAAAAAGATCTTCTTGATTGCATATTCTCGTCGATCTAATCGATTAATTGCTTTTACGACCTCACCACCCCCACCTTTACCAAGGTGTTGAAGTTCTACAAAATCAGATTGATATCGTGATGTAGTCCCTCCCTGCTGATGGTGTTGTTGTTGTTGTTGTAAATCACCTCCAATTCCTGTATCCATGTCGTCTAATAAATCAAATTGATCCAAGTCGAATATATCATCTGCATCGACCACCTCGTCATCATCGTCATCATTCACATTATCAGCAATGGATGGTAATGCTCCTAACCGTGCAACACCCTGTCGTTTCCTTCGACGTAGTTGTGCAGCTATATCCAATGCTTCCATTTGTCTTGCAATTTCTTTCTTGGTATCACTATCCATTGACGACTGTAGTTGCTGTTCCTGCAGTTGTTGTTTTTGTTGCTCATTGTTGTGGACAGCATACTCTCCCTCATCATCATCATCATCATTATCATCCAACAGCATCAATTCATCTTCCTCCTCATCCTTCCTATTCTTACCCTTCCCACAATCCAACAATCTCAACATCTCCACCCGTTCCCTCTCACACTTCTCCTTTCGCTCCATAAACTCCATCAAGTACAATTCACACACCTGTCCCAATTCCCATCCCATGACCTCCCCCTTTTGTGCGCATTCTGTTGCCTTTTGTGATAATCGACTTAGTAGGTCGGAGAGGTTGGAGTGGATGAGTCCAATGGAATTGATGATTTGAAGTAGGGGGATGGAGTACGGGTATTTTTGGGTTAGTTGGATTGAGAGGGTTAGTTCGCAGCATTGCTGATGATGATTGTCAGTATTGTTATTGTTGAGCAGCGCAGTAGTAGTAGTGTTGGGATCAGTCACATCAGATGCAGGACGGATGCGCAACTTGTACACGGGACAATTCCAAGCACCGGATTCTAATGTGAAATCATCTCCGTAGATTGCGGAGAGGACGGTTTCTTCGTCGTGACGTTGGAGTGAGAGATCTTCACTTTCGAATGCAGCGGCGGCGGTAGAGGATGTGTTGTGTGAGGGCGCTGGTGTAGGTTGAGGCTGGTCGATGCTGCCGCTTCGATTCTTCTTTTTGTTCTTTTTGCCCATGTTTGATGCTCCCTCTAAAATATGGATATGTGGACGGACGAAGGAATTCCTATGGACTACTTTCACTTCTTGTGAGTTTACTCAACTGCATATCATCATCATGATCTTTGGCTGATTATTGGCTGCACACTGCGGTTTTACACACAAGGTTGACCATAGATATTATGTAGTACGTTGCCCATCATCTTGCTTATGCTCGACTCGGATCGGCATTTATGGCGGACTTTTTGAGATGGACATCTTGATCTCAGCGATGCGACACAAACGAACTTTCATTCGAGCGATCAGGGTCGTTCATTCACTGAGCTCAAGGCAGAGGATCCCTCACCATTCCGCAATAGTCTTGACGACGCCAAAGAAAAGAATCTGTTGTTTGGCAATCTTACGAGAAGAAAGGCAAAAGCCAGACGACAAAAATCTCCTTTTTCGTTGATTTTGTGAACACCTGAGACCTGAGACGCCCGCCTGAGTCTGAGTATTGGTATTGGACCAATCTGGCAATGGTATCGAGGAAGAAGGCCGCAGGGAAGGCGAGGAAGGCGGCCAAAGCCAAAGCTGAGGAGGAGGCGCAGCAACAAGCGCCCGGAGCTATGACGATGCTCGTAAAGGTGCTTCTATTATCAGGTTTTTCACCGATTGCATTGCCGTCGATATGAAACAGACTCAAGCTCTACTTAATTGGCAGACAATGCACCGGTCAGCACTGCAATGCATTTTTTTCCAACTGCGCGCAACCCATCATCACCATGTTGCCGTTATTTCCATATCTTGCCTTCTAGTGGTCCAATGACGATGATGAGTGGCGTTTTGGAAAGCCCATGAGCTGCTCTATCGTTCTAGAGGTAGAGGGGTATGGTGGCCAAATATCGACTTTTGACAGATCATCTCAGTCAAAAAGGGGGTTAGAAAGCCGTCGGCGGCTTGAAATTCGGCTCCGTATCCAGAATTGCATTTCAGATGTCAAATTGGACCAAAATACGATATGACAACCATTGGAATCGTCTCTTCATTCTCTATCGATTAGTACCACTATCAACGTAACAAAAAGAAACACAGCTCTGCCTGCGGCCTCGCAAAAATTGACAATTTGAAGTGAGGAGATAAAAAATGACAATCAGCTGCACCTAAATCCAAAACACACTTAAACTTAATGCGGCGGGCTCTATGACTGGTTGGCACAACATCAATTACCCCGACCAAAGAACGCTCCGCTGAAGACACTGTGTATTAATGCAGTAAGATCAATGATAGTAGTTACGGGCGGGCTCTTGGATACACTTAAGCGACGAGCAGTACCGTCAATGATAGTTGGCACGTGTATCGTCTCTAGATGATTACCCAACATCCATCTTAGAATCATTCATCAATCATCGACTGGCCTCGGCTCCGCTCGGCTAGTCTTACCATCCTCCACCAACAGCAGCATCAGCATCAACTCCACCCAACCCATTAACCCCTCCACCAACAACAGCATTATTGACGGCACGGTGTGGTTGTTGTTGGTGGAGGAGTGTGATGCTGCTGTTGGTGGTGGAGGATACAACAATCACTTTATCATCCTCCAACAACAACAACCGCACTGTTGTTGTTGTTGCTGTTGGTGGTGGAGGAGAAGGAGAAGGAGTAGTATACAACAATCCACCAACAGCAACCACAAGCAACAACACGTAGCAACCATCAACAACAACATCGTGCCAACCCATCATGGAGCCCACTGCATTACGTGAAGTGTCTTCAGCGAAGCGTTCTTTGGTCGGGGTGGATCCTAGCAGCAGTGAACCAGTCATTGAGCCCACCCGATCGTCGCTAAGTGTATTGATGGATCTTCGTCATAGTTATCATCATGGACGGCACTGCTCCACGTCATCTGTCTTGATCTCCAGAGGCGTGCCACTGTCATGACATCGCTGCATTAAGGGGAGTGTGTTTTGCGAGGGCGACCGCAGGGAGGCCGAGCAGTGTTTATAGTCAAAGTCGGACTTGCAGTTGTCATTTTGGATACTCTTCGTCGGATATTTCGAAATTCTGACGTTGACTTCGACCGAGCTGCTCGCTTTCTAGGGGTCGATTTAGTTCAGTTGATTGACAAAAGATCGATATTACGCCTTGAAACTACAACCAATCAATAGAGCAGCTCAAGACGATTCCAAAACGCCACTTGTTGTCTTGATTGGACCACTACAACCTGAGATAGGATGGATTAGGTGAATTCAGAGGGAATCTCATGCATGTGATTGAATGATGGTCAAGTGACGAGGGATGGAGCTATTACAAAGGGTCTATCGTATTCTCCATTGAATCAGCTTTCGAATGAGCCACTATTCACCTTCGAAAGACAACTACAAGCCAAGATATTAGAGGAGACGTGAATTTGGATGACAGGTGGTAGATACCTTGGCTTGTTTCCCCTCCAAGAATAAATTGCACTACTCTGAAAAAGGGTGCAGTGTTTAGAGTGGGATGAGAGCTTTCGATTGGTAGTTGTAGTTGAGTTGATTCATTGTATTCCAATGAGCATTGATGTATTGTGTTTGTGTGAGGTCAGAGTGGATAAGTACGGATGGAGGGTGTATAATTCGTAACTAGTAATACAAGTCACTTCCTTTGCTGTCATCACGACCACTGACCTCGTTCCACTTCTATCTCTACTCAGCCGTGTACATCCTATCCTATTCAGTTGATTGTCATTTAATGCATCTCGTAATAGTGGTCCTTGGCATGGTACTTGTGGAGCAGCAGCACCATCACTTCCTCCATCTCTGCCTCCCCTCATATTGGCCCCATTCACAATCTCCGTAGGAGGATGCAACATAATCTCCGCCAACTGCGTCAACGTCCCCACTTCCACATCCTCCATGGACGGATTCTTCTTCTTCCTCCCGCCGCCGCCACCACCAGGTGAACTGATACTATACGCTCCACTCCCCGGAAGTCCACGATGGGATAAATCATGCCCGTCGACGTCACGTTGTCGTAGTGTCTCTTCGAGACGTTGTACTGCATGCTCTAGTGATTGAGCTGCATTGATAAAGTGCACGGGAGATGGTTGTTGTTGCTGTTGTTGTTGCTGTTGTTGTTGACGTGTCATTATTTCACGAACTCGACGTGCCGCTGATCGTTGTGGCGAATCCAATAGATTCCTCCCTGCTGCTGGTGGTGGTGATGGAGGTGTATTACTTTCTGAAGATGCTGCTGCTGCACTAGATTCAGCAGCTGCAGTATCAACGAGACTATTGGTAGATGACGAGTGCGTCAACTGATGATTACCAGCAGCAGCATTGTTATTACCATCGCTGTTGAGCCTCTCCAGCAAATAGCTCGGAACTTGAGCTCCCTGAGGTCCAATTGGCCAGTCATGATCCTCCCGTGGCCTCGACAAGTTATTACCGATGTTAGATGGTCCACCACTGGATGAATCATGAGCCATGCTAACATCACTGCTACTCGACATACTGCTACTATTATTGCCCCGTAAGTTCAATCTAGGCCGCAATCTTGGCACCACGCTGCTAGGATTATTAGTTCCAACTGTTGCTGCTGCGGCAACCGAGGCAACGCTGCTATTACTATTAGTCGTCTGCCCACCACCACGGTCGTCACGATGATTATTCATGGAGGGCAAATCTGGCAGAATTGTTGCCCCGGCCGATGATGGCACTGCTGATCCGTCAAGGTCGTCGTCGTTACTGCCGTCATCGTTGATATTATTGACATGGTGAAGAAGTCATCGCTCAAAGAGACCAGGCTCGGCATGACGATGATCTCTTTATTGCCACCACCGTTATTACTATCATCGTCATCATCACGAGCGGCACCCCTCAACAAAGACACAGCACGCTGATAACTCAACTCCATTTGCTGTTCTGAACTCAGTGTCATGTTTTGCACTACACCACCGGTGGAGCCATCAAGAAGTTGCGAATTATTGCCATTGAAATTATTATTGGCGCCGCCCCTCGGGGCCCCGCGCTTTTGACGACGTGGAGGGGTCTCCGTTGGACGGGGCTGGGCGGAGGGTTTGCTGTCGTGGTCTTCGCTGTCGCTGATGCTCATGGTGTATTGTAGTTGTTTATTTATTTTAGATGCATCCGAAGCCCATGTTGCGTTGTGATGGTGACATCATCATTGTTAGTCCCAGCACTTGGGCAAAGAAGATGATGATGATGGATGAGGTGCATTCTGCAGAGGGGCCGGATCCCAGGCCCTACGAATCGGTGTGCACTTCAAGTCGCTAAGTAGGAATTTAGTACGCATCCTACACAACCACCCAGCGTACATTTTGGGCGGGAACAAGGGAGGCAGGAGAAGGGGCATTGGGGCCCTGCTTTGTGTCCTCTTCGTGTTGTTGGTTGTTGGTTGTTCATAACCTGGAGCGAGGTGAGACAGGCATCTCATCAATGCGGCACTGGTTTCGCAGTCGCAGTGGCAAATCAATCAACACCCAACCTCAACAACCGAGCTTGTGGGTATCTATACTTACTCTTCAAAGCATTGATCTAATGCAGACGACATGTGGCGTTTTGGAGAGCTATTGAGCGCTGCATGCTCTGTCGATTAGACAGTGTAGAATCAGCTGTGCATGTTCTTGGTAAGAAAGGGGCTAAAATGCTGTCAGTTCCAAATCCATATTCCATATGAGTAGCTGCATCCAACAATCAAGATTTTTTACACCATTTTCGGAATCGATCAATACAATGTGACCACCATTTGAATCGCCTCCAAGCTGCATCAATTTAGATTTAGTACCAACTTGATGCATAAAACAATGGCTGGACGAAGATCTCAAAAAGCGACCACTTGGAGCAGGATGCAGGATGTGACATGATGGTGATGGGTGATTGATATTTGATATTGATGCAAGAGATCCACAAAAACACGCCGAGCAGCAAGGGAGAAACATCCGGTTGTATAGTGTGATTGGCATCTGCATAGATACCGTCTTTTTCTCTCGTGACAGCGCAAAGAATGAGATCACCATCTGATATACATATACTAAACCATCCTCCCAAAAATTATGAGAGGCCATGTTCATAGAATGCATTTTCAAGGTAATCGCATATAGATATCGGCAATATCTTTTGTGGCGGAGGAGACATAATCTTCAGGAGCACTTTATCGTTTTAGTGCGATATTAATTTGATGTAGATGAAGCCTTTTGATGGGCCACCAAGCAAGCAACTCTCCAAAGGTCGATCGAATACGTCCACTGCTGCTCCCTACGCAAATCCAGTTACCTCCTCCACAGTATGAAGCCGAGCATGTGAATAAGAGTTCGATTTTCACGACGAAACTCTTTCGATGCTGAGAGCTGTGAAGAAACTATTGCTTCCTTTCTGAGATCGCCGACTTTTCCAGCATAGGTACAGCGGGCCAACATCCAACACTGCGTATTACACCGAGGGAGAGGAGGCATTCAGATCTTGTTTGTCTTGTCTTGTCGAGAGCCTTTTCTGAAACATCCACTTCGTCCAGGCTATATTGTATCGTTCGTTACGCAAAACTAGAGAACAAGCACTTTTCCACAAACAAACTTCCAACAGTATATCCCAAAACCTATCCTCTTGCCATACCAGCAGTCTAAAACTCATGCATCCTCGATGATGTTATTTCGGCCTTTCCACGACACGTGTAGTTGATTTTTGTGTAGACACCAATACCAACTGATAGACAAGTCAGATACAAACAATGTAATTTTGTTTAGAGGTCTGCGAAATGTACAATGAGTGGAGGTTGCATTGTTTGGGATCGAACATTTTCTTGGAATTGGATCGTTGATAAGTGATTTCTGAGATTCTCAGCCACTTCAGGAGCCGCCAGTCAAACATTTATCGAGCATGTCCAGGAGTTCCGGTTCATCTGCATTTGTCAGCGAGAAGTCAGTCTAACCCCA
This sequence comes from Skeletonema marinoi, assembly GCA_030544225.1. Classification (NCBI taxonomy): domain Eukaryota; phylum Bacillariophyta; class Thalassiosirophyceae; order Thalassiosirales; family Thalassiosiraceae; genus Skeletonema; species Skeletonema marinoi. The sequence goes on from CM060506.1 coordinate 545,367, forward strand.
CCTCATAGTGATCATCATTCAAAGTAACATATATATACTAATTAGATCATCATTCAAAGTAACACGTCCGACCGGAACATTATGGTGTCTGATCCGGTCGTTATACCATATCGAATCCAACGCGGATCACTCCTCCGCGTCATCGGTTGTGAATAGCCAATAGACAAAGCGTACCGGACGCCATCGAATTGTTGCGACACCAAATTAGTGAAGCATACCAGATGCATTATATTGATATGTGGAAGACGCCATCGAATTGTTGCAGCCCAAATTAGTGATCATTATTTATATTCAGACGAACCGTCGGTGGTGGATGTCGACCCGAGCGAAGTGTATTCATAGAAATCACACCGGAAGACCGACCATAACAACTCTAGTTTACTCATAGATGAAGTTGTCACCGAGGAATTTCGCTCGATGACATTAATCTCTACATATCTCCGATAATAAGGGCCGCCGACACATGATGACGCTCGGGGGCATGATATCAGCCACTGATCTCAGACTCAAATACAACCATATTGTCAAATGTTGTTTAGTGGACGTAATAGAAGTGCTAGGTTGTAAATTCAGAAATGGTTGTCACCGAAATGGCGATGATTTTGATAGGGCAGAATGAGAGCCGCATGGTGGTGAACCCTTGATTGCTTTGGTGAAGTTGAAGATGGCAAAAACTTTCGCTCGATTTTGTCTGATCGCGTCTTGATTGTATGTAGGAATAAGTAGTTGAAGTTCGGCTTTTGCAGAGGTGTTCACCCCAAATAATCTCTTGCTACCATCCATCGCCACTTCTCACCATGCCGCTCGTCGTTCGTCGGGGTGCTAATAGGTGCTAATAGTTCATGAGTCCATTCCGCACGGGCTTGGTCCAGCAGCATCCGCTACACGGGAGGACCATCATCATATTATTATTATGATTGGGTGATGTGCGTCAGCAGCTGTCGGATCATCCGAGCCACTTCCTATGATAACGCACCCGAGATTTTCCACCACGTTGTTCCTCCCCATCGTCGTATATTCCTGCAATGCAACCCGCAACGGTCACCTCTTCGCCTTCATATGCACACGGCCACGCCACCACGGATATATTGACAATTAAACACACTGCCATTGTCGCCACTAATTTCGCCGACACTGTCGCCCTGGCTGCCGCTGTTCTTTCCGCTAATCAATTAATTTACAACATTCAATCATCATCGGCAGCAGCGGCGGCGGCGGAATGCAAGGATCTCATCATAGACAACCAAAACGATCAAGCAAGCTGCAGAAGAGTTGCCCACTTTAATTGCTGCGAAGAAGTAACAACACAATTGAAAGAGCTTGTCTTGGAACAATCACAAAACAATCTCTTATATTTGAGTTTGCATAAGCTGGAGAAATGAAATGGAGGAAGAAATCGATCGAATAATATCAATTGAATCCTTTCCAACACTACACCCATTGTGCGTACGAAAGGGTGGGGGAGATATTATACAAGTATGGATTCATCAGATAATCACTACGCAGCTGAAAACACCACAGCTTACTGAATGCGGCTCGACAATACATTTGAACTTGCTCTACAGAAATAGATGGCCAACCTTGATAGAAAGGACGATGGAGGATGCTCTTATTGATTGCAAAGGGAAAGTCAGAGATGACGGCAAAATCGATTCAATGTGGTTGTAGATGTAGAGAACGTGACAAAAACAAAAGAGAGACATGACACCCGACATAATCTAAATTGTAAGAAGGGGATTGAGGATCGACCAAACAACAGAGTTACCTCGTATTACGATTACGATATCCTCCCTCGTTGGACACTTTTAACGTGTGCTAAATTAATATATCTAAACCTTAACTGTGCAGCATTCATCTCAATCTTGCACCTAATTCTAAGCATCAAATTTATAATCACATAAACCATCAACACCCAATTCTTGACTTGCAGCGTCGTTTCTCTTTCTCCCCAATCCTTCGTCTTCGTGCTCTTGAACTTGAACACAACTCTCACACTGATTACCGTTTTCCCCTGTACAATCATCTCTGCTACAAATACAATCGAAAGTCATACCCCTTTGCTGCTCCTTTTTTCACTCACTACCGTCGAGATGGTCATCTCGTCTTTACTCACAAAAAGTGCAGCAATTGTCAGGGGATGCATTACAAACAGTGCAATCAGCCAACACAAAAAGCAACTCCGGAAGCTTACAAATTCCAGCATCAATTCCACCTGTAAGCTGATTTCCACTCAAGCCAAGAATCTCTGTAAATCAATAGGGAAGTGGTGACGAAAAAGAGAAGTGGCAATCAAGTCAAGTTAGATGGAACGAGGGCCAATATCAATGTATATCAAAAGAGCAACTCATTGGATCTGCCAATCAGTAACACTTACCAAGGCTGACCAGTTTACCCAACTCGGTTGGGATTACACCTGTAAGCTGATTATAACTCAAGTGAAGACTCCCTGTAAATAATTAGGGAAGTGTTGACGAAAAAGAGAAGTGGAAGTGGCAATCAAGTCAAGTTAGATGGAACGAGGGCCAATATCAATGTATATCAAAAGAGCAACTCATTGGATCTGCCAATCAGTAATAGTAACACTTACGAAGGTTAACCAAATCACCCAACTCAGCAGGGATTCCACCTGAAAGCTGATTATTATTCAAGACAAGAAGCTCTGTACATCATTAGGAAGGTGGTGACGAAAAAAAATGAAGCAACCAGGACAAGTTAGATGGAACGAGGGCCAATAATATCAATGTATATCAAAAGAGCAACTCATTGAATCTGCCAATCAGCACTTACGAAGGTTACGCATTTGGCCCAGCTCGGTTGGGATTACACCTGTAAGCTGATTATCATACAAGATAAGTTCCTCTGTAAATCATTAGGAAGGTGGCGACGAAGAAGAGAAGTGGCAATCAAGTCAAGTTAGATGGAACGAGGGCCAATATCAATGTATGTCAAAAGAGCAACTCATTGGATCTGCCAATCAGTAACAGTAACACTTACCAAGGCTGACCAGTTTACCCAACTCGGTTGGGATTACACCTGTGAGCTGATTTTCATACAAGCGAAGACTTCCTGAAAATCATTAGGGAAGTGGTGACGAAAAGGAGAAGTGGAAGCAATCAGGTCCAAATTAGAACGAAAGAGGGCCAATATCCAATATCAAAAGAGCAACTCATTGGATCTGCCACTGCCAATCAGTAACAGTAACACTTACCAAGCCTACCCAATTTAACCCCCTCCTTACCCAATTTACCCAACTCGGTAGGGATGCTACCTTTAAGCTGATTCTGACTCAAGGAAAGATACTCTGTAAATCATTAGGGAAGTGGTGACGAAAAAAAATGAAGCAACCAGGACAAGTTAGATGGAACGAGGGCCAATATCAATGTATATCAAAAGAGCAACTCATTGGATCTGCCAATCAGTAACAGTAACACTTACCAATTCTATCCAAGCTACCAACTTCACTTGGGATACTCCCAACCAAATTATTGTTTATATGTTCAAGTTCTGTAACCACACCGTAGTAGTTGCAGACAACACGATCCCAGGTGCACTCGAAAGGACTTTCCAGCCACCCCTGTTTGTTAGTCCAACCATCACCATTTGTAGCATAGTAGAGGACTGCCAAAACATATTGCTGAATGATTTGGGCATCGTCATCAGTGCCAGGCTGAAGACGTGAAGTAGTGACCCACAAAAGCGCTTTTTCTTGGGGTGAGCCTTTTTTGTTGAGTGCATCCTCAGATGAAACAGTCAACAGAAGACTCTTCATTAATTTGTCTCTAGTAGATGAAGGAGACAAAGACTCACTTGGAGACAAAGACAAAGAGGGCTGGCCGCTTGGAGACAAAGACAAAGAGGGTTGGCCGCTTGGAGACAACGACGGCTGGCCGCTTGGAGACAACGACGGCTGGCCGCTTGGAGACAACGACGGCTGGTTGCTTGGAGACAACGACGGCTGGCCGCTTGGAGACAACGACGGCTGGTTGCTTGGAGACAACGACGGCTGGCCGCTTGGAGACAACGACGGCTGGTTGCTTGGAGACAACGACGGCTGGTTGCTTGGAGACTCAGTAGCAGGAACAAACATGACCGTAAGGTCTCCCTCAGTGAAATCAACACCAATTTTGTACTCTCCGCTAATTAGCTTCTGGAGAACCTCAATGGTAAGCTGATTGACAGATTCTTTGACCATCAACTGTTGCTCCTTGAGCTCCTTCTTGTTGAGCCCCAAAACTAGGCTGCGGTTCATTTCCTTCACCAAATTCTTTAGCAAATTCTCGAGTTCTTTCCTGACCTTCTTTGCTTCCTTGTCAGTGAGTTGATTCCCTTCCAGAGCTTTGGTAAGAGCGAGCGTCAAAGTCAGCCCTCCAGTAACTTGCTCGCAAGTTTCATCATCACCAAGTTGCACAAGAATAGCATCTGGGCAAGGACCGTCCGCAATGTCTTTTGGGAGAGACTCGATGATCACAACAATACGACTGCCCTTTGTCTTTTGGTTTCCAATCTTCTTACTCTTCGCCTGAGCTTCTTGGGCACGTGGGCACATATCACGAACCAATGCTTGATGGACTTTAGCCTCGTTGCAGGAGATAACATCATCCACGGCATCATCCTTGTCAGTGATGAAAAAGTAGCTGTACGTCATGCTCAAGTTCGTCTCCCTCTCTCCTGAAGTACTACAGTCATTGCTCATGGGCTTAAGTGCAGGGCAAAATTTGTCATCTTGCTTGTCTCCCTTGCTACCATAAACCATCGCATCTGAAGAGATGGAGCTAGAGTTCCCAATCCCAATCAGACTACCAGTGATGAAAAAGGTCCCAATCAAGGCACAAAGAAGAAAAACACCACCACATAATCCAGCACGGAAGAATCCCCTCTCCGTCTTCTTCGTTTCTACACGGGCAGCAGGAGTAGTTAAGGCAGCAGAAGCATACGCAGCTGAGGCCAAGCTGCTAAAAGAGGAGTGACGATCATCATGTTTGGATTCGGAGGTAGGTGTAGGTTGACAAGTTTTTTCTGTAAGAATGTACATCGGCGTTCGGCATTGAAGGAAACAAAAAAGTTGTGTGAGCAGTAAGAAGTTTTTAAAGTGGGGGCAGTCTTCTCATTCTCAGCCATGAATAAAAGTATTTCAACATCAGCATCAACATCGAATCATTTCTCATTTCTCTCCATTATATAATTCCCAACCTCAACCCGGCTTTTGGTGCATGACATAATGTTGCCCAATGAATATGGTCACATGTCACATGTACATGATTCATTTACATGTCACATAGACCTTTGGAAAATCGGCCGATCTGAATTGAAAGCTTACCACCACTCATGATATACGTCAACCAACTGTTGCGATCAGCAGAGGTAGTAGCAATGATGCTGGTGCGGAAGTTTGGGTTTGGGGCAATCTCAATGCCGTCGGTGGTGACTACGCTACCACTACCAGCCTGGTTGGAGGAGCGGTACTTTTCAGCGTCATTTCCGAAAGGAAGTTCAGTTACGTCTTCGAGGCCTTCATCATAAGAAGTGTTCGTAGCGAGAACCTCCACTTCGGGAGCGTTGAAATCGTTAGCGTTGGCAGTCATGATGATTGGAAGGAGAGAGTGGGTGAATTCTGCATGTGTATATATGACAGTTGGTAAGAAGATGACATGCCGGAGAGAGATAATAAATGTTCATGCAAAGGTTGGAAGTCAGCATTGGCGGGCAGCAAGTGACAAACGTTTGTTGATTCGTCTCGGCAGGCATCATATCATATATTATAGAGCAAGGAATAATGCAAAGATATGGCGGCGGACTTACCCAGTGAATGATCTCTGTAAGTAGAGAGAATAGGCGGTGAAGCAATGATGTAACGTCCGTTGGGAAGAAGAAGATGATGATATGCGGAGAGATAATAATATGCGAAGGGCGGATGTATCGGTGGGCAGAGAGCAGCAAAGGTTAGTTGATTCGGCTTGGCAGGCATCATATCATATATTAGAGCAAGGAATAATGCAAAGATATGGCGGCGGACTTACCCAGTGAATGATCTCTGTAAGTAGAATAGGCGGTGAAGCAATGATGTAACGTCCGTTGGGAAGAAGATGATATGCGGAGAGATAATAATATGCGACGGGCGGATGTATCGGTGGGCAGAGAGCAGCAAATGTTAGTTGATTCGGCTTGGCAGGCATCATCTCATATCATATATTATAGAGCAAGGAATAATGCAAAGATATGGCGGCGGACTTACCTAGTGAATGATCTCTGTAAGTAGAATAGGCGGGGGGAAGCAATGATGTAACGTCCGTTGGGAAGAAGATGATATGCGGAGAGATAATAATATGCGAAGGGCGGATGTATCGGTGGGCAGAGAGCAGCAAATGTTAGTTGATTCAGCTCGGCAGGCATCATATCATATATTAGAGCAAGGAATAATGCAAAGATATGGCGGCGGACTTACCTAGTGAATGATCTCTGTAAGTAGAATAGGCGGTGAAGCAATGATGTAACGTCCGTTGGGAAGAAGATGATATGCGGAGAGATAATAATATGCGAAGGGCGGATGTATCGGTGGGCAGAGAGCAGCAAATGTTAGTTGATTCAGCTCGGCAGGCATCATATCATATATTAGAGCAAGGAATAATGCAAAGATATGGCGGCGGACTTACCTAGTGAATGATCTCTGTAAGTAGAATAGGCGGGGGGAAGCAATGATGCAATGGTGGTGGTTTTTGCATGATGGAAATCTTCGGTTCACGCACGGCGGGCCTACATTATCTCTGATGATTCTTTCTCAAAATTTGAATTTTTGAAGCACCCTCTTCATTCATCCTCTGGGTTTTATGGTGTACCCCCCTCTTGATTTCCACGTAAAAGACTCAAATTAATCTTTGAACAGAAAATATCCCATAGACAATCCATCTAAATTCACCCCCAGTCAAAATATCTTGCACACACGACCCACGAAAATATTTATACTGATTCCTACAGTTGAGCGAAAAGATCTCCTTACAAGTAGAAACATACGTCCGTGCAATCCTTGCATGGATACAGGCCGCATGTTTAGGCAACACTATGCTGTAACAGTTGATACGTTACAGCTTCCCTCACCATGTGTTACATGGTAACACAGCTACTACAAACTACGCTATACGACGGATATTCCCGTAGGCGCGGACACTCTCTCGCACTACTGCGATAGAGGCCGTCTATTCATTACTTTAGGCACCTCTCCAGTGCTACTGCTCATCAAAGAGCGTTGCTTCACCATGATCTCTCATGCTTTTCACAAAGATGCTTCACAAAAGAGTGACGATTTGATGCACATCAAATCGTACGCGCCAGATCGTCACAGATTACTGGATGTCTGGCAGACACCCGACATCTGACTCACTGACCATTTCACGACCAGGTTTTACTAGTCCCCTTGGTCATGATTGTATACACTGACTTCATCGTCAAATGATTCGTCTAGTATCCAAACATGTCCATCAAAAATCTAAAACTCGTTCGTTCCCCAACTAATAAAAGTCAAAGAAACAATACTGCTGCCACGCCGAGTCTTACTTGACATATCGTAACGTCAAGTCCTTCGACACTTCGACCGCAGTTCTTCTATCAATTCTGATATGATCCGCAAGGATAATATCTCGCTTGGTCATGCAAAGGATTCTGAGTCGCAAGCAGAGTTATGCAAGCGCTGCATCTTACGCAAGTGTTCCGCTGCTACTCAAACAAGCACTCTTTCCATTTGACCCCAGTTGAATGCTACTCACGTACATTCAGTTTCATGTCCCCTGTTGAATGCAAATGCAACTCACGTACATCCAAAATTCAATGTCACCTGTTGAATGCTACTCATGTACATTCAGAAGAATCTATTGTCCCCATTCTAATGCTAGGACATTGCAGTCATGCAAGTCGCTCAAACGCATTCGACGTATTGCAGATCAGAGCCATAGATCCCAACAATACTTAAGGCAGCACCCATCGAGCTTGAATGCACTAAAAGCTACAACTTACTCATGTATCATATCAACGAGTCAAACGGCGAACGTCCCCTCAAGCCAATGCCACTGTTCCTTCAACGCATCCACGTTGATACCAGTAGTAACATTGCACTGAATATCTAATATCCCCAGACTCGTGATATACCTTCTCGTGCTGTTTCTACTCAAAGGACGATCTCGCAGAGCAAGACCGTGCAAAGATTCACATATCTCAATCGGCATATGTCGTGATTTCATACTCAAGTACGCATCGTTCGCATGTCAATGAACATCCAGTACTTGTTCAGTCAACTCGTGACTTCACGTTTCTACTTACAATCGGGAAAAGTTGCTCTGCACGCCACGCCAAGTCGAGCAAGGCAACAATATACGAACTCCATCTCTTGATACATCGATGCCAACATCACTGAAGGCACATCTTGATATAAATGAGCTGACGTATTTGTTCAACCGAGCTATGCAATCTTGACTAGCACAGAACAAAACTCCATACTTGTCAGTGTTCACCCTCATACTCATACTGTTCACGGCAGTCCTATCAAGTCAGGCGATGTATGGAACCTAACATCTCAGTTCCAACGTCCCCTCAACTTACATATAGCTGCTGCTAAATGCAAGTTGTCAATACTACGTGTCCCCTGAAACTAAGCACGCTGCCAACAATCCTAAGACTGATGCATGCGCTCCGTCCGACACTGCAGGCTGATGTTACTCAAGCCACGAATAGATTCATGCTATGCGTCCCCTGTACATCGTACCAATATTCTAATCTCTTCGCATCGGTATTCTCCACCAGAGTGCATCAGATTCGATTCTTGCTTCCCACGCTTCATTACGAAATAAAGCGTTCTCGTCACCCAATTACAGGTAATGATAACAAACCGCTAACAAATGCAACTCACCCAAGTCTCACATAAGATGCTGTACCAGCGCTCATGTCTTCTATCCTCTTTTACTCGTCCCCTTGGGTGTGTTCAATTTATGAATCGAACACATCCATCTGCGTTATCATTCTTAGCAACGCAAACGTTAACACTGAGGCTGGTACTTCTTGCTGTCGCACTACTCTTTGGACAACCCCGGGCGGTCTATTCCGACCCGTTTCTTCTTTTATGTAACTATGACAACACTCACGCTATCTTCGCGTACTTGTCATCCAGACGCTTCAATGAGACTCTTTGTGAGATACGGCAGAAGACGATACAAATACCTACCTCACAACTAGATGATCCAATTGCCCAGCGTCCACAGTGGCATGAAGTCCCACTGGCAGATTCTTTCTTTGCGTTCAAATAGAGCGTAAACTCTCTTATGATGTAGTGATTGATGCGACTTACAATCCAAGGACAATTGCTCCCGAGGATGTGCGTGACTTTTCTCCGCGCATTCAATCATTGCGTATCTTGCTAACACGTCTACATCACGTTAAAACATGTGATTAGGGTCAACTTTGGTTGGGTTATGTACCCTAGAGATTCTTACACCACGATCGGGTCTCCGCAGGACGCTCAGTTCAACTAACGGACGATCGTGCAGTCATCTTACATACTGTACCAGTGTCAAAGAAGTTATCCTTGGAGTATTGTCTACTCATCTCTCTACACGACAAACCAACAGAAATCTCTGTTTATCCTCTTGCCGCTTGTTCATCTCGTGGGGCTGAACCTTCGATTCTTTCTCAGGCACACAGATGAGATCTTTGTTGTATACACAACTGGAAGTTTATTAGGCTCCCATTACATTCCTGGCTGTCCTTTCCACGTAAGCCCATACATGCAGACACCAGGTAATCACACGCTTCTTCTCTACGCCAAGGGAAGTTATTCCCTTTTTGTTGAGGCAATTCTTCTATTGGCCTAATGAAATCTGTCATATAGGTCTCCCACCAACAACAATCATTTCCAAAACTTACATGAACTTCATCATATTCTCATATAATTCGTATCATCATAGTTCTGGCTTCTTCCATCTCTTCTCCACATAAAGAGACAATTCTAAATTCCTTCATCATTCTTTCCGAAGGCAATTCGATCATCCAGCTCCAGCTCCGCTAGAACTCTCCAGATTCATTCTACCTCTGAACTCTATCACTATCACCTTCAAGGTGCAAACACGAAGCAGAACACCAAGATGCCAAGCACAATGCCAAATGCCAAGCAAAGCTTGGGTCTGATAAACTAGAAACATACGTCCGTGCAATCCTTGCATGGATACAGGCCGCATGTTTAGGCAACACTATGCTGTAACAGTTGATACGTTACAGCTTCCCTCACCATGTGTTACATGGTAACACAGCTACTACAAACTACGCTATACGACGGATATTCCCGTAGGCGCGGACACTCTCTCGCACTACTGCGATAGAGGCCGTCTATTCATTACTTTAGGCACCTCTCCAGTGCTACTGCTCATCAAAGAGCGTTGCTTCACCATGATCTCTCATGCTTTTCACAAAGATGCTTCACAAAAGAGTGACGATTTGATGCACATCAAATCGTACGCGCCAGATCGTCACAGATTACTGGATGTCTGGCAGACACCCGACATCTGACTCACTGACCATTTCACGACCAGGTTTTACTACAAGTTTCGTCTCCCTTTTGCTTTTGGTTCTTGCTGTCCCGGGTCGGTGTCGGTGAACTCCGCTCATCCTTCATCCTCCGCTCCCATGACCGACCTAGATACATTGTTCCATCCGGTTGATTGTTGGTCCATCGGAAACGAATGTTTTTGCTCACTTGATGCATTTTTGTGGGAGATGAGTAAGAGGCATATTCTACCACTACCACTTCAATAGGCCTAATTGTTGCTTATGATCATAGTGCAGAACGAGGGTAAGGCTTGATGGCTTCAATTTCAATACAATGTTTACGGCTATCGAATGGCAGTAAAGTCGATGATGCGGCATGTTCTCTTGACGCCCGCCGTGAACGATGTCTTACTATGTGATGATGTTATCGGGCGCATGAGCGGCCTCCAAGACACCGATACATCACCATGGGTCTATAGAATATCATCAAATGGTGATAATCCATCTAACTATCCATCTATCCAAGGAGGTAGGAGGCATTCGGCGTTCGTGTGAGTAAGTCATGACGAGGAGGGGCGAAGGCAACCATTGACGTTGCCAAGAGTCAAATGGAATCTTGTCTTGCAGAAAAAAAAGGACTTAAATTATGACATTTTTGTTGTGCATCAAGACCACACTCCCACACAGCAAGACCAAACAGAGCAAGAGAGGAGCATGGCACAGCTACCCTTTGATAGGAAGCTTCATAAAACGGCAACAATCGTCAAAGTGAGCGATATTTCATTACTACAACAACAACACAATCATGGATTATGCCAGCAAAAAAGGCCACGTTAATGTGGTGAAGAAGCTGATTAAAATCGGGGCCAAAGTCAATGCCAAGGATAATGACGAGTATACGCCGCTCCATTGGGCTTGCAATTATGGGCATGTCAATGAAGCCAAGCTGTTGATTGAAAAAGGGGCCAAAGTCAATGCCAAGAATTATGGCGGAGGTACGCCGCTCCACACGGCTTGCAATTATGGGCATGTCAATGTGGCAAAGTTGTTGATTGAAAACGGGGCCAAAGTCAATGCCAAGAATCATGCCGGAGGTGCGCCGCTCCATGGAGCCGCGGGTTATGGCTATGTTGATGTGGTCAAGTTGCTGATAGAAAAGGGGGCCGACATCAATGCCAAAAGTAATAGTGGGAATACGCCGCTCCATAAGGCTATCCAATCTAATAATGAACATGTCGATGTGGTCAAGCTGTTGATTGTAAAACGGGCTGACGTCAAAGCCAAGGATAATGACGAGTATACGCCGCTCCATTGGGCTTGCAATTATGGGCATGTCAATGTAGCCAAGCTGTTGATTGAAAAAGGGGCCAAAGTCAATGCCAAGAATCATGCCGGAGGTACGCCGCTCCATTCGGCTTGCTATAATGGCCGTATTGATGTGGCCAAGCTGTTGATAGAAAAGGGGACCGACATCAATGCCATGAATAATGAAGGGAGTACGCCACTTGATGTTGCTGTCGAAATGAAACATGTTGATGTGGTCAAATTACTTAAGGATAAGAATGGTGCCGATGAATTTGCTGAGGAGGTTGCTGAGGAGTTTGCGAAAGGAATGGCGAGAGGACTCGGTTTAGCAATCGTGGCGCTACTTATTTAGATGCTTGAACTTGAACGGAGCTTGAATGGGTGGTGAGCAGGGCTATGCACGAGAAGCAAGACAGCATGATAACGCCTCTGAAAGGAAGCAGCAAAAAGCTGAAGATTCCAATAAGCACAATAACTTCAGGAATCTGTGAACAGGAATTAATAAAACGTGATGAAACACATTGACAAAAAACTCCACATCGTAAGTTGGGCTCATTAGGGAGTATGTAGTAGTTAACAAAGGATAAATATATGTTATGCCCACTCAAAGATGTCTCGACCTGCATCTCCAACACAAATGCTTCTTTACCTATCGGCAAGTTTTCTCCTGATACGGCAACGTGTTCCCTCGCACAACATGCCTTCTTCTCTTCGACCTGTTGCCATCTCAAGTATCTGCCTCGTGAGTGTGTCGGCCCCATTGCCATTTTGTGTTGAATCTCCTCACTTTACTTTTGCTTATCCTCATCAAGGATCACGGAGATAGATGAGTCTATCTACACACAAACACAATTACAAACACATCTCCTCCTGAACCCTACAAACACGCTGGTGAGAATGAACCAAAGGAACACCCGTCCCATACCCCTCCTCCAACGCAATCAAATTATACTCTTTCAAAAACTTGTGTGCTTCCAACATGGCCTCACGTGATACCATAGACTTGCGTCGTGATACAACATTCTTTTGAAATCCACATAGCTCAAACGTTCCAGGACAATGAAATGGTGCTTGCCTTGCCTTCACTGGTACATTTGGATTGTCTACATTGGCAGGATAGTAATTCCCTTGATCACAACATGATACCTTGTAAGGATCCAAAGATGTAATGTTCGCATGATGGAATGCACCAAAATCAGGCAACAATTTTTGGCTCAAATACCTCACGAGTGCCGCGTTGTTCGTTTTAATGGCAGTATTGACAATATCGTCAAATTGTCGTATGTGTGGTAGGGGCTGTAGACGATGTGCCGTGAGTATCCATCCCTTGTTCAATTGTTGGACGAGTGATGGAAGCGCCGTTTGTCGTGTTTGAAGGATGAGATCTGGTTCGGTGAAGTAAATGTGTTTCCATTGTTTGGGATTGGTGCCTAGCCAAGATTGTACAAAGTTGCTTCTTTCAGTAGCAGTAGATGATGATGTTATTGTTTCATTCGTCTCATTGTCAATACCATCCACATCATTATTTCTCGCAATAACATCCATTGCCCGTCTAGATTCTCGAATAGCCCGTTGGAACTCCAACATGGCCATCTGGGGAACATTCCTCCAATCCTCTTTTTCTCCCTCCATGTGAACATATGCCAACTCCACAGTTGGAATCAATTGTAAATGACCTTGTTGTTGTAACACTTTCTTGATTTCTTGAAATGCGGCATGTTCATTGGGAGACACCCCCCCAATCACTATGCGAGGAAAGGCATGTTTCCAGAGTGAGGTGATTGTGGCGGTTGTTTGGAGTATGGTTAGATTGTAGTTGTAGTCGTAACCAATGTTGTGTTGTGGGTTGGAGGAGGTTGATTGGATGCGGATTGGTATGATTGCAATGGTGTGTTGTACACTTGCTGCTGCTGATGATGATGATGATGGATGTGCCCGTGTATAATAAGTCCTCGTTCTTCCATCTATCATACTCTTCCTCCCACCTGTCACTTCATCCTCATACAACTCCTCCTCCTGCTGCTGCATCTCCATCTCAATCCTCTTCCGTTCCAAACTCTCCTCAATATACCCCCACAGCAACTCCCCCACCCTCTGCTGCACAACCACAAATTCCACACCACCACCATTCACTTCTTTCTTCGACTCGGAACTAAAATGCTTGACAAACTTACTCCAATGCTCCACACTAAAATCAAGCCAGTCGGCAGTAATCAATGGTCGTCCACGGCGTGATTCACGAAAGGGTTTGAGAGAAACTTCTTCTAGTAAGGATATGGAAGAGAAGTTGGTGTGTAGCATGGTGGGTATGGATTGATACCACATTCCGGAGTAGATTCCGGTGGGGTAGTTTTGGAGGGGGACGTAGTTGATGGTGGTGGTGTGGTTGGTGTGTTGGTGGTGCTTTATTCGATGTAGATTGGTATCATTTGCGGCAGAATTGTCGTTAGGATGATGCCGTAATAACGAAGAGTTGTCATCAATTATTAAACTAGCATTTGCATATTTGACAGATGAATGCTCCTTCTTGACAATGTCAATGTTGGTATCAATCTGAATCTGAGTTGTCAAGAAGTAGGAATTGATATTGGCCGAGGAAAGATAGGTAGAGATGCATACCCAGAGGATGAAGGGGATGATGATGACATATCTACGAGATGATGTCATTTCTTAGTCACTAAAGCAAGGGCTGCTGATAGATTAGCTGCCGCTGCTGCTGCTTCCTTTGCTGCCAACAGCCTCCCATAACATCACATTTATCATTTCGCTGTTTTGTGTTTTGTGTTTTGTTGTGTTTTTTGTTCTTTGCAGGTTGGCGGACTTTTTGAGACATAATCTCATTATTCGGCTACGTATCTTAATCGCATATTCGATTCGGGACTCGGGACCGGACTTTGCCAAGACCTGGAATATTCAATTAACTCGTGCGTGCCCTCTTCTGCGCTGCTTGCGAGTGATGAAACCTTGACACAATCAAAGATTAGAAAATTCGAATTCAATGGAGACTTATTTCAGCTTTCTGCTAGGCGCATCAGTATCCCTCGTGTTTGCGGCGATATTATTATATGACCATGATCAGAGAAAGAGCGCAGGCGATAATTATCACTCAAACTCAAAGAATTCAGATGGGGAGACGGGTGACATGCCTTGTGCTTGTTGTGGCATCTCAGAACTTGATGATGTGACACTCAAGAAATGTACCGCTTGCCAATCTGCTCGATATTGTAGCGATAAATGTCGGGAGACGCATAGGCCGCAGCACAAGAAAGCTTGCGAGAAGCGGGCGGCTGAAGTATTACGTGATGAGATGTTGTTCAAGCACCCCAAAAGCACACACTTAGGGGACTGTCCCATCTGTCTATTGCCGATCCCATATGATATGTATTCTCCTACGATAATGTCATGCTGCAGCAAAATCATGTGCAATGGTTGTGAAGTTGTCAACAAGAAACGTGAGACGGAAGAAAGGCTTGATCACAGATGTCTGTTCTGTCGACATCCTGAGCCAAAATCGCAAGAAGAATACGAACAGAATTTTATGAAGCGAATAGAAGCAAATGATCCGGTAGCAATGCTATTTATGGCTACGAGGAAGGACGATAATACATTTGAATATTTGACAAAGGCAGCTGAATTGGACGATGCAGAAGCGCATTATCAACTATCAAACTTGTATGGAAGTGCTGGGATGGATGCAAAAATCAAGGCGCACCATTTGGAACAGGCTGCAATTGGCGGTCATCCCATAGCGAGATACCATCTTGCGCTTGACGAGAAGAACTGTGGCAGGATGGAGAGAGCAATGAAGCATTTCAGTATTGCCGCAAATCATGGACATGAACCGTCATTGAAACAGCTAAAGGAGGGTTATGCAGAGGGATACATCAGCAAAGAAGATTTTGCCGCGGCCCTTCGTGCATACCAGGATACTGCAGGTGACATGAAAAGTCAGGAGACAGCAGAAACACAAGCAATCCAAGAGCATCTGAGGGAGACAGCAGAACGTGTGCAGCAATGGCCGCCCGATATCCTCGAAGCTGTGATTACGATGATACATCAGGCGCCCAATTTTGATGAATCGAGATGATGGGCGGGGGCCGTCTGTATCTGGTCTAGTAGGGCTAAGTAAGGAGGTATGCAGTTAACAAAGGATAAATATATGTCATATGCCCACTCAAAGATGTCTCTCGACCTTCCTCTCCAACACATATGCTTCTTTACAACCTATCCGCAAGTTTTCTCCTGATGCGGCAACTTGCTCCCTTGCACAGCATGCCTTCTTCTCTTCGACCTGTTTCACACGGCACCGATCATGAACATCATTCATTTATTGTATGTAGCGTTGTTGTTCTTGTGCATGGCGGACTTTTTGAGACGTAATCTCATTATTCGGCTATGTATCTTCATCTCCCATCTCCTTTCTCTCTCCTGCCTCTCAGTTCACAATAGGGACAAACTAATAGGGACTCAACGGATCTATTTCGTTTCTCACACTCTTTTCACGTAGGAATAGTACAAAATCCCCTCGTCATTTTTCGTTCAGCTCAATCAAATCCGCCGGCAACTTCTTGTGGATCCAACGCAACATAAAAAAGATTGGTAAGTAAAATCAATGACCATGTGGCTGCAGCCGCTATCCATCGGCGGCCGTCAATTGGCACTCAACCATTGCCAATAATATTATTAATCGCCTCAACAACACTGCAGGCCAAAAGACCGCCGGTGGAGGGCCATGCACCCTCAATAATTAATAATATCCAACGGCGGCATTGTTTTTTAATTAATATCACATCTTGTGCACAATGAATTATATACTAACCCCCCTCCCCAATTAATTATTATTATATAACACCCACAGCTACATCCAGCCCTCATTTTTACCCTTTTCAGTTATCCAAAAATGACCTCAGTCTACGACAACGAAGCCAAAGAATCCGACTACGGCTTCATCTTCAAAGTCTCCGGCCCCCTCGTAGTCGCCGACAACATGTCCGGAGCGGCCATGTACGAACTCGTCCGCGTCGGACACTCCAAGCTAGTCGGAGAAATCATCAAGTTGGAGGGGGACACTGCCTCGATTCAGGTGTATGAGGACACTTCGGGGTTGACGGTGGGGGATCCGGTGTTGAGGAAGAAGCAACCGTTGAGTGTCGAGTTGGGTCCGGGGATCATGGGGACGATTTTTGATGGGATTCAGCGTCCGCTCGAGCATATCTTTCAGGAGAGTGGGGATGTCTATGTGCCCAAGGGGGTGGATATCCCCTGTTTGTCGAGGAATGTTCGGTGGACGTTTACTCCCTCGGCGACGATTCAGGAGGGTATGCCCGTGACGGGGGGGGATATTATGGGGATTGTGTATGAGAATGAGATTATTCATTCGCATAAGATTTTGGTGCCTCCGAATGTGTATGGGACTGTGACGAAGATTCATACTACGGGGACGGATGGGCATGAGACCTTTTTGGTGGATGATGTGGTGATGGAGGTTTATAATGAGAGTCAGGATAGGACTCATTATTTGTCGTTGAGTCACTTTTGGCCTGTGAGGCGTCCTAGGCCCATTGCGGAGAAGTTGCCCGGAAATGTTCCTTTGATTACTGGATTGAGGGTCATTGATGGACTCTTCCCTTCTGTGTTGGGAGGAACTTGTGCTGTGCCTGGAGCGTTTGGATGTGGTAAGACTGTGATTTCTCAGAGTCTTTCCAAGTTTTCCAATAGTGATGTTATTGTGTATGTTGGATGTGGGGAGCGTGGAAATGAGATGGCGGAGGTGCTTTGTGATTTCCCCGAGCTTACCATGACGGTAAGTAGTGTTATTATTCATTATGTTTCTTCTTACTGTCTTTTTTTCTGAAAAAAACAACAACTCACACTTTTCTGTTTGTTTCTCCACTCTTTTTCGAAATAATACAGATCAAGGATGATGAAGGAAAGGAGAAGGAAGTTGGAATCATGAAGCGTACCACCCTCGTGGCCAACACCTCCAACATGCCCGTGGCTGCTCGTGAGGCTTCCATTTACACTGGTATCACCCTTGCCGAGTACTTCCGTGATCAAGGCATGAACGTGTCCATGATGGGTGACTCCACCTCTCGTTGGGCCGAGGCTCTTCGTGAGATTTCTGGACGTCTTGGAGAGATGCCTGCCGATTCCGGTTACCCCGCTTATTTGGGTGCTCGTCTTGCTGCTTTCTATGAGCGTGCTGGACGTGTGTCCTGTTTGGGATCACCTGATAGGGAGGGTACCGTGACCGTCGTGGGAGCTGTGTCTCCCCCTGGTGGAGATTTCTCCGATCCTGTGACTGCTGCCACTCTTTCTATTGTGCAGGTGTTCTGGGGATTGGATAAGAAGCTCGCTCAGCGTAAGCACTTCCCCTCCCTTAACTGGCTCATCTCGTACACCAAGTACATGCAGGTCCTTGAGCCCTACTTCAACAACATGGATCCTCGTTACTCTTACCTTCGTAACCAGGCACGTACCATCCTTCAGCAGGAGGATAACCTTTCCGAGATTGTCCAGCTTGTTGGTAAGGAGTCTCTCTCTGAGGATCAAAAGGTCGTCATGGAAGTTGCCAAGCTCATCCGTGAGGATTTCTTGGCCCAAAACGCCTTCACGGAGCATGACTTCACCTGTCCTCTTCCCAAGACTGTGGGTATGCTTTCCGTCATTGTGACCTTTTACGATCTTTGCCAGAAGGCCATTGCCGACTCCCCTGCTGATGCCAAGTTGACTTATGCTCACATCAAGACTACCTTGGCTCCCATCATCCAGAAGGTGATTGATAGCAAGTACGTTGACCCCAAGAGCAACACTGCTGAGATTTCCAAGGGATACCTTGACCTTGTCGACGAGATGAAGCTTGAGTTCCAAAGACTTTCCGATGGAATGTAATCGCCTTATCCAAGTACGTCCGTGATCCTTGTGAGAAGGATAAGTAGAGTTCTATGTTAAAGGGGCGAGTGCGGCCACGATCTTTGAGCTAGCTCAGACCCGTCTTGATTAAATATTAACCAAACAATTTAGACATGAGAGAGTGTAGATATGATAGGCGTAAATGTAGATGTCCCTGTTTTCTCTTCCCAACAATTTGCCATTGATGTGCCGTACATATTTTGTGCGAGCCGTAAGTTCAATAGACCAACCGGACGAATTGATGCAACACGTAATCGCTATCAAGTATCCTCCGTTGCGTACATCGGGTCAGCATCCAATGAACCCTGTCGATACTTACAAGTAAGTACGATGATCGTAGACATGTTTGTTATGTGATGGCAAATGATAAAAGATGGAAGCTAGAAAAGCCAAGATTGAAATACTACTAATACTACTTGATTTCTTCAAGAGTGCTCCTTCAAATTAGCAATCAGTGCTTCTCTTGATCCATCAATGTCGAGGCCTTTCTCATCAAGCTTCTGTCGAAGATCACGAATTCTCATTTTGCTGAACGTCTTCTCAATATCCGTATCTTCTTCCCCATCATCACTGGGAGAGTCTTCATCGTAATGTCTCGATACTGCTACCAAGAGATCTTTGCAAACGTCTCCAGGCACGTCTTGGAATGATACCCGTTGCATTACTTCCTCTTTGTTCTCCACAATGAAATCCATCACTGCCTCCTTGAGAAGAGCGCAGTTCATAGCGTCTGCATATAGAAGATTGTCGATCACGTTGTCAATTGTAATTTCTGTGTTATTCACATACCATACCTCAGCTTCGAGTTTCAGATTTGTGACACCATACTTGTCGGCAGCGTTGATGAAGTCCTTCTCATGCACCGCAAACTCATCGTCGCTGATATCTCCTCCGTAGACATAGTAGAGCAAGTGACAGAACACTTCCGGTTTGACATCGGTGATGATGATAGGAGTCATTCCATCTGATGTAGCGCAGAGAGCGGAAAGCTCTGCAGAATAGTGTTGCAAAATAAAGCGATGTGCATTATGAAGCTTTTCTGTCGATGTCTTTGCCCTCTTTCTATCACTTTCGCTGTCCGATTTCTGATGCTCGCAGATCTCAAAAACGATGTCTGCTGAGTTTTCGTCGTTAAATAGCTTGATCATAAATGAGGAGGCTGGGTTCTTGGGAATGAATTCGTCTAGTTCTATGCCGACATGAAATGTGAGTGCCTCATTCTCTAGATAACCACCATCTATGATTTCTGAGCGTGAGAGGAAATTAGCCCAGCCCCATGCGCCCCATGAGCCCCATGTGCGAGAGCCAACAAATATACTTTCGCCTAGTCGAATCGTTCGTTCTTTATCGCCGTTGAATGTAAATGTATATTTTATTGCCAATTCTCTGCCCTCCGAGCACCTCTCGAGAAATAATGCTACCATTCCTGTCAATGATTCGCTGTGCCCACCGGGATCCAAAAATATTCGCCATTGATTTCCAAAGCAAGAGAACGTGGAAGATATTACCCTGTGACCCTTTGCAGATGGCAATTCCTCAAAGTTGTCAAATGTTATGCTGAATAGCCTCTCTTTCGGATTTTCAGACTTGATGCGTTCAATATTTGTTTCCACGAAAGTTCTATCGTCCTCAACGGCGGCTGCGTCGTTATTATTATTATCATCCATCTTGTCCCTCTTTTTGCACTAACTAAAACGCTGACTCCTCGTCCCTATGGCTATGGCACCTCTTCGTTAGATGCAACAAGATGGAGACAGACTCTGCTCCTCGCGCTCTCATTTTGACTCTTGTCTGAGCTTTTGGCAGCTTTTGTAACGTTTTCCGCCACTCACCGTTAGTGTACGTAGGAATTAGATAGTAATTTTTGCTTCTCACTTCTCACAATATGATGATGTTGATTTTGTTGAATATGGCATCTTCATATTGAGCACCAGAGAGGACGACGACAATGCTGTCACCTCCTCATAACGAGCCGGCGGCCAACGATGATGAAGCTGTCGCGAAGTGACCTCGTAGCAGGGCTTAACATAACAGGTCCATATATTGATATTGGACATGAAAGGCAATGCCAGATCAGGACGCCGTTACATACAAGTAATGAAGAGCATCGTCATGGTCATGGAGCAGCTGCTATCTCGTTATCTCTTCAATAATGCACGAGGGACGAAAACATTGTCGGTAGCTGTACAGGTACAGCCGCAGTTGTCGCTAAATATTAAAGTTTGGAGCATGTACGCAGCAGAGGCTGAAGGCGTTGCTCATCATGTGCTAGTGAAGTCTACAAAGTAGCCCCATCCATGGTTCGGGCCGGACTTGTGAGAGCCTTGCCATTGCAGCGGTTGGCTTGGTCTCGGAGGAAGTTCCACAAAGACAAAGAGCAGAGACAGAGAGACTGCTCGCACATCAACTCCTGGAAATTCACAACCTACCCGTCTCTTGGAGCTTGGAGATGCTGCAGGATGAAGCAGACTCTTGGGTTGTGGAAGAGCAATAGCAAAAGGATGAAACCAACAAGCTTGATGCACAATTCACAGTTTCGAGGATACCATGACCATGAAATCTGGCACAGTGTAATTGGTGATCAGATACTGAACTACTGCTACTGTGACATCATCCATGATCAGTCCATGATCCTCTCTCTCTCCTCTGAGAAAAAGTAAAGATAGAGTTGATAAATGGACACAAGTAGCATACCTTACTTGTATAACCTACCGACGATCATAAGTACAATAAGTGAGTCGATATGTACCTACATACGATAGATAGCTCCACTGCATGGTAGGCCTAAGTAGTTATTCCCTTGGTAGGCCCAAAGAAGTTGAAGTTGTTCTACATGTTAGGCCTATCAGCCTAACTCAACAGGAAAGAAAGCAAAACGTCAGTCACGTCCAGAGTCCAGAGTCCACCAGAAGTCAGCACCTACCCCAAAATAACTTCCAACCACCCGTAAATGAAATGATAATACCCGGATAATGTCCAAAGGCCACGTCAGCTTGAAGCTCACCTTCCCCAATCAAAGCGTCCGCTCACAAAGTGCCGGCAAGTGTCCGTACAAACCAAACCTCCTCGGTAGTGAACGTCTCACAACCACAACCGACGCTATCTCTGCAGAGGCACCTATCGACATAATAGGTAGGACCAACCCTACGCATCGTAGCCTCCTCTCGGTGTAATCTACACCTTCACCTATCGATATAGCATCGACGGCCGCCCAAATTCGGCCACATCCAACCACCGCGAAGAATTGGAGACCAACTTCATCTCAAGCAATGGAGGCGCCAGCATTCGCCAAGAAGATGGGCCGTCGTAGGAAGAGCGAAGAGGAAGAACTCAATTCTGAACACTTGCAGGAAGACAAAGACAAAGAATCTCCAACATCAATCGATACGGAGGCCTATGACAAGTTCTCATCATCAGAAGACGATGCATTTGATGAAGACAAGTTCTCATCAGAAGAAGACTTCTTTGATGATGCTGCCTCGTTGTCATCAACTCTTGATCTTGATCAGCTCCTTGAGACAGAAGCAGAAGAAGACGATATAGTACACGACACTATTCCTCAACGCCGAAGTTCTCGAAGACCCTCCAGTTCGGATTCTCTATCTCTATCCATGTTGTTGAAAGATGACATGGACATGTCAGAGGTTTGTGGTGATAATGGGGACAACTTCAAGTTTGAGTCGTTGCGATCGTCACGATTAGTCCCAAAACGTCGTACTTCTCGGAGAAATTCCATGGGCGGGTTGTCAATGTCAATGGCGAGCATCTCACATGGAACGGGGAATACAACTGGCCAATGTCCCTTCAAACATGGTACTGTCTATTCTGGACCTTATCCTGGGTATGCTCATGGAAATCCCAAGCGAGGCATCTGCCCAAACGGCTGTAAGGCTATGAATAGTGATGTAACTGATGATGAAAGTACCGCCGAGACGATGATGCGCGAGGCAATGGAGTATCTTGAACTCTATTATCATGAAAGGAGTGAGGATATGAGCGGAACAAAAGGATTTCTACCTAAGAAGGAGAGGATGGCTCAAGTGAGGAAAGCTATCCACGAGACTGGGAGTTATGCGCATACTTTTGATGAGCTTGGTAAGTTTTGTTCTTCATAAAATGAGAGACGTGATCATATGTCTTGCATGCACTCTAACAATATCGGCTCGCTCTTTCATATTTTCATTAGAACATGGTGCTCGTGTAGCATGGAGGAATGCCCCAAAATGCAGCAATCGAAAGTACTGGCAACAGTTAAAGCTTCTAGACTGCAGAGATGTAGACACTAACGAGGGGATGTATGGATCATGCATCAAGCATCTAACAAAAGCGGTTGCATGCGGATCTGCAGAGGCTTACGTCACAGTGTTTAGACCCACGAACCCAGGAACAGGTGAAGGGCCAGCTATTTGGAATGAACAACTCCTTTCATACGCTGCCTATAATCAAGATGGGAAAGTTATTGGCGACCCAAAGAATGTAAGTTATCTCTGTGCATCTATCCTCCTGTTCCTATTCATTTCCCTCACATTAATTTTCCTTCAGCTGAGATTCACTCAGATGCTTGAGGAAAGATTTGGATGGAAGGGTCCTCCCGATGGGAAACAAGGGCCTTACGACTATCTCCCTTTAGTCATCCAGTCTAGTCCCAACGATGCCCCTCAATTATTTGACGTGCCATTGGAATGTGCTCCCGAAGTTCATATTCATCATCCTGAGCATCCCGAGCTTTCTGAGTTAAACATGTGTTGGTATCCAATCCCTGCTGTTTGTGCTTTGGACCTGACAATAGGCGGGATCGTTTACAGTGCAGTACCTTTCAACGGATGGTATGCCAATACGGAAGTGTTACGGGACTTGACTGACGTCAGTCGGTACAATATGCTTGTCCCAGTAGCGAGAGCGCTCGGACTTGATCCAGATACTAAACCGGGAGACGAACCCTTGTGGAAAGATGAGGTGATGACTGTTCTCAACAAGGCAGTTTATCACTCATTCAAAGTTTCTAAGATTGCGGTAAGTTCATATCAACCCCCAATAATCACTTTCCCTTCTTGCTCCTCTTTGAATTCTCTAACGTTTGTTCATTTGCTGCCACATAACATAGATGATTGGCCACCATCAGTTAATAGATATGTTTTGGCTCTGGTACAACGACGAAATGCGCCATCGACGTTACTGTCCAGTAAACTGGAAGTGGGTCATTCCACCCATGTCATCTTCAACCAACGAAGCATATCGTGGACTGAATAAGGCTCTTGAATATACGCTCAAGCCAGCCTACGTGGGTGGCAAAAACTTCCTCACCCTCGAAAGAGAACACTTTGGCAATCGAGACACAACAGAGTCAATGAAAATGTTTTTCAAAGCAGCTCACTTGGCAATGTTCTTCAAGCGCTGGATCAATCGGTTTAGACTGGAGAGGCAACCAATACTGATTCTCTACGCCTCTGTAACAGGCAATGCTGCCGCATATGCATCCAAATTGGGATCTATCCTTCGGGAGTGCTCACAAGTGACATTCTTTGATTGCTGTGGGACAAACTCAGCTGACGACCTCGAGGTCATGTCTTTGGTCAAATCAGCTTCCCTGTGTATCTTCATCTCGTCAACTCAAGGAAATGGCGAGCTTCCTTCTCTGTCTCGCAAGTTCTTTTCGACTCTTTTTGGCAAGAAAGGTCATGTACTGCTGGACAAGAACTGTGCCGTTCTAGGTTTCGGAAGTTCTGCCTACCCGATATTTTGCGGTGCAGCTACCGAGTTGTCAAAAAAGATCGCCGAGAATGGAGGTTGGGAAATGATACCTAGTGGATTGTGCGATGCCGTTAAAGGCGAGGACATTACGTTTCAAACCTGGACAGCGACGTTGTTGGACAAGTTGGCTTGCATGCCAGATGCATCTCCTTTGGTAGTGCAGCTTTCTGAAAGAATGAATGACCACGATCACGTCGACACTAGGAGACAAATTATTCTTGAATCTGTAACTGTCCAAATTTTCTCATCGAAACAAGTGAAGGAGGCTGCTGCAAATACATTCATGTCAAGGTCATTGTCGAGACGACGCAGCAGTCTTGCATATCAGCGTGCTGTCTCGTCAAGGCGTAGCTCAGCTGCTTCTTCTGGTGAAGAAGAAAAGAAGGATGATCCAAAAGATGTAGATGAGAGAATCAATGAAGCAATTGCGAATGCACTGCAAACATCTCGTCGTCGCAAGGATGTACTTGAGGGCCTGATCTTGGGTCGCGTGGACCTTTTGGGGGGGAAAGAGAGCGAGAAAGGTACAGGTTTGGGCGATGATGACTCAACTAATCATGCTCGCAGAAAGACAAGCCTCGTGACCATCGATTTGGCTTCCTGTGGTAATCCACCTTATCAACCTGGTGATCACGTTCAAGTCTACCCTCACAACACAATTAGCGAAGAGAAGCTCGGAGCATTCATTGGGCATCTAGCCGGTGAATTGAGCCTTGATGATCAAATGTACGTGACACTAGAGAATGAAGAGGTTTCTCTTGCCGAGATTGCCGTCACAGCGCCCATTCTTTATCACAATATCGACCAGCTTGTGTCTGTAGATTCCTTCTTGAAGACTCAAGCTTCAATGGAAGCCCCGATTCCTACACAATCGTGCCTAGACTTAGCTTCTCTTGCAACAAGCGCAAAAGACAACGCCTTGTTGAAAGAGTTAGGGAGTAACAAAGCAGAGTACGATAAGATGATTAGCTTGTATGGAATGAAATGGATGGATGTTTTCAACATTTTCCCGTCGTTATCAGGGCAAGTTACACTGTCGTTTCTACTATCGTCCATGAAAATGAATCATCCACGGTCATACTCGATTGCTAGTTGCAAAGCACGCGTTGGCTCTGAGATCAATTTAGTTGTAGGGAGTTTCATTTATTCACGTGGAGGTTCCAAGAAAGAAGTAGGTGTTTGCTCTAACTTTTTGACGAACGTAAACGAAGGCGATGAAATCACGTTCAAAATTGAGAGCAACCCTTCCTTCCATTATCCTCTCGATCCGAATGCACCACTTCTATTCATTTGCACCGGTACAGGTTTTGCTCCTATTCGTGGTCTGCTACAAATGCGATCGTACTACAGATCAAGAGGTGAGAAGATGGGCACGGCTTATCTGGTGTTTGGTTCTCGCTCGAAAAGGGAAGGTCTCTTCGAAGATGAAATAGAGCAGTTCATTAATGAAGGTACTTTGACAGATGCGTACAAATGTTACTCTCGCGAGCCAGGGATGAAAAAACAATATACAACCGACATCATGAAGAATGAGGAAATCGAACAAGTCTTGTCACCAATCGTATCAAGCCTCAATGGTCATGTATACATCTGCGGCTCTGCGCATATGTATGAGATGTGCACATGTGTTATGATTGAAATGACATCAAAATTTCACGTGTTGAAACTCAATGAAGAAGGAAGACTTCACTGCGATGTGTTTGGTGCACTCAACCCTGCTGGATCAGTTATTGCTCGAAGTAGGTCGGCAAGTATCAATGAAGGATCAAATCTTCCTTCTCGAAGAAGAAATCGTGTTAAAAGTCGTAAAACCAAAGCATATCGGCACAGCACGACTGCGTCAGCGTCAGACATTGATATCAGCTTGCTGAATCTCAAACCGGTCAAGCTTCCAGCCAAAAAGACGACCGTTTGAGCTCAATCACGAAGATGGGTTAGGGTTAGGGGGGAGAGAGAGAGAGAGAGAGAGAGTTGTGTAGTCATGTGTTACTGATAGAGGTAGAGGAGTTAGGTAACATCGGATTATGAAGCATTCCAGAAGGGGATTAGTTTGCAATATGGGTAATATAATGTGCGGTGGTTGCCGGCCAACATGAGTTAGAGTAGGGATTAAATCGAAGACGAAGACATATCATGACCAATAAACTATGTCACCATTACCCTGCTCATTTTCAGAGTTATGCTTACCACAATATTCAAAAAATAACCACTGTGCTGCGTTGAAAAGCCAGTTCACACTACCATGATGCTTATTTACTCTTGATCACGATACTGTTTGTCAATATTTACGTGGTATTCATCTAGTTACTATTTACATAGACATAGATATATGAAGAGCATTTCAACGCGGGACATGAGGGTCGGCAATGTGAATAGAAGTAGAGCAATGACACTTGGCTACTGCTATCTTCCCTCTCTGCAAAAGAAGATTCCAGATTCACATGCCGCTGTGCAGATGATCTGGCACATATGTCGGTCGAGGCGAGATTTTGATATTGATTTTTTTCTGATAGTAATTTTAAACTGCGATTTCGACCTTTCTCGAATATTGAATACTTCTTCAAGTACGTTGTATTCCAAAGCAGATTATCATGCCATTCATCCGTAGCATTTGCTCTTGCACGTTCAAAGCGATCTCCAAGATCTTTGGTCTCTCTCGGGTATGCAATAACAGGGCACGCCGCAGCGATGACCAAATCCAAACGCCCAACGACAGGGCATCGGTGCTTTTTAGCATAGAGCCATCACTACAGGAGTCGTCAATCGCTCCAATGTCATCCTTGCTTGTGTCGGAGCCATCATCGAGCATGATTGGATACGGAACTGAAGAATCGTCATCGCCCGATTCAGCTGACCTAGGCAAAATTTTCTTCTCTGCTAACAACTCTGCCTCTGTCTTTGCGCAGGATATTAGCGATGACAGCAGCAGTGAACATGGAGACGAAAATGGAAGTGGCAGTGCAGGAGCTCTCGTCACTCCTTTTGAACACGATGCGAAGAATATTGTCAGTATTATGCAGAGCAATGCCAACTTTAGTGACGTCACTGGACCAAATTGTACCTCGGAGCTACGTCCATACAACCTCAATGTCACTCACTTTCATGAGGACAGCCATACTTCATTTGACTTGGGAGCATCCGTTCAAAGCATTACTCCCAGTGAGGCAGGTACTGCAAACACGGGAGTTTCATCCGTGTTCAGGGTAGATACTAACATCGCCGCAGATGGTTCTCCTTCGAGCTCAGTCAATAGCCTCGAATCAATTGTGGCGAAAAAGTATCCAGTTACCCCATACCCCAAACTTGCAGTCTTCTCCTCTCCAACGATCGAGGCTAAGAAGCGAACTACCAAACTTCCAAAGTCGGTGATTGCAATGAGACGAGGCGTCGTTAAAATGAGAGTGGGACACATTCAGAAGAAGCTCGACAGGCAACTTCAAGACGGAAATAATTGTTCGTGAATCGATATCTATGTCTATGTCATTTGTCATTTGTCATTCTACAGTTGCTTCAATTTGTATTATGCCAAGACCGAGGCTTTCCTTCAGCGATGATAGTCAACATATTCACCACCTAAAATAAGCTTCTTCTATGCGGCGACAACCGAAAGCCTACAATCTATATCTCAAAACATTCTATCCAAGCAGCAACATAGGCTATTCCAATCCAACAGCTCCCCATTCAGTTTTGTAGATTTCATAGTCAGTAAGAATCTCCTCATCTTTTCTGATATCTCGAGTAGCATAAAACATCGCCGTCATACTTGACATAGGAAGGGCATTCACTTCGTCTTCATCATCTCCAGTATTCATCAAACTTGATATGTTGATAGCCAAACAAATATGATAGTCTCCCCCCTCTTGGAACTGTTGAGTCCATGTCCATTCCATAACATCACAGGCCATCGTTCTGGGTAGAGCAAATACAAATTGTCGAAAGGATGGCCCATCAGGAAAGACTACATCCGAGTTTGAACCGTCATGGACAAGTTCACCTTTTTGTATGTCACGTGATGCGAAGATGCCTCGTCCCTTTCCTGGAGACAATTTGGCGTAGAAGGGCGGACGTTCATTCTTTTTGAATGTATATCCGTCGGTAGGAGGTATCGGATCATTAAAGGAGGTAGTACTATCGACATGTTGATTGTATTGTTCTCTCATTGAGAGCCACTGGTCTAAAGTTGGAATTGGCTTGGTATCATCGTATGCATGTGATGAACAATTGAAGTGAGTATACATTTCGTGAAAAGAAGTGGTTTCCCACCCGCTGGGAAGATTCGTTTTCATCTTCCTTTTGGTCACTGGTCGAATAAAGTGTGTTTTTGTTTCCATATTTTGTTTGGTATTGTTTGTTACTGCTTGCATCATATGGTGGCAGCTAGAGAAGAAAAGATGGCAATCCAATGGAGGATGATTGTTATCAAGGTCATAGCTCGATACGAACGATAGCAGCAGATGTAATGCGAAGAAGATTATTCGACGGATGGCTCTGGATTTATGTTTGTTTCCATGGCTGTTGATGCTGACGCCACTGCAGTGTGGTACCGTCGCAGCAACTGCATTTGTCAACATTGTTAGGCTTGACTTGATGCTTGTGAGATTATTGATCGCTCGGGTCGATTGTTATTGTTCGATGTACGCTGGAGTATAATAAGCTTTCATAGATTGCTGTGCTGCCTACCTTGTCATAAATGGTTTTTGATGATGTGAGTGCAACACCTCTCCAGCTGCGCCTTATGGGTGAAGATGACAAGAGGTGCTCACTCTCACACGAGTCTGCCGTTATGCCACAAGACAGGCTCCCGTCCGTCCGGTATCTTTGTACTGAATTCCTACGTTAAACATATGAGGAATCCCATCACATGTCTTTTCGCGATCGAATCTACGTGTCATCCTAACGTGGAACCAATTCAAAACCTACTCAGCAAGACCACAACCACTCTCTCCAGACCGTCCATCCCAGCACAGGAAGCTAGCCCATGCTAAAAGCGTGCCAGTGACGAGGTGACAGCGAAAACAGGAGGAAGTAGCGCAAGTCAGTCATCTTCATCTTCATCCCCCTGGTGGCTCAGGGATAATATCTAGCTGATAACTGTTCGCGCAAGAGTCAAAACATCCATGCATAGAAAACCTGATCGATCTACCGCGCCGGGTAACTTGTTCTTCGTGTATGGTGACATCTTATTACGAGCATATTGTACATAAGATTGGCTGAGGATTGTCGATCATCGTACAGAAGAGGATTACTGGTATGGTGGAGCCCATCCTCCTCTTTCTGGCGCACTCTGGATCTTGGATCTCCTGCTTTTTGCTTATTGCATTATTTTGCCATCGCCGTTCTTCTTGCCTGCATTGCCTTGCATTACGGCTGGACACACTACCATACTACGGCATTACCCTTGAGCGCAGCCGACCGACAGAATTATTATTTCAGCATTTTACTGTTTTAGAAGAAGCGTTGGTTCAAAATGAGCGAAGATAATATGAGCAACAAATCAGTTTGTGCTTCCTGCGGTATCGCAGAAGTTGATGAAGTCAAAATGAAGGAATGCGTCACTTGTGATCTCGTTCGATACTGCAGCGATGCATGAAAGCAGGATCACAAATCTCAACACGTAGAAGCTTGCAAGAAACGAGCGGCTGAATTACGTGATGAATTATTATTCAAGCAGCCGGAAAGCAGCCATCGTGGGGACTGCCCAATCTGCTGTTTACCTCTGCCGCTTGATGTAGATAAATCTATCATTATGAGTTGCTGCAGCAAATTGATTTGTAAAGGCTGCCATTATGCCAATAAGATACGAGAGGCGGAAATGAGGCTTGAACACTCATGCCTATTCTGTCGCAAACCCACAGTCGCAACTGATGAAGAATGTGATAAGCAAAGGATGAAAAGAATAGAGGCGAATGATCCAGTTGCTCTACGCCGCGAGGGAGTTGTGCAATACCACAAAGGAGACTATAGCAGTGCATTTCAGTATTTTACAAAGGCTGCTGAATTAGGAAATGTGGAGGCGCATTATAGGGTGGCAGTTTTGTACGATGAGGGGCATGGAGTTGAGAAGGAGAGGAGGAAGGAAATTTATCATCTAGAAGAGGCTGCTATTGGTGGTCATTCGGATGCTAGGTTTAATCTTGGATGTCACGAGTGGAACAATGATAATAAAGAGAGAGCAGTGAAACATTGGATCATCTCCGCCAACCTCGGAGATGATGAATCAATCAAAGAGCTAATGGATTACTTTAGAGAGGGATGTGTCAGCAAAGATGATCTTGCTGCTGCTCTCCGTGCACACCAGGCTGCTGTAGATGCAACCAAGAGTCCACAGAGGGAGGCAGCCGAAGAATATTATCGAATTTAGGACGAGGATTGTTGAAATCATAACAACTTGTTGTACAAGTAGATGTATAAGTTTAGCTCTACTCTCCAATCACCCTCTTGAATACTCGACTCAACACTCGCTCCTTCTTCTTACCATTCTTCAAATCTAACGAACGAAGATTTCTCAGGCTCCCATTTCTCACATGCATGTCTTTTTCCGGTCGAATCCAAGTCGAATCTACGTGTCATTCTAACGTCGGAACGAATACAAAACCCGAGCGAGATGAGTCAGCAAGAAGCATACCTGGTAGCTCTCTCCAGACAACGTCCTCCCAGCCATACTAACATGGCGTGATATGAGGTGAAAGCGAAAGCATGAAAGCAGGAGGAAGTAGTACAAGCCAGTCATCTCCATCTCCCTAAGATGACAATTAATCCCTTCAACCTGCCACAAGTGGTTAAGAATTACCTCCCATGGCAGAGGCCCAGGGTTACCTGGCGAACAAGTCAAGTCATCCATGCTTAAAAGGTAGTGATGACTTCTTGCCCTATCCTTAAATATTTGAGCGTGTGATGCTTCTACATACATATCTCCATTCATCATCATCTCATGGTACCACTCCCACCTCTTCTTGGATCTTTCGTCCCCTCCATTTGTATCCTCTCAAACCGTTTCTTCCTCCACGCCTCATCGTCTGACTTCCAGTGAATACATACATCTGGCGTTGTAGGTGACCACAATATGCATTCGTCGTCGTCATCGTCCTCCTCTTCTTCCTCTTTAGCTTTATTATTATTGCCATCCCGATCTTCTCTTTGTATTGAATTAGTTGCATCATCATGCCCTAAACCAACAGCAATCCTTGCAGCAATCTCTCCAGTCCCAGAAGGAGTCAAAGTCTTGGTATACGCACCCCTAAAATTCCGATGATGGTACATGTCCGTGATATGATGAGCAACCACATAATCACTCAATCCGACCCGTTCACATGCAGCCAAGTTTGGTCCATTACGGAATGCATCTCGGAAATAACAAATGGCTGATCCAAGTGAGGATAGTAATCCAGGTTGATTGGTAAACCCATCTTGGAATGTGTCACGTGTTGTATTGCAGAGGATGTTGATTGCTAGTAGTTTGCCACAATCTTCTTCGTCATCATCATTATTGCTGTTGTTGTCATCCATTGCCATTAATCTCTTTGCCTCTTGATATTCTTCATTAATAATGGTACCATTTCCATCAATCAAATTGGCAGCCAACATATCCTTCTCGGATAATTCCCATCGCGTCAATTGTCCAGATGGGCCATCATTCCTTTCGACTGCATCAGTTAGAAAACTTTTCATTTCTGCAACGATGAAGGCTGTTTGTGCTGGTTCGGTTAGTAAGAGGCGATCTTGTTCGGAGGGCGCCATGGCATGATGTTGTGTTGTGGTGATGGCTGGTGATGGTTGTTTGTGGATAGCATGATGATGATGATGATGTGATGTGGGCGGCTGTAGTAGAAAGGATTCAACAGCCGCCGGATGATGATGATCTTGCGCTGCACAAAGTATCACGATGATAACAACAACAATAAGAGCAGTTAGTGGTGGTGCAATTAGTATTCTGGTCGACAACATCTTCAGCGGCATTAGCTTCTTTCCATTGCACCATGCAAGAGATTTCCGCTTCAAAAAGATGATTGACGCCAAGAGTTCCCGCCAAAACAGTCCCTTCTCTACATATCTGAATCTTACATCTCAGTACAGCGAACCTCACATACGTCGGAACCAATACATCTTACAGTAAGTATCCGTATCCAAACTTAGCGATCCGGGCTCCACAGAATAATTCAAAAATTCCCCCCCGTTGAATCATTTCCAAAAATTTCACACACATCACATGCATGTCGAGGAATGAACCAAGCGTTGTGCCCACTTTGAAAATAATGCCCCGTGTTGTTAATCCATCTTCCTCTACCAAGGCCGCCGCCTCCGCCTCTAACGATGATGACGGTGGTCTCAAGCCGCCACCGCTGCCCGAACCCACCATTGTTGATGCTACAGCCGTCGCCACCACTGGCACGACCGCCCCCACCGTTGCCGTTGCCGTTGGATCACAAAAACTAAAGACTCTCCAACGGTCACTCAAATCGACCATTCAATTCAAATCGGACCTTAGTAAATCGACTCGGTCGACGTGGTCGTGCGGTATTTTGCATGCTAGTATTGTCTCTGCGCCTCCCACTATTGGTGGTGGAGTGACGACGAGCAATAATTCGGCAACTGCGGCGAATAATACTAGCGGAGGAGGAGCAGTCAAGGAAGAACATTGCTTCGTTTGGATCTCCAATTTGTTTCATTTGGATAAGGCTTTGGATCATTTGAAGAAATTTGGGTTTTATAATGATGCTTCCTCCTCCTCCAATGAGAATAAGGATGATGATGCCAAGCCCGCCGCCGCCGCAGTTGGTGGTGGTGGTGAAGGCACAACAACCACCTCCTCCAACAGTAGCAATGTAACCTTCATCCCCTACTCCTCCCGCTCCAACTGGTGTTACAAATACCCCATGGCATTCCCCAATATTCATGTCGATTTAGAGGGCAATGTCAGCGGATATCCATACTGGAGCTCTGACGGATCTTCCGCTATGCAGAATAATATTCCCTTTGGGAATGCTGCTTCTTCTTCGAGTGGTGTGTTTGGTGGATTATTGAGTGGTACCAAGAGTGGAACATCGTTCAAACTCCTAACTACTTCTACTTCTACTACAGCTGCTGCACCAACATTGCCACCCCTCCCCATGACAATCGGAACAGGCAACACGGAAAAACTCTTTCCAAACGCCTCTCTATCCAACGATGCACGATCTCAATTGCATTCTCAGATTTACACCTACTTTACTTGGCTCAAGACTGAATTGATGATTCAATCGTCTCCTAATGTAATGATGATGGGGAATGATCATAGTAGTAATGCTATGATCAATGGGATTGGGAGTATGTTGTCCATGATGGAAGGTACCTTTGGTGAATCTGTTGCTACCAATAGTGCTGCTGTTGCTGCTTCTGCAGGTGGTAAAAAGAGAAAGGCATCGTCTCAGAGTATGATGGCCATGATGGTGGCGGAGGATACACCTCCACTATTGGAACGTGGGTTGATTGAACCGTTGAATCAGTTGGTTGTGGAGACTAATGTTGCCGCCGCCGCCGCTGCTGCAGCTGCTGGTAACAATGATGCAGCAAACGAGGAAGAGGAGCAGTCATCATCCTCATCCCCCAAACGACGCAAGACACAAAAGGGTGGTAGTGGAGCAACTTCTGGTAATGGACGCAGCACGGGTGCTGGAAGTGGTGGCAATGCCCCACTTGACTTTGACGATATGTACAACCGCCTCTTGACTTTCAAGGCTCAATTTGGTCATGTGAATGTACCCCAGGGGTACAAGGAGGATAAACAGTTGGGATCATGGGTGACGAATATTCGATACAAACGCAAGTGTTTGCAAAAGAGTGGTCAGGCGTATGAAGTGGACGATGAGGAGGATGAGGCTGATTTGTTGGGAGGAGGAGGAGGGATGGATGCCATTCCTGGCTTTGATGCCACAGCTGCCAACATGATGGGAATCGATTTGGGCGGCATGATGGCTGCCTCCAACACTAAAAGGAAGGATGGACCTGCAGGCAAACCCAAACGTAAGAAGAAGCGTCTTTCCCAAGAGCGCATCGCTCAACTCGATAGTATCGGCTTTGCTTGGTCTCATGACAAGCAGTACAAGAGTTGGGATGAGCGATTCAATGACTTGCAGGAGTACAAGCGTGTGAATGGTAATACGCGTGTTCCTCGTTCGTCTGGTTCGCTTGGTGAGTGGGTGCATATGCAGAGGAAGATGTATCATAAGAGTGATAAGAACTTTATGGCCAAGAGGGCACCGAGATTGGAGTCAATGTGAGTATCATTTGATATGATGTTGGATGTTTTGTGTGTTCTCTACTACTATTGTACTCACACATTGTCATCTTCACTTGCACACACACAAACTACTATACACAGTGGTTTCGAATGGCGCACAAGGAAGTATGACCTAGTCAGCTGGGACGACAACTTTCAAAATCTCGTCAAATTCGGTACCGAGAATCAACACTACAACGTCCCCTCTCCCATGGATGTGACACAAGAGGAAGTAGGTGGTGCTAGTACCCAAGAGCAGGAGGAAGCCAATCGCTTTTACAAATGGGTCAAACGTACTCGTGCCGAGTATAAAAGTTTGATGGGTGGTAAGAGTTCGAGGATGTTGACGGAGGAACGTGTGGCGAAGTTGAGGCAGATTGGTTTCATTGTGTAGAGAGAGATGATTGATGGTGCATGCTGTAGCGCGCACATCATGGGGATGAGAAGTGGGGGGCTGTACCAATGATTGTTGTGTCAGGGCAGATTGCATTCACAGCATGCGTCTCTTGTGGTAGATAATAAATGGAGAGATATTCATATTCATATAAGTAAATGGTTTTATGTTACATCACGATCTATCTTTTTCAATTCCCTTATCAGAGTAGTATTCTTTCATTCATTTGTACATGATGTGGTGTCATCGACGCGTGTGTTCTTTATTGTGATGACCTCACTCTAGCTGTAGCTGCGCTCTCTATGACATATCATGACCGCACCAGTCTTTCTTTATATAAACATCTCTTATCTTGATTGTCCCTGTACTGACATCATCTATACATGACTAGAAAGAGAACCAGCCCCACCATAGTATCTCCATTGTGTCGTGCTCTGCCCAGTTCTCCCTCTCTCTCTCTGCATGCTTAACAACTATTATCCAGAGCACACCTCATATAACTCGCTACAGCCTTACCACATGAAAACCCTTCAACCTCTCTACCACCCATGGTGCACTTCTTGAAGAGAGAATAGGATTCTTGACATGCAAGGCGAGAGCTGCTGGAGCGATGATGTGATGTGGCGAGTTTGGTGGATTCTGATGTCGTGAAGATTGGTGGTGTTGACGACGTTTCTTCGTGGTGGTCGCTGTGTAGAGGCATTATTGTGGTGGGTGACGATGACATTGTGTTTAGGATAATAGTATTATGGGATTGGTTGTTGCTTTATTGGATGCCTTCTATTGTGCGTTGTTCCTTGCTGCTTTTTTATGCATACAACTGCATGGCCTCGACGACTGTGTGAACGATTGTTCTTCACGATCAGTTCTTTGGCGAGCAAGTTGTGGCACTTTGTCTGTGTTTAGGGGGACGACCCGTCTAAATTTGTCATTTGTTAGGAGTAGATCGAACAAAAGCTGTCATCAAAAAGGGATTTGCCCCGCGTGCCCCATCATTACAGGCGGTAGGAGTCGTTCACGCTCTGCTGATGGCTTCCTGAGGCGGTCATCGGAGTGGCGGCTGGGAGGCTGGTTGGCTGGTTGGAGTTCACGTAGGAATCGGTATCTATTTGCCCGGGTTCCCATCTTGACACCTGCGACAAGCCCCCATGCCATCTTGATCTTGACTCAAGACACAAGCGGCCCTCTCCGTGCACGACAAGTTGAGTCACCCAACACACCTGGATATGGAGACAATGCCCGAGTCATAAGAATTCTTGACCGACCCATCATCATGTCAGAAGCAGAAGAGGCGCTGCTCTCCTCTTCTTCGTGAAACAATGAGTCACCTCAAGTCATTTTCGACAACCAAAGAGTGGTACCGACCGCACATCAATCAAGAAGTATACGAACAGCAGAAGAGACGGCAGCTCGTATAGTAACATGCTATACATAGTAGGACAAAATGTCATCCGAATACGACGCAGCCATTGCCTTCATGAGACAATTCCACGCACGTCAAGTAGTGACAAGACCATCCGAAGCACCACGTTCTGGTGGCACTCTTTCGTCCATTGATGAGGGTAGAAGTAATAATAGTAATAGTTGTTTGCAGAAGAATAGAATAGTGAGAGTGGGAACGGTTAGATGCTTGGTGGAGCTAGAGAGAGGAGGAAAGCATTAGATGTGTGTAGATAATTGTGTAAGAGCAAGAGCAAGAGGGATGTGTACATATAGCAGCTTGAGCACAAACATAAAGATTAGAAGTGGAGACATTATGAATTACAAGAGCATGAGAGAACGTGTATATCGAATATGAGCAGATTTGTAGAATTACTTTGTATAATAGAAATGACGACATGTTTAAATGAGCAGTATTGTGAATAGTTGCACAGGCACAGCTTTCCTTGTTATCATTATCACCTTTGAGTTTGAGTATAATTGCTGATCGTCAAGAGTAGACTCTCATCACTCTGGAATTACGAATACAATTAGTGTCGGCATGCATTGGGAACAGACTTTTTTCCGGCACTGCGTTCAATTTTCCGTATCGACTCTTCGATCCACCATCTCATAGTCATAGATTCGTCAAAGTTCTGCCCACATTGCACTTGAATCGAGTCGTTATTGAGGCCAATTAGGGCATTATCATCGACTTTCAATTTCCTCCATCATAGGCACATCGGCAAGTTGGCATCATATTTTGACTGCGGTTAGATTTCTAATCTATGCTACACGACCTGAAAGATTATTGTTGGGCATGCTCCCGAGGATGTATCCGAAGAGACCAAAGCAGGCGACAAATCCTCACCGATACATCGCATCGGCGATTCTTTCAGCTACAGTACCAACTTGACATCTTTTGTCAATTCTTCACTGTCACTGATGTTCGCCTGTGCTGTGTTCTCTTTCCAGCCCGGGCAGGTGGATCAACATTGAGAGCCTACATAATGGCAGCTTGATGGCGCCGCCCTTTTCGGGTGTCTTTGCGGAGGATAGGTCACCTGCTTCGTTGCCACAAGCCACATTCTAGCCTCTGTACAATAAGATGTAATGTACTGCCTACCCAAAATAGATGTGCGAAGGGAGTGCCGTAGTCTTGCGTCTGCAGTCTTCATACGTCCAATGATCCTCCCTTCGTGCATGTGTTTAGTATTATTCAAACATGCAAATATGGACAGACGTACAATAAGATACCCTTGCGTTGTGGTCGCGCACCCTCGCAAACAAGAACACAAACCAAGACCACTGTCTCGGCTCTTGTTTCTTGCCTTTTGAAAAGTAAATAGCGACAATCAATCATCATTATCAACAATATCATTCTTCACACCACCACCACTGCAATAGTCACTACCACCGCTCCCACGCCACCAGTCGCTATTAACTTGTTTTATTCAAAATTTAATCAAACAATTACAATAATCAATTACTATTACTATTACTATTCCTATTCCTAACTGTGCACATCTGCAGGATAGGCAAGACAGTGCAGAAGAGTGCAGTGCAATACAACAATGTTTTGGACACAGGCTTTTATCTTTTCGATATACTTTCGCTGTGGTCGAAGCTGCGTATGCTGAGCCTTTTGTTAATTAAGTGTAATGGCAAGCACAAACATAACGCCAACTGCAATATCTCCTAGGCCCAGCACGGCTGCCACACTACTGGGATCTTCGGCGGAATTCAACTGAGTGCTCAAAGGTGCAGGTGGATTAGCCACTGGGGTAGGCTGAGGGCTCGAAGGATTAGCCGTTGGGCTAGGAAGAGCAGTATTACTACCACATACATCACAATTACTGGTTGTTGTGACAGCTTCTGCGGCATAAAGACTCGAAAAAATACCGTCGATCGGATATACGATGCGAAATGACGTGTCAATGGTTGAATCGTATTCACTGAAGAACAACTTTTGTTGAATGCTTTGGAGTGTATCCAAGTCTGTAACTTGTTCCTGGTTTTCGTCATTGCGGAGTATGGTCAGGTAGGTCTTGGCTTTATATGGAACTGCCAGTGGTTCAGATGATACTTGAGTCCAATAATCATATTTAACGCAGGTATTGGGTGACACGGACACCGTCGTAGCAAGATCGAATTTAATTTCGCTGGATGTTTCCATTGTTGTAGAATCCTCCTCGGTTTCAGACTCTTCTAATGAATGTGAATAGTCAAACCTTGCTTCAGCTTCCACTGATGCCTTCGCAAATATGACGCCTGTCTCGGCTTTAGCCCTGACAGAAACTCCCGCAGCATATTTATTTGTTGTAGAGGAAGTAAAGCTTTTTGAGACTGTCATTGATTGTGAATTCCCAATCGCGATTGACATTTTTACTTCGTGGTCAGTAGTGACGCGGTCAGCGCAATTGCTGATGATTCCATTGGATGTCGACGATACCTTCTTCGTGTCGATATCATTGAGAGGAGGTTCAAACTCAAAATCCTTGACTTCGTACTTGAAGATGTACGGTTTGGACGGACTGGGAGAAGGAGGCGTGGTTGGGGTAGAGCATTGAACATCCTTCGCGGTGACAAATTCGTTTTTAACACACTCGCGGATAGTGGTAGATCCAGCAGGACAGGCACATTTGACAAAGTCTCCCAGCCGTTTTTGCAAATGAATGTCACATAATATGATTTTCCGTCCTTGAGATTGTGAGAGCCCTCTTCTATACTTCCCTCCCATTTTTTGTCAGAATAACCATTACCAGGATATGGATTCAGCCTAAGATAAATATCATAGTAGTCATCGCTGCCTGTGACCTTCCAAATCAACTTAGCGCCATCGTCACTAGAAGTTGATTTGGGAAGGTAGCATGGTCTAAAATCTTTGTAGCCAGAATTCTTGATGTCGATGGACCACGAACCTTGACACTGCGAGAATGCCGGGCGAAGAAGTACGAGAGGGCAACAAAAGATGACGAGAGGGGAGATGCACTTCATGGTGTCGTACGGATGAAGTAGTTGAGAGGTATGGTACTTGGACGAAATAGCTTTTCGATTCTCTGGGTCTGGAAATATTATGAACTCATCTGTGTGATGAACTTGTGTTGTGTCGTGGGGTATGATGAGAGCACGGCCCAGACGTGAACGTGAACCGGTGCACGGCTGCAAGAGCAAGATCAAGATAGACGCAAGACTGAACGGTGAACGGCTGCAAGATAGACGCAAGACCACATCACGCCTCACGATTTGCAATTGCAAGTAGCAAGACCACACCCCACACCTCGATACACATCTGATGACGGTCAGGAGTGTTTACCATAGCATAGTCACGAAAGAAGCACTGGGCCGATGGGGATTGAAACAGGTCGAAGAGAAGAAGGCATGTTGTGCAAGGGAGCAAGTTGCCGCATCAGGAGAAAACTTGCGGATAGATTGTAAAGAAGCATATGTGTTGGAGAGGAAGGTCGAGAGACATCTTTGAGTGGGCATATGACATATATTTATCCTTTGTTAACTGCATACCTCCCTAAGTAGCCCAATTTACGATAGCCCTCACATTTATTAATTTCTATTAGTGATTGTGCTTATTGGAATCTTCAGCTTTCTGCTGTTTCCTTTCAGGGGTGCTATCATGCTGTCTTGTTTTTCGTGCGTAGCCCTGCTCATCACCCATTCAAGCTCCTCAAGTTCAAGCATTTACATAGCCCCACCAATAGCAGCATACAAGAGCTCTTCAGCTATGGCTGCACCGATTCCTCTCGCCCCTGCTTTCGCGACCCCTTAGCAAAGCTCTCCACATTACCATCAGTCGCATTCTTATTCTGAAGTAATTTGACCACATCAAGTTTCTTTTCGACAGCAACATCAAGTGGCGTGATCCCTTCATTATTTTTGGCATTCAATTCGGCCCCGTATTTGATCAACATTTTAATCACATCAACATGTTTCATTCCAATAGCCTTGTGAAGCGGCGTATTCCCACTATTACTTTTGGCATTGATGTCGGCCCCCTTTTCTATCAACAGCTTGGCCACATCAATATGGCCATGATAGCAAGCCGAATAAAGCGGTGTGCCTCCACCATTATTCTTGGCATTGACTTTTGCCCCGCATTTAATCAACAGCTTGGCCACAATGATATGCCCATTACTGCAAGCGTGATGGAGCGGCGTATACTCGTCATTATCCGTGGTATTGACGTCAGCCCCGTTTACAATCAACAGCTTGATCACATTGACATGTTCATTATTAGATTGGATAGCCTTATGGAGCGGCGTATTCCCACTATTACTTTTGGCATTGATGTCGGCCCCCTTTTCTATCAACAGCTTGGCCACATCAATATGGCCATGATAGCAAGCCGAATAAAGCGGTGTGCCTCCACCATTATTCTTGGCATTGACTTTTGCCCCGCATTTAATCAACAGCTTGGCCACAATGATATGCCCATTACTGCAAGCGTGATGGAGCGGCGTATACTCGTCATTATCCGTGGTAATGACGTCAGCCCCGTTTACAATCAACAGCTTGATCACATTGACATGTTCATTATTAGATTGGATAGCCTTATGGAGCGGCGTATTCCCACTATTACTTTTGGCATTGATGTCGGCCCCCTTTTCTATCAACAGCTTGGCCACATCAATATGGCCATGATAGCAAGCCGAATAAAGCGGTGTGCCTCCACCATTATTCTTGGCATTGACTTTTGCCCCGTTTTTAATCAACAGCTTGGCCACATCAATGTGGCCAATTGCAAGCCGAATAAAGCGGCGTACCTCCGCCATAATTCTTGGCATTGACTTTGGCCCCGCATTTAATCAACAGCTTGGCCACATTGATATGCCCATTACTGCAAGCGTGATGGAGCGGCGTATACTCGTCATTATCCTTGGCATTGATGTCAGCCCCGTTTAATCAGCTTCCTTACCAAATCAACGTAGCCTTTTTTGCTGGCATTATGCATGATTGAGTGAGAGTGTTGTTGTTGCAATGAAATATCGCTAAGTCACTTTGACTCTGACGATTGTTGCTGCCGTTTTATGAAGCTTCCTCAAAGGTTAGCTGTGTCGTGCCGTGCTCTGTTGTGGGAAGTGTGGTCTTGCTCGCGCTGCACGACAAAAATGTCAATTTATTGTACCTTTTTCTGCAAGACAAGATCAAGATTTATGTTGTATGTGTGAAATATATCTGTCACTGTCACATCAACGCCTCCAATCGAATAGGATTCAACCTCTTGAGGAAGCAGCCGCTGGTATCACAATCGGTACCAACTGAGATGAAACATTGTTTATCCTCCGCAAAGTGAAGTATTACGGCATAGTGATAGTGAGGGCTACCTTCTACCATCTCTACGACACAAGCACAAGCACAAGATCCTCTTGTGGCATTATTGGGATGTACTTATATTTTATGCTGTTTTGCCTCAAACTTAGCCACTTTGACAGCAGATTTTTGACTTGCGCGAACAACATGTTACACTTTACACTACATCGGCATCAACTACGTAAGACGTTTTGCTCCATTCCAACACTCCATCTGGGAATGGCACTTGGGGCCAAAGCAAACACCCATTATTGTAATAGACTTCACTTGTTCGTTCTTCTCCAGAGGCAGGAGCATGGAATACACCGTCGGTAGAATTTCACAAGCGTGTGTAATTCTGATAGATAAACTTCGTGTTTCTTTGGATAATTCACTAGAGCTTGACGACCAAGCATGAACAGGCAATGCGCCTCCGAAAGAATTTTACAAGCGTGTGATCATCTTTTGAACAGAGCAACTCACATATTTCAGCTCAATTGATAAGAGCTTGAGTTCTTTGCAACTTAACTGCAGCGCATTGCTCCAAGAATCTGGCCAAAATAGCATACAAATACAAACGGGCAGCATCATTCCTGTCCCTCTAGAATATGCGTCGTTCCAACACACAAAATATATGATACTGCGATTTTGATCTTGGTCAAATCATTCCACACGTCGGCAAATCCATTGAGCTAGCATCTTTAGCTCTGAAGACGCAATTCATATAATTGTGGTCGTATCGTCATTGCTAGCTTCATAATATGCTCTTATTTTGTGCAAATACCCTTCAAAGAAAGGGGATCGGCGCCGTGATAGATAGGGCACTTTATGATATCATTATCATTGCTCTGCAACTACTGTATTTGGGCCTCGGGCTCGGGCCGGCTCGGGCACTTGTTGTCTGTTGTTGTTGCTGGCCCATCACGATGTCGATGTTGTGTTGTAATTGTAACGTTGTGCGTGCTATCGGCGATCGGCGCATTTCTACTGCGGTCTGATTATTATTACCATCTTCTTTCACCACTTTCCTGGCTTTGGCCGCCTTCCTTGCCTTCCCTGCGGCCTTCTTCCTCGATCCATTGCAAAAAACAAAAGAGTTACCATATTCTCAAAATCGAGACTCATTACCGCTTGTACTTGTACGTGCATCACAAGAGAAAGAATCTCCAAAGTGGTATCGTATCAAGACAGGTATCTCAAATAGTGCGCCATCTGTCTTCATTCGCGCCACCACCACCAATCACAAAACAACCAAGCCAAATCAAGCCACCCCCACACCACCACCCAACTAACAACAACTACCCATCACCATGACAACACGAGTCCCCCTCTCCACAGACGACATAATAGCCTCCTCATCATCCGACGACGGCAAAGACTCTTACTACGCCAAAATTCCAATTCTAAAACGCCGCGCCACCACCACCACTGGCAGCGATTCCAAAAAAGATCCAATATGTGTCATCGTCGTAGGAATGGCGGGTAGTGG
The DNA here is from genome assembly GCA_030544225.1 of Skeletonema marinoi. Classification (NCBI taxonomy): domain Eukaryota; phylum Bacillariophyta; class Thalassiosirophyceae; order Thalassiosirales; family Thalassiosiraceae; genus Skeletonema; species Skeletonema marinoi. The sequence goes on from CM060506.1 coordinate 588,717, forward strand.
CAAGACTACGTTGATGGCGCAGCTTCAGAAGAGTTTGAATTTACGAGATGATGAGGGTGATGATGTGAGTTTTGTAGAGATGTGTATCGCGGTGCATCTGATATTTATATATACATATGTGATCATAAATTGATGGCTGTATGTTTCATGATGTGGCAGTCGTGATCTGCACAGATTGTTGTTATGCTCTTTACATTGGCACGTCCAACTAATTGACATTATTTCTTCTTCGCTTTCTATTTCTCACGTTGCATTGTCAATTGAACCGATGGTCCGTTTTGCAAATATCACAAATAAACGACGTGACTACAACTGCCAAATTATTATAATCTCCATTCCAAATCTCCATCGTATAGAATGCCGCAGCAAACAAAAACAGCAATGACATCGAATCAACAACATCATCACCGCAATCCAAAAGAGTAGGCTACGCAATCAATCTCGATCCAGCCGCAAAGTACATTCCCTTCTCTTCCTCGATCGACATTCGTGACACAGTTGACTACATTGAAGTCATGAGACAACACAAGCTTGGACCGAATGGAGCGATATTGACGTGTTTGAATTTATTTGCTACCAAGTTTGATCAGGTTATGGCTATTTTGGAACGGAGGGCTTTTCCGCTGGAGAATGGTGGTGGTGGTGACGAGAATGATGATGTAGGTGACAAGAAGAGTGATGGTGGTCCAGTAAAAGAGGAAGATGAGGCAAAGAGTAACACAGACGAGACGCAACAACAACAAGAAAGTCACGTCAATGACAACAACACTAAAGCTCTAGATGATGCTGACGACACCACCACGCCAAACTCATCAACAGCAACAACAAACAACTCTCCATTAGACTACATCCTAATCGACACACCCGGTCAAATCGAAGCATTCACCTGGTCCGCCTCAGGAACAATCGTCACATCCGCACTCGCCACAACCTTCCCCACAGTCCTAGCATTCGTAGTCGATACACCTCGCTGCGCAGCATCAGTCCATACCTTCATGTCCAACATGCTATACGCCTGCAGCATGCTCTACCGAGCCAAACTTCCCATGGTGATTGTTCTGAATAAAATTGACATTGTCGGATGTGAATTTGTCAAGGAGTGGATGGAAGATTATGATAGCTTCCAAGAAGCATTGGATGATGCCTCCTCTGCGAATGGATATTCGGATGAAATGGCAGGTGGGGGGAGTGGATATTATGCCTCGTTGACACGTAGTTTAAGTTTGGTATTGGATGAATTTTACAATCATTTGCACAAGGTGGGTGTATCGGCGGCTACGGGGGAGGGTGTGGAGGAATTTTGGACGGTTGTGGAACAAGCGGCGGAGGATTATGAGGAGGGGTATTTGGTGGATTTGAAGAATAGGGTGGAGGAGCAGAGGATGAAGGAGAGGGCGATGCAGAGGGTTGGGGCTAGGAAGTTGGTGAGAGATTTGCAGGAGGATGGACAGTTGTGATGAATAAGAAGAACATATAATACTTATCCATAGAAGCATCGCGATCATATGGTACTTTGTTCTACAGTCTTCATGCTTCGGGCGGAAATCCCATGGTGAAAAAAAAGAGAAGACATCTATCGCATTTTCATTTGTATTAATTCCTACCAAGAAGATCTACGTAGAACCCCTAATTTTTGCAACTGCCATTTTCCGGCAAGAGTGGAACAGAAAACATTCCACTAAAACTACTACCAAAACACACATCACTATGCTCAAAGAAGCGCCGCTGCCAACTAAATACTCCTAATAATGAAGTATCAACGCGCGGCTATAATACTTGCGACGACGGCAGTATTATCGATCTGTCCACTGAGGAGCGATGCGCTTGATACTACGAGTGTGAGCAAGCCTCCTATATCAAGCCCGATGTACGGGTACTGCATCGGATGTGTTGCCTTGATGGCGCACGCAAGCGACAATACTGAGCCGACAACCAAGACGGTATCATCTTCTATAGAGATGGGCAAGACTGCATCATCATCGAGGCTTAGTGTTGGTCTACATCACTCCACATCTGCAAAGAAGCTCTTGCTACCGTCCTCAACGAACACACCGCCTTCGGGTGAACATCATACTCCTCATAATGCAACGGGTCACCGCCTACAGTCCCTTTTTAACCTCCATCAATTGAATCTCATCATGAGTTCCAGATCTATGCACAACAAACAAGAGCTGTTCCTACAAGATCTACTTCTTGCGCTATCACTTTTCCTTGTTGTGGTAGCCATAGGGTTTGCGTGGAGTAATAACAATAAGGATGAGGAAGAAAATGGAGACGAATGTACATCAGCAGAAAGGAACAAGTTTGACCTCATTTCCAAACGGTTGCTTAGTGACGACTTTAATGGCATTGGCTTGACACCCACGGATGATGAGGAGGAGGATGTACAAGAACAAGAGGTGAAAAAAGATGTAACACAAGACACATCGTTGCTTCCTCCTCCAGTAGTTGGTAGTAATACCGCAGAGCCTCAATGGACCTTGCGATATCGAGGAGAGTGGGAACCACTCCATCCTACCAACGCTGAGGATGATGAACAAAACGTCACCGAGAAGGAACAAGTTATCATCCTTACCAAGCCCATTCGAAACAATACAAAAATTGTCAAATCCATCTTGACTGGATCAGCCTCCAACAACAACTCGGAGTGCTCATCATCAGCTCTCAAGGTCACAAAGAGGGTTTCGTTTCAGGAGGATGTTGCACAGGATGAGGAGGAAGAAGTGACGAGTGTATCTTCTGTAACGAAGAAGAGTAGGAAAGGATTGTGGCTCAAACTTAGTTTGGCAAACTTGTGTGAGATGAAGTCAAGAGAATGAAATGAATTTATTGGAAGAAAGGAGTGTAAGTGTGTATAGAAAGAGAAGAAATCAGATGTTTATACCTGAAATTGTAAAATTGTAATTATATGTTACTTCATATCGTCGATTTGGACTCCAGCAATAACATTCTCTCCAGCAAAAATCTCCTTTTGAAGCTTTTTCTTGAGACTTTAAGAAGAAGGCGTCATCATTACTTTGAGGCAAGAATACACAAGAGATCTGTCTAGTTCCGCCGGAGCAGACTCCTTCTCTCAACTCTATTGTGCTTGGAAGCAATGTACATGATAATTTCAGCGTTTCAGAGAAAAGGAAAAGGCAACAAGTCATTGAACTCTTGTTCTTGCCAAGAGTCTATCATATTCTTGATAATCATGCATTTGCAGGTCTATGACTTCTTATTCTCAGACGGATCTCTTTTTCGACATTTCTATACACACACAGCATACTCAAGACGCTACACTTCTCATCGAAACGCCAAAAGCCTTACCCAACAGTCCATACTCTTGCATTATGCAGCTCTATTACATACTTTATATCAAATACAAGTGGCACTCTATCTATATATTCTATATATACAACAAAACTCTAAAGAGACTGCAACACGCCAATAATCCGTGCACGATCTCTCGCACGTTGACTCATCCCTCTCGAAATCATCGCTAGCGCTTCTACATCTTGTATACAAAAATTGGCTTGTCGTCGTTGTTCGTTTAGTACTGCTGCAAACAATTCTTGCCTTGAACCACCACTCGTACTTGAGTTATCATCATCATGAAGATGCTTCTCCAACCCCATCAACAAAACCTCATCAAACTCAGTTTTATCAATCCTCTTGGATTTCAACAAATAGGTGAATAATTCAATCTTGCGTTTCTTTCGTTGGATTTCTTCCGAGGTTAGCCATAGGATGTGTTTGTAGTGGAAGGTTAGATTGGTGACTATGTGGAGGGAGGAGCTTGTGGAGAATCTTACTCGATGTTGTCGTTGTTGTTTTCTTCGTTGTCGTGGCTGGTGGTGGTAGGTTGTCTTCTTTTTGAGAGGCGGCTGAAGTGCGGATGGTGGTTGTAATATTGAATGTGTGGCGGTTCGTTTATTGCATGGATAGCTGGCGCTACGGCGGTATAGTCTTGTGGGTATGGGCGATACGACCACGCACATTATATATGATATGTTGTGATAGTATTAACTACTTGTTCTTTATGAGGGATGGTATCGAGATAGCTCGATGACAAGCAATTTTATGATAAGGTTGCATGAAATTCGGCGGTTAGGCACCCATCAGTCACTATCACAAGAGGCAGGTCAGGTGGTCACACATGTGTTTAAGGAAGCTAGTACAGCCCAATGGTCAATGGTACAGCCTCGGTCATGGTGCAGCCCCACAAGCAAGCAAGAGTTCGTTGGTGTCTCTTGATCAGCCTGTGTGCTTCACTTCATGAATCACGAGTGTCCCAATTCAAGGGTTAAACCCTAAATTTCTAAGCTAATTTCGACAATTTCAAAATTTGGAAGACAGACCGGCACTCTTATAAAGAATTCCAATGTAAGTAGAAACACACAGACCAAGTCATTACGACATCAAAACACACATAAACTGACTACCGTACACTATTCTCCACCTTTTTCCGCTCAGAAAGAGTGAATCGATTATTTCTGCGGCGTCATTTTTAAAGAGAGTGACGACAGACACAACGACTTCTACCAGCCGGAATTCTATTGTACCTCCTGCTGCCGCTTGTTGCTTGAGGGAGGACGGAAGCAGAGAGACATTTCAACACGTAGTACACCTGATATTACATAAGATGGCCGCTGCTTAGAGATTAGGGAATCAATAAGTGAAACGCATGGGTACAACATATTGATTATTGTATACTCTGAAGGAGGCAACCAACCCAAGAATCATACAACATCATCATCATCATGACTTCGCTTACAAACAATCACAATCACCGAAGGACCAAACCAAAAGCTAAAGCCAAAAACATGAGCGACGACAACAACATGACCACCACCACTGCCACCACCGCCGCAATTGGCATGAAGTCATTAAAAGAATCACTCAGCTCCATGATCCTCCAAGATGCCGAGACCAAAGAGCAACGACAACGACACAATAAGCGCGGCATCTCCAGTGGTGCACAAAAAATCATGGACAAGCTAGCCTCGTTACGGAGTGAAGAAGTTGTTCATCAGGCGGCTTCTGCCCATCACAATCACAATGATAATAATCATCATCGTCGTCGACGTCGAAGGCCATCCAAACTCAACAACGACAATACTACTAACAATGATAATGATGATCAGCCACTACCACGTCTGATAGGAGTTCACAGCACCACCCCCTCATCCTCATCTCTTGACACATCTTCCTATTCCTATTCATCATTTGCCAGCTACAACAGCAGCTCATCGTCTATACTTGATGCTTCGTTCGCCAGTAGCTCTCTTGATGACTCTCTTCGACGATTATCACTACCATCAAATAATAATCAACGACTTGAAAATGATATTTGCAACAATAACGATAAGTATAACATGACCACGACAGCAAGCACAAGTACCAACATCCACAATGAACAACAACCACCACCACCACCACCACCACCACACAAAAAAGAACAACAACCAACAACCACCACCATAACCCGACGTAAATCCATACCCCGCCATCGCAACACAGAATTAAACTCCTCCATCTCCTCCTGCCTCCGTCATCCTGCCAAGTACAATACAAGTACAAGTTCAAGTAGTGATCGTAGCATAGATACACGCCGTACATTCAATTCGTCCATGGAAGATTTCAATGATAGTTGTTCGTCGTGGGTGGCGTCTGGTGTGGTTATTGCGGAGAGTATGGAGGTGATTCATATGAATGAGTGAGTTAGTTAGGAATGAGTGAATGAGTGAATGTGAGTGAGCATGCATGTATGTATGTTGGTTGTTTGAAATGTATAATTGGCAGTAAGAAGTGTAGTGTGTTGAGAGAGTATGTATATAGTGTAATAATAAGGAAGGAATGTTCAATATTAGAATGATTTCTTGTGGAAATAATGATGAACTCTTGGCTGCTTAGAGTGCTTACTCCGAGAAATCAAATCGACGCTTGTGACCATGCTTTTATCATCATTACATTGCTGTGTCAATCAATACTGCTGGCACTGGGTACCCTTGAATGTTATCAAGACAAGACACTGCTCTGTCCAAGATGGATCTGTCTTGTGGCTCCAGTAAGTATGACAAAGAAGACTTGGTGGAGTTGGCACAAATATACAATGCAGTTGAGCTGGAGCTGTGTTTCCATGTGAACATTGGTCATTTTCTTGATTTTACGCCTGAGAGAAACGTTACGGATGTGACATGACTTATGTTTCTGGCTCGTCATATAATTGCATCCAAGCACAGTAGGTTCTGATCCGGCGGAACTAGACAGATCTCTTGTGTATTCTTGCCTCAAAGTAATGATGACGCCTTTTTCTTAAAGTCTCAAGAAAAAGCTTCAAAAGGAGTAATAATAGACCTGCATATTACTGCAAGAATATCAAGAATGATTATATAGGCTCTTGCGGCAGAAAAGTGCAACCTCTTGCATTTTCTCTTGGAAAGAACAAGAGTCCGACTTGCTGCCTTTTCTCTGATACTTATGTCACATGAGATCAACATTGCCATGGTACTCTTGTCAAAGTGGTTCATTGCTATGAATTGTTAGTTCTCTTGACTGATATTCCAAGAGAGTGATGATATACATGAAAGGGTGTGGCATGGAATCAAAAAGAAAGAAGAACACGTACACATACTTAGCAGAAAACCAGACTTTTTCACACTACTTTACACTAGCACTATGAATGAGGGTGTTTCATGACGTGCAGCAGGGCCAACAGCACATCGAGTCAATAATCGAATAGATGTACCACAAAACTTGGAAAACTGCACCATCATATATACCATCCAATCTAAACCTACCATTTCCTCTTCTGGACTTGATGATGAAGTATACCTAGTAATCACTGCTCAAGCTCCCCAATTATACTCCTCATGAAATGTAGTAGCAGTAGCAAACAACAAGTCGTCTCTGTCACTTATGAAACACATGAACTTCCACACTACTACTAAAATCCACTCCATTCGCCACCCACTGTCCATCCAATGAGTCACAAGAAGGTCGTTTCTGCGACTTATGTAAAGGTTTTTCCAATGGTGGTAAAAAGAAGGAATGCATGGATGCCGATGGTAAGCCTCCTTCGCAGGAGCTGTCTTTACTACTATTGGAACTCCCACGTCGTAGGAATCTAGAAGACTTTTTTCCTGCTGTAGGGGATGTTGCAGCGATGGTGACAGTGTTGTCATCCGAACCACCACCTCCTTTGCTACTGGATAATGGATGTATAGTACTACTACTTGAGGATGAATATTTGGATGGTTTCAAGATACTCGACACAGATTCATTGACAGATGCACATCTATGGCGTGGTTGGCACTTTTTTCGGCGCCGTATAGCTGCTTTATTATTATCACCCGATGAGGATGATTGTGATGGTTGCGACGATGACTCCTCTGCTTTGGAGGTTGTCTCTTCAGGTTCTGGAGAAGGGTGTCTTCGTGTGAATGTGGCGGATCGTCTAAATTCTAAATCCGCTGCTCGACCTTTACGGCGTGGCCTTCGTTGTTTACTATTCTTGTCTTCGTTGTTGTTGGTGGAGGAGGAGCCTTCGGATGTTGAATTGGAGGAGGTTGATCCGATGGATCTACGTAGATCGGCGTCGGCGACCCGTACTCTGCTGGATTTGTCTTCATTCCCGCTGTCGTGACTGCTGGAGTCATGACTGTCGCTGTCGTCATGACGGTGTTGTGCCATCATCATCGCCATGATGCCTTTCTATGATTGATATTGGTTGGTCCCCTGTGTTCTCTGCAATTGGCCTTTGAGAAGCTCGCTTTGATCTCCAGGTGGGTGATGTCTTGATCAATTGAACTGCCGCGGTGCAGATTGCATCCTCCTGCAACCGCAAAGCTGTGTGGTAAGAAGCGGCGGACCGCTTGCACACACAAAATCTTTCTAATGGCTTCGTGAATTTTCCTCCCAATCTTCTCAGAAGTTGCATCTGCTTTCAGAAATCACGGCAGATGCGACAGATTGCACATCTTGGGGACATTTTACTCGAGATGGGGTCATTTGGGTCTGTGCCCCCGATAATGCCCCCAAATCTCTTCGATTGCATTACTTCTAAAGCTACCTAATTACCAATTTGGAGTGTCATCGACAGTGCGAGCACTTTACCTAGCCCCCCAATTCAATACTATGACCCCACATGTCACAAAAGTGCGAAGCCTCCTAATACGGTTATGCTTTTCCCTTCACCGTTTTTTCTTCAGAAAATCTGTCACGCGCTCTGCGGAAAAACATGCATTTGCAGGCATTTACGCTTCATCAAGCACATATCTACACGTCAGTTACAAGATGATGCCATCAAACGATGAACACAACAACGATAGTAGTGCTATCACCAGTAGTGCAGAGAAACAAACCGAAGCAATAACAATGATGTACAACAAATCCGACTCGATCAATATAAATCCGGCTACATACAATAGACTCTTCATGGCGGACACATCACAAGTGTACTGTAGCCGATCGCTGCTTGCCAACGAAGTTGAAGACACACGTGTCACCAATTCTTTACTAGAGAGTGCCGCATCCACATATCGCCCCGCTCGGAATAATGCCAAAAATAGACGACCTAATACTATCATCGCCAGGGAGGCGGATGATGACAACGACAATAATGATGATGCAAGAAGAAGAGCTGACGCCGCTCTCCGTGGATCTGTCTCGTCCACATCCACCGAAGGCTCCTCCTCTTCTTCTCGACGTAGGTCCTCCGCCGCATCGTCCGCCTCACCCGGTGGTGGAGGTGGAGGAGGAGCAACCCTCCGTCGAAAGTGTCAACCACTTCACAAATGCGCAACCGTCAATCAATCAGTATCGAGTATTATGAGACCATCCCGATATTCCATGAATTCGAGTACACATTCAATATCAAACGAACTTGTTGCCGACAATTCCGTCACTACTGCTACTACAGCTACAGCCAATAATAAGGCACCCAGAAGAAGAGTCTCACGACGTTCCAGTGAAGGTGGATTACCGTCACAATCCATGCATTCGTACTTTTTACGGGGGTCATCATCGATAGGTGGTGGTAATAAAAAACCTCCAAAAAGAGAGGACTCTTTGAACAGATCCCTTTCGGCAATGGATGATCCATGGGTGGCCAGTGGAGTGGATTTTAGTAGCAGTGTGGAAGTGTATGTGTTTCGGAAATGACAGTTTACAAGTAGTGTAGTGGGACAATCCGAATAAAAAGTCCTGCACCTATTAGATGAAGAAGAAGTGTGATTGCACACGCTTTGTATAATATTCTTTATTGTCTATAGCAAAACAAATAGTGTTACCCAATGATCCATGATATGTTACACAGTATACAAAACAAATAGTGTTATATAGCTTCTAGAGAAGCAGTGAGAGGTGAAATGATGCGCCAAACATGAACACAATAGACGAAAGGCTCATGCTCATCATTTCAAACATCAATGATGTAATCCTCGTACACTTCGAGATGGTCATGATGCTCCCAAAGCTCTGACACGAGGCTTATATTATCGGCTGCACCATCATAAGCATAAGGGGTGCCCTTTCGACGATAATGACGACCAGCTGCTGTAATGCCAAGAGGTCCTGTCTTGATAGTAGCAGGGGACTCAATATCTCTCGTATAATCATCGTCATTATAAATGGAGCCGGAGATTGATGACCACTCCGAATGGCTTTCAGAAATATCGCTGAGGGGAACTCTAGCGCTTATTGGAGTCAAGGGTACATCTATTTCTACTTTGAGGCCAGGCTCGATGGCAGCAGCAGTCCCCGAATCGCCCATCTCTGCCGTATCAGGTGAAACTTCTTCCACTTCTGGCTTGACAGAATCATCGGCACACTCGTCATCAGCCTCAAGATACACATCTTCTCCTCCATCAATATACCTCAACATGAGTAGCACACTCGCGACAAATACAAAAGGTAATGCAGCAACGATGAAGGACAAGGTGATAATCTGAATTTGAGGCACAGTTAGGACTGCTTCTTTTCCGTCATGGGAGGTCGCAATGGCTGCAGTCTTGTACCCAGCATTCACTAGAGTCCCATCTTCCACTGTGAAGAAGACAGAGTTCACTACAACTGGTTCAACCAATGTGCGAAGTCGAAGAGGGAATTTGAGCCGATCATTAAATTCAGAAACATCAAAATGAAGCAGTAGAAGTTCGATGAGTTCAGATTGAGTTGGTGCGAAGTGAGAAAACGATGCTTTTCCGGTGAAAGATGCGTGCAATCGTAGGGTAGGCGAGGAAGAGTCGGCCTGGCTCTTCTCGGTCGACAAATGGAGAGAAATGCCCTTCAGATCGTACGACTCTTTGGAAAGATGGCTTTCAAAGATGTCGTGGATGCTCTTCGTCATGACGACGAGGAGAACGTGTGTCTGCTCAAAGTTTTTAGCCATGCTGGATGAAAGGCTGATGTCGCAAATAATCTGTGGAGTGTCCACGGAAGATATTGCGTCGTGGGAGGTGTTTTGGTAATGTTCGGGTGGCGTTGGCGATGTTGTTGTATCTTGATCATCTGCTACAAAGGAAGAAGGGACGGAAGTGACTGCCTTGGTCAACGTGTCATCTACTGAGGCTGAGGGGCTTTGGGTGACATGTTGCGATGGCACCTGACTTGGGACAAAGGAAGCAATATGACTTGCTTCCTCGGCAGGTAAAATGGTCAAATAAGTAGGAGAATCCGTATCCTCATGCCTGATTGGCAGCAACATTGGAGTCGGAGATGATGTCTCGACTTGAAGCGTAGGAAATGACGAAGGCAGCAACATAGGAGAAGAAATGAGGAAGTTTCCTTGGCCTGACTGTATATCGTTATCTGCAGTTGGCTCATTGGTGGGACCTTCTATTGTCAAAAGGCTTGCTCCTCCATTGACTGATGAGGTTGGAAGGTAGGTATTCCAAGAAGTTGTTGGCACATTTGTAGGAAAGGCAGACGACGCAGGAAGAAGTTCATGATCGTACTCCTCTTTTGCCTTTTGGATAATCGTATTATGAGTGGCGATAGCAGTAGATTCGAACTTGCTTCCGATGTAATCAAGGAGATGATTCTTGGCCTTTGTCTTGAGGTGATGATTGACGGATGGGTTTGGTTGGGCCGCTACTGCTACTGCGAAGACTTGAAGATGCAAGAGGAGAAGGAGGAGCATGATATGATGATGGTAGTAGACGTTCTTCTTCTTCACAGGTGTAAGTTAGGTGCTCTAATAATCTAATCAAGTAAATAATTATGATGCGCTCTTCCTTGCCGTTTCATCATCACCCCCTATCCTCGCCAGAATCGACGGTTGACGAAGTGATTGCGCAAGATA